>OX467710.1:64179440-65379440 GCA_950111635.1 Agelastica alni
CGTTTACTTAATGCAGGGTGGCACATAACGTTAAACAAAATATCTATAAACAGTGATTTAAAATTTCCCAATAAAGAGATATTTTATTAATAGAATTAATATGATAACCAGCCTCAATTCACAATATCATAGTTCTAAAACTGTCGCAAACTAATCTGTGTACGTGCTAAATAAACAGAATATTAAACTTTAAGTTTAATTAACTATATCTCGTAGTGGCTTGTAAATAGGAACAATGTTGAGCAAGAGAACTGTAACTGCTATACCGTAACGTTGCCAGAGTTGGTTTGTTCTGGCACATTCATATGCTAGATGTACAGTGATTTACCGGAAATGGCTAATGGGCTAAAACAACTATAATACACTGCATCACATTTGTTGTTGTGGCATTCTTGGCTTAGAATTCCGAACCATATAAGGTTATCATTGCCAGACTTCAAGCGATTTACTACAGGATCAAACTTATACATTTCCTGGAAAAAGATAATCATCTCTTTCTCGTTGTGCTTCTTTAATATTGTGAAGTAATTTTACACTCCCAACTTTTTTGAATTTTCATTGCAGAAATCAATCGGACGTTAATCAATATATTTATTTCTGTTTTTCCTGTGCCAGGACTATTACATAGTTTTTATCTGTGTTGTCGTTTAAAAAAAACGACGACCATCCTCATTGATATGTTAATAATATCGTCGTATAAACTGTCGAGTACGGTTTACCCTAACAGCTATTTTTCCCACCAGACAGTTCATTGATCATTGATTAATAAAGGAAACTGTCTTGCAAAACTTTGTATGCAAGGAAGGAAGGTTATTTATTCAAAAAAAATAGTGTGGATCCCAGTAGTAAAAAAAAGTTTAAAAACCTTAATTAAATTTTAATAACCATGGAGTAAGATAATAAAAGAGATTTTAAAAAATTGAAAATAATAACTTACAAAAATTATTTGCTCACCAAAATAGAAGATTGGACCATTTTAAACTATCAATCGCAAGTTACAATATTAAAAATAGATTGTTTTAACAGTAAAAGTATGCAAAAACAAAAATTATCCCAAAGGAATTATCACTGTGAAGTTCCACCCCCACTATTAAAAATTCGAAATTTTTTTAGAGTTTTGAGTCTGTTTCAATAGTTCTAGAGTTTCTGATAGGTATTAGGAATAGTTCTGACCTTTAAACGGAAAAAAAAATCAATTTTTCTAAATGGGAGGCTAACTTTACGCTCTTTTTTTCGGAGTTCTGGGTAGTTTTAGCATAGTTCTAGTGTTCCTGATGCTTTGCGAACATAGTTCCGGCGAATTTAACCCCAAAAAAAGATATTCTGGAGTCAAAAATACGTTGATTTAATTTCACTTACCGATACACAATAGTACACAAAAAAAAAGTTACAGGGTAATTTAGATAAACATTTTTATTGCATTGCTCTAAAACACTTTCACGTTAATCCATAAAAATTCATACGAAATACCAGTACACGATAACCAATCAATTGGAAAGAGTTTTGGGATAGTGTAACAGATATTTTAAATAAGTGTAACCAAAATGAAAGAATTGTAATGTTGGGTGATTTTAATAGTTGGGTAGGAGTAAAGCGTGATGGATATGACAGTGTTCCGGGAATGTACGGTGACGGCAAAGTAAATGAAAACGGAGAAAGTCTACTTGAAGTATGTTTGGAGCGGAATCTTGTAGTAACAAATACAATGTTTAACCATAAAAGGATCCACTTGTACACAGGCCAAGAAGGACACCAGAGAAGTATAATTGATTTTGTAATTGTGGATGAAAGACTAAAAAATAAAGTAAGGGACACTCGGGCATACTGCGGTGCAGGTATTGACACAGACCACTTCTTAGTAATGAGCCGAATAAGAGGTCTCTTTAAGCGGTGGCGCTATCGTGTGCAGGAATTAAGTAGTGTACTAGAGCGTATAAAAGTTGAGAATTTGCAAGAAGAAGATATAAAAGAGGAGTTCGTTAATAAATTGAACAAAAAATTTGACAGTTTAGATGAAGCATGTGAGGTTGAAGAATTGTGGAAGCCATTCAAGGAAGGAATCGTGGATATTGCTATTGAAGTATGCGGTGTAAGTAAAAGAAGGAAAGGATGCAGGTTACAGAAAATGTGCGTAGAGGTTCAAAAAGCAGTGTTATAAAAGAAGAAAGCCTGGCTGGATTGGCTAGCTATAAAAGCCAGTCAAAGAACGCAAAAGGCAACGATTGAGGATGTAAACAAGGCAAAGAATAAGTATAAAAGGTTAAAAGGTGTGGCAAAAGAGGTTGTGGCAAAAAAGAAGAGAGTGATAAAAATTAATTTGATAGAAGGTAATCTGACGATTTCCAAAACAATATTAAACTCTTCTGGAAGTCCATAAGAATAGCCGGAGGTAAAGATACTACCTCGCAATTGGAAAGAATCAGAAACCAAGATGGTAGTATGGTAAAAGGAGAGGAATGCGCATTAAAGAGATGAAAGGAATACTTCGAAAGTTAATTTGAGAAAGAGGATACACAAGTACAGGCCCCATTCGAAGACATAAGTGAAAGTTGCAATAAAAGTGAAATTACTACGACAGAAATATTGAAAGCGTTGAACAGTATGAAATTGGGTAAAGCTGCTGGGTACGACAGATTAACAGTTGAAATGCTGAAGGCTGGACAAAACGTGGTAGCTAGTCTACTGAACCGCCTTTTTAACCTTTGTTGCAAAAGTGATAGCGTACCAAACGACTGGTGCAAGGCCCTTATCGTGCTACTTTACAAGTGAAAAGGTTCGCAGCGGGACTGTAAGAACTACCGAGGTATTAGTTTACTCAGCATAGTCGGCAAACTATATGCAAAGATATTGATTAAAAGAGTAACGAATGAAACTGAGAAGATGATATGAGATGTGCAAGCAGGATTAAGAAGAGAAAGGAAATATATGGATCAGGTCTTTTCATAACGAAAAATTCTTTGCTAGAAGTCAGAAGGTCTATTGCGCTTTTATAGAGTTGGAAAAGGCCTATGACAGAGTGGTGAGGAGTAAATTGTGGTCTACATTATCTGTATATGGTGTGAGTGGTAGTTTAATACGAGCACTGAAATCACTTTACAAGGATTCCACTGCTTGTGTCAGGATAAACGGAGCTTACACGGACTGGTTTAACATCGAAAAAGGTGTGAGATGGGAATGTGTGGCTTCGCCATGGCTGTTTGACTTATACATAGACAATTGTTTAAAAGATTTGAAACAGAGTGCGTAGTGATTAATAATGAATTATTTGATCATCAAATGCCTTCTTTACGCCAATTATCAAGTCATATTAGCGTTATCTGAAGTGAAGTTGCAGGCGATGGTTAATGTTATGCATGATGCCCTAAAAATCAAAGGGATGAAAATAAATGTGAGCAAAACGAATGGTTTTTGAAATAGAAGAAAGCATGACAAACTGTGGAGTTTTGATTAAGGAAGAAAGAGTGGAACAAGTAAATGAATTTGTGTACTAGGATTCAAAGTTAACTAGAGATAAAAAGTATGACAGTGACATTGAGCGAAGGGTGTTGGCCAGAAAGTGTCAAAAAAGGCACGTCTGGCGGTGCATAGAGGTGTGTTGGTTCCTACACTTATGTATGGTAATGAATGTTGGGTTTGTCAGAAGAAGCATAAAAATAGGATTAATTCTGCGGAGATGAGTAGTCTAAAAAGTATAGCCGGAGTGACTCGGTTGGATAAAGTAAAGAATAATGAGCTAAGAGAACGCTGTGGTATAAAAAAAGATGTGGTTACAAAGATGGATAAAGAAATGCTTAGATGGTTTAAACACGTAGAAAGTATGGATGAAGGAAGATTAACGAAACAAATTTATAAGGCGAGTGTGAATGGACAAGTCGGTAGAGGTCGGCCTCGGAGAACATATCTCGATGAGATCAACATTGTTTTGAAGAAAGGCCAGGTCAAAAGTACCAACAACCGACGAGCATGTATGAGAGCACTGATATAAGTAGAGAAAGCAAAAGATGTGTGTAAGAACCGTAGCAAGTGGAAGGAAGTGGTCTTTGCCTACCCCTGTGGGAAAAAGGCGTGACTTTATGTATGTATGTATGGAAATAGTTGCATTTAATTATTTTTATTTATTACGGATTTACAGAGGAGATCAACACCCCATTTAACCCCAATTTATTAGGGTTGTAATTTAACAAAATATGGAACGCCATTGGAATTAAACTTTTTTTTTGTTTCTTTGTATTTCTTGGTGAACATTTCAATTTTGAAGATACAGCCATACTTCAAAATGTCAAATTAAAATATTTTAACTCTACATTTTCACAAATATTAAAAAAAAATTCCTATTATTAAATTACAATTTATAAAATAATATATAGGATAATAAAAATCTAATGTCACAAATATTTTTAATAAGGGTAGAAAATATATCATACAGATGAAACCTGGTTAAATAAAAGACATACCGTGACAAAAATTTGGCAGGATTTAAATGTAAAAAGCAAAGATCAGGCTTTTGTAAATGGTTTATCGACAGGTTTAAAAGCACTATCTGGAAAGGGAAAACACCTTATTACCCATATTGGTAGTGATTTAGGATTCGTTGAAAAAAGTTAAAACTCATTTGTTTTTAAAAAAACTGGAGATTATCATGAGAAAATGAATGCGGAAAAATATAAAAAATGGTTTTAAGATATTTTTTTAAAAAACGAATTACTTAACTTACCTCGATGTCATGAAGATAAATAGGGGTAGGCAGAGACCACTTCCTTTCACTTGCTACGTTTCTTACACACATCTTTTGCTTTCTCTACTTTCATCAGTGCTCTCATGCATGCCTGTCGGTTGTTGATACTCTTAACCTGGCCTTTCTTAAAAACAATGTTGATCTGATCGAGATATGCTCGCCGAGGCTGACCTCTACCGACTTGTCCATTCACACTGGCCTTATAAATTTGTTTCGTCAATCTTCCTTTATCCATTCTTTCTACGTGTCCAAACCATCTAAGCATTCCTTTATCTATCTTTGTAACCACATCTCCAACCGAGTCACTCCGGCTATACTTCTCAGACTACTCATCTCCGCAGCATTAATCATATTTTCATGCTTCTTTTGCCAAACCCAACAATCACTACCATACATAAGTGTAAAAACTTTGAACCCAAGTACACAAATTCATTTCTCCCTCATTTGAAACTTCACAGTTTGTCAGGCTTTCTTCTCTTTCAAAAACCATTACTTGTATTTTGCTTACATTTATTTTTATTCCTTTGATTTTTAGGGCATCATGCATAACATTAACCATCGCCTGTAACTCCTCTTCAGATGACGCTAATATGACTTGATCATCGGCGTAAAGAAGGCATTTGACGATTAAATTATTCATTTTCAATCCATACGCACTCTCTTTCAAATATTTTTAACAATCGTCTATGTATAAGTTTTACAGCCATGGCGAAGCCACACATCCCTGTCTCACATCGAAGCTAAACCAGTCCGTGCAAGCTCCATTTATCCTGGCACAAGCAGTGGAATCCTTGTAAAGTGATTTTAGTGCTCGTATTAAACTACCGCTCACCCCATACATAGACAATGTCGACCACAATTGTTACTAATAAATAATAATTAATATTGTTTTTTATAATAATTTTAGTAATAATAATAATATTAATTATAACAAAACATATGGTTTTTTTCATTCTTTTCACTGGGAAGTTAGTCGTGTGGACCTATCGGGTCGCACCTAGACCACTGATATTTCTATTTTGTTTTCATGCGATGATCCGTGAAAATATATTTTTTTTCTACAGTCCATATAAACGGGGTCGTGGGCAAAAGTTCATAATTAAAACTGTTAAATTAACAAAAAATGTAATTGATGTGGTTGTGTCAACACCCTATAGATGTGCGGTTCTTTTTACAATGTAAATTGGTGTACGCAACAAAATTGGATTTCTGTAGGGAATTTTAAAATTATAACGGACTTTACTAGCTCCCTTGGGAGAGCACACCGCACGTTAATACAGAGACGAGTTTTAGTGAAACGCAAACTTATTTCATACGGACAATTTGCAATTCATTGGATATAGTGGCAAGCGGCGTAATCAAATCGGCTTATAACTAAGTAAGATTCGACTAATAACTTAGTTCTAGTTTTCCCCCTTTCGCATTGAAACTTATTGATAAGTCTGCTAAAAGTTTGCGCTATCACAATACGATGAAGGAGATGCTTTTGTTTTATGTGAATCGTCGTAGTAAGTCATGAACCACTGGAACGTGTTCGAAATGGATAACGTGGTTTACCTGATAAATTTCTGTCTTAATACAGTTAGTCGTTCTTGGGGATGTTTATAACTAGTTCGTGTTTCTGTTTTTAATTTAATCTAACCATTGACCCGGTAAACATCACTGCAAATCCATATTCGTCGTTTAATGTTCTGCTACCTCTTTGTTATGACCATAACAACCATTAGAGCAGTTATTAATTTTTAAAACATTGTTGTTGACTTAACATTTAACTAAAATCATCTGATGAAATATTTGACGTAATTATTTTTTTATTTTGCTAAATTGGTTTATTGGCAAGATAAATGCCTATAAAATAATTCATAAGATGATTGGTATAATGTATAATTTTTTAGGAAGACGATTGAAATTATTCATTTTGTTTCCATGTTTTAAACAAATTATTTTATGTATCGGTTCGGCAAATTATGAAGTTAAACTAGGGTTAAAGTACGTAAACAATCCAAATGATAATAAAGCTTTTAATCCGCAAAAAAAAACAAGTAAACATAACCTTACGAAAGAATTATACAGTGTGGAACAGCCAAATGGAATAAATTCGATAACGAATAAATGAGAGCGTGTTGGGAAAAACGCTTGGACACGTCGATTTGTATTTTTAGATGTGCATTTTTTTCAAAAAAAATCATTATATAGGGTGTGTCATGTGGCAGTGGCCAATACCAACTTTCTTATTTTATATACAACCCGCTGTTTATTATTTATTTTTTGGATTTTTCAGAAAATTCTAGACATAATTCATGTACAATGTCCCATACCTATCTTCAATTGTTTCGGAAATATTAAGTGTTTTCAGATGTATTACAAAAATTAACATTAAAAAAAAAATTATTTTATTTCACAAATAATGTAAAAAAAACATTAATTTCAATGTAAGAGATGTTTAAAATGTTCGCCGCGAACGTCTTGGCAACATGCTAATCCGGTATAGAAATGTCTTCGCAAGCGTGATTCGTCTTTTTAAGTCATGTAAATTGGGTGGTTTAGTTTTGTATACAATACTTTTGACATATTCTCACAAAAAAAAGTCTAATGGCGTCAGATCAGGAGATCGTGCTGGCCATTCTATCGATCCACACCTCCCTATCCACCGATTTGGAAAATTTTGGTTCAGGTACTGCCGGACATTGATTTGGTAATGGGGAGGTGCTCCATCTTGCTAAAACCATAGCATATTGGCAGGAATTTGTGGGTTTGGTGGATCAGGATAAGAGTTTGTCATAGTTGGCACGACATTATTTTGGAGCAGTTCTAAATATTTATCTCCATTTAAGTTGCCATCAATGAAAAAGGGACCTACGATATGATTTCCAACAATTCCTGCCCAAACATTAACTTTTTCAGGATATTGCGTATGTTCCTCTCTCATCATACAGACAGACAACAAGTTGCTAAGGTTATGAGTTTTATACGAAAATAAACAAAACTGTTTTTGTATTTTTTTTATTTCATATCAGTAAAAAGGAACGCATTAATGGTTTTTGCTTATTTTCTCAATATATTTAGAGCTAAATGGAAAATAAGTATTAAGTGTAATGTAGCGAATTTGTGAAATAAAATAATTTTCTTTCTTCAATGTTTATTTTTGTAATACATTTGAAAACACTTAATATTTCCGAAACAGTTGAAGATAGGTATGAGACATTCTACATGAATTATGTCTAGAATTTTCTGAAGAATCCAAAAAAAAATAAGTTACAGGGGGTCGTATTTAAAATAAAAAAGTTGGTATTGGCCACTGCCACATGAAACACCCTATATAATGATTTTTTTTGAAAAAAATGCACATCTAAAAATACAAATCGACGTGTCCAAGCGTTTTTCCCAACACGCTCTCATTTATTCGTTATCGAATTTATTCCATTTGGCTGTTCCACACTGTATAATTATAATGAATAAAATCGACTTTTAATGAACAATCCCGTTGCGCTATCGCCCAAAAAATATTTATATATTCTTGGAAAAAATCTAAATATGTTAAAAATTGCACACCATTTAGGATTAAAATATTGTTGAAAACAATATATTTTTGAAACAAACAACAGTTGTTATTTTATTTATTATTTATTTTTTAATTTAACTTTAAAATGACCTTTATATTGACCTGATAGAGTCAAACTGACCACGAATTTAAATTCAGCGACCACTAAACTCTAAATGTATGGTAATTTTTTTCATTTAAATGATGTTTTCAAAGTTTACCTAAAAATTGACCTTGATCATGACCTGATAAAGTTAAGCTGACCGCGAATTTGGATTCAGCGACCCCTTAGCTTGTAGATTGTATGGGTGGACGTAAAGGCATGGAACAGCGACCTCTATATGTATGGTGATTTATTCTGTATAAAGTTTTTTAAATTTGAACTTAAAATCTCCTTAATCCTGACCTAATAGAGTTAAACTAACCGCGGAATTGATTTTAACAGTTCAAACTACTATAGGGTATAAGTATCTCATATCCAGATCAATAAAAAAAATTTTTGTGTGGTTTTGTAATAATACTTTATGGATCAATATATTAAGAATAAAAGAATTAAAGTTTTGTTCAACATTTAATTAAACTCCTCTTCCTTCATTTCAACAACAACGGAGACTGAAGTGCAAATGTATCTTAGATCAGCAGTTGCTACTATTACCCAAAACCGGATTAAATTGTAAAATGATATAAAATATGTATTTCTGGGACTGTATAAACATGCTACTAAATAATTTACCGATTGTGGTTACGTCAGTCCCAAGTGAACGAATTTTCACCGAAACCGGAACAACTATCACGCAGCAGCAAAACCGACTGGGAAAAGGCTCTGCAAGTTATGATCTTTAAATTCTGCGCTGAATAAATAACCCTCTTATTTCCAACTTTTGTTAAATTTATTTCTATTATATTTTAAAAAAATCTTAAGTACTGGTTTATTCTACTATGTGTCCTTTGTATTTATAACAACTGTGTCTTTTATTTTATTGGCCTCGTATTTTTGTTAAAGTGGGTAGAATACAGTGTATATATGCACTGTATTTTTTAATGTATACGACAAACTGCCAAAAGGCTATAGTACACAATTCTTTAAAATCAATTCTCAAACGTTTTCGGCAAAATTGCCATCATCAGGAGAAGATTCTGAAAAGTGAATTATTTATGTGAAAGTCGTTCGTGAAATTTTTCTTTTAATTAAGTTTGTTAAAAATTGTTGAGGTTAGTATTTGGAAAAATCAAAAATTAGCTTACTTGTCAAAATTCTTTACAAAGGGTCAACATAGAAAATGAACATTTCATCAAAATCAGGAAAGAGTTCAGAAGATTAACATAATAATTAAAAAATTAAAATGGTAACCTAGTTATCATAGGTATCTCCGCTATAAGACAAGAAATAATGACCATGAAGTACATAGAACACAATAAATTGTATATATATATATATATATATATATATATATATATATATATATATATATATATACATACATAAAGTCACGCCTTTTTCCCATAGGGGTAGGCAGAGACCACTTCCTTCCACTTGCTACGGTTCTTACACACATCTTTTGCTTCCTCTACTTTCATCAGTGCTCTCATACATGCTCTTTGGTTGTTGGTATTTTTGACCTGGCCTTTTTTCAAAACAATGTTGATCTGATCGAGATATGTTCTTCGAGGTCGACCTCTACCGACTTGTCCATTTACACTCGCCTTATAAATTTGTTTCGTCAATCTTCCTTTTTACAACCTTTCTACGTGTCCAAACCATCTAAGCATTTTTTAATCTATCTTTGTAACCACATCTTCTTTTACAACACAGCATTATCTTATCTCACTATTCTTAACTTTATCCAACCGAGTCACTCCGGCTATACTTCTTAGACTACTTATCTTCGCAGCATTAATCCTATTTTCATGCTTCTTCTGCCAAACCCAACATTCACTACCATACATAAGTTTAGGAACCAACACACCTCTATGCACCGCCAGACGTGCCTGTTTTGACACTTTCTGGCTATTCATAAAGCTATGCAGTGCCCCATTCATTTGTTTTCCTGCCAACACCCTATATATATATATATTGTTACGAATTTACTGAATCCGTCTCTGGCGGCTAGAACCGAATTAAGGGTGCATATTTAATGAGCTTAGAAAACAATGGATAATTCGAGAAATAACTGGACCCTTCTTGTGGTTATTCGTTCAGGTATAAAAAAAAGGGTCCGGCAAGGTGAAATGATCTAGAATTGTGATATGGAGATATAAAAGGGGAAACGATCATAACAAGTATCAGTATCGGTTTATGTGTTTACGAATTATTAAATGGAAATAGTTATATAGAGTTGTAAAGGTTGTTTAGCTAAGTGAATATCTAAGTGGTTAATAAAAGTAGAATTTATTGTATTGAAATAAACATTGTTTTGTTATTGGACCGACAGTTTTAATCGCCGAACCCAAGAAAGAACTAAAAAGTCGTAGCAATATATATATATATATATATATATATATATATATATATATATATATATATATATATATATATATATATATATATATATATATATATTACATATTAATAACAATGTAAACATTAAATTATAGAACAAGGTGTGGGGGGCTGATTTCCAAACCCTAATGGCACTATATAAAGCGTAAATCCGTTCAAAACTAGATTATGGAGCAGTTGCATACAGCTCGGCTAAATACACCGTTTTAAAAACTCTGAATCCAATTCAAAATACGGCAATTAGGATTGCATTAGGAGCTCACCATACAAGCCCAATTAAGGGTATGCTCTGTGAATCTCGGGAACCACCATTACAACTCAGAAGAGAATACCTAGACCTATAATAAGCCTTAAGAATAGCAGCCGATCCACTAATACCTGTCTAAAAAAACACCATTGCTGATAGATTCTCTTCAACATTTAACACAAAGAAACGATTGAGCCCACCATTCTACCATCGAATAAAATGTTATTTGGAAAACCTGAATACAAACATACCTATCATGTATAAAATTTCCAACAGCAACCTTCCTTTTCCATGGACATTCTCCCTCCCAATCTGCGATACTTGGCAACAAAAATTCGGAAACCCCAATTAATATACTTAAAACAAAAGTCGTAGAGAAACTAAATATCTACAAAGAATTCACTCGAATATTCACAGATGCATCAAAATCTGATAAAGGAGTTGGAGCCGCATTTGTCTCAGGTAAACAAGTGTATTCCTACCAAATTTCCTCACAAACCTCTATCTTTTCGGCAGAGCTCTTCGCTATCCTCCAGGCAATCATATTTACAAACCAAAATAACATTAAGATTTGATTAATATTTTCAGACTCATTAAGATCGCTAAGTGCCCTTCGGCAACTATATCCCCAACACCCTACACTCCTATCCATCAAAACAGAACTCAACATTTTCCAACAAAACTTACGGACACTTCAGTTTTTGTGAATACTTTCTCACTGTGGAATACGGGGAAATGACATGGCTGACACGTTAGCAAATAACGCTATCGATAATCTAATTACACTCACAGTAACATCATGCGTACACGTTGACCTAAAACAGCATTTTAAAAACAAAATTACAAACAAGTGGCAATCAGAATGGAACACATCGAATTCTAAACTACAATCTATAAAACAAGAAGTATTACCATGGTGACTTCCTGTCAAACGGAGATACCAGGTAATAATGTCCAGATTACGTTTAGAACACACAATAATTACGCATGATTATTTATTTAAACATACAGCGGACATAGCCGCGGACGGCCCGCACTGCAACTATTAGAAGGAAAAGGGATTATAGAAAGGAAATGATTGTGGACACGCTTTTTAAAAATTTGTAGGTCATAGTTCTCTGGTAAAACTGATTTTGGAAGCTTATTCTATTCCATAGCAGCCCTGTAAAAGAAGGATTCTTGATGAAGATTGGTCCCTGTAGTGTCAAGCTTGAGAGTAAATGTGTGAGCGTGCCGAGTTCTTCGGTCGAATGTGGCCAATGGTGGTACAAGAGTTTTTATTTCTCTGGAGCATCTGCCATGAAAATATCTGTAGAGCAATGACTGGTCTGCAACTCTTCTTCTATGTTCTAGAGGGTGAAGGGTATCTGTGAGAGTTGAACTGTTTATCAAGCGAATGGCTCTTTTCTGAATGGAATCTAGAAGACGAAGAGAATGCCTTGGTGCTGAACCCCAAATGTGCGAGCAATACTCCTGTAGAGGTCGGATTTATGCCTTGTACGTCGTAAACAGTTGATCAAAAGTAAAAAACTTTCTGGCTTTCCACAGAAAACCTAGTCTCTGGCTTGCCGACTTTGCTATGTTAGCAACATGGTCATGCCAAGACATATTATTGGACACAGTGACTCCCAAAATCGAGATGGAGGGACTTGGTTCAAGGGTATTTCCGGACATTGTGATGGGATGATTTGAGGAATTCTTTTTTTTGGAAAACGTGGCACTTTGTGTTTTTTGGGCGTAAAACTGAACAATATTGTTGGTTCCCCACTCGACGATTGCTTTAAGATCTCTATTGATGGAATCAACCTGTTCCTGCCTGAGTCTATTTGTATCATTCACCGAAAGTGATCGATAGGATGTGAAAGTTGAGACAAGTGTGCTATCGTCTGTGAAACTGTAAATGGGGATCGTGGTGGTTTTTAAGAGGTCGTTGATGTGTAAAAGAAATAAGGTGGGGGACAGGATGGAACCCTGGGGGACCCCGGCATTAGTTTTAAACGCATCAGAGGAAATACCGTCAACTGCCACATGTAAGGAGCGATCTTGCATGAAGCTCAAGAGCCATTGGCGCAGTTTGGTTGGGAGACCATAGGCAGATAATTTACTTAACAATGTCTGGTGCCTGGTCCTGTAGGACCGTAGGATGAATGTTTGAGTCATTTCAGCTGAACTTGGCATTAGTATTGGTAGTGTAGAGTCTATCATCAACGAACACCTTAATTATCGCAAAATAACGGCTCGAAACGGAGGAGCATTCCAGCACGAAGTGCGATTCTTCTCCAGGATAACGCACGTTCTCATACCGCGCGTCTCACGCTCGATACAATATCGGAATTAGGGTGGAAGGTACTGAAACACCCCCCTACAGTCCGGATTTATCACCATGCGACTACCATATGTTTGGATCACTAAAAGAAGCCCTCGGAGGTTAAAGATTCAACACCGACGACGAGGTAGAGAAGTTCGTGCGCACATGGCTGTCCGGGTTGCCCAAGGAATTCTTCGATACCGGCATCAAAAAACTTCCGGAAAGGTGGACAAAATGCGTTACTAGTGAGGGGAATTACGAAGAAAAACTGTATTTTTTGTAAATTTTTTCGATAGTAAATAAACGTGTAAGAGTATTTGTCTCGATCATATTTAAACCGCCCTTGTATATTTATATCGATCATTGCTAATAGCTCTAGTGGTTGAAGCAGTTTCAAAAAAAAAAATTATAATTGTCATTAACAATATTCTGTTTATGTCATCCGTATTCTTTCAAACTTTTTCTTTTTATTTTATATGCGGGAGCTATTTTCGATTAATTACAACAATTAAATTTTTTTTTTAATTATTATGATTACTATTCAATTGTTATAAACAATGCTTAATTATTACTAACAACATAATTTTTAATTGTTATAGCGTCTTCAATGCTATACTGACACAAGTTTAAAATTCACCAATTCCTATTTCTAAAACTTTTTCTTTTTATAAAATATTGTTATCATATATTTCATACAAATATTCCCAACATGCAATAATCATATTATTCAAAATATCTTTAAATTCTGTATTAAAAATAGTATAATTTGTAAATTGCAAAATTCAGGTAGTTTACCATTTTTTTCAGTTTTTTGATTCTTCATAAAAAACAGCTTGACCCATTTTGCTGAAAATCCAATCAGTTTTAAGTTGCGTAATTATGCGTCGAATGCAGTTGGTCCCAAGTCTATATCATTTTTGTTCTCGAGATAAACAAGACGAAAAATAATTCCTAACGTACATACGAACATACGCTTATACGTACATACACACACAGACGTCCACTTATAAACTATTGTATTCGACTCTGGTGACCTAACAATAATGTGGAGATATGTCAAAATACAAAAAGTTATTTTGCACTTATCCTGGTTAAATAATTACATGGATCGCAATAAAATTGTAACATAATAGTTTTTATGTTTAAAATTTTTTTAAGGCGTTAAAAAAGAAAAATTTTTAGTTGTGAAAGGTTTTCTATTCCATAATTTTTGTAACCTTTATGATTTAATTTTTTAATTTAAAAAAACTGCTGAAATATTTTTATTAAAATTTTTAGGATAACTTGTAAACAAACACGTTTTTTTTCGCCTCGGAAGCCCAAACTTTAGCTTAACTTTTAATAAAATAATACCGTGCGCGTCTTTTTTGGTACTTTATTAACTCCCCAACTTATTTAAGCTCAGCGAAGTTACGGATCCCCGAAAAAATTGTCGGGTTGAAAAATAACGCCGGCTTATAATGAAATAAGTCGAAAATCGCCCTTTTTATAGTTAATAAAAAAATTATGGCACCCCTTCTTCCGAAAAGTTTTGGGGAAACACTCTCAAGTGAAACATTTAAACAGATCCATCCTCAACGCATAATTTGTGTTTATCTTTGGCTTTTTAAATTATCAGAACCGGCGCATGGACTAAGGACCCACTGCAGAAAAACAAAAAAAATAATTAAGAACGAATATGGTACTTATACTTTTAAAAAAATGTAATGTAAAAAATTCAAATGTAATGTGGTTTTTTGTTTCACTTAGTATCCCGGAGTGATACCCGAGTTGCTCTCCATTAATTTGCCTTTCTAAAGACAGTAATCTATAGAAAACTATCCTGACCATCCTCTTTAAGAGAATATCTAGGGGAGGGAGATGTAGGAGGTGTTCCATCGCTGCCGTTGGTGTACTGGACATAGCTCCAGTTATAGCCAGAAATGGCCAGCAAGCTTTGCTCTAGCTGTCTGTTGTAACCCTTTGGTCCACCAGACAACTGAACCATACGTGACCTTAGATATTATCATTGTTTGATAAATCCAGTATATCTGTGTGGGGTTCATACCCCAATATTTGCCACATACTGTTCTTAGAGGGGACACCACGCCCCACTCACAAGATACCTGATACCTAGGTATGAATTTCACCTATAAAACAGTAAACCCAATTATAATAAACAATAAAATTATCCCTAATAATAAATTAATTATTTGTGTAGCATACCAAAGTAACTGGAACATATTAAAAAACGGGGGCACTAAATTATAACTGGGGAGAAACTCAAAACCAACAATAAAAAATAAAATGCTAGTATACAAACATATCTTTAAACCAGTATGAACTTATGGTCTTAAACTATGGGGCTGTTCTAGCCTTTAAAATGTCCAAAACGAAGTACTAAGAAATACAGTCAACGTTCCGTGGAATATTCGCAATAAAGTACTTAACAGAGAAGTCGAGTGTAGAAGGAGCAGTATAGTATTATTCCAATCTTCTTCTTTAGGTGCCCTGTCCTCCTCGGACGTTGGCAATCATCAGCGCTATCTGAACCTTGTCTACAGCTCGGCGGAACAATGTGGTAGTGCTCACTCCATACTATTGTCTTAAGTTTTTTAGCCAGGATATCTTTCTTCTACCCGGGCCTCTTCGTCCTTCGATCTTCCCTTCTATAATAAGCTTTAAAAGTCGATACTTGTCATTTCTTAAGATGTGACCAAAATACTCCAGTTTGCGCTTTTTTAGTGTAAACAGAACTTCCAGCTGCTTGTCGAGGCGTTGAAGTACCTCGGTGTTACGCACTCTTTCTACCCAGGAGCTTCTTAATAGCCTTCTGTACGTCCACATTTTAAAGGCCTCCAATTTTTTGCACATCGCATCTGTCAAAGTCCAAGCTTCCATTCCATAAAACAGTATGCTAAACACGTAACAGCGAAGCACTCGGACGCGCAGAGGCAAGCTTAAATTTCTGCTGCAAAGTACTTTACGCATTTTCAGGAACGAAGCACGAGCTCGTTCTATTCTGGCACGAATCTCCTACATGATCCAATACTGATCATAATATTACGGAGCCTGCATCACCAATAAAAGTATTATCGCGACTATTATAGTAATGTTTTTTGTCTTACATATAAAAATTAAAAAACATATAATTTATTCATCAAACATACTAAACTTTATATTAAAAAAATGAAAAAACTCAAAAACTTAAATAATATCTGCTGTCTATCCTTTATCATTTTTTAAATTGCGATAAAATGGCGTATGCAGTGGGGGGATCATTTTAGTATTCACCAAACTTAACAAATCGTCTTTATTTTTCTTCTTAATGGACAGCGTTTCTGGTAGCGTTTGTAGTTCTTGTTTTGTAATTGTAACTAACCGTACTCTTTTTCTTGTCTTCGTCGTGTAAATACATCGGTATTGTTTTTCTTCGAATGATGTTTTGAAAAAAAATTGGGTCGAATTCCCATTTTTTACACGAATCTCGCAAATATCGTTAAAGTTAAAGTGTATATCTGTAATGTTCTCGTTGAAAGTTGTAGCTGTATTGCTGTTAAGAGTTTTAAGATCAAAAAGGTCTTTATAACACATTTTATGCACTGGCATTCCAATTAACAGGGCCTACTGACTTGTTTTTTTATATTTCTCTTTATTAGAGAATGAACGTTATCCTCCTTATTTGCGTATGCCCAACCACAAGGTAGCGATGGGTTATAGACTTTATTTTAAAGTGTGTTATAGAATACAGGTACGTTGTAATGATAAACTTGTTTTTTTCTTGTCCGTCACAATTGTCTGTGTAGAAGACCAGCTCAAAATCATCTGAATTAACTTGAGCTGCAGTTTTCTCCAGGTAATTTAGTAAGCTGGACCCAATCATAAGATAAGTCTAGTATATACCTGGGACATTAACAGCTCTGTTTTTCTTAATCAATACCCGATACACTTTGTTCCGAGATAGATGACGACTGTGGATCTGCAGAATTGCGAGGGTTAACTAAGGCCGCTTCTAAATTCTAGATTCTTAGCTGCCATCCGGTTGTTAAAATGGAAATTGGACACTTCAGTTTTTGCTGCGCTGGGCTGGAGTCTCCATTAACGGAAATAACGGGTTATTGTCGCCAAATCGGCTGCAAGGGTATCTTTCATTGTTTCAAATGATTTATATCTTGTGGCGATTGCCATGATACAAATGTACTGAAGCAGTTTATTGAAATACCAAGTTACGTCATTGTTATTTCAAAAATTTAGTGTGTTACACTTGATTCCCGTGCAATAATCAAACAGTCGATTTTATTTTTAAAAAAGCTTAAGTCTGTTGCAACAAACTCGAAAATCCTATTAGGTAGAAAGTGTTTCCTTATTCGCGTCTTCGTTCTTTAGTTTTAATGTATGTTCTTGATATCTTAAAATTGGATGTAATAATTTAATACAGTATAATCAACTGCTTTCGACTGCGATGATTTTGGAACGTGAGGAAATTAGCTTTAACTTACCGTTCTTCGAAGCATCTTATTCCCGAATGGGAGTATAATAGACGCTGTGTATTTTCTTTAAGTTTTTAGCTATTAAAAAGATCAGAATACCATACAGGTCCGGCATAAACAAAATTTAACAAAAAATATATTTCTTACTTTTTATTTAAAATCTATTTAGAAAAGGAGGGATTAACTGGAGGCTTGCAATTTAAAGAAAAAAAAATTAATAAACAATATCAACTTTCCTTAATCTGGTAGGTTTTCTAGGTTAATGCTTGGATGTAACTTGAAGTACGTCTAAATTCTCGGCTTCTTTAATCGCGTCTAAGTTTGCGTCGACCTTTAACATTCAACGCTTGTCCCAAGCTAACACAAATCTGGCGTGAATATCCTATGTTTGAAAATTAACTGTGTTGCAAAAATAATAAAAGTTTGTAGTTAACTTTAAATTTTAAAGAAAGATAACGAAAAGCTTAATTGCTTGATACAACATAAAAACGGAAGACAAATGTCTTGTGTCTATAAAATCATGAAACCCCTTCGTGCTAGGAGTGCTAGGGGGCGTGTTTGATGGTGCTTTTATTTTAAAACCAGCCAGTCCAAATAACTTTTGATTTTGCGTAAATGTATGAAAAACAAAAAACACGTTGAATTTTAAATCAGGAGAAAGGTTTAAAAATGTTATTTTGCTGTTTCCATGTAACACCCCTGTAACATCCCCCACCTTTTCTTTAAAATGTCAAATATCCACCTCCTACTTTGTGATACATTAAATGAAAATTCAAGAAAAATGCAAATCAGCCATATAAACAATATTTTTTCCATCAATTTATTTTGCTGTTATCAAATTTTCTGAAATAACATGAGACCATAACAAAATTGACCTAGGCCACTATTGGATAGGTAGATGTCTAATTAACTAATTTCTGAATACATGTCACCTTTTTTGACAATTTTTATTATTTTGTTTCTTTGTTTTGAAAACTATTATTGGTATATTTGGTTGGTTATTCGTGACGTTAAATAAGTCTTTATTTGTAGCTGTAGCATCTTAAAATGGTGTATTCTCTGCAAGAATGAATAGAAATAATATATGTTTACGGTCATCAAAACAAAATCTCTTGAGTTTTTAATGAAAAGCATCTTGATAGAAATATAGGCGATCAGACTATCATAGGGATAGTACGGAAATTTGGAGAAACTGGATCCGTTTATAATAAAAAAAAAATAATAATCCCAGAGTTCTCGATGAAACTGCACAAATTAAAGTATTGCGTCATTTTGATATAAATCCTACCTCTTTCTTTTTAAAGTATCATAACTTACAAATATTTCTGTTGGTTTCAGACACAAAGTATTAAAGTTGCATAGGTAAGTTTTTTCTTTGTAAAATACAAATTCATCATCAGCTTCGTGAATACGACTATAATCGCAGAATAAATTTTGTAAAACAATGTCCCAAAAAATACAAGAAGACGAAAATTTGGTTAAAAATATTTGTTTTAGGTTAGGTAAATGGCTTTGTTACCAAACATAATTGTATGTATTGGGATAACCAAAATCATCACGTATTTCGACAGGATAATACTCAGTTTCCAGCAAAGATCGATGTGTGTGCTAATATTCTAAAAAATAAGATAATTGGACAACGGTTTTCACAAACCCAATATTTTTCTATTAAATTTTCACGTTTTGTGACACATTTTTCCCAAATTTCAGGAGTGGCAGTATTAAGTGCTCATTGCCAGGTTTCCAAATTAGCGTTATCACTGTAACCATTAGATCCAATGTGATTGTCGTAATAAGTTTTGCATATTCCCCAAATATACTCAATGGAAATAAATAGGCAATGATAAGGCGGAAATCTTAGTACACGATGTCCATAACGAAGCATCTAATACAATGACAGATGGTTCATGTAACGATGATTATAGTTTTTCTATTAACCCCTTTGCAAACCCCCAACGAAACCTAGAATAAACGCATCAATGTCTGAGGTCGCTATCCGCAGTCGCACTATCAGGAAAATCCTACGAAATCTTGATTCTAATAAGGCAGTAGGACCAGATAGAATTTCGACAATTGTCCTGAAGACCTGTGCTTAAGAGCTCACCCCAGTTCTCTATAGACTCTTCAAGTTATCATACAGCAAAGGAAGAGATTCCAGCAGGCAAAAGACCTTTAGGCCGCCCCCGCATGCGATGGAGAGACAATATCCAAAACGACCTGCTGAAAATGAACGTTCCTCTCGACACAAACCTGATGAAGGACCGAGAATATTAGAAGAGAGTAGTAGAGTCAGCCAAGACCCACCCTGGGTTGTAGCGCTAACCGTCCAAGTGGACGCTAAAGTCCAACCGATTCCGAAAAAAGGAAAGAAGACTATTCCTGCGAATTATCGCCCTATTGCATTGCTCTCAGTCATATCCAAAGTTATGAAAAAAGCGATTAACACAGAACTCATTAAATATCTGGAGAAATTTGAGATAATTCATGACAGACAATATGGATTTTAAAAACTTCGGTCTACTGGAGATTTGCTGGCTTATGTCACTCAGCTCTGGACAAATACTATTGAAAAGTTTGGTGAATCCCGTGCAATAGCCTTGGATATATCTAAAGCCTTTGACCGCGGTTGGCACCAGGCATTGTTAAGTAAATTATCTGCCTACGGTCTCCCAACCAAACTGCGCCAATGGCTCTTGAGCTTCATGCAAGATCGCTACTTACATGTGGCAGTTGACGGTATTTCTTCTGATGCGTTTAAAACCAATGCCGGGGTCCCCCAGGGTTCCATCCTATCCCCCACCTTATTTCTTTTACACATTAACGACCTCTTGAAAACCACCACGAACCCCATTTACAGTTTCGCAGACGATAGCACACTTGTCTCAACTTTCACATCATATCGATCACTTTCGGTGAATGATACAAATATACTCAGGCAGGAACAGGTTGATTCCATCAATAGAGATCTTAAAGCAATCGTCGAGTGGGGAACCAACAATTTTGTTTAGTTCAACACCCAAAAAACACAAAGTGCCACGTTTTCCAAGAAAGTGAATTCCTCAAATCATCCCGTAACAATGTCCGGAAATACCCTTGAAACAAGTCCCTCCATCTCGATTTTGGGAGTCACGGTGTCCAATAATATGTCTTGGCATGACCATGTTGCTAACATCGCAAAGTCGGCAAGCCATAGGCTAGGTTTTCTGTGGAAAGCCAGAAAGTTTTTTACTCCTGATCAACTGTTGACGACGTACAAGGCTCAAATCCGACCTCTTCTGGAGTATTGCTCGCACATTTGGGGTTCAGCACCAAGCATTCTCTTCGTCTTCTAGATTCCATTCAGAAAAGGTCCATTCGGTTGATAAACAGTTCAACTCTCACAGATACCCTTCACCCTCTAGAACATAGAAGAAAAGCTGCAGAACAGTCATTGCTTTACAGATATTTTCACGGCAGATGCTCCAGAGAAATAAAAACTCTTGTACCACCATTGGCCACATTCGACCGAAGAACTCGGCACGCTCACACATTTACTCTCAAGCTTGACACTACAGGGACCAATCTTCATCAAGAATCCTTCTTTTACAGGGCTGCTATGGAATAGAATAAGCTTCCAAAATCAGTTTTTCCAGAGAACTATGACCTGCAACTTTTTAAAAAGCGTGTCCACAATCATTTCCTTTTTATAATCCCTTTCCCTTTTAAAAGTCGCAGTGCGGACCGTCCGCGGCCCACACGATGGGTCTACCCTTTTTGCGACTAATTTCATAAAAAAAAAACAAACATCTTTGTATCCATATTGTCATGATAATCGGCACAATATTGTGCACAATAATACGTCTTTTTCTTTTACCGT
Organism: Agelastica alni; assembly: GCA_950111635.1. Classification (NCBI taxonomy): domain Eukaryota; kingdom Metazoa; phylum Arthropoda; class Insecta; order Coleoptera; family Chrysomelidae; genus Agelastica; species Agelastica alni. The sequence goes on from OX467710.1 coordinate 64,201,097, forward strand.
CGGTGTGTTTTATAGAATTTTTGTTATTGTCCTGTCAAATTCATTTTATTCCACCTTAAGCAAAAATCCAAGTTTCGTCCAGATAAACAAATAAAGAGCATTCTTGTTTACAGTGAGTATAATTTCTTAAAAATTTAATATTTTTGTTCACGACTCTAGTTTTTTTACAAAAAGCCTTTCGGTTGTCTTCATTTATAAACTTAAACCCTCTATGTTTTAAAATTCTCCGAAGACTCCTAACAATTTTAAATAAATTTTTTTCTTTACCTTTTCTAATATAAAATTTTTTTTTCATGCATTTTGTACATAATGTCGCGAATTTTAAGTTTGTAAGCTTCGGAGTCTTTGGATGTCGGCGAGGTTTTTATTTTTTTTAACATTTTTGTGTTCACTATTTCCATTTTTCACACTGGAACAACATGGGAAGCTTTAGCAGACACCCTGCGTACAACATCCATCGCGCTGGTCTTCTCAACAGCCAAGTATTGTACTCTAGTATTGCTAAACAGCTGCCACACTAATTTGATCGACGTTCAGATGAATCAAACAATGCGACTAATAGCTGGAGCAATCCGACTAACACTCAGATACTGGCTTTACTTGCTGAGCAACGTCTACCCATCTGCAATCCGTAAAACCCAGGCTTTGCTTAGAGAGCACCGTAAGATACAGGATAACCTAGAACTTTCTGTACAGGAAGATATACCTACTCTACGAGGAAACAGACTTCGCTCCGAAAACCCACCGTTATGGCAAGCTGAACAACTAGCTGTTAACAACATGAAAATAAGAAAACTATGGGTCCAACACTGCCAAACTATTGTAAATCCCGAAGAACGAGAGTGATTTGAAAGATACAACTTTGACACTGCAGGCACAGAGCTAGGTAGGAAACTGTGGGTCAAACTAAAGAGAGCCCGTACAGGTTATGACCGATGCGCAGACTAACTCTACAGATGGGGTGCTGCAGAGTCTTCGGGATGTGACTGCGGAGCTCCAAACCAGACAATCAGATACATTAGGGAGGATTGCCCCATACTGTCTTTCCAAGGGAGCTGGAGCGATTTCATAAAGGCTGATGTTACAGCACTAACATGGATTAGAAACTTAGATATTAATATTTAGTTAGTCTGACAGAAGTCTTCCATTTTTAGATTCAAAATTGATAAAAACTCCAGAAAACAAAATTATATTAGACTGGTATATCAAACCTACAAGTTCTGGAAAATATATGAATTATTTTTCCTATTATACTGAAAAAACAAAAATAAATTTAGTACTTGGAATGAAAAATACTTTAAAAACAAAAAATTATTTAACTTACTTTTAAAGAATTCCTATCTAAAACGACTCCTTAATCAATTATTATTTTTTACAAGTAATTTTCTAATTAGGATTTATAATAATAACGATTTTGATAATATTGAAAAACCAGAATCTAATGTCATTAAAAAATTTCTTTTTTTTTAATATTTAAAAGAACTGACTCCTAAAATTAATAATGTATTAAAAGAAGAAAGTAATATTATTTTATCAAATAAACCTATCAAAACTGTTAATAAATTATTTACAAAATTGAAAGATAACACTCCTATGTTGGATTATGCTGGAGTTGTCTTTAAAATTAATTGTCTTAAATATGATAACAACTATATTGGTCAAACGCTTGCGCTTTATCACATGTAAATAGTACAGGACATTCAATTGATTTTACTAATATTTCGATATTAACTAAAGAAAATAATTTATTTAAAAGACGTTTTTTAGAAATGGTCTACATAAAAAATAAAAAAAAATCAATGAATAAAAAAACTGATTTTCAAAATATAAATATAATTTATTTTAATTTATTGGATATTAAAATGAAATTGGGTAAGTAAAACCATATACTCAATATTTCAGCAACAATTTGAGTCAACCTTTTATAAAAATAATTTCTATTAACTGTTCTACTACATCCTTTATACCAATATCTTTCATTAAATATCTTTATACTGATTTTCAAATTAAGTACTGTCAAAATTTTTTTTCATTTTCTGAATGTTATTTTATATTTTACTCATATACTGTAAGTAATTTTTTAAAAATTTGTCCATTATTATACCATGACTTTTGTAGAGTAACTCATGATGAAATAAAAAATAATGACACTTTGTCACCCAAGTTGTTCATAACAGCACTAGATAACCTAGGATTACTTATTACTTTTCCAGAAATCTAACAAAAATGAATTAACAAGCCAAATTAAAGCTTAATAGATTAGTTAATTGGTAAAATTTGTTTGGATTACTTACCACCCCTCTTATCATGTACAATAAATAAAGTCATTAATAACAGATTTGGTTTTAAAATTAACCGTGCTAACAACTTACAATATTTTCCCTTAATTTTTAAACAAATAAAATTCTTTACCTATGAAATTTGTTTAAAAATATTAGAGGAATTTATGTTCCTAATTTTTAAATATACAATTGAATACTGGTTATTGAGTTATTGGTATAGCGTGACAGACAGTAGTAATGGTAGTAGTACTTTAGTACGACATAAAAATGCTTCACCCAAACGAAATACTTCTTCGAGTTTTCCACTAGGTCCTTATGATTTTTTAATACGTTTTTTTGTGAATCTTTCTGTTTTTTTATGCTTATGCATTTTATATAAATCTTAGTTATACATTAAAAAAAAATACATGTAAAATTAGATAGAAAAAAAAACAATTTGCAAAGTATCTTTTTATTGATTTTTGTCGTCTAAATTTTATAAAGAGTTCTTTACTACTTTGTATTCGTCCATTTAAACTGTTAATGGATCAAAGACGAAACATTTTACACCGAACAATAAATAAATATATATCCTTTTTTTGTCAAAAATATCCACATTCGTCATTTAGGAAATTTCGGATTATTTCTTAAAATTGAAAAAAGTAAAAAAATGTATTTTTTCATGACAAATTGTTTAGAATATTAAAAGGTTATAGTAATAGTCGAAAAGGCTTAGAGTGTCTCTGTTCTTCACACCAGTCACTTATACAATTCACGAGAACTGCAAGGGTCTCCAGAGGGTAATTTCGTAATCTCACCGCCGCGTATTCGAGCCTCTACTTATCTTTTAACCTTCAGTTCTAAATTACTTCTTAAATATGCTTTTAAGATCTCAATTGTATTAACACTTTGAGACTACTCCATTCGAATTACTTTTATATCTTTTATTTCTTTTATCTTTTTACTGTTTGAAATTTATCTTGAAAGCGCTCACAAATGGGATTGTTATTCCGTAGAGGTGTTTAGAGCATATTTTCTAATTTCTTTTGGTAAACTTTTTCCCTATCGTCAAATTTGGATGAAATGGGATGAGCGAATAGCAAAGCAGCTGAGATAACATTGTTTTGATCTTACTTTTGTTAGCATTTTATTTTTATTTTACACAAGGTAAAAATAGGTTCAGACAGAAACTTTAGTAAGCACGTTCAAGTAAAGTTTTTTGGGACAAAATATTATCTTACATCCAAATAACATTTGTTTTATCTATGGTTTAAGAAATATTTTAAATTTAAATGCAATTTTTTAATTAATGAGTTAGGTTCTGTTTTTAAATTTAATTTAACCTTAAAAGTTTTGTCACACACTAATCGATGTTAACATTTCGTCATGTTCCGTCTGATATTATAAGGCAATTGACTGGGATGAACTTCGCAAATTTTTCTCATCTTTTCTTTAAAACCTTCTTTGCTTTACATTACCCGACCCCAGATAGATATTACTGAGATTATGGAAATTGGTCATAGACACCTTCATCCCGCATTCACAAAAAAAATCCCAAACTTCTTACTCTAAATCATCGTTTTCCAAGTCATGCAATTTAGCTCGTTAAAAAAATCAAGCCTACAAAAAATATATTAGAAACCCGACTTTACAGAATCGGCTTAGGTAGATCAATCAAAAAATTCTTGTAACAAAAGCTGAAGATATTTTTAAAAAACGAAATCAAACTAAATTTATTTAGCAATAAATATTATATTACAATTATAGGCCAAGAAGTTGGATTTCCTACCGGATGTGATATAAAAGCCAAGGCAAAGCCATCTGGGCATCTTAAATTTTTACCGTGGGTTGTAAACCATTTTTTTTTTTCATTAAAATTATTTTTGTATACTTATAAGGATCTGGTGTCGTTATGTTATTCGCTTTATGGTTATTGTCTATTCTTCTCTTTCCTGGGCGTGATGTGCTACTTCGGCAAGAGAGTACCCGGTGATACTTTTTATTTGATCTGCCCATCGCAGTGGGGATTTTCCTCGAGTTATTTTACCTTCTACTGTGCCTTCAACTACTAATCTCTCCATACTATAACAAACTAAACTATAGTTAAAAATCTGATAAAGAGAGGGGTTCTGATATCTTCGTTCAAACATAAGGGTTTTTGCATCTCCATAAGTTGTCACGTGCCTATTTTTTCCCTTCTACAGTTCCATTTTTAATTGGGTCTCTGATAGTTTTGTATTCCTCAGGTACTCGTAAATAGTTTCGCTTACCGTATTTTGTTGTAATTTAAATATATCACTCGTTGTAAATAGTGTTGTATACCTTGTAGTGATAGAATTCAATTATTAATGGCTGTGACATTTTTGTTAATCGATGGAGATGGAGTGGGGGTTTTTGTTATTAGATTTTGCTTTGATTTTTGGCCTCGATTGTCGTGTGTTGTCAGCTATATTATTGTTTATTGTGCATTTATGTGTGGATGGGCTGGCTATCAACGCGACAAGTGCGATTATGAGTTTGGAACATAGATTTGCGAAGATTGTCGGTTGACGCGTGTTCCGTGTCATTTTCTTGATATCCGGCCTGGGAGAGTAGTTTAAGTGAGTTGTTTGGTGTCAGTCTTAAGAGTCGGGTGGTGGTGAGAGTTTTTTGGAACGATTTGTTATTAACACGTGAGCAGAACCTCTACGGTTTTTTCTTTCATATCTGGCTGTATTTGGGCCATCTTAATTGGATTTTGAAGAAACACCATTTAATTTTTAACTTGACCATTCTATCTTACCTTTGTTGTTGATATTTTGGATTTTGGTGTCGAGTTAAAATAACCGCGTGCGGGATCTGATGGAGGGAAGCCATTGTTAAGTAGCAGGTGCTGTTCCATAATTTAAACCGGCCACAGGAGTAGGCCACAGGATTCGTGAATTCGTGTACCCAAAGGTTACAAGTGATTTATTTTAGAATATTTAAACGACGTGATTTGTTTTTGACACCACGATTAAGTTTTGTTTTAATTTTTTAATATGGTACACTGTTAAAAATTATTTATTGCATTGGATAATATGCCACGGCTGAACTTTGATTAAAGTAATATTCTCAATAGTTCTTTGTGTCCAAGTAAAAATGTTTTCTTTATACTTATTTGTAAATATCCTACAATATTGCTATTTTGAAGGACAGCCATTGTAAAAAAAGTAATATTTTTAAATAAGCTCGATTGTTTTAACAGTGTAAATCTCTATGTAAATGGTAAAAAAAGACGTGAGTAAATTAGCAGCCGTACGTGACGCTTGATTAAGTATTATTAAAAAGTTGACTTGTATACGTTTTTTTTTTGGTAACTTGATAAAGTTTGTTAATTTTACCTTTGTTTTAGTTATTTTATGGAATCGTAAACTTTGGATTTTTTTTATTTATTGTTGTCTTATAAAGTTGTAAATTTTAAAGTTTCGATTTATTGTTAGCTGTTGATTTTGATTATATTTGTTATAAGTTTATTATTGAACTGTGTGCCTGGATTTATTGTTGGCTGTTAATTTTGGCTATATTTGTTATAATTTTGTTATTGAGCTGTGTATTTTGATTTATTGTGTGAGTAAAGTATCCAATATATTTTTGCTATAATTTTATTTATTTGGTTCACCATAATCTTAGTTGTTTATCGTGTGGCTCTGCTAGTGCCTATAAGACCCAGGGGTTTCAGGCTTGAACCGTCTAAGTCGGTGGCGCGGCTCACTTTTATTTTCTTTTTTTTTCTACCCTCTACGGCTGAGCTCGGGCATAATTTTCCAGTAGAGAGACCGCTGGCAGAGTACTCTTTAGAGAACGAAAAAGACGTAGCAAAGTTTAGCTGGTTGAATTTGTAGAGAGTCTTCACACTTTTCTTATTTTATATTTGGATCCCAGTTAACAGTCAATAGAACAATTTATTTTTATCACTCTTTTTAATGTAACAAAAACAAAAACGTAACAACGAAAAACAAAAAAAGTTTAATTATTATTTCGAGTCTAAAATAAGCACTTTAGAGAATGTGTTAAAAATATATTTTTATTTAACACTTTTTTACACTTATAAGAATCTACTTCTTTTTTTTTTTTAAAGATAGGTTGCTTTTTAATGGGCCACATGTCTTTTACAGTTACATAGCGTTTTAAGTATTTTTATATTAAGCATATGTGTTATTTAGCGACACTACATTTTTGGGCTGCTGCTTATCATTTTAATGTAGCGCTGTCTACCAATTTCTGTCCCTCTTGAGATTGAGATGAGTTGCAAACAACTTTTACAACATCTTCAAATACCTTATGCAAAAAAAGAAATCACTAACTTTGCAAGAACTTGATGAAAACCACATACGCTAGAAAAAAACTAAAGAAAACAACTCCATACGACCTGTTAAACATATTCTAGCAGCATTAACAATAATATAACCACAAAATTTACTGTAATGTAACTTATATTAAAAATTGTAAATCTTCTTCTTCCGCTGCTATCCATTAATGGTTGTTTGCGATCACCTGACCAGTTTTCCCTATCTCTGGTGGTGTGAATTAATGCTCCTGCGGTTCCTATCCCTATCCAACGTTTAATATTTCAGAGCCACGACATCCTCTTTCTGCCTACACCCATTCGTCCCTCTATTTTTCGTTCTATTAATAGTTGGAGCAAATGGTACCGTAACACATGTCCCAGGTACTCTGTTTTTCTGCGTTTTATCGTGCTGGCATATATAAAAAAATAAAATAAACTATAACAGTCAATAGTAGCAACCACATAGTCCTCGACAGCAAAGAGAAGAGCAATGTTTGGGAAAAATATATTGAAGAACTTTTTGACGACAAATAATCCCCAGCTGGTATCAATAACTCTCTAACCGGCCTATCGATCACTAAGGACGAGATTAAAAATGTCATCACTACATAAAGTGTTTAACACTATATATAAGACAGGTCACTACCCCAAACAGTGGTTGTGCTCTACTTGTATCCCCTTGCCTAATAAGATCAATGCAAAAAAATGCGAAAGTCATAGACTTATTAGCCTGATGAGTCATACTTTAAAAATATTTCTTAAAATCATACACCAAAGAATTTACAAAAATTGTGAAAGAGACATAAGCGACTCGCAATTTGGGTTTAGACAAGGGTTAGGTACAAGAGAAGCGATAGTCACAACACAAGTGCTTGTCCAGAACTGCCATGATCAGAGAAAGGATGTGTGCCTATGTTTCATAGATTACGAAAAGGCATTTGATCGCGTACAACACCACAAATTAATGCAGCTCCTTAATAAGCTTGATATCGACCAAAAATACATTAGATGCATTACGAACCTATATTGGAACCAAATAGCGCAAATCAAATTAGGCAATAATTTGTCCAACTTCATACATATTAGAAGGGGGGTGCGACAGGGATGTGTGCTGTCTCCGCTCCTATTCAACTTATATTCGAAAGCAATTTTCCAAGTGGCTCTGGAAGACGTAGAAATGGGAGTCAAAGTTAATGGAGTGTGGATTAACAATATCCGCTATGCCGACGATACGGTCTTAACCGCTGATAATATACACGACCTACAACAACTTGTCAACAAAGTAGGAGAACAGAGCAAATCAATGGTTTTAAATATCAACACCAAAAAAACAAAGTTTATTATTATCTCAAGAAACCTAAATATGTTTAAAAATTCCACCATAAAACTTAACGCAAAGCCCATAGAAAGAGTAGACAAATTTAAGTACTTGGGCATTTGGCTTTTTGAAGACTGGACATCGGACAGGGAAATAAAATGTCGCATTGAACAAGCTCGTCAGGCATTCTTGAGGTTTCTAAGAGTGCTTACCTGTTTCGATTTCGACCTTAACCTAAGACTCAGATTCATGAAGTGCTACGTTTGGTCGGTGCTTCTTTACGGTATGGAGGGTTGGACATTAAAGGCGACTGTAATTAAGAAATTAGAGGCTTGAAATGTGGCTGTATCGCAGAATCCTTAAGATACCTTTGGCGGCTCGACTGACAAAGGTCTAAGACGTGTCATCAAACAACGTGATTGTGTCGTGTCGACACAAGATCGACAGACAGTGGACAGGGCTACACGAAATAAAGTCGCTAATACACACCGCAAGGAACATAGAAGCAATGGAAAATGTTATCGCAAACATCCGTTTGTGGATACGCATTAGAAGAAAAATTCGCGTTCTCTCCCTATCGTCCTTAAAATTTCCTCGTTGGTTTTTCTTGCTGTCCATGGGACTTTCAAGATTCTTCGATAGATCCACACTTCAAATTCTTCCAGCCTATTCATTGTGCTAACCTTCAATATCCAGCCTTCCATACCATACAACAGTACGGACCATACGTAACATTTTGTGAATCTTATTCTGGGATTTAGGTCAAAGTCAGAGTTCGTAAAGATGTTTTTAAAACTAATAAATGAGCTCCTTGCTTTTTCTACCTGGCATTTTATTTCTACGTCTGAAGACCAGTCTTCACATAACCAAGTCTCCAGATAGTTAAACTTTTTTAGTCGTTCTATGTCTTCACTATCGTATGAGAGTTTTGCATTCTGGAACTCATCCAATTTGCGGGTAAATAATTGTAAATAAAATTAAAAAAGGAAAAAAAACAAAATTTAAGTAATTTAAAAATGTATAAAGCTGATTTTTAAATAACCAGTTAATTTCGCTGCATGTTAACCTATACTATAGGTATATATGGGTCGATTATGTATCAGAAAACAAAATACTCCTCTGGCTATATGCCGCGACAGGCAATGAATTACATCTGATATATAATCGTGTATAATACCCAGTACGGGTCTTTTATGCAGATGCTTGTTAAGTAAAAGAAAGAAATATTAATTAATTAATTAATTATTTCAACTCTCACCAAGTATACATAAAGGACTGCACGAAAAGCTCTAGTCATGACATCTATACCTTTTAACAATTAAAGAAAACTATAATACTATTATAGAAAACTCTAAAAGTATTATAATTTTCTATAATTTTCACATTCAGTAATTTAGTTTCTTGTACTTGGATAATTTGGGTATTTAAGAGTGTACTTGCTTTAAAATAATAAACGCACACTTAACTAGATGATCAAGATTAGCTAAATTATGTATAGGTCCTATTAAGCTGGTAAGGATCATTTATTATGCAGCAGATGTAAAGTCATTAGAATGTTATTAGTCAACGTCTCGTAATTGGCTTAATGTTTTAATTAATCTTAATAACACATTATTATTGTTATAATTTTTAACGATGTGATTTTTTAATGGTTAACGGCACAAAAAATAGCTCGATTTTAAAGAAAATCTTTTGAGCTGCAAAAATTCGGACTTTTATCGATCCAACTCCGCTATGGCTGTACAAAATGCTGCTAAGGTAAACTTTTTCATACGCAATTTAGAAAGTTAACAAGTGAACCATTAGTCAAACGAGAAAAATGTAACGATAATCGGTCTTCGTCCAAACAAACTATGTTAAGAATTTGTTACTTTCAAACTAAAAAATACTTTTGTCGTTTGGCCAACAAATTTGATAGATACTTATTTAAATTATTTAGAATAAAAAAAAATTATTTTAAAATTTAATCTGGTTTGCCTAAAAAGTTTAGCAGTAAAAAATGGATCTATCAGGCGCGGCTTCTCCTTAAGATCATTTGGTCAATGCCCCACCTATTTTTTTTATTGTTTATTAATACATAAGCTATCTTTAAAAGAATTAATTAATTAATTTTCATGCAAAAACTCCCCAAATACTACCAATGGAGTCAAGATTACTGAAATCTAATACTAACACAGCTCTTCAAAAAAAAATTTTTTTGTTGCCCTGGATATCTTTGCGGATTTATATATTTTTAAGTCAACAGTTTTCGAATATATTTATGAAAGTACTTAATTGGTTTTGGTTTTTTATGATTTTGGCTCATTTTATATTTTTAATAATTTACACTATAGGTTGGCTTTTTCGAACATGAAATATTATGATTAAAATTCTGTTTCTGCGCATTAATTTGACGCATCGACATATCACGTGATCTCCCTCCCCGACCCCACTCCACTCACTCCGTGTAAATGACCGAAAACTCAGTGAATTGACAAGGTTGGAGGACGCACGTCTACTTTCGCGTAAGTTGCTAATGTGAGGTTAATACTTTATTTTATTTGATGAATTTTTATTCTAATATACTTTTTTGTTCTAGAAATATAAGTTCATCGCGAAGAAAATGCAAATATATTGCTGATGTATTTTGTTATATTTGTGGTGTTTATATGACGACCAACAAGATACGAAGTATCACAGACTTTGTTAAGGAAGTTTATACTGAATATTTCGTAACACATTTTTAAAACCTAGATAAGCCATGGGTTCCCCATAAGATTTATAAATCTTGTGTTGAGTCTTTACGTTTGTGGAAAAAAGGAGAACGTAACTGGTTAAATTTTGGTATCCCTATGGTCTGGATGGAGCCCAAGAATCATTTCGATGATTGCTACTTTTGCGTCATCATCATCAGCCTTGTCGCGTCCACTGCTGAACATAGGCCTCCCGTAATATATGCCACTTCTCCCTGAACTGCACCTCCTGCATCCAGTTATGCTTGATGCGTTTTATATCATTAGTCCATCTCGTTGGTGGTCGTCCTTTATTTCGGTAAGCCTCATGTCTTGGCCTCTATTTAAGGATTTTTTTGGTCCATCTGTCGTCAGTTATTTTTGCAATGTGTCCTGGACTTTTGCATAGTAGACATTAAAGGTTTCAATCAAAATAAAACTTGACAATATCCAAATTTACAGACTACAAGATGTCCTGTCTTACAAAATGAATACTTTCCTCGACCTATTCACAGGATATCGTAAGATAAGGAAGGCAGAGAAGAAGGCAATGGTATAACCACGTCAAGAGGATGGACGAAGATAGATTACCCCGCATAGCTCTCGAGGGAATACCAGTAGGAAGCCGACCGCCCGGTAGACCACCGAAGAGATGGAGAGACAGCTGGCAGTCCACATCTCAAGAATAAATACAACGGCAAGCCCGGAATTAACAGATCATATGATCTCAACCAAGTTGAAGAAGAAGAAGAAGAAGACCTATTCATACTTCAAAAGAAGTTAGTATACCTTCGGAAACTATGATGTTGCCACAACATTCATTACAGTCTAAAGGTGGAACCTCTACACCAAAGTTGTTTTCTTAAAATAAGCTTAGCGATTTAATACGAGATCTGAATTTATCAAAACAACCATCAGTACTGTTGGCTTCAAGACTGATAGAAAAAACTTAGTTGGGCCAAATATCCCTATTACAGCATTATTACAGAACATTATTACAGAACACGAGATATATTACCATATTTTAGTGAAAATGAAGAACTTGTTTACTGTAATAATATCTTATAGTTACTTCTAGACATGGGTTTAAAGGAATATAATTCTACCAATTGGCGGCTCTACATTGAAAGCTGTAAAAAGAGTTTAAAATATGTTTTACTGCACAATGCAAATAAATTCGCGTCAGTACCAATTGCCCATTCAACAAAACTCAAAGAAAAATATTAAAATAATAAATTGGTTTTGCATAATATTAATTACAATAACCTGATATTTATAGTTTTTTTTTGTATCTAGTGCGCGAAATGCTACTTTGGTGATCGAGAACTGATTTTAAAATAGTCGAGATCACCAAAGTAGCATTTCGCGCATGAGATGCAAACAAAATTTTTTCTACAAACGTCAAAAATATTGTTCTCAAATAAGTAACATGCATAGGTTAATATGAAAAATAGTATTGAACTGGCTTAAACTGTTTTTCCAAATCAAGTATGTAATTACTGTAACTATGGAAATAAAATGGCATTCAGTAATTTTAAATCTTTTACCGGAAAAATCGAGGCGCCAGTATGATAATGCATATCAGCAATTTAAAGAGTGGTGTGAAGCAAATAAAGCCAGAAAAATATCCGAAAATGTGCTATTGGCATATTTTGCAGAGAAGTCTAAAAAGCTGAAGTCTTCCACATTATGGGCTATATATTCTATGTTAAAAACAACACTCAATGTGGATTTTAAGAAATTTACCAAGTTGGTTCCATATTTGAAAAAATTCAGTCAGTTGGAAAACATCCTAAGAAATCTAAGGTATTGACTAGAGAGGAAGTTGAACAATTCATAAGAGAGGCAGATGATGAAACCTATTTGTTGGTTAAGGTAGATTTTTCATGATTGTTTTATGTGTTTTTTAAAATACTGATTTCCTTTTAGGTTGTTTTAATACTGGGTATTTCGGGTGCTTGCCGCCGTAAGGAACTCACTAAAATGATGGTCGATGACATAGAAGATAAAAATTCCATTTTGATTGTTAAATTACCCGATACAAAAACGAATATACAACGAATTTTTACAGTTTCAAATTTGGATTATACTGAAATTTACCGAAAATATGCGGCTCTTCGTCCAAGTTATGCTACCAGTCGCCGATTGTTTTTGAAGTATCAAAATAAGAGATGTTTTAACCAAGTTGTTGAAATAAATAGTATTGGAAAGATGCCTAGCTTAATAGCAAAACACCTAAAATTACCAAATCCTGATGCCTACACGGGCCATTGTTTTCGGAGCCACACTATACGGGGGCCGATATATGTGTTTTGAAACGACATGGAGGATGGAAATCTTCGACTGTGGCCGAAGGATACGTGAAAGATTCTATCAATAATAAAATTCAAATATCAAATAAAATTTTAGACTGTGAAATTTCAGGATCAAGTGCTGTCACCTCTACGGCAGTTGCTTGCAAATCAAAAATGGATAGTCTTCCAACTCCCAAAACTACGATATCACGAGCTGAATCTGAGTTATCTGGTTTAGGAATAAATATTGGTTCGTGCACTGGCTGCACCATTAATGTTAACATTGTAAATAATAAACAAAATTAATTAGTGTTAAATTTTCTTACAATTTAAAAGCCTTAATTATTGTTATACATTAATAAATAAATGATTTCTTGGATTTTTGCTTGATTGAGGAACATAAAGGTTAAAATATAAAAATCCCATATAGTTTACATGCAGAGTGTGCGAAGTAAGTATTTCGCACACTACTTCGCGCACGGTGTCATGGTAACGAAGGAAAATGAAAAAAGGGTCACTTCGCATATTGTTGTCAATGCGCGAACCTTGTCATTTTTTGACGTTTGTAAAAAAATTTATTTTTATATCCATTGTTGCTGAGCGGTAACGTTGATTTTAATATTTAATAATTTCGAAATGTTGGGAAAAAACTGTTAACTTTATACCAATCCAAATCCCGACTTAATTCCGAAGTAAATTGTTATTCGTTTAAAAATTTGATACTTTTAAAATAAAGCAGCATTTGTACTTTTACTAATTAATAATTTTGTAATAAAAACACAACAAACGTACAAAAGTTCATATTTAGTATCTAATATAATAACATCCTGTTAATTAAAACCTTAATTTAATAATTGAAATGAAAAAAATTTAATTAGTGTCGAAACTAACAAAATGAACAATGTATGTTGTATCTGTTGGCATTGTCATGTTTTATTTAGACGGCTCGGCGGATCTACGAGTAGGTGGTTAAGCTGCACACACAGTCGCACTATTTAATATTTTCTAAAAATCAACAATTTTTTTTTAACATCTTTACTTCAACCATTGAAACGTGACGGGAAAAAAGGATAGGTAAATTTTAAAAATAAATAAAAAATCTGTCTTAATTTTATTTATGCATGACCGGGCGTAAAGTAGCACTTTATCGCCCGCGGACTACTTTATCGCCAGGCGGACGATAAAATCGTTGAACAGGCGCTAAAGTGAATTTCAATCTCATATCGATAGAAATCTATATTCCGATGGATCATATAATTAAACCCAAAACTTTATTAACAATAATATAACGATAACAATGAATATAAATAAATTTAAAAAATGAATTATAACTTAATATTGGCAAAACAATTAGAACATTTATTTATGGAAATTTTTGGATTTGTTGTTTCCTGTTGTTGCAGATAGTTACTGATTTCAACTGATTCCTCATTACTACAAGTCTGAAGAGAATGCATGTTATTATCTGGTGTTTCAGAGTAGTAAGCAATATTTTCAGATTGTCTGCAATGGCTAGTAAAAGGCTCATCATTTTTTACAATTTTCTTAGCAATCTTCAGCTTATTTGCAACTAAATTTTCAATATAACCTTTCGCAACAGTCGTCGACTTCCAACCAGCATGTCTTTTAATGTTGATTATATCCCCGCCTGAATCTCCTATGCATGTTAATATTATTACTTACACGCTGCGGTCCATAAAAGTCTTTTTTAAGCACTTGATACATAAATAACTATTATTCATATCTTTGAAAATTTATGCTTAATAATTTAGAAATAAATTTTTTTTTAAACGCTTATATTAGTTTCACCTGTATCATGTTTGCTTGTATGTATATTTGTTACTGACTCTTTGGCCTCGATTTTGCTCTACTTCAAGCGATCAGATTTAATTTAAACTTTGCACACTTGTCAAAGACCGACGACAATGCAACAATTTGATCAAAATATCCAATTATCCTGATTACTTTCGCCAGAATTCATAAATTCTTTCAGTGACCCTTTGCATGAGAGTAAGAGAGATATAACTTGTGCGTGAACTACGCATGCGCGTAGAAAAAATATTAACATATTTCATCGCATCGGTGGTTCCGTGGTTGAATGCTAGCCTGCCACGCGGGCGGCCTGTGTTCAATTCCCGGCTGATGCATTCTTTTTGAGCTCTTACCATTTAATACATAATTTTTTTAGTAAGTAAAACAAATCGAACTAAAAAGCAAAAAATAAATTATAGTTTAAAAAACACGCTTTTAGAGATATTCAAATTAAAAGTAAAAAACAATTCTTAACATAGGAATAAAATTACTGACGAGAAAATCAATGTCAATGTTCTAAAAGCGTGGGGTGTTTTGTATGACATTTTTAAACTAACTCTGCGTTTCGGAATGAAAGTACCCCAAGCTTTTAAAAGACATTAATTTTCTCGTTAGTAATTTTATTCCTTTGTTAAGAAATATTTTTTACTTTATAGTTTTATTAACTCTGAAAGCGTGTTTTTTAGTTTTTTTAAACTATAATTTATTTTTATAGTTAAATTTTGATTTTGACATTACCTAATATAGCACAATGGTTAACCAATTGATAACGAAATATGTGACCATTGAAAAACCCCACAAATGTTTTAAAAGAATATCTTTAAATTAGAAAAAAAATTTTGTGGGCTTACTTTTGTATAAATACGATTTTCAGCTTGGTTTTAGTAAAATCTACATCTATGTTACTTTTATTAATGCTATATCACTCATACTAACACTTTGATAACACATAAATATGTTAGATAAATTAAACAAATTACCCCGAAGATGTTAAAGATTATTTTTTGCTTTTTAGTTTTGTTAGAAATAATTTTTGTTTTAAAAATTAAAAAGAAAATAATTTTCCTGCATTAATATGCTTTCTAATAATAGTGTTACGATTTGTGAGGCCGTCCCTAACAACTGTCGACTCGAGGCGACAGCGCGCCGACCTCAACTCGAAAAAAAATATTCATGATAATCGCAAACATAATAAAAGACATTGGTTGATTCTCGAAAAATCCAACAAATTCACAAAATATCCAAAGATGCATCGATTTATCTAGAACATTGGTTTGCAGGTATAAAAACAAAAAAAGATCAAGGTTTTTAAAATAGTTTAAAGTCAAGTATTTGAAGTAATTATAAAGTGTTAAACAGTTGTGAATATCTAAGTGATTTGTAAAGTAAAATTTATTTTGCAAAAATATCAGAATAAAATTATTTAGTTGTACTGAATCATAGAGCCCAAGATTAGCTTGGATTAGGTCTCGCAATAATTTTCAGACTTTGTAACTATTGGTATATGACACACCTGGGGCAGTAAAGAAAGAAATGTCTCACAGTACATGTTTGTTGATCGAGGCAAAGCCGAAAAATATACTTATTTTTTACATATTATTAAAGCTCAGAGAAATGCAAATACTGGCTGTAGAAAACACCTCTCCAGAAGAGGGCCGACGCACTCTGGACGATGGACCGGAGTAGGCTAAGCAGAACGCTTGGCCTGCTCACAGGACACATCGCACTAAAGGCGCACCTTTTTAAAGCTGACGGCCAAGAAAAACTGCCGACTATGCGGAGAAGAGGAAAAGAGCAGTATACACATTCTGTGTCACTGTCCGATGCTAGCGGTGTACAGGTATCAAACCCAACAGAAATCCTGCGGTTCGCCAAAAACTAGCGAACCGGAATTCTGATGCCCTGAAGACATAGCGGTAGTCACAGAGGATCAAAAGATCTAGATGACGTGGGTGCCTATACCAATGGTCAAACCGCAAGATTGTAATATAATGTAATGTACATATTAAAACCCTAATTTTTCCTATAATTCCGTAAATCGGCGACTCTGTCTGTTGCACAATATCACCGTCAACAAGGACATTAATTAATTTGGATTAAAAGTGTGTACGGAATATGGAATTAGATCCAGTACCAGATCATTCTTTCCTATTTCATTCTTTTCCCATTATTTTACTTTGAGTTGCATATCAAGTTGAATGATAGACCTTTGTGTGGATAAAATAAATAACAATTTTTTATAGCAAAGCTTTTATGTTTATTATAGGTTACAAAGAATTTAAAAACTAATAAAACCAAAAAGTCATTAATAAGTTTTTTTTTGGTTATTATGCACTCTCCTGGTCATCTGGTTGTTAAACAATAAAAACTACTTAAATTTGCAGCATATAAAAACTTTTTTATATTAATTTTACGAACTTTTTGGTTGTAATAATTTTGCATGGCAGTATGAAAATATCAATTTTACGCAAAAGCTTGATACTTGTATATTCGACAATATCGCAAACTGTTTTAAAAAAAATACCATACAAATTTATTCGGAATTCTAAACTAATTTTTAATAAACAGTAACCTCTTTATTCATAACAAATTTGACAAGCTTTACTTTTTTTAATAACTGTGTTGCAGCACATTTTGATGATGCATTAGTGTGGAAAAATGAGCGAGTTGATGAAAAAGGTATTATATATTATTTTTTTGTAATTGATATAATAAATTTATTATGTAATAATTATGTTATGTAATTAAAATACATTTTTTTATAAATAAGCCCTTAAATAAAATGTTGTGACCAACTTGTTTGGTCCAAAAAAGATCTTGAGAACCTAACTTATTATTTTTAGTTTAAGATATATTTGGTACTAGCGGACCCGGCAGATGTTGTCCTGCCCGAACGTTGGCTTGCCCGATTTAAGAATATCTTATCAAACTCAGCGATCCCAAAAACTATAAATTCGACACTAATATTAGCGTTTTTAAAAGTTTTTATATTCCATCTGCTTTCCTCCCACATTGTATGGGTGCTTACATCATTGGGAATGTCACTATCAAATTCATCGTTCTCGAAGACTATGAATTCGACACTAACATCAGCCATTTTTGATAGTTTTTATATTTCATCCCTTTTTCACCCCTTTCGTAGGGGTGCTAACATAAAAGTTTTTGTTATCTAAACCACCCCTGGTATGTATAAAACAAGTTCTGAAAATTTCATCCCTATCGGTCCAGCCGTTTGGGAGTTTTTAAAGGACATACATACATACAAACATTTTTTCATTTTTATATACAGGATGTTAGTAAATAAGTGCGACAAACTTCAGGAAGTAATCCGCATAAAAAAAATCACAGTTTGCAATATAAATCGTAAATACTTTGTTTTTGGAGATACGGGTTCTGGTTTAATGTTATTGTATTAGATAGTTTTTGATAATGTATTAAAGAAATGAAAAATACGCATTAAGATGTTTTTTTTTTACATAAAAACGGCGCTATACGAAAAAAAGGCAGAAAAAGATTTTTTGCCACAAATTACCAAGGAATTTAAACATGATTTTTAATTTATAATATCTCAATGGCGAACCAATTTTTTCTTTAAAAAAATTGGAATCAATACCCGTTTGTGGTCACAAAGATAGATAAAGGAATACTTCGATGGTTTGGACACGTAGAAAGGATGGATGAAGGAAGATTGACGAAACAAATTTATAAGGCGAGTGTGAATGGACAAATCGGTAGAGGTCGACCTCGGAGAACATATCTCGATCAGATTAACATTGTTTTGAAGAAAGGCCAGGTCAAGAGTACCAAGGAGCATGTATGAGAGCACTGATGACAGTAGAGGAAGCAAAAGATGTGTATACGAACCGTAGCAAGTGAAAGAAAGTGGTCTCTACCTACCCCTAAGGAAAAAAGGCGTGACTTTATGTATGTATGTATGTAAAACCCACCAAATTTCATTTCCATATCTCGACCGGTTTCGGAACAATAAATAAATCGTCAGTTTTTAAGAAAAACACCCCTCATCTCCAAAACTAAGTATTTGTGGACACGTTTATATAACAAACCGTCATTATTTTTTTTAAGCAAAATCATCCCCTGCATTTTGTCGCACTTATTTACTAACACCTTGTATATAGATTTAAGTAGATTCAATACCTTATTGTACTATCTTTACTTTATATATTCGTTGTCCGCAGACAAACTATTTTTACTTTTTATTTTAAAATAACCAAAGCGATACTTAACCTGCTATCCTTGGTGGGAACCCACGTCACCACTTATCTTTTAACGTTGGAAACCCATGGTACTGACACTGATACCTACATCGTGAAAAACTTTAGGGAGGAATAAAAATTACCATTATATCAGATAGCGACGAAGTTTTAAAAGCACTGGCTTTCACTAATGCACTAATGCTTCGAATAATGCAACTAGAAAACCACAAGGTCACTCTACTACTACTACTACTATTTCGTAGCACTACAACCCTTGATGGGTTTTGGTTGACCGGACAATTTGCCTTCATCTCTCTCGGTTCGTCATTAGTTGGGTATCCATTTTATACCCCATGGCTTCAAGGTCGCTTTTAATGTTGTCGCGCCATCTTAGCCGTGGTCTTCCGAGGGGCTTTCTTGTTTGCGGGTTGCTTTGCCACACTAGTTTTACTAAACGTTCATCTGGCTGTCTTTGTACATGTCCAGCCCAACGCAACCTTTGGGATTTTATCTCACTTACAATATCCGGGTCTTGGTAGAGTTTATTTAGTTCGCGATTAGTTCTTATGCGATATCTCTGTCCATAGAAAATTATTAAAACTTAAAAGGCTAAAACTATATGGAAATAATCAGAAACTGTTGGTAAAGTAAAAAAGTTTTCTTTTCCCAGAAAGGGGGTGAAAAAAATTAAAAACTACCCCGAAATACGATTTTGGGTTATATTTTGAAAATATCAAAAAAAGTTTCAAATAAAAGTTGTAAAGCATAAAATATTAGGCCTACCTCTTTTAAATCATTTTTTCGCTAAAACGCACCCTTTTGCCGCTACGACGGTTCAGAGTAATAAAAAAAAGAAAATTCAAAACAAAATATAAATTTTTTTTTTATTTTCTTAAAAAATTTACAAACAATCGTAGGGGAATTTTTTTTCTCTCTTCTATTAAAAGTCAAGGGGTAAAAACGGTTTTTGCTCGATATTTCACTTGAAACGGGTTATTTAAAAAAATTTATCTTACGTCGTCAAAATTTAAGAAAAAAATTTAAAATTCATGAGAATTTTTTTTTTAAATGACCCGTTCAAAGTGAAATATCAAGCATAATCCGTTTTCACTCCTTTGCTTTTAATAAAAGAGATAAAAAAAATCATTTTTCCTCTACGATTGTTGTATGTAACTTTTTTAAAAAAATTAAAAAAGATTTTGATATTTTCTTTTTTTATTTCTGAACCGTCGTAGTGGTGAAAGGGTACGTTTTTGGGGAAAAATGGTCTAAGAGATAGCCCTAACACTTTGCCACGTCTTTTTCGTTCTCTAACGAGTACTCTGCTAGCGGTTTCTCTACTGGCAAATTATGCCCGAGCTCAGCCGTAGAGGGTAGAAGAAAAAAATATAAAAGTGAGCTGCGCCACCGGCTTGACGGTATAAGCCGGAAACCCCTAGATCTTATAGGCACTAGCAGGGCTACAAGATAAACAACTATGATTATGGTGAACCAAATAAATAAAATTATAGCAAAAATATGTTGGATACTTTACTCACTCAATAGATAATTAAGGTACACAGTTCAATAGCAACATCATAACAAATATAGTCAAAGTTAACAGCTATGGTAAATTTTTTTTGCTAGAACAAACCAAAAATGTAAAATTTACAGCTTTATAAAATAACCAGAACAGAAGTAAGAGTAACAGACTTTACCAAGTTACAGCAAAAGGTAAGACATATATAAATTAACTCATTAATGACACTAATTCAAACATTTACATAAAGGCAAAGAACAAAAGGTAAAACATATATATAAGTTAACTCATTACATAAAGATTTTCACTGCCAAAACAATCGAGTTCATTTAAAAATATCTTTACAATGTTTGTCCTTTAAAATATCAAGATTGTATGATATTTACAAATAAGTAGGAAGAAAATATGTTTTCACTTGGACATAAAGAATTATTGAGAAGGTTATTTTAATCCAAGTTTAGTTTTGGCCTATTATCTAATGCAATAAATAGTTTCCACAAAGTACTATACTAATGAACTAAACAGAACATGATAGTGGTGTCAGCATGAGTCACTGCGTTATATATATTTAAAAATAAATCACTTATAACCTTTGGATATACGAATTCACAAAGTACTATACTTATAAACTGAAACAAAACTTACTGGTGGTGTCGAACGAGACAAGGCGTTATATATTTAAAAAAACAAATCACTGATAACCTTTGGGTAAACGAATTCACATGTACTCCTGTGGCCTACTCCTGTGGCCTACTCCGGTGCTACTCCTGAACTACTCCGGGGGCTGGTTAGATTATGGGGGTGGCACTGGTTAACGATGGCTTCCCTCAAATAGATCCCGATAACGGTTATTTTAACTTGACACCAACTCCAACAATATCCACAACAATGGCAAGACAAAATGGTCAAGTTAAAAATCAAATGGTTTTTCTTCAAAATCCAATTAAGATGGCCCAAATACAGCCAGATATGAAAGAAATCCCATAGAGGTTCTGCACACGTGCTAATAACACCGTCCCCAACAACGTTCACCCACACCTCCGACTTCGATGAAGCTATCCCAAACGACTCTCCCTCCTATCCCGGAAATCAAGAAAAATGGCGCGGAATAAACGTCAACCCACAATCTTCTCAAGTCTGTGCCTCGTTCGTGTGGATATCCAGTCCCATCCACACAGAAATTGCAAACAACTATCGAAAGTTATGCAACATTATCTACAACGAATGATATATTCGAGTTATAGCATAGTGTACTAGTGTATGCAACAAGGAATACGAGTAAGAATTATAATGAACCGTAGAAGGGAGAAAATAGGCACGTGACAATTTTATGCTCTACATTTTTTATTTAACTTTTTATATTTTTAAAATATAACCTAAAAATCATATTTCAGGGTAGTTTTTAATTTTTTTCACCCCCCTTTTTTTACTTAACTCATAGTTTTGTACGCATTTTTCTGATTATTTCCATATAGTTTTAGCCATATCTGCCAAAAACCCGATTTCACAGTCTTTTTGACTGGACTAATATTAGAGATAAAAGTGGGCATAGAGAGTAGTTGTAAAAAATTTTAAGGGCATACATTAAACCAAAAACAAATACAATGCAGCGGTTAGTACCAATCTAATTAAATGTAAAAACAACATGGTTATGGTTGCAAAATGGTGATTTTTTTGAGAATTAGTCCCCATAGTAGCGTTTAAAACATAGACAGATTAATTGTTATTTTGTTTGACAACGATAAAACTAGACATTAATACAATATTAGATTAACCCTCTGAGCAGGAATATACGCAAAATTCACTGAAGTGATCAAACAAATCCATTCATTTTTATTACGTGGCGGTATATTTAAATTCGTGATTTTATTAAATCCAGATTTTTAATTTAACAGGCACTGAATTAGTATTTTAGCATCGGTTCCACTTCAAAGGTTTATTCGGTGGCTGTAAATAATTCACTTAATTTGCCAGACTAATTTCATATTTGTTAATCGAGATTTTATTTTTGTTTTGTTTTGCCACATCCGTTTAAAGGAATATTTTATTCAAAATTTAAATGTTTAAATAAATAATGGCAACTTCAATTTTTTTTTTAATATTAAGTTGAATTTATTATATCTAAAACCAACAATTTTTTTAAGAAATAAATCATTCTTGTCCTATCTGCATAACGATCATTATGGTCATTAAGTTAATACTTTAATTTAATATAACATGCTTTTCTAAAAATTGGCCAAGTGCACACTGCGCGAATTCGCATTGTAAAGAACTCTTAAGGCTAGTTTACATTGGAAAAGTAACTTGGCCAAGTAAACTGGACCCAGTAACTCGGTACAGATACTAGATTTTCACTAGTTTTTTTTGTTGGTATTTATATTGGTTTATCTCGGTCTAGTAAATTGCAACCAGTAACTGGAGTTAGCACTCGACTTGTCCTATTGTGCTTACACTGCAACATTTTAATATGACAGCATCATAGAAAAATCTGTTGGTCAAGAAATGGCGAGTGCAAGCCAACGTCGAGCACGTTTTATTCTAAAAAAAAAGGGGTTACCAATAATTTGTAATGTTTTATTGGATACAGAGGGCGAGAGGGCGAGTCACTATGCTGGCCGCTCAACCAATCGACTTAATATGCTTTTCTTTACTTGTCTCTTTACTCTACCGTTAAGTTGACTAATGTACACTGGTATTTATTTACTAGAAATCCTTAGACTTTGTTTTGCCTAGCGTAGTGATAGTCAGTTGTAAACTTGGCTATTGTGTAGTACTTTTACCCCAGTAAGTTGCTAGCAGACTAAGTTTATGTTGCTTGTTGGTTATCTGTCAGCAATATATCTTAAGTTAACTACAGAAGAGCGTGTATTTATTTTGCAAACAATTAAAACAAGACATTATTACAGTGATGTTTGTGATCCCAATTTTTACAAAACAATTCTTTGGAGAGACGAAGCAATTTTTGAAATGGGTGATAGAGTGAACAAATACAAAACTGCTTTTACTAGGATTCTACGAATTCCTTTTTGGCGATAAAGAGACCTTAACTCTTTTGGCGTAAGTGCATAAGCAGGAGTTTTAAGCGGTGGGCTAATCAGATCTTATTTTTTTAACGGTACTGTCATTTCTGTACTGTACAACACTTCAAGAAATGTTGTTTAGATTTCTCATTAAATGCTTTCTTCTTTAAATTAACAACCTAAATTATAAAATATAGATTGTAGAGGGGGTCGTAAAGGGTATGCAACCTCTCAAGCACCTCGACCTATCAGATCTTTTGTGCATCTATTCGAGGCCCGGAATTTCCAGACTTTGAGCAAATGTTATCAGTTTCCTGGAGGCTAAGTTTCTGACATCAAAGGGCTTTATGAAGTCCTCTTCCAGAAACTTAAGCCTCTTGCAAAAAAGCGCTAGGCTTGCGCAAAGCAAATGTTCTGCAGTTTCAGCAAAGTTTTCGCAGTAGCGGCAACTATCCCTCTCTGTTTTGCCCATCTTTTTAAGGTGAGTCCAGTGTCCAGTGGAAAACATCATTAATAAAAGACTTCTGTGGACATTGAAAGACAAACAGCTTCTTTTAAACGAGCAAAGCGGTTTTCTTTAAAACAGATTAACAATCGACAACCTCATTAATCTTGAATCTGAAATTACTGAATGTTTTGCAAATAAACAAAAATATATTGCTGTATTTATAGACATAACCAAAGCTTTTGATACAGCGTGGCGGCACGACATCATAAAAATTCTCTACGCCTGTGGCATTAAAGAAAATATGCTTAAGTTTATAATAAACTTTTTGTCGCATCGTAAGTTTAAAGTAAATAACGCAATTTCATCTAAAAAGGTACAAATAAATGGCACCCCACAAGGATCGGTAATAAGTGCAACACTTTTTCTAATAGATTTAAACAGTATTATATGCACACGCTCAAAATTAGTTTAATGTAGACTATATGCCGATGACCTAGTGATATTTTGCAGAGAAAAAAATATTTACTTAATTCAAAAACATATTCAAGAGACACTGAACCATCTACAAAATTGGTCAAATTTAACGGGCTTACAATTTTCCACGAAAGTGGAACAACAGGAATTCAAGCGCAAAGGAGTGGGGGGAGGAGTGGGGGAAGTGGTGGGGGTAGAAGTGGGGAAAGTGGTGGGGGTAGGAGTGGGGGTAGAAGTGGGGTGGTGAGGAGTGGGGGCAGTGGTGGAGTGGGGAGGAGTGGGGGTGAAGTGGGGGAAGTGACAGGTGAAGGAGTGAGGAAATGACATTGTTGACATATGACATTGTTGACATATGACATTGTTGACATATGACATTGTTGACATGTGACATTGTTGACATGTGACATTGTTGCCATTGTTTACATACGGCATTGTTGACATACGGCATGTTGCCATTGTTGACATATAACATCATTGTTTACATTGTCCCCATCGACTCGATTAAGAGGGTTACGTAAGCACGTTGAAAAGTGGTGTGACGTAAGCGTTGAAAAAAACTTGGCTTCTCGGAGGTTCGAACCTTAATCCTTTGCCTTACTAAACGGATAGCTATACCATGTAGCTACTACGCATATTAATTTTATCGTGCAAGATTGGATATACAAATATATATTTGTGACATCATTTTTGATAAAAATAACCTTGAACTGCGCTACCAGATAACTTTGTTATCGTATACTTAAATGAGGTGTAATATTGATTGCGACAGAGATAATAATTACACACGCACATAGTCCCAGTTTAAATGTGTGCGATATTGTTGTACATGTACAGGGTATGTCACAAATTAAGAAGTCAAAAGAACCTTAACGAATGTTGGCATGGGAAAAATTGTTTTTATGAAAATTCCCCATACGCTAATCTTAAGATACGCCGTTCTAAATATAAAGGGGTGCATTCACTGTTGCAAGAGATCTTATTCGAAAAATCAAAGCACTGAGTTATCGTATACTTAAATGAGGTGTAATATTGATTGCGACAGAGATAATAATTACACACGCACATAGTCACAGTTTAAATGTGTAAGATATTGTTGTACAAGTACAGGGTATGTCACAAATTAAGAAGTCAAAAGAACCTTAACGAATGTTGGCATGGGAAAAATTGTTTTTATGAAAATTCCCCATACGCTTATCTTAAGATACGCCGTTCTAAATATAAAGGAGTTGGAAATTCCGATTAAATTAAATCAAATTTCAAAGTTCGAGAAACTAAACGAAATTTCAGTTAACATCTATGCTTTAGAATTGATCGAAACAGAGAAGAGATCATTTTACATGGTTATACCTGCGTTTTTAACCAAAAATAAAATGAAACGTCACGTCAATTTGTTACTAATACAAGATCAGTATTTTCGGAAATTAAATGATTATAAAGCGCCACCTATCGACAATGAAAATGTTGAAATCAAATATGTTTGGATAAGTACGAGGTATGTCGTAAATTAGGAAGTCAAAAGGACCTTAACGAATGTTGGTATGCGACCCATCAAACGATTCAGCGCTGCTTAAAGTACGTCAAGTGTCACGAGAGTACGTTAAATGTCACGTGAGTACGTCAAGCGTCACGTAAAAAGTCACGTGTCACGTTTTACGTAACGTGTCACATTAAAAACACACACACACACATGTTGAATATTTTTGTTCATGTACAGGGAATGTCACAAATCAAGAAGTCAAAAGGTCCTTAACGAATGTTGGCATGTGACCCATCAAACGATTCAACGTTACGCTCGTCACGTGTCACGTTATACGTAACGTGTCACATTAAAAACACACACACACACACACAAGTCGGTCGACCTCGGAGAACAGATCAGATCAACATTGTTTTGAGGAAAGGTCAGGTCAAGAGTACCAACAACCGACGAGCATGTATGAGAGCACTGATAAAAGTAGAGGAAGCAAAAGATGTGTGTAAGAACCGTAGCGAAAGTAAAAGGAAGTGGTCTCTGCCTACCCCCATGGAAAAAAGGTGTGACTTTATGTATGTAATAAAATCTCAAGAGTACCAACGACCAAGAACACTAATGCAAGTAGTTCATTGTATTTAAAACAATTTCCGGTAATAATGTATTATCGTACCGATCGTCGGTAAAACATCGAAACCATGACAATAAAAACCCCAATAATCTTTATTAAAAATCATGAATCAAACAAACAAAAATTAGCTTAAGTCCTCATGATGACATTTATTGCCTGGGATTATCGATACTCTTGCTTTGGGTCATTATAGTTTAAATAAATATTTTTTTCACCCTAGCGCATATCTATAGTTAAAAAAATGAATAGTTTGTTCCTTATTCAGCATTTAGACGATGCATATCTCTAAAGGTAGTGTCAAGGCCGGGATGCGTACGCGCTCGCTGGCCGCTGCAAAAATAATATAGATAGGTATATATACAGGGGGGTGCATGAACTGGCAAAACTTTTGGAACTATTGGAAAAAATATCTTTTTAACAAAAAAAAAACCTTGGTTAAAAGAACTATTTAAGCTCTCTTTTTTCATGTATCACGCAATAAAGTGTCTTGCAGCGTCATCAAAAGATTCAGCATTACGCAAAGTGCGTCGACCATCACGTTAAACGTCAGGTGAGTACGTCAAGCATCACCTTAAACGTCACGTGTGTATGTCAAACGTAAACGTCACGTGTCATATTAAAACACACATACCAGTTTGATTTAAACAATCTGCATGGTTGAAGCCCTATATCGAGCTGAACACTCGTTTAAGGACTACAGTTCATTTGCAAAGAAGCTCCCCTTTTTCATGTATTACGCAATAAAGTGTCTTGCAGCGTCATCAAAAGATTCAGCATTACGCAAAGTACGTCGACCGTCACGTGAGTACGCCAAGCGTCGCGAACAACGCGGTGTTCGGCAAAACAATGGAAAATAAACGCTTCCGCAGTTAGTAAGTTCATACGATTGTCGTTACAGGACAAAAAATTTAATTTCTAGAGCCAGATTTCACAATAGATCAATTTTTGATGATAATCTAATGTGCAAAGTACGTCGACCGTCACGTTAAACGTCACGTGAGTACGCCAAGCGTCACATTAAACGTCATGTAAGTACGTCAAGCGTCAACTTAAACGTCACGTGTGTACGTCAAACGTAAACACAGCGTCACGTTCAACGTCACGTGTTTATGTCAAACGTAAACGTCACGTTAAACGTCACGTGTTACATTAAAAAACACACACATACCAGTTTGATTTAAACAATCTGCATGGTTGAAGCCCTATATCGAGCTAAACACTCGTTTAAGGACTACAGCTACCATTTCATTTGCAAAGAAGCTCCCTTTTTTCATGTATTACGCAATAAAGTGTCTTGCAGCGTCATCAAAAGATTCAGCATTACGCAAAGTACGTCGACCGTCACGTGAGTACGCCAAGCGTCACATTAAATGTCATGTAAGTACTTCAAGCGTCACCTTAAACGTCACGTGTGTACGTCAAACGTAAACACAGCGTCACGTTCAACGTCACGTGTTTATGTCAAACGTAAACGTCACGTTAAACGTCACGTGTTACATTAAAAAACACACACATACCAGTTTGATTTAAACAATCTGCATGGTTGAAGCCCTATATCGAGCTAAACACTCGTTTAAGGACTACAGCTACCAGTTCATTTGCAAAGAAGCTCCCTTTTTTCATGTATTACGCAATAAAGTGTCTTGAAGCGTCATCAAAAGATTCAGCATTACGCAAAGTACGTCGACCGTCACGTGAGTACGCCAAGCGTCACGTTAACCGTCATGTATGTACGTCAAGCGTCACCTTAAACGTCACGTGTGTACGTCAAACGTAAACACAGCGTCACGTTAAACGTCACGTGTGTATGTCAAACGTAAACGTCACGTTAAACGTCACGTGTCACATTAAAAAACACATACACCAGTTTGATTT
The DNA here is from genome assembly GCA_950111635.1 of Agelastica alni. Classification (NCBI taxonomy): domain Eukaryota; kingdom Metazoa; phylum Arthropoda; class Insecta; order Coleoptera; family Chrysomelidae; genus Agelastica; species Agelastica alni. The sequence continues at coordinate 64,229,454 of OX467710.1, forward strand.
AAACAATCTGCATGGTTGAAGCCCTATATCGTGCTGAACACTCGTTTAAGGACTACAGCTACCAGTTCATTTGCAAAGAGTCAGTTTAAACTCGCGAACAACGCGGTGTTCGACAAAAGAATAGAAAATAAACGCTTCCGCAGTTAGTAAGTTCATACGAGGGTCGTTACAGGACAAAAAGTTTAATTTCTAGCGGCAGATTTCACAATAGATCAATTTTTGAAAGCGAACGAGCAAGATATTTTAAAACATTTTAGTCATTTGAAAATTGCAGGACCTCGAAAATTTAAAGTTGGCGCCATTGTACGCCAAACACGTTTTTAAGAAAGGTTATACACCCAATTGGTCAACGGAATTATTTAAAATCACAAAATGTAAGATAACCAATCCTGCAACGTATCTTCTGGAAGATATGATGGAGGCACAAATCAAAGGAGCCTTCTACGCGGAAGAATTACAGAAAACTGCTAATCTTGATATCTACTTAGTAGAAAAGGAACTTGGACGCAAAGGAAATAAAATGTACGTCAAATGGTTAGGCATAAAAGGCAACATTTGTTTAATTATGAACAAAAATCGACTTTTAAGTGGAGGGGAGGAAGGTTACAAATATGCGCGAGTTATATGCGTCATTTCCGCTGACTTCTATTAGAACCATTTTTGCGACGCAGCAGTTCTAGAAGCTTCCAGAAATTGCTTATCTAAAAAAAATGTCACGCTCGCATTTTCCTTTGTTTAACTTTATTATAAAATAAGCATTATGTATTAAAATTAATCAATTTTGACTTTATTTCTAAATTTTTTTTATAAACATCCTTGAAGATATAAAAAGAAAAAAGCCATACGGTTTAGTACCATTTGACTATTCACATTAAACGTTGATAGATTTTTGCGTGCAAGGGCTCCAAGAAGAAAAAAGTAAGTTTAAATTATTGTTGTGTGTGTTTTGTCTCACAAAATATTCTTATTTTTGATTTTAGATGAATTTGGAAAAATTAAACGAAGTTTCCTCCATTACAGCACGGAAACCTATAGTAAAGCTGCAGGAGCTACCAATAGGAGTTTCTCAAGCAATTTATGCTGCGAAAATAACCAAAACACCATATGGTACAAGCGTTCTTCTTAAAACATTCCTACCCAACAGAGTGACTGCTACCTATGAGCCGTATAAAAGCCATTTCGAGAAAGGGAAATACAGCTTAACATACCAAGGATCTTACGATTGTGGCCGCCCCCATTTGGCTGCAGCATTTGAAATTAAAGAAATTTAGTCCGATATTCCAACAAATGAGAGCATGAAAAATAAAGTCGATAATGTTTTTGCAATGACTTGTGTAATATTGGCATCTATTTTTGTTTTAATTTTAAAATTTATTTTAAAAATTGTAAAACGAAAATTTAAATCTACATGTAATATAAAAGTTGATGATGAATACACATAGTGTTTTAATAAAACATCCAATTTTTCTTAAACATTTATTTAAAATAATTATAATGGTAATACAACATTAGAAAACCAGTGACGGAGACGTTGTACATTTCGTTCGGTACACGAATATGGTCCAGAGGCGTGGCAGGGGTTTGGATCCTGGGCAATGTTAATATTGTTGACATATGACTTGTTGCCATTGTTTACATATGACATTGTTAACATATGAAATTGTAGCCATTTTTGACATTGTTTACATACGACGTTGTTGACTGCCATTGTTTACATACGACATTGTTGACATATGTCATCAAATTTCCCTTATACTTGAATACTATGGGACTACATATGTTTTTATCTAATGTCATTACGGAATTTTGGCAAATATGGAAAGCAAGATTTTCGATCCAAATTTTTTATTTTATTCACATATTCATTGTATTTAAATTAATTTTCTTTTGTTTAACTTTTTAAATTTATTTTTAACACTTATATTTTAAAACTAAAAATTAATTTTATAAACATTTTTATTTGTATGATACTGTTAAAATGATTTTTTCGAGTACTTTTTTAGTTTTAAATCCAATTTTAGATATTTACTTAAATTTTGAACATTTTAACATTTTCTACGTTAATTAACTGAAATAAATGTCAAATGTTTGAGACGTGTGTCGAACGTTACTTCCAAAAATAATTGAAACGAAACAATATTCATCCATTTCCTTTATTTAACTCAAAAATAAAAAAAATTTTAATTAGTTTACACAATTATTTGGAAAATTTGGGAAGCAAGATTTTTGATACATAATCTTTATTTCATTCACATATTCATTGTATTTAAATTAATTTTCTTTTGTTTAACTTTTTAAATTTATTTTTAACACTTATATTTTAAAACCAAAAATTAATTTTATAAACATTTTTATTTGTATGATACTGTTAAAATGATTTTTTCGAGTACTTTTTTAGTTTTAAATCCAATTTTAGATATTTACTTAAATTTTAAACATTTTAACATTTTCTACGTTAATTAACTGAAATAATTGTCAAATGTTTGAGGCATGTGTCGAACGTTACTTTCAAAAATAATTGAAACGAAACAATATTCATTCATTTCCTTTATTTAACTCAAAGTTTTTTTTTTTAATTACTTTACATAATTAAAGTAGAATAGGCCCATTATCTGCAACATAAAAAAAAAAAACATTTGTAAAATATAAATATAAAATCATAGATAAATTTATACCTTAATGCCCAAACCCATATCTCGCTCTCTAGTACCTCCATATATATACTGTAGGGGCCCACATCCCCTACGCATATCATTGATGGAGGTGGTTTGCCTCCACGAGAACCCATCATAATTATAATGGATTTAGCCTGTAAAAAAAAAAGTTTTAATTAAAATTTAATTTACTAAAATTGACACAAAGAATTTTTAATTTAGTAAAAAAATATCTAAAATGATTAAAACCTTATGTTAATACAAAAATTAGCATAAAAAAAGTTAGCCTAAGAAATTTTAGTTGGAAATTAAATTTATTGTTAAAACTACCAACACCAAAGTAAGATTGGTAGAAATAATTAGCAAATGGTTTTGTTTACTTACTCTTTGATGCGGGGGTAATGCTCCTCTTACTCTACTATATATGTAGTATTCTAATCTGTCTGTAAAACAATTTTAAATTGAAAACTAGTGTGTAAAAAATAACAAATTTGATTAAAAATCAGTATTATCAAAAATTAAATAATTATGAAGCTCAAATGATGAGAATTGTAAAATTAAATATAACTATTGCTGCATCAAAGATTTGTCTAGATTAATAAATAGTCGAGTAACTAAGAATAGACAAAAAATTTATTTGTGAGTGGTGTTTAAATTATTTTTTAAATGACGAAAAATAACTTAAAATAAATAAAAAAGTATTTTGAAAATTTGCTAAAATTTTGTAAAGGGTAAAAATTTAAAATAAAAACACAATTAAAAAAGTTTTAGTTACTTATCCATCTCGTTTTAAATTCTAGTAAAAATGCACTTTTTGTTTTTCCCTTTTATAGATTTTAAACCGTAGGTAAAATATATTTAAGGTAAGCGGTCACTGTATGCGCTTTTTTTGTTTTTCTTTTAGATTTAGTGCAAAAACAATAAATTTGCTAAGTTTAAAGAAATCTGTAAAAATACAAATTTGTAATTTCTGTTACAAACCGTTTAAAAAGATAAGTTGTCGTCATATCATTACGCATTTAAGATGTCCTCTGTGTAATTTAAGATTTAAAACAGAAACACAATATTTTAATTGTAAATGCTTATTGAAGGTGTTACAAGATTTGATTTCTTTACTTTAAAACTTAAAATCACTTAATATTTTTATATTTTAAAAAACCATTGCTTAATAAAGTTAAAAAAAAAGTCGATAGAAAAATTGATCGTCCGTTAAAAACACCGACAAAATTTCTTTATTTATAATAAAATAGTTACAATTATTTTTTTCTAACATAGAAATTAAATAAATAAAAATTAACAAAAATGTTTCTTACCCATAATAAGCGTGACACTTGAAAACACAACAGAGCAACAACTATGCAAATATATTTATAATACATATTCTATAGAAACGTAGATTCAAGCATTCCTGAATTACCAGGTCAAACTTATATCAATGTCAGCAATAGCATCAGTTATTAAAAGCCCAATTGTAATTTTTGCATTCAATTATATTTTCAAGAAACAATATCATATTATAATCATTTCATGTACACATCATATTTGCTTCCACGAAGATCACCTCTAACCCACGTGCCTTGGCCACAACAGTACATCCATTCATTTTCGCGTTATGGTTTCCCAGTAGTATTAACACGCATAAAAAATTAAAATATTTATTTTACAATTAAAATTCTTACACTCTTATATTATATGAAGAAATGTTATAGAATGCATTTAATATCTGAAATTTAAACAATTGTTTTCATATTGGCTAGTCAAATAAGCCTTAATGGTTTATGAACGTTAAATGAAGAAAAGATCGATATTAAAAAAATACATGCGCAAATCAACAATTTAAAAAAAAATTACATGTTATTCGTAAAATGAAATTAGCTTTAATAGTAGATATTTCAATTGTTTCTTCAAACTTTAAGTAGGGCACAGCATCTTAAATGATTAACAAATATTATTTACAGTATATTTATAGAAACTTAAAATTTCGGGGAACAAATAAAACAAAACTTTTTAAAAAAATTATTTATTTAAATCATTAATTGTGGTAATTCTATAAAAGTAGATAAACTCTCTCAATGCACTATTTAACAAATCATTTGGAAGTATTTCCGACAATAATGATAACGATAATTCACCATGCAGTTTACAAAAACCAATAATATTGTGATAATATGAACAGAAACTAAGTTTGTTTAATAAATTTACTCGATGCGTCAGCAAATGCGCGTGGATTTTAAGAATTTCTTGAACATCTTCTTCGCACAAATAGTACTCAACGTCGTGTTTTCTTAAAACCAGGAACTTGGTATCATCATAAACTTGTTGCATGATAGTACAATAATCGCCACAGTGAAACGTTATAGGGGTGTTATCATCGTCTTCATCGGGATACGTAGGCGACATCTCATGAAAAAAATCTTCCATCCTTTTCTCCAAAATACTGATGAGGGTACCCCATTCAAAAACGTCAAAAGATATTTTAGTAGGCCCAAAATGTTTAGCCAAAATGATTGCCGGAGAAAACGTCCGAGCAGGACTAAGGCCACATCGAACTTCATATTCTGACAACATATATGTCGTTAGCAGTAAGTAATGCACTTCACGTTTGGCAGCATCTTCGTAGGATTGAACAATTGTTTCTATGGAAGGTGCCCCCAGCAATACGAATTCGGACATTTCAAAGTCACTACTCACGCTATCATCACTACTCGACGTCATACTAAAATGATTACTGTCTTGACTGCTGCACATGATGACTGACATCCACCTGCCAATGACGCGAATTTTATAATTCGTTTTAAATTTTTATTTTTTATTTTTTTTAATTATAAAAGTGGAACAGAATGAAATTATAAAATTAATGATATTAGGAATGAGGAATATGTAAAGTTATTATTTTTTATATCTCTACGCAAACGGTTCTAAATCTAATTATTCTATACTGTAATGACCCCATGGTAGCGTGTTAAATGATCCCGAAATTAAATATCTTTTATCATCCTCAGGGCTTAAAGCAATTTTCGATTGTTCTATGCTAAATACGTCATGTTTATAGGATCGAATTGTGCACTGTGTAATATTTTTATGTTTAAATGTTTTAAGACAATCTACGTAATCTTCAAACGTCAATTTATTTTTGACAACATTATATTTTACCCCCTTAGACTTTTTAGGGACGTTTTTATCTCCCTGAATTTTAAACGCGTACATTTTTGATCGTAACCCAACAAAATGCGTAATGATTTTGCCGTTGGCTTCATCTTTCATAAGACCCGGTATTTTTTTGTTAAGTAACGGGATATTGTATATATTATTTCCACTATAATCGGAGGTATCAAATTTTTCGATATACCTACCGATTATGTCTTTGTAAACATTGATATTCATTATTTTGTAGAAGAAACTATCGGTGTCGGTGTAGTTTATGATACAATTGTTCACCCCTAGGGTGGGGAGCATAAAATTATAGTGGAAATCATACATACACGTTTTTGAAATATCGAGAATGGACATTCCAATATAAAGGGGTTTATCGAAAAGTAATTCAGACTTTTTTAGTTCGATAGCCATTAGATTTTCATCAAAAATTGATCTATTGTGAAATCTCGCGCTAGAAATTAAATTTTTTGCCCCGTAACGACCCTCGTATGAACTTACTAACTTTACTACCCTATGTAAGCGTTTATTTTCCATTGTTTTGCCAAACACCGCGTTGTTCGCGAGTTTAAACTGACTCTTTGCAAATGAACTGGTAGCTGTAGTCCTTAAACGAGTGTTCAGCACGATATAGGGCTTCAACCATGCAGATTGTTTAAATCAAACTGGTGTGTGTGTTTTTTAATGTGACACGTGACGTTTAACATGACGTTTACGTTTGACATACACACGTGACGTTTAACGTGACGCTGTGTTTACGTTTGACGTACACACGTGACGTTTAAGGTGACGCTTGACGTACATACATGACGGTTAACGTGACGCTTGGCGTACTCACGTGACGGTCGACGTACTTTGCGTAATGCTGAATCTTTTGATGACGCTGCAAGACACTTTATTGCGTAATACATGAAAAAAGGGAGCTTCTTTGCAAATGAAATGGTAGCTGTAGTCCTTAAACGAGTGTTTAGCTCGATATAGGGCTTCAACCATGCAGATTGTTTAAATCAAACTGGTATGTGTGTGTTTTTTAATGTAACACGTGACGTTTAACGTGACGTTTACGTTTGACATAAACACGTGACGTTGAACGTGACGCTGTGTTTACGTTTGACGTACACACGTGACGTTTAAGTTGACGCTTGACGTACTTACATGACGTTTAATGTGACGCTTGGCGTACTCACGTGACGTTTAACGTGACGGTCGACGTACTTTGCACATTAGATTATCATCAAAAATTGATCTATTGTGAAATCTGGCTCTAGAAATTAAATTTTTTGTCCTGTAACGACAATCGTATGAACTTACTAACTGCGGAAGCGTTTATTTTCCATTGTTTTGCCGAACACCGCGTTGTTCGCGACGCTTGGCGTACTCACGTGACGGTCGACGTACTTTGCGTAATGCTGAATCTTTTGATGACGCTGCAAGACACTTTATTGCGTAATACATGAAAAAGGGGAGCTTCTTTGCAAATGAACTGTAGTCCTTAAACGAGTGTTCAGCTCGATATAGGGCTTCAACCATGCAGATTGTTTAAATCAAACTGGTATGTGTGTTTTAATATGACACGTGACGTTTACGTTTGACATACACACGTGACGTTTAAGGTGATGCTTGACGTACTCACCTGACGTTTAACGTGACGCTTGGCGTACTCACATGACGGTCGACGCACTTTGCGTAATGCTGAATCTTTTGATGACGCTGCAAGACACTTTATTGCGTGATACATGAAAAAAGAGAGCTTAAATAGTTCTTTTAACCAAGGTTTTTTTTTTGTTAAAAAGATATTTTTTCCAATAGTTCCAAAAGTTTTGCCAGTTCATGCACCCCCCTGTATATATACCTATCTATATTATTTTTGCAGCGGCCAGCGAGCGCGTACGCATCCCGGCCTTGACACTACCTTTAGAGATATGCATCGTCTAAATGCTGAATAAGGAACAAACTATTCATTTTTTTAACTATAGATATGCGCTAGGGTGAAAAAAATATTTATTTAAACTATAATGACCCAAAGCAAGAGTATCGATAATCCCAGGCAATAAATGTCATCATGAGGACTTAAGCTAATTTTTGTTTGTTTGATTCATGATTTTTAATAAAGATTATTGGGGTTTTTATTGTCATGGTTTCGATGTTTTACCGACGATCGGTACGATAATACATTATTACCGGAAATTGTTTTAAATACAATGAACTACTTGCATTAGTGTTCTTGGTCGTTGGTACTCTTGAGATTTTATTACATACATAAAGTCACACCTTTTTTCCATGGGGGTAGGCAGAGACCACTTCCTTTTACTTTCGCTACGGTTCTTACACACATCTTTTGCTTCCTCTACTTTTATCAGTGCTCTCATACATGCTCGTCGGTTGTTGGTACTCTAGACCTGACCTTTCCTCAAAACAATGTTGATCTGATCTGTTCTCCGAGGTCGACCGACTTGTGTGTGTGTGTGTGTGTTTTTAATGTGACACGTTACGTATAACGTGACACGTGACGAGCGTAACGTTGAATCGTTTGATGGGTCACATGCCAACATTCGTTAAGGACCTTTTGACTTCTTGATTTGTGACATTCCCTGTACATGAACAAAAATATTCAACATGTGTGTGTGTGTGTTTTTAATGTGACACGTTACGTAAAACGTGACACGTGACTTTTTACGTGACGCTTGACGTACTCACGTGACATTTAACGTACTCTCGTGACACTTGACGTACTTTAAGCAGCGCTGAATCGTTTGATGGGTCGCATACCAACATTCGTTAAGGTCCTTTTGACTTCCTAATTTACGACATACCTCGTACTTATCCAAACATATTTGATTTCAACATTTTCATTGTCGATAGGTGGCGCTTTATAATCATTTAATTTCCGAAAATACTGATCTTGTATTAGTAACAAATTGACGTGACGTTTCATTTTATTTTTGGTTAAAAACGCAGGTATAACCATGTAAAATGATCTCTTCTCTGTTTCGATCAATTCTAAAGCATAGATGTTAACTGAAATTTCGTTTAGTTTCTCGAACTTTGAAATTTGATTTAATTTAATCGGAATTTCCAACTCCTTTATATTTAGAACGGCGTATCTTAAGATAAGCGTATGGGGAATTTTCATAAAAACAATTTTTCCCATGCCAACATTCGTTAAGGTTCTTTTGACTTCTTAATTTGTGACATACCCTGTACTTGTACAACAATATCTTACACATTTAAACTGTGACTATGTGCGTGTGTATTATTATCTCTGTCGCAATCAATATTACACCTCATTTAAGTATACGATAACTCAGTGCTTTGATTTTTCGAATAAGATCTCTTGCAACAGTGAATGCACCCCTTTATATTTAGAACGGCGTATCTTAAGATTAGCGTATGGGGAATTTTCATAAAAACAATTTTTCCCATGCCAACATTCGTTAAGGTTCTTTTGACTTCTTAATTTGTGACATACCCTGTACATGTACAACAATATCGCACACATTTAAACTGGGACTATGTGCGTGTGTAATTATTATCTCTGTCGCAATCAATATTACACCTCATTTAAGTATACGATAACAAAGTTATCTGGTAGCGCAGTTCAAGGTTATTTTTATCAAAAATGATGTCACAAATATATATTTGTATATCCAATCTTGCACGATAAAATTAATATGCGTAGTAGCTACATGGTATAGCTATCCGTTTAGTAAGGCAAAGGATTAAGGTTCGAACCTCCGAGAAGCCAAGTTTTTTTCAACGCTTACGTCACACCACTTTTCAACGTGCTTACGTAACCCTCTTAATCGAGTCGATGGGGACAATGTAAACAATGATGTTATATGTCAACAATGGCAACATGCCGTATGTCAACAATGCCGTATGTAAACAATGGCAACAATGTCACATGTCAACAATGTCACATGTCAACAATGTCATATGTCAACAATGTCATATGTCAACAATGTCATATGTCAACAATGTCATTTCCTCACTCCTTCACCTGTCACTTCCCCCACTTCACCCCCACTCCTCCCCACTCCACCACTGCCCCCACTCCTCACCACCCCACTTCTACCCCCACTCCTACCCCCACCACTTTCCCCACTTCTACCCCCACCACTTCCCCCACTCCTCCCCCCACTCCAAGTGGGCTTGAATCGCTGTTGTTTAACTACTAGACTAAGTGTATACTTTTTTTATAAAAACAATCCGATTACACTTAAACTAGAACTAAGTTACCATGACTTACAATATGTCAAACACATTAAATTCCTAGAAATGATTTTCAACAGAACACTCTCTTGGAAACAGCATATATAAAGCATTAAAAATACATGTGAAGGCAGTCTCAATATATTGAAAACTTTGGCGTCTAAATCCTGGGGTCCGATTACAGTTGCTTAATGCACAACTACAAATCGCTCATTCGCTATAAAATTGACTATGAATGTATGATGCAGCAAATAAACCGAGCCTCAAACAATTGGACACAATACAGAACAAAGCATTAAAACTAATAATAGGAGCTTTCACGACTCCAATTAACTGTTTTCAATGCATAACAGGTGAACCTGCATTACACTTCAGAAGAAAATACCTTACTATCTCTTCAATGCAAAACAATATTTTTGTTAATAGATATAGTTGCTTATATTCAAGTAACAAAAATATAGCTCCTCCAATTTATAAAAAGGTAAGAAGATATATAAAGTTATTGGGGACCGAAAAACCGAATTTGTATCGTAATAAAATTAAAACCCCTACGCCATGGTCAATTAATCTTCCTCTAACAAACACTTCTCTATGTTATTTTAACAAAGCAGATACACCTCACCTTCTAATCAGAAACTCTTTTGCTTCTATCCTATCACAACCCTCCTCTGGGAGCTGCAAGACCTTGTCGTTGGTGAGGAGGCTTAAGTGAAAAGGGTGGCGCTCTCGGGGGTTCCCGACTGTATGAACGGGAGTGAATAAATAGGCGCCCCTTAAAAGGGGTATGTCCTACGAATGTGAGTGAGAATGGCATCCTTGTAAAACAGGCTCTGAGCTAAATGATAGAGAGGAGGCTTTAACCAAATTTTGAAACGGAACGACTAAGAAGCAGCCGTCCAACCGATGATGGTGGTAGCACGGTTGGGTTTCTAACCACCTCAATCCAAGGTGTTTGACTTCGTGCCGATGGATGAATGGCACTGGGTCAAGTCGTCGCAAACTCGGGGCACCAGGCGGAACCCCGTTGTATACTACGCCCCACCCGATGTTGCGGACCAATCGGGTGGAAAGTTTGATCCGCATTACTCGTGGGACTAATGAACCAAGTCGAAGAAAATACAAACAAAAACAATGACGGGGCGGAGGTGGATCGGGACTCTGGATCGAGCACCAATGCTACGGAGGCAACTTAGGGGGGCTCAGAACCCCTGAAAATAACCCTCGAAGGGACGGTTTACCGAAACCTTCCTTAAAGGAGGAAACTCCTTAGACAAAAGACCTAAGAGTACGGCGCCCAATTCCCAAGTTTTGCAAGCGAAAACCCAGAGCAGGTGGCTCGCAACCTGCACCGGGGGGTTCTGATCTGAAAGGGAAGAGGGCAGCCTCCTGTAGCCTGGGGTCGACCGAGCGGGACATGCGACCGCTCAAGAAGCCCAAGGAAAGTGGCAGCTACGCAAATGTGGTGTCAAACCACCTAAAGGTCACTCTCACTTGTGGGAATTACCTTGGGGAGGAGATGCCAAAGGACATTTGCGATAAGCTGAGGGGGGCAATAGTCAGCCGAGGCATTGCCCTGAAAGAGGGGAAATTTGTACTTTGCTTCAAGGAATCCTTCCCCAGAGGGGGCGCCATGGTCTTTGTTTGTGAGGACAAGAAGTCTGGGGCCTGGCTGGAAAAGGAGGCGGAATATCTGGAGCTGGGAGTACCGGAGCCAAAGTTCCGGGTGGTCAGCCCAGATAAGACGAAGGTAACCAAGGTGATAACTTGGCTGCCTTCGAGGGTAAAATCTGCTTCAGATTTTCTTAAACTGGTCCGACGACAGAATGGGGGGGGGGGGTTGGATACCTCTAGATGGGTGGTCCTGAAACAGGAGCCTAACGGCATACTGATTCTGGGGCTAGATAAACCATCAGTGGGGGTCCTAAAGAGCCGGAACTTTAGGCTGCTGGCAGGGACTGGGACTTCTACCATTAGGGTATTGGACCGGGATCACACCGGCGGCAAGGAAGCAAAGGCTCAAGAGGAGACGCAGCAATTGATGAGACTTAAACATGGCCTCCATCAGACTCAGATCAATCTGCACCACTGTAAAAGCGAATCTGCGATATTAGCAAGGAGCATGGCAAGGGTGCAAACACATATAGCACTAATACAAGAACCTTGGCTTTGGCGTGGGTGTATTAGGGGTTTAAAATTAAGTCGGGAACTGCTTGAGGGAAATAGGGCAAATGCACGTGCGTGCATCTGTATCAGGGGTACTAATGGTTTTTTGTTACAGGAGCTAAGTTCCAGGGACTGCACGACCATAAGAACGGAACTCGTAAACGAGGAGGGGAGGAAAAGAGTAACAATAGTTTCTTCGATTTACCTACCGCACGATGAGTAAATGCCAACAACGGCAATGAGAAATGTCATAGAAAACTGCAGACTCAGGAACCTAGACCTGATTATCGGATGTAACGCCAACGCTCATCATACAGCGTGGGGTAGCACCGACATCAATCAGAGGGGCGAGGCACTGCTAGAGTATATCTCGAGTACACACATGGACATTGCAAACCGGGGCAATGAACCTACCTTCTTAACAGCTAATGGGAGGAAAGCTCTTGATCTTACCCTGACGTCAATGAATATGAGGAATACAGAGGAGTTGAGAGAGACTCACACTCTTTAAAGGAAAATACGGTACTGAGAACGACCTGGAGTGGTCAGTAGAACAAATCTAGGGTGCGCTAATCAGGTCGTATGAGAACAACTGTCCGCTAAAAACTAGCTCACGTGCTAGGGGCACGCCGTGGTGGAATAACAACATTGAAACGGCTAGGAAGACGGCCCGTAGAGCATTCAACAGGGCCATAAAGCTTAAAACACCAGAAGGATGGACGGTGTATAAAAATGCACTGAGAGACTTCAAAAAGGAGGTTAGCTGGGCCAAGAGGGAGACTTGGCAGGACTTCTGTTCAGGTATAAAAAGCATAACTGATACAGCGATGCTTGCCAAACTTCTGACCAAGGAAAATAGTGCCTGACTACAAAATCTCAAAGACGGGTCGAGCAAGTATACAGAAACAGAGGAGGACACGCTAGAACTCCTCCTGAGTACGAATTTTTCCGACTTTGTCAAGGAAACAGGTGAAACTGCAAACACACGAGGACATAAAACCGAGTGGACACGCGAAGCTGTGGACTGGGAAACGGCGGCGAAAGCCATCACTCCTGAGAAAGTTAAATGGGCAATAGACTCCTTTGAACCGTATAAAGCGCCGGGCCCTGATGGCTTTTTCCCAAAATGCTACAGGAAGGATACGAGGTTGTTCTTGGACCGATTACGGGCATTTTCAGAGGATGCATTGCAACAGAAAACACTACAAGGAGTTGAAAGAAAGAGTCTCTTTCATACCAAAACTTGGTAAGAGTAACTATTCCGCGGTGAAAAGTTTCAGGCCGATCAGCTTGACATCTTTCATGCTGAAGACGCTGGAGAGACTTGTGGATCTTTACATCAGACAAAATATTCTGACTAACAGACCACTTCACTGTGAACAACATGCATATACTGTGGGTAAATCCACGAAGACGGTTAGTTACATTGAGAAGGCGATGGATAGCAAGGAGACCGTGATAGGTGCCTTTGTAGATATAGAGGGAGCTTTTAACAATACCACTAGAAAAGCCATTGACAACGCACTGATCACAAAGGATGTACCTTTGACCATCAGAAAATGGATTTGGGGGATGCTTAGTGACAGAAGAGTGTTTAGTGAATAAAAAGGAAAATCAGTATAAGGCAGGATCAACGAAGGATGTCCGCAAGGAGGTGTTTTACTTTAATGAATTAATACGGATACTTGACAAGGAAGGTGTCTTCACGGTTGGGTACGCAGACGACCTGGATATCTTTGTCAAGTGAGGAAGTCTTACCAGACCTCTTATAGAGGGTACTTGAAAGAATCAAAGAATGGAGCGAATCAAAATCTCTGTCGGCCAATCCTGACAAGACAGAGATAGTCGTCTTCGCGAGGAAATACAAACTCAAACGTTTAAGGAGAGTATCCTTCGGCGGGCAAAGTATTCCATACGCGGAGGGAGTTAAGTATCTGGGTGTCTCCTTAGATAGGAAACTTCTCTGGAATGAACATCTACAGATGCAAAGCAGAAAGGTACTGAACATATTCATGCAGTGTAGGTCAGCTATTGGGATGGCTTGGGGGCTAAGACCCCAAATGGTCTTATGGTTATAGGAGACCATACTCAAACCGAAGCTTACCTATGCTGCTGTAATATGATGGAAAGTAATCGAGAAGAAAACCTCGGTAAAAGTCCTGGACCATATTCAGGCGATTACCCTGAGTGAAATTTTCAGTCTTAGGAGAAGTACACCGACCGCGGCTGTCAGGATGATGCTGGACATAGGGGGACTGGACCTTGATATCAAGGGCTGCGCCGCCAGGACAGCATACAGACTGATATGTAGCGACGAGTGGGTGAACTCTGGGATTGGGCATGCTACCATCCGAAGCCTTATATCCAGGAGGGCGCTACTAAGTGAACCCCAGGATAAGTCGATCAAAAACCTCCAGTTTGGGAAACGTTTTAGAACAAAGATACCAGACAGGGAGGAATGGACAAAGGGACGGGCCCTTGGACATGGTGACATCTGGTTTCCGGATGGATACAAGACAGACAAGGGCACAGGGTATGGAATCTGTGGTCCTAAGCACACAGACTCAAACCATACTCTGAGGAAGTACAACACAGTGTTTCAAACGGAAGTGGCCGCAATACAAACATGTGCTAGGCACTTGACACGGAACAAGGTCGAAGGCAGAGTCATTAGTATCTGCACTGACAGTCAGGCTGCTATAAAAGCCCTGAAAAGTCTGGTCACGATATCAGTGCTAGTCAAAGATACCAAGCGGAGTCTCATTGAACTAAGACTAAGGAACACATTTACTCTAACCTGGATACCAGGACACTCTGGGTATAAAGGGAATGAGATGGCGGATAAACTCGCCAAAAGGGGAGCTGATAAGCCAGAAGACGCTCAACCACAAAGTGAGGCTGGTGTACCACTCCAGGAAGGTAGCAATATCATTAGAAAATACTGGAAAAAAAAATGGACGACCTGGACTGATTCCCAGGGCTACAGATGGTCTAAAGAAATAATTGGAACACATATCAACAAGTGGGCCAAGAAGATAATTAAATTAAATAGACTCGAAGCTCGAATGGTTCTAGGACTTCACACTGGACACAGCGAGCTAAGATGTTACACTCACAAAATACAGGGACATAGTAACCTGTGCAGGTGATGTAAGGAAATGGAGGAAACTTCACGACACTTTTTCTGCGAATGCCTGGCCCCAATGGTAAAACGCCAGAAGTGGTTGGGCGCAGGGATTCTAGACATAGAGATCTTTAAAGCGGTGAATCTAAACAACCTACTGTCTTTTTGCAATGCGGTAGGGTACAGGGACACGCCTTAAGTATAGCCGGGGGGATAGGGATACAATGGTGACAACTAAGTGTCCCTGAACTTTGCACCCGGGCACGATTCTAATAATAATAAATAATAATAATCCTATCACAATATTCTAATTTCTGCCACTATAGACACATGCGTAAAAAAAAATCCAACTAGCGTAGGTGTTGATATAACCACAATGAACGATTGTTTACGTCAATTTCAACTACCAAATATAATTAGTGTTTATACTGGAAAACTGTATGCCATCCTACAAGCGCTCATCTACATAAAGGAGACGCATGTCTCAAGGGCCCTTATAATAACCGATTCTTTGAGCTCCATTCAAACTTTAAATGAGTTATACCCCACAAATCCAATAGCTCTTCAAATCAAGATTGAACTATCCCACCTACAGCAATCAAAAACTACCGTCTAACTACTGTGGGTTCCTTCACATACAGGTATACCTGAAAACGATGCAAGCAACAAACAGTGAAACCACCAGCAAAGTGAAAAATGTAGTGTATAGTGATATAAAATCGTACTTAAAATTAAAGTTAGAAGCTTTATGGCAACATTGTGATTCAAAGTTACTTGAAATCAAACCAGTGGTAGAAACGTTGACAGCAACCATCGAGTAAACATTCTAATCAAGTTAAAATAATGCGCTTATAATTTGGACATACCAATTTAACACATAGCTATCTAATAACTAAAGTTGAACCACCGTATTGTAAATCGTGCAATACAATAAATACTGTGAAACACATACTAGTTGAGTGTTCTAACCCCAAGCAAGCCAGACACAATAACAACATCACAGGTGACCTAAAAGAAATACTAGGGCAAGGGTGTAATAGAGATAATATTGTAAAATATTTAGAGTATATCTGTTATTAAAACTGGTAAATTGTTCACTTCTGAACAACTGCAACCGGTTACAGAAATTTGATATGAAAACAAGAAGGTGCACCCCGCATATTGGAGTTACTGTAAAAGACTTTTAAAATGAAAACTTAAATAAATGGATTGGACACCATTAAATGGCTTCCATAATAATTAGATATCAAACACATGAATTTTGCAGTCTGGTTTATACTTAAAAATAAGATTTATGATGTGAAGCATTTGCATATAGGTACAAATCCAATTAAAATTTGGAAACCTACAGTCCCGGAAGAGTTGCGATTAAATTTGTAAATAAGTGTTTAAAATATGAACTTTTTTCTTAAAATAACATGTTAAACATTCTTATCAAATTTTGTAGGTTTATTGTGTTGAGTCTATTCCGCATTCGCAATAAAAAATAATATGTGCAACCCGTGCGATGTTGTCGATTGTTCTAGTTCGTACTAGTTTCACAATATACTATTACAGTAATAACAAGACACGAATACTGCGTTATTGATGTCATCCAAGCTATGATTATAAAAGGTTGTTAAGATTGCAAATGTTCATCTTAAGTAGAGGAATTATTTATTAAAAATTTGTATAGCCCTAACAAATATTTTTTTAAAAAACCAATGTAAAAACCACTAACAGCACTTGCATAACCACAAACTGATGAGCTATCTATTACCGAATTAATAATTTAAGACAACCGATTATTTAACAAAATCAGTATTTTATAATATTTAAAATATTTAATCACTTTGTAGCAGTTTAGCAAAGTCGCAGTACGGGCCGTCCGCGGCCTTTTTGTCCTTTTTGTGACTATTTTCAATAAAAAAAACAAGCACCTTCAGATTAATAAAATGTATAAAAATGATAAAACTTACCTTCAAAGTCGGAGCTACTGCCTCCTCCGTCGGTAAAAGAAGGTGGTAACGAAAAAGGAACATCACTTGCAGCAGTCCGAATGTAAGTTAATGCAAATATTACAAGCACTCTTAATCTGAAAAATTAAAAAATTGAAAATTAATTTTGTTATAAATTAAGTAGTTTAATTTTTATATCTGTACCTCGGAGGTATAAGACACTATGTTCAAAATTCACGAAAACGCACTAACTAAACACCAAAATATGACTTTTTAAAATTTACTCAGAGGTATACAAAACTAATAATTATGGAAGTTAGAAACATTTAAAAGAACACCAAGTTCACCTTAACTGAGAGGTATACAACACCATCTAGACATAGTGTTCTATACTTTCGCATCCCTGTGAAGTTTCTCATATACTAAGGACATAGTGTGTCATTTACACCACGTGCCTATGTTATTCGAGGTTATAATTCAATAAACTGTGGGCGTGACTTAGTTAGGGTATGTAAGGTTATGTTTTTAAACACTTTTTGTATTTCCATTACAGTCATAGTAAACATTTTGAAAAAAATTCAACCAGGAGGTTTAGTACAAATAGATCAAAGGGGTAGATATAATCCACCCAACAAAACCCTTTCTAATATTGTTAAAAATGTAAAAAATCACATTTCTTCTTTTCCTCAATATAAAAGTCATTACAGTAGAAAAAGGAGTGCCAGAAAATATTTGGGTCCAGAAGTGAGTATTACAAAAATGTATGAACTATACATACTTGACTGTGATGCAAAAGATATTGAACCAAACTTACGAGCTAAACAGTGGCTGTACTCAGACATATTCAATAAAAAATTTAAATAAACATTTAAACCTCCTGAAGTAGACACCTGCGATACATGTGACTATTTCCCTGCTAAGCTAAAAGACAATCATTTATCCCCGGAAGAAACAGCATCTTTTATTGAGGAGCATACTGCACATTCCAACGAATCAAGTACAGTGCAACAGAAGTAGCTTGGCGGTCTCTAAAATAACAAATATTCGGCTGAATATACTTCAGATTCGTAAACTTCTTCCTCCAATTAAACTTGAGACTCACGATTACTGAAAATTTTGTCGTCGCCGATCGGATCCTTATTCGAATGTTTTCGTTGTGCGCAGTTTTTCTGATCTTTCGCCCGCCAAGCTACTTCTGCTACACTGTAACAGGTATCAATTAAAAACCAATGACACAACAATGGCAAAAAATACACCAACGCATAAGGTTTTATCTGGGGATTTGAAAAAATGCTTACCTTTACCAGCAATAACCAATTGTATTAGTTTTTATAAACGAAAACTTTGGACGTGAAACTTTACATTGTATGATGCATTAGATTAGTCAGTTCACTGTATGATGTGGGATGAATCGAAGGGAGCCCGTGGTGGCAATAAAATTGCATCAGGTATTTTGAAGTGGGCTGATAGTGTTATTTCTGGCAGAAAGTGAAAAAAATCACGCTTTGAACCAATAATTGTTATGGACAAAATAAAAATGTGTCCGTCATAATGTGTTTTTTCTGGATACTGCACAAGTATCCTCAGATCAAGACTATAACCCAGAAGTTCTTACTAAAGGGCCATGCGTACATGGAGATAAACAGTGTTCATGTCTTAATAGAGGGAAGAAGAAAAAAACTTAATAATATGACAATCTTAATACCCTGGGACTGGCAACAGATGGTTCGAGAGACTACGAGTAAATATTGTGTTCATAACATGGAGTTTTCTGATTTTTTATGTTTTAACTCACTATATGATAAAAAAAGTGTCCTTAACCTCCTCTTGTATATAGGAAAAAGGATTTTAACCAACAGCCATTTCTTCTCTCACAATGTGTTCAATTACAAGTGCAACAGGGGTAAATTAGAACAGTTTACTATAAAACATCTTTTAAAGGTCAAAATGATGAGGTCAACTTCGTTGGGTTTTGGAGAAAGAAAATTACGTTTTCAGCAGATCTGCAACCAATCTCATATGTCTTTCTAGCTATTTCCAAAGAGAAATACAAAGATCTAATGTCATTATTACCATACGTTTGTTCGGATAGCCATGCGTTTTATGAACAATTACAACCTTCTGCAACAGCTGCTGATTATCCGGAAGGAGATAACGATGACCTGGAGCCTTTGTTATTTTTTATTTTGCACTGAATCATAATGTTCTTTTTGTTGGATTAGTAAAAATAAATAAAATAAGTTAAACACTGTTTTAAACATTACTTATTTCTCTTATTCCAAGAAGCACCATATCACACAATACAACTACTTCATCAGAGGTACACAACACCATGTCCATCAAAATTAGTAAGCAATAACAAAAAGTCTAATTGCGCCTTTACAATTTTAAATATATTGCAAAAATAACCTTCCAGTAAAATTTTGTTATTAAACTCGAATAAATAATCAGAAAGTGACGATCAATTAAAATAAAAAACTTTAAATGGTCCTTCTGCAAAATTTGCTATACTCCAAGGCACAGATATTCAATTAGGCATTATAAATATATTTTTTCATATAAATATTAAATTTAAAATCCGTACAATTTGCAATCAATTTTAAATAAAATTTAATAGCCATCTGGATTTACATTAAAGTTATATATACCCTATGCTGATGAGGGGCAACACACCCCGAAACCGGTCCATAGGTGGTTGTTTCGGATGGATAAATCTAATAGTTCCTTCTCTTACTTAACAAGCATCTGCATATTGTTACCCAAAATGAGGTATTATACACGATTATGTATCTGATGTAATTCAATACCTGTCGCGGCATATAGCCAGAGGAGTAGTTGTTTTTGATACATAATCGACCCAAATGAACCTATAATATAGCTGATTTTTAAAAATCAGTTAAACATTTTTCCATTTATTGACGCTGTCTAAAAATGTTTATAGTTTACTACAATAATATTATAGTTTTCTATAAATTTTGCAGATAACAATACTTCTTCGCAGAAGCTATTCACCGGGTGGTGCTTGTTAAAAAGTATAGATGTCGTGACTGGCGCTTTTCGCGTAGCACTTCATGTATACTTGGTAGGAGTCGAAGCTGTTGATGTTTCCAGTCAGAGTAGACCCACCCTATGCTGATGAGGGGCAACACATCCCGAAACCGATCCATAGGTGGTTGCTTCGTATAAATAAATCTAATAGTTCCTTCTCTTACTTAACAAGTATCTGCATATTGTTACCCAAAATGGGGTATTATACACGATTATGTATCAGATGTAATTCAATACCTGTCGCGGCATATAGCCAGAGGAGTAGTTGTTTTTGATACATAATCGACCCAAATGAACCTATAATATAGGTGACATACAGCAGAATTAGCTAATTTTAAAAAATCAGTTAAACATTTTTCCCATCCATTGACGCTGTCAAAAAATGTTTATAGTCTACTATAATAATATTATAGTTTTCTATAAATTTTGCATATATTTATATATATATATATATATATATATATATATATATATATATATATATATATATATATATATATATATATATATATATATATATATATATATGCAAAAATGTCGGTTTAGAACGTCTTTCGACGTTTATAATTTTTTACGCCTCTTCACCGCAAATTACTTAAAATATTTCAAAGTTTAACAAGCATTTTAAATTGCAAAAAAAATTATCTCCACATCCACACGTAATAGCACTTGAAGTAATAAAAAAAATAAAAAAGCAGATTAAAAATGCTGGTATTGAAACGAAATAAAGTTAAATTAAATTATTAAATTAAAATTTACTAAAGCAAATTTTAACTGGACTAAGGCTAGGCTATAAAACTGTCATGAAACAACGTCCGCGATCACTGACTTATTTATACGTATTTTATTTGATTTATGAGTTTACGCCAACTTATTATTTTAATAAAACGAGATTTAATACCAATAATATTATTGTTTGCAATTGCATAATAAAAGTACGTGAACTGTATGGTACTTTATTAAGTTAAATTCCTTAGAAGTAAATTAGTATTAACGATTTTAAAATAGGCGATTTATAAGACAATTAAGCAGGTTTAATATTTTATAGTAGATAGTTATTTATCTATAGGGTGTTATCTCCAAAACTTACAATAATTAAAACCTTATAACCAAAAGAAAATATCCAAAGTCTATTTAGCCACATATTAATCTTTTAGATTCAAATGGATAAGAATACTTTTTATTCACAAGTAAATAGTTTCAATATAAATTACATACTTTTTTAATTCGTGGAAGTCTTAAGTCTATGGTAAAGTAAAATTTCTGATGTATCCATCACAGTATCAGGGCATACGTGTTTACAATTAAAATTAAGTATATAGATTAATCACATAAGAACTATATCAATAAGAATAATTTCTCTTCCTTTAACAATGGTAAAATCACATATAGACGGCCAAAATGAACTAAAGCAAAAGAATATGAGTTTTTCTTTTTTTTTTGCATGGCCTATTTATTTGCGCTATTTTTTTACATACAATCAACGCCAACGGCTGTTATCTTTATTAAATTTTAAATATAAAAAGTAAGTTATTCTGTTGTGAATTTCGGCCCTTTACATCGGTTCTGTAATTTATAGTATTATTCAAGTAAATAAAAATCATCTCTCTTAAACCCCTATTCTTGATATTCGGTTCACGATCCAAAACTTTTATTGACGAAAAATTAAAATTAAAATTATGGCAAGTAGCAAAATGATGTTTAATTAATGCCGTTTTTTCTGATTTATGTCTATTAATTTCTCAACAATGATTCATGTGATTTATTTTTTTTAGGGTATTGTTTTGTTGGTCCAATGTAACATTTGTCGCAATTCACGCAAGAAACTCAATAAATTATATTGGACTACAGATCTTTTAAAAAGATTGAACCAACTAGTTTAATATTATAATAATATAATTATAAATAATGCCAATTTACATTGTGGAGCCTTCTTATTTATGATTTGTTAAATGTTTTTAGAAAGGCCAGGGAAATAAGGAAATTTAAAATATCTTACATCTCTTTTACTCTTATCGATCTCCCGACTATGCCTATGTTTATATTCAATGATCATTCCATTTACCAATGACCTTGAATATTTATTCATGGTTAAAATACGTAAAATACGTCTTTCTCAATTTTATAATGGAACTTTATGAAACTCAAACTCAGTTCAATAGCTCTATAACACATGCTTTTAGTAGTGGCAATCTTATGAGAGAAAAAATGAGTCGACATGAATTTGAGACCCTTTCGAAAGATGTAGGTTTCTGATACCAACACGTCGAGATCGTAGCGATTTAAAAAGAGCGAGAAGTTTGTTTTCTTTCGTTCTAAACCCTCTATGCACTCCGAAAAATAATTGAAAAGGACATGAACCATAATATTATAATTTTTTTACTTTATAAGCCTAACATAACCTAACGTCCTAACCTAACATATACAGTACCTGGTGAAGCACTTTAAAACGCGGGGAAAACCAATTTCCTCATGACAGCAAAAAGCTAGTCAAGTCAAAGTCAAGATGTATAAAACGGCAGTAAGACCTATAATAACATTCGTAGCAGAAACAAGACCAGATACAAAGAGAACTCTACAAATGATAAGAACAGCTAAAATGAAGACCCTAAGAAGTATACAAGGCAAAACTCTATACGATAGAGTACGAAATGAGGATATCAGAATACAATGCGAGGTACAAGGCATAGGAATATGGGTGAGACAGAGAAGACGATTCTGGAACAAACATATAAAAAGAATGAAGGACAACAGACTCGTCAAAAACGCAAAAATGAATAATCCAGCAGGAAAGAGACCACAGTGAAGACCACCAAAGCGCTGGAGAGAATGCTGGACCTCATCCTCCGGGGAGGACGTGTTGGCAATGAACTTTACTTATATGTATCCATATTAGAAAGAAAAAGAAGTAAAACCAAATGTTAAAATATACCAATCGAGTTATTTTTATTATGCAATTGCACTTAGGCGGTGGTTGAATGGTAAATATCTAAACAAATGGATTGGAAAATAAAGTCCTATTGAGTGGTTACCTAGATGGTCGGATTAATATTAGTTTTTTTCCTATTAAGTCTTTAACACTGTTTAAGAATTATTTATAGAATTTTAAATTTTAAAGTGCAAAATTTTTAGGTGAAACGTAGGGGGTGGAACTACTGAATTATGTCAATCTTACTACTATAAATATATATTCGGTACATTTTATTAAATTTTTGATTAGGACAGTTTTGTTTATCGTAAAATTTGTAAATGGATGTTTACTTATAAATGAAAAATAAACTAATAAATAAATTAACAGTATAGAGCATAAATATTTCATTTAACGATCAATAAAAGCCTAGTTTAAATATAACGCAATAAATAATTGAGGTGTAACTTTTTAGAAATGATTTAATCTAAAGAACTTAAATACAAATATAACTGTTTTGGAAAGAAACAAATTTTTCTGTTTATTAAAATTAGCGAATTCGAGTTGGATGCCGCTAAATTTAAGAAGATCATGGTGGATGAGGAAAGGAACTGAATTAGTTTCGCTAAACATTTTAGTTGTATATTATAAATAAATATGTACACTTAAATAAAGTTAAAGTGTTTGTGATTTCAAAATAAATCCACTTTTCTAAGGTCATACGGTGCTTTCATTTCAAAACCAACCAGTCCAAATGACTTTCGATTTTACGTTAACGTTGGAAAAACAATAAATACGTTAAATATTAAATCGAGGAGGATGTTTATAAATGTTATGCTGCTGTTTCCAAGTGGCACCCCTTTAACATCCCCCACCTCTTCTTTAAAATGTCAAAAAGTAACCCCTTTCTTGTAATACATCTTATAAAAAACCAAAGAAAAATGCAAATCAGCCATATAAGCAACAATCTATTCTATCGATTTATTCTGCAGATAACATTAAACATAGCGAAATTACAACAGAAACTAAAATGAAGTTAATTACACATAGCTCCTTAAATGTATTTACAGTAAATGTTTAAAGTGTGCTTTGTTATTTTGAAGGCAAATGTTTAACCTTTTTTTTTGAACTATTTGCAAAGTTTCCCTAGTAATACATCTACATTTTTCAGTTATTCTAAGCTTTGATTCGTCAATGTTTTCAGAAGAAGTTTTGTAAACTAATGTTTTTAAATAGTCCCACAGAAAAACGTTAAGTAGCTTCGTCATGTTAAAGGTGTACATTCTGTTCACCTAGCACCATATTTCTCTGTTCTTAAACTTGTCTTTCTGGTGACTGAGTAATGGATCAATTTCATTTACTAATAACTGTAGGTACAATTTTCCCGTTAGGTTTTGGTCAATGAAAAGTGGTCCAATTATCCTTAAATGATCTTCGCTGGAAACTAAGTATTGTCCTGTCGAAACACATGAGGATTTTTATCATTCCAGTAACTGCAATTATGTTTGTTAACCAAGCCCTTTACATAAAATGTTGATTTATTTATGAAACAAATATTTTCATTTTTTTTTGGAACATTATTTTACAAAATTCAATTTTGCGGTTATAGTTGTCTTTAGTAAGCTAATGTTAAATTTGTATTAAATTTTTTTATTTCTTGCAGAGAATACACCTGTTTAAAATAACTCAAGATACTACAGCTGCAAATAATGGCTAATTTAACGTCACGAATAATTAACTAAATATACTATTAAAATTTTTGAAACAAAATGACAAAAATGTTAAAAACGTGACATGTATTCGAAAGTAAATTAATTAATTCCTAATTGGACGTCTACCTATTTAACAGTGGCGCAGGACGTTTTTGTCATGGACTCATGTTAAAATTTGTTGATATCAGCAAAATAAATCAATAGAATAAATATTTACATATTTTTATGTAATTTTGTTTTGTTTTTTAAATAATATAAGAATCCAATGGATAAGGTGCACCACGTGGCAAGTTTGGACGAAACAGTGACGTCACAGTACACATAGTTTAGAGTTATTTAGAGTTATTTTACAATAATTAAGGTTCATGGCGGTATAAGTAATTTTTAAAGACTAAACATGTGTTAAAAACCATATATTTTGTTAAATAATTATTTGTCAAATAATTTTATAATGATTTTTTTGTAAAAGTGTCCTTCAATTTCAATTAAAAAACAGTATATTTTTAATTTAAAGTCTGCAGCGCTAATAATTTAACATATTCGGCAAAGGACCTCCTCGCGTCCCGCTTCATTACCCCGTTTTGACCACCGAACCTCTTTAAGTTAGACGATAAAATACGATTTTTAAGTAATTGACGCCTACAAGAACATTAAGTCATTTATTAACGACACTTGTAATAGTTAAACAGACGTTTATGATAATTAATTTTTAAAAAAACTTATTGTAGCGACGACTGGAACACCCTGTACGATAATTACGAGAACAGAAGAGGACAGAGGACAGAACTTTTTAAGCTAGTGTTACAATCTCAATCTAAATTTTAATAAATAGCCTTTTTTTTATAGTTTGTGACGGTATGTTTTTATATTTTAGTCACTTTATAATCATCACCCTGTGCATATCGTTTGGTTAAAATTATATTTTATTTAAAGGATAAATAATACCGTTCAACTCACTGGCAAATAATAAAAAATGTTTGTTATTCAGGAAGATATTGTATATTTATTATAGTTAATTACGTACATGTTTATACACAATGGTTATTTATATAAATTTACAACTATCCATTTTCCTGTACATTCGGATATTTTTAATTTTAGTTTTATTTTAATTTGTTTTACATTTATATAATATATGTAATGATAAATTTTTTTGTAATGATGTGGAACTAAAAACACGCTACAGTTTAATTGTTACATCTTTATCCGTGCGTCATTAATTTATGTTTAAATGAAACCTAAATTTTTTAGGATAATCTATTTTTATCAACCGTCAACCGAATTAACAATAACATTCAGTTTAGTGGAAAGAGAAAACCATGCAAGTTTGTAATTATTCATAACCTGACTCTCCCTTGACTAGAGCAGTGCCATCCATGAAGTCATATGTCATTTCGGTTGCATTAATTATGTTAAAAAAATTATGCTAAAAAAAAGTTGGATGGAAAGTAAATGCTCCGAAATCGAAAACCTACAGCGTCGCTACGACTACGAACAGGAAATTCACAATCCACAGCATACGTAACCCAGATGGAAAACTGTTAGACTCCACGAAGAAAAAACTGGAAAAATGAGAAAATACATCAAGAACCTATTTGAGGTTGTTAGAGCAGAGCCTCGACTGATGAATATGTGGGGAGAGGGACCGAGTATCCTAAAGTCGGAAAAACAATACGCGATAAAACAACTCAAAACAAACAAAGGCCCAGGACCGGAAGAAGTCTACCCTGAAATCTTAAAACTAATCAGTAAGGAGAATACGGACTTACTTGTCACCCTGTGTAACCGTATCTATGAGACTGGTACGATACCTCGCGAATGGCTAGAATCCATCTTCATACCGCTACCAAAGAAAACAAACCTTAAGAATTGTTGAAATTTCCGACTGATAAGCTTGATCAGCTTGATCCTTAACCACATCTCTCGCAAATGCGAAGAGAATATCGGAGATGACCAGTTTGGCTTCAGGGGCGGAATGGGTACGAGAGAGGTCCTGTTTGGCTTGCTGGTATTAGCACAAAAATGCTATGATCGACAAAAAGACCTATACATCTGCTTTATAGACTTTGAGAAAGCATTTGATAGAGTGAAGCATGACCTGTTGATGGATTGTCTTCGTGACATAGGTCTGGACGAGAAGGACACCACACTGTTGCAGAATTTATATTGGAATCAAAACGCCAGAATTAAAATTGAAGGAACGACTTCTGAACAAATCGAGAACCACAGGAGAGTCAGACAGAGTTGTGTTTTGTCACCACTGCTGTTTAATATTTACTCGGAATTAATATTTGGCAGAGCTCTGGCGGGCTCTCCGGACGGAATTAAGGTTAACGGGGTGAACATTAACAGCATCAGATACGCCGACGATACTGTCTTGATAACAGACTCAGATTTGGGCTTACAGCGACTCCTTAATGGTGTTCACATGGCTTGCGAAGCATCCGGCATAAAAATAAACATAAAGAAAACCAAGGTTATGACAATCAGAAGATCTAAGAATCTCTTACTGCCAATATATTTAAACGGCGAGGTCCTGGAACAGGTGGATAGATTTCGATATTTGGGATGTTGGATCCGGACGCGGAAATAAGATGTAGAATAGAACAAGCCAGAAATTGCTTTATGCGACTTACAAAGCTGCTCTGCGACTTACGACTCAACCTGGGCCTGCGCTTGAGACTTTTGAAGTGCTATGTTTGTCTACCCTCTTATATGGAGTAGAAATATGGACACTTTAAGCACAAACCATCAATAAATTGAAAGCCTTTGAGATGTGGACGTACCGTAGAATGCTCAAAATAACATGGACATCGCACACCACAAATGAATAGGTTCTTCGCAGGCTGGGGATAGAACGTGAGCTGTTTAAACTCGTAAAGATACGGAAAACAGCGTATCTAGGTCACATTCTAACAATCCCTAAATACCGTTACGCTCAACTTATTGTTAAGGGAAAAATCGAAGGCAAACGTGGCCTCGGAAGAAAGAAAATGTCATGGCTGAGAAACATACGTCAATGGACTGGCCTTAAAAGAACTTATGAGAGCAGCATGGAGATGGCACATTAAGAAAAAGATATTTTGTCGTCGAATTCATAACAAAAAATATGTTTTTGTGCCGAAAAATCATGGTATTTTAAATTTTAAAATTTGAAATCCTTATGTGTATTATTAAAATTTCATGACCTTATATTTGAACTGTGCAATATTTATACAGTACGGTAGCTAGCAGTAGCTGTACACCGACTCCAAATTTTTGGTTGAAAGTTTTAAATACGCGATTAGGTACTGCATAAGGGGTGCTAGTTAGGTGTTAATCACCATTAAGTTTTGATGCGATGGGCACAAATCAGAGACATAAAAAACACATAAGTGCCTTCTTTTGATCGTTTTCAGTCGTTGTTTCGGAGGTTGTGATCACCGAAAAGGCGATTAATTCCAGGTTGTTGATTAAAAAGTGAATTCACCATTATTCCCAAGTATAAATTGGAAGTAGTTTGGTGTAAACCTACGTATTTTGCCATTTTTTTGACAATTTTAAAAACGTCCTGTTTTCAAACCAATTTATTTTGATAAACATTTAATGTAAAAAACCAGTTGTTATTGCAGATTGTAGTAAATTTAATACTCTACAAAAAAGGTAAATAACATTTGTTCGTAAAACGTAAGGAAAAAAAGTTATAGAAAAAACCGGAAAATGAAACTTCGCCAGGTCAGCACAGGGTTCTCGTGGTCGAATTATGTACAGATATGGAAAAATATATAAGGAAGATATAAATTTAAATGCAAAATGCTGAGCCACAATGGACCTATTAAGGGTCACAGTGGAGGGGCGACCTACGCCCCACTCACATGACACCTAACCTAATGAAATTTGCTGAGGTGCGCGAAAACCAGTCGACCAGCACAAAATATAAAAGTTATTCGCACCAAACAATCAAGTAATTAACTACAAGACTAGAATTTAAACTGTCCCCACTTCATCGACATAAAATCTGCGACGAGTGCGATACTAGAAATCAATATAAAATTTTTAGCTACGGTTTGCACGTCTGACTTACCAGGAAAAAAAACGACGCATGCAAGAGTTTAAACAAATTTTTTCTAAAAATGTGTTCACCACAACGGACATGAAAGTAAAAAAAAATATTCTACGAATTAAAAACCATAACATTAACTTCTAAAAAACAAACTAAAAATTTGAATAACACAGAAATGAAAACAGTTGTATTCCGTGTAAAATTTTTAATTTCTTTAAGCATAACGCGTTTTCAATCTTATCTACAGGATCATCTCTAGATGTTTTTTAAGTTAAAAATTTAAACTCCAAAAAAAGTTCAAACAGAACGTTTAAAATAATAACTGGTCTGTAAATAATATGTAAAAAACATCAATATCATTTTGCTTTTCCATCATGGCTTTACAAAATTCCATGTTTTAAAGATTTGGCTATTGTTTGGCACAACTAAGTGATATGTCTAAACCTTTATTACTTTGGATTTGTAAATTTTTTTTTTTTGGAGTTCAAATTTTTAGTTAAGTTATTGTTATGTGTTTTAAATCGAAGAATATTTATTTTATTTTCGGGGTCGTTGTGGTGAGGGTGAACACATTTTTGGAAAATAAATTGTTGGATCTCTTGCATACGTGTTAGTCTCTTTCACGATAAGTCAGACGTGTATACCGTGGCAAAACACCTCAGCATTTTACATTGAAATTTGTAAGTTCCTTTAATATTTTTCCATATCTGTATGCATTATTTTTGCTGAACAATTCGGGTTTTAAAGTGGCTTTGGCACTCGTGACGCTTTTTTCGGGCTGCAGGTGATGGTGCAGCGATATTTGGATTTAAACCGAGACTTTTTTTTTTATTTAATTTATTGCCTTTTACGATCTACTTAAACATTTATAAAGAGTTATTAGTAAATGATGGGTATATATCGCTGATGTCACGATGTCACTATTTACTTTTATTTTCCATGTTTCTAGCCAGTTTTGAAGTAGGTTGAGGTGCTGTTTAAGATTGTTTGATGCCATTTCTGGATCCAGAAATGGCATCATCCAGAAACCGAGACATGTATGCCTGTTTCATCGATTGTTAAAAAGCTCTTGATCGGGTTGAGCATAACATTCCTAATGGAATTCTTAGAGATATCGAAGTGAAAGATGACAACGTCCATGCAATTGCAAGCCTTTATTGGCAACAGGTAGCATCAGTTCTATTGGAAAAAACAGTATTGCCGTAAACTTGAGGATCACCTTGTACGGCAGCTACCTGAAGGAATGTACCATCTTCAAACTCGTCTGTCCTTTGGGCAAAACTTCTACCCTGTAAATTTTAGTAGCCCATCGCCTTTCTGTCTGAAGATATCGTCATGAAACGTGCAGCGCACATAATTTTGGCGATTTGGAACTTTGGGGGTAAACCAATACTTTTCCCATTTTACCCTTCGGTTCGAAAAAGTAAAAAAAAAAAAGTTCATGGTAATAACGAAAATGATTTTAGTCAGCGAAAAGTATAAAGTTGTGAAGATTTTAAGTACCTAGTTTGTCTGGTCAATAAAAAATAGGATATATATCAAGAAATACAAAGCCAAAGTTTTTACGAAAACGAAGAAAGTACTGGTAAATCGTAATATATTTCCAACTTTGTTTAAAAAGATGCTATGTTTTTTCTATAGTTTTGTATAATTGCAAGGCTGGACATTTACTCAAAGGCTGGAGAATAAAATAAGTGCTTTTGAAATGTGAGTATACCGCCGAGTACTAAAAATCATAAGGAGATCGGGTCACGAACGCAGAAGTTTCGACCTGGCTACATACTACAAAAACTCTTTTTTTGTCCATCAAAAAAATAAAACTGCTCCATTTTAGTTATGTGATAAGGAATGAGATATATCGTCTGCTTCACTTAATTATTTAAGGAGGATTGAAGGAAAAAGAGCTTCTGGAAGGCTCTAGAACTTGCGACGGTGGTTTTGGAAAAGCATAAAATCGCTTTTCTTTACCGCAGCCTCCAAGATAAAGATGCAATGATGATGGCCACTCTTGGTTAAAAGCGGCATGAGAAGAACAAAAAAACAAATTCAAATTGTTTGAGGTCGACCACTTGCTGACTTGCTATCATTTAAGCCTCACTATGACTAAAATTTTATGACTGATTTCTTGTGTTATATTTCATTAGTATTTTAAAAAACTATATTAATAAAAAAATATTATATATGAGTTTAAACATACATACATACATATAGTAACGCCTTTTTTCCGTATGGGCAGAGACCACTTCCTTCCACTTGCTTAGGTTTTTACACACATCTTTTACTTCCTCTACTTTCATCAGTGATCTCATACATTCTCGTC
Organism: Agelastica alni; assembly: GCA_950111635.1. Taxonomy (NCBI): domain Eukaryota; kingdom Metazoa; phylum Arthropoda; class Insecta; order Coleoptera; family Chrysomelidae; genus Agelastica; species Agelastica alni. The sequence goes on from OX467710.1 coordinate 64,260,727, forward strand.
GGTTGTTAGTACTCTTGACCTGGCCTTTTTTCAAAACAATGTTGATCTGATCGAGATATGTTCGCCGAGGTCGACCTCTACCGACTTGTCCATTTACACTCGCCTAATAAATTTGTTTCGTAAATCTTCCTTTATCCATCCTTTCTACGTGTTCAAACCATCTAAGCATTCCCTTTTTCCACATTTGTCCACTTTTGTTCCCATTTGTAACCACATCTTATTTGACACCACATCGTTCTTTTATCTCACTATTCTTTACTTTATTTAAACGAGCCACTCCGACTATACTTCTCAGACTACTCATCTTCGCATCATTAATTTTATATTCATGCTTTTTCTGCCAAACCCAACATTTACTACCATACATAAGTGTAGGAACCAACACAGCCAGACGTGCATTTTTTTACACTTTTTGGCTGTTCATAAAGCTATACAGTGCCCCATTTATTTATTTTTCTGCCAACACCATTTGCTCAATGTCACTGTCATACTTTTTATCTCTTGTTAACTTTAAACCTAAGTACACAAATACATTTACTTGTTTCACTCTTTATTTCACAGTTTGTCATGGTTTCTTCTTTTTCAAAAACCATAACATTCGTTAACCTTTGGCTGCGACTCCTCCTCAGATGATGCTAATATGATTTGATCATCGGCGTAAAGAAGGCATTTGACAATCAAATCATTCATTTTCAATCCATACGCACTCTTTTAAATCTTTTAAACAATCATCTATGTATAAGTTAAACATCTAGGTATAAGTTAAGTTATTATAAATTAAACGTACCTATCTCAGACCTTTTTCGCAGTTAAACCAGTCCGTGCAAGCTTCGGTTATCCCGACACAAGCAGTGGAATCCTCGTTTAGTGATTTTAGTGCTCGTATTAAACTACCGATCACCCTATACATAGACAATGTCGAACACAATTCACTCCTCACCACTCTATCATAGGCCTTTTCCTAGTGTATAAAAGCGCAATAGACCTTCTGACTTCTAGTCAAGAATTTTTCGACTATACCTCGTGATAAAAAGACCTGATCCATACACCTTCCTCTTCTTAATCCAGCTTTCACATCCCATATCATTTTCTCAGTTTCATTCGTTACTCTTTTATTCAATATCTTTGCATACTAATTAAAACCAATTGTCAAATTGGTCTGTTAAAATAAGTATGTTAATTCAATAATTGAATATCAATGTTATAAAGTCTTAATAGAAGCACGATGACAAATTCAATACTTTTCAAAATAAAAACAGCTTATTTAAACATAAGTGAAAATTAGTAAAGCAAGATCTTTTATTATTCAAAATAAACTTACAAATGTCTTCTTTTATTAAAATGATATCAATTAGTCTTTGCATTTTGCATCTACATATTTGTATATATAATTACTACGTAAAGAGTAAATACAGTAACAGATAATAGGCAACTTACAACGACATACTTACACAACGGCAATTTACTCACAAAACATTTAAATGTGGAAACGTTTTAGAAATTGTTCATTAAAATTTTGACATTAATTCTGCAAAAAAAATCGATCTTAGCTTTCTAAGAATATACTCTGATAAAAAATATAGTTAAATTATACACATCCGCAATGGATAGGGAAATTTTAGTGTTTGGCTTAAATATCTATTTTTTTTACTGAAAATAGTCACAAAAAGAGTAGACCTATCGTGTGGGCCGCGGACGCACTGCGACTACTAGAAGGGGAAGGGATTATAGAAAGGAGATGATTGTGGACCCGCTTTTTGAAAAGCTGCAGGTCATAGTTCTCTGGAAAAACTGATTTTGGAAGCTTGTTCCATTCTGTAGCAGCCCAGTAAAAGAAGGAGAATGGTCCTTGTAGTGTCGAATTCTTTAGCCAAATGTGGCCAGTGGTGGTACAAGAGTTTTTATTTCTCTGAAGCATTTACCATGGAAATATCTGTAGAGTAATGTCTGGTCTGCAACTCTTATTCTATGTTCTAGTGGGTAAAAGGTATTTGTGAGAGTTGAGCTGTTTATTAACCAAATGGCCCTTTTCTGAATGGAATCTAGAAGACGAAGAGAATGCCTTGGTGCTGAACCCCAAATGTGCGAGCAATACTCCAGTAGAGGTCGAATTTAAGTCATGTACGTCGTCAACAGTTGATCAGAAGTAAAACTTTCCAGCTTTCTACAGAAAACCTGGCCTCTGGCTTGCTGACTTTGCGATGTTAGCAACATGGTCATGCCAAGACATATTATTAGACACCGTGACTTCCAAAATCGAGATGAAAGGACTTGATTCAAGGGTATTTCCGAAAATTGTGTTAGAATGAGTTGAGGAATTCACTTTCTTAAAAAACGTGGCGCTTTGTGTTTTTTGGGCGTTAAACTGAACAAGATTGTTGGTTCCCCACTCGACGATTGCTTCAAGATCTCTATTGATGGAATCAACCTGTTCCTGCCTGAGTCTATTTGTATCATTCACCGAAAGTGATCTATAGGATGTGAAAGTTGAGGCAAGTGTGCTGTGGACTGCGAAACTGTAAATGGGGTTCGTGGTGGTTTTCAAGAGGTCGTTGATGTGTAAAAGAAATAGGGTGGGGGACAAGCTGGAACCCTGGGGGACCAAAGCATTGGTTTTTAACGCATCAGAAGCAATATGGTCAACTGCCACATTAAATACATTCAAGGATCAATTAGTCACTATGTTTGTAACTGTAACTTTATTACCATTTTATGCTGTTTACAACCGATTTGACAATTTTTTACTTCATTTTTTCATTTTTCTGCAAAAAAAAGAATACTTGGCTTTTAAATTTTATGCTTGGAAATCAGTGTAGTGTTTTTAAACAATGCAGCAAAAATGTTTGACAAGAAAAGAAAATTATTAGGGTAGTGGACCTTTTTAAATAGTAGCATGATTCAAAATTAGGTTTCAAGCGCGATTTCACGTCTTTATGCACGTTATCAAGACCTTTGAGGGTTTAACCGGGGTAATCCAGAAGTATGAATTTTGTGAGCAAAGGAACATACTTTATGGCAAAATAAAAATTAGGCATACTGATGAATCCTGGTTTGGAATTAATCCCGTCACCAGAAGGTTTTCCTGTAAATAGTGGTATTCGACAAGGAGATTCCTTTAGCCCCTTATTGTTCAACATCGTTATGGACGAAATAATAAAAAGCACTTGTAACCTGAAAGGGTATAAAATGAAGAACAAAGACGACAAAATCCTTTGCCATCCTAAGCTACACCTATCAGATGCAAACTGGTTGTGGATGATAAAATTATACAATAGGAGATGAAATTTAAATACCTAGGCATAGAAATATCAGGATACGGTGACATCAAGGCGGAAGTAAGAAACCAAGCGGCAAAAGCAGCACGAACCTCAGCTTACCTAAACGATACAATCCTCCGAAACAAATATATCGGAATCGAGACCAAATCCCGAATCTACAAGGTGGTCATCCGACTTATATTAACGTAAACAGACCAGATACATCGAACACAAAGAGAATATTAGAAACCACCGAAATAAAAATAGTGCGCAGGATCGCTGGAAAAACACTTTTTGACAGGGAGAGAAGCGAGGACATTAGACTTAGGGCGCCGAAGCGTTGGAAGACCCCGCAAGAGATGGAGCGACAACCTTTCCAATAATTGAACGGCAGTGGATACGAAGAAAAACAAGCAAATTGCTTACATTAATGAAAGAAGAAGAAGACCATAAGGGTTTGCGAGTAGACAGAGCCTAACAATGCAAACCAATTCTGCAACGTTTGGAAAAAGCACTTTTCTTAAGGGAAATCAATAATGATCTGGGAAGAACCAACCCCATTGTGTTGGATAATTTTTGGATTGGTAGATCGTACATGAATCAGATACCAGCACCAGTTGTTCCATATGCTTTATCTATTGGTCCTAACCTACAGCATAAACATGATTCCAACTTCATTTAGCAGATAAAAACTGGATGGTTTCTACCCTCGGAAACAAAACTTGAAAAATTCTACCCTCGAAAAATTTTTTGCTTTCTGCTCGCCAACAGTCGCATAGGTCTAAAATTGTCTTGTTTTGCAATTTTTCGCTATAATTGTAAAAAATATAAACACAAGCATGGAAATTTTTATTTACTCAATGTAAATACACTTATTTTATTATCTTTCTCTGTGAGCAATTATTTGAAAAGTAAAATGTACATAAATACTATTAACAAATTGCTTTTTTATAGAATAAAGCAAATAAAATTTTAATATTGGTAGCCACATTATTAAATCCGTACAATAGTTTTTAAGTTGGCGTCTGTGTGTGTATGTGCGTATCTTCGTATGTGCGTTCGGATTTATTTTTCGTCTCGATTATCTCGAGAACAAAAAATGGTATCGACGTGAGACTTTATTGCATTCGACGCATAATTACGCAACTAAGAACTTATTAGCTTTTCAGCAAAATCGGTCGGGCTGTTTTTTATGAAGAATAAAAAAAATGGTAAACTTTCGGAATTATTTTTCGTCTCGATTATCTCGAGAACAAAAAAAGATATCGGCGTGGGACCTATTGCATTCGACGCATAATTACGCAGCTTACAACTTATTAGATTTTCAGTAAAATCGGTCAACCTGTTTTTTATGGAAAATAAAAAAACTGAAAAAAATGGTAAACTTTCAGAATTATTTTCGTCTCGATTATTCCGAGAAAAAAAATGATATCGACGTTGGATCAATTGCATCCAATGCATAATTACGCAACTTAGAACTGATTAGATTTTCAGCAAAATCGTTTAAGCTGTTTTTTATGGAGAAGAAAAAAAAATGAAAAAAATGGTAAAAAAAATAATTTTAGAAAACAAAAATAGGAACTGGAGAATTTTAAACTTGTCAGTATTAAGAGAATAGCATTGAAGACGCTATGATAGTGAAAAAATATTGTTAGTAATAATCGAGATTTGTTTATAACAATTAAATATTGTTACTAACAAATAAGTATTAATCATAACAATTAAAAAAAAAATTTATTTCAATTGGTATAAACAATTAAGCTCACCACTGTTAACCGAATCAAAAGCTTGCTGGAAGTTAATAAACAACATTTGTATTAGTGTGTTTTTTCAGTTATCTGTTCTATTGCATGAATAGCGTTGTTGATTTTTTTTCATAAAAACAAACTGATATTTTTTTACAGTATTCCTTGTGACCAAGATAGATTCTAGTAGATTGTAACGGAGGGAAGTGGTGAAGGATATGCTGCCTCTCAAGCACTACGACCTATCAGATCTTTTGTGCATAACCCTTAATCTTTTCGAGCACCGGGATTCCAAAACTTCTTAAAAAATTTATTAGTTTCCTGAAAGCTAAGTTTCTGACATCGGAGGGCTTTAAGAATGCTCCTTTCAGAAACTAGAGCCTTTTGTAGAAAAGCGCTGGGCATTCGCAAAGCAAATGTTCTGCAGTTTCAGGGAAGTTCTCGCAGTAGCGGCAACTATTACTCTCTATTTTGCCCTTTTTTTTTCAGGTGATACATCAGAGGACAGTGTCCAATGAGAAGTCCCGTCACCAGTTTCAAGTCTTTCTTGTCGAACTCGAGAAGCTGTTTAGCTTTCATTGGCGAAAGGTTTACTAGCCTTTTTGCTTGTCTTTATCCCGGCACTTTATGCCAGTAAGATTTTATTTCATCTGTTTCCCAGCGTCAAACCTCTTCTTTTAAGTGGGCTTTGGAAAGTCCACAGAAGGTTTCTGGGCCAGAAAATTGTGTATTTACCCCTTCTTTGGCAAGGCAGTCAGCTTCTTCGTTGCCCCTAACTTCCTTGTGACCTGGAACCCACATCAGAATAACCTGATTGTTTGCTGCCAGTTGTCTCAGGGATTGTTAACAGTCCCAAGTCAGCTTAGACTCACAAGTGCTGCTTGGCTATTTGATAAAATATAGATATCTGCCCTCCGGGTGTTCCTTTCCATGCATTCCTAGGCACATATCCTATGGCATGTATTTCTGCTTAAAAGATGGTTGTGGTGTTACCAAGGGGTTTTAAGAGCTTAAAATTTGGCCCTATAACGCCCACTCCAACCGTTTCATCCATCTTGTATCCATCAGTGTACCACACTAAAGCATCGCTTCCTAGTTGAGGTCCGTTCTCTGTGCAAACTTGGTAGTTGTTACGCTTGTGATTTAAGTGAATAATCAGAATAAAAGACTAATTTTTTTATAAATGATTTTTATTAACGTTTAATATTGAGTCATTACCAAATATAAAATTGCAACTTTTGTAATTTTGGTAATAGACATTAATTTTTTTGTTAGTAGTATTTTTCAGTGGTCTTACGAGCTAAACTGTTAGCTGTTTTTTTCATTAACTAATAAATCCAAGTCAAAATATTTCTTTTCACAATGTAATTCGTTAACGATATCAATAACGATTTACAGTAAATTTTATTTTTTTTTTGAAAGTTTATATCTTCCAACTTAACGGTACAGTATGGGAAAATGAATAAAAATTATATAGAAACATCTTGACATGAACGTATAGTATGTAAGCTATCTAAAAAGCACAGACTCATCTCCTATATCTCTGGAATCTTTCATGGTACTTTCACACAGGTAATTAATGTTAAGCGGTAATTAACACTTACGAGAACGGCCGTCAATCTTATCTTCTTTTACACATTTGTTACTTTAGTCGAATGGAATTAGCTTTGCGTCCGCGATATTCTTTATATTAAGTATTGATAAATATCACTAATATTTAATTGAATAATATATACGTAAATAATATTAAAAGAGATAAAAACTTAATCCTGATATTTAAGGCAGTTTTAAAGTAAGCTATTGTTAATAAATAAATTATTAAAATACCAAAATATATTACGAAAAATATGTGCTCCAAATTTTATAAACACACCTCAAACAGTTATTTAGATATTAACGTCCAAAAATCGTCATTTTTATCACTGACTGACCTATAGATCAAAACTCCTAACCTAGACCAAGAAATTTCAAATTTGGCATCCAGATAGGTAGTTTGGTAAGTACAAAGGAATAAATCAAAAACTACTAAATTTTTATCATTTTATTATTATTTTTCAATTAATTGATTCTATTAGGAATGCTTACTAATAGTGCCTGTAATGTAAGAATCAGCAATCAAAATTATTACAGCTAGTCTTTATGTGGATTTTAAGGTCTTTACGTAAAAATATAACGAGTGGAATACCACCCTTAATTTTTTTTTAATCCAAACATCAGTTGTAGTACTTCATAAATACTTATAACTAAGAGTATAGTCATACCTTTGTTTTTATAACTGGGATTTAGTATTAATTATTATATTAATATTTAACGCACATCAATAATGTTGGATCATTACTCATAAATAATTAAAAAAAATAGGTATTTCGGGCGACGGTGCGGCGGCCGTGGAGCAGCGAGGTGGGGAGCGGTGCGATATAATAATAATAATAATAATTGTCTTTATTATTTTCAAAATATAAACGTTTACAATAGAATAAATATAAAAACAGATTCATTAATTGAAAATAAAAGGCGAAGTTCAGCTTTTATGAGGCATTAAGCACCATAAAAGTTGCTCTACCACTTAACCTTAAGGAGTGTACATGCTTATATAAAGAAAGAAAATTAAAAAAAATAAAAATTCAAAAGTTGGTATCCAGACCAAGTTTAGGAGTTATAGCTTGAAACATTTTTAATTTTTAAAATAAAATAATCAACAGAGTGTTCAGGTTTGAGTAGTAAAAGATATTTAGCAACAGATACTTTAAACTTACTAATTTTATAATTTTTAAGATCTGTAGGAAGTCCGTTATAGACATGGCTAATTTTATATCTAAGACGGCTTTCTTGTAAGTACTATTTTATGATAGAGTCACTCCGAATGTAATATCCTTCTATTATTCATGTTTAACCACCCAATTTCTTTAAGTTTATTTGAGACGCTACCAAATATCAATCTAAGACAACAGTTCTGCATTTTCTGAATTTTCTTTTTATATTCAACAGTTAAAATAAAAACAGTAAAATATTTAGTAGATAGCAGGCTTACGTTGGACTTTCGTGAGTTAAAGCCTTAAATGTAGTACATCTTATTAATTTCGATCCAAGTCGAAGCACAAGAGAGCTCTATTGTAGAGTACAACCGCCTGCGCACGTTATACCGCCCCGACTTGGCCAAATTGAGCATAAACAGAAAACGCGTAAAAAAATTCTGGATACTGAATGAACAATTCACTCGAAAATTTCAAAGGTACAAGAAAATATAAAAAATAACACAAAAAAAAACAATTATACCTTGTAAACGTAAGAAAATAAAGTAGGATAAAAAAACAACTTGGTAATAATTATAAATAAGTACCTACTAATAATTTTTGTACAAAAAGTAATGATATCCCATCAATATAAATATGAATTAAGAGCCAAGTTCAATGCCTTGGTTGTTGTGTTTAACGACAAAAGAAGTGGGATCTAAATGGGTGCCAAGTTTAATGGTCAGTCCTGAAATTTATTTATAACAACATAAAATATTTTATAACAACTGAAAATATCATTTTTTCTAATAACTTAGGATAATATATTAAAGCCCAAGGTCTTACTTAGCTAGTTCAAATATTCGAATTAATATTAAGTACCTACTAAAACAGTCATGGAAGAGCCCAATGTTCGATGGCTAGTTTCTACCAGTAAGGCCAAATTTTCGGAAGAATAAAGTAAGAACTTACAGCTCTAGATCTTACGAAGGCTATAATATAATTCGTATATTTGAACTAGTAAAGTCAGACCTTAGGTTTCGATAAATTATCCCAAGTTATTGAAAGAAATGATATTTTAAGTTGAGACATTTTTAAACTCACTGTAAAAAACATTGTGCGCTTTTCAAAAAGTACCAAGTAAATTTACTGTCAGAAGGGGTGTAATTTTTAAAATGAACTAAAAATTATATTTACATTATTTAAATGAGTTTTTACAACTTTTTAAAAAGTTCAATTATTTTTTAATAGGCGCCTATTTTTACTATAACAACGTTACATATGCGACCTTAACAAGAACTAAAAAAAATAACTACAGCAATTCATCGTCGTTAAAGATTATGCATAAGTTTTAATTTTTTGTGTTTTAAATGAAATATTATGCAAGACCTAACATTATATTTCATCAACAGTATTTTTTAATTCAAGTTTATCTAAATCTAATTTATTGAATTACAAAACCGCATTGCATAGAGATATTATAACAGTAAGCCTACAATTTTTATCAAACATTGATTATAATTTTTTTAAAATGGATAAACAAATTTGACACAAAAAATTTAAAAATTTATTTAAAACTATTGGACCCGGCATACGTTGTTCTGCCCAAAAGTTGGCTTGCCTGCTTTAAAAATGTCGCTATCAAATCCCGAAAACTATAAATTTGACACATATATCGGCGTTTTTAATAGTTTATATATTTCAACCCCTTCACTTTCCTTTTGTATATGTGCGTACATAATTGGGGATGTCACTATTAAACTCAGCGATCCCAAAAATTATAAGTTCGACATTTATATCCGCCATTTGTGATATTTTTTATATTTCAACCCCCTCTTACCCCTTTCGTAAGGATTTATCGTAATTAACACTATCCCATTTCTAAAGTTGGAGAATTAAATACACATTTACAAAATTTAAATAAAATCTGACTATAAATTCGACTCTAATATCAGCCGTTTTTGATAGTTTTTATATTTCATCCCCTTCGTACCACTTTTGTTAATTCGATCGCTACCAGACTTCACTGAAACATCTGCGGGTCTAATCTGAAGATTGCCTAAAAATTTCAATAAAATCGGTCAAGAGGTATTTTAGTTTTTGCGAAACTAACGAACGGCGATTCATTTTTATAGTATAGATATTTCTTACCTTTTTTAGGATTTACCATGTTATTCTTTTTAAACCATCACTGTGATTTAATAAAAAATAGGTTAGCTTGACGTCCTTTAAAAATGTATACCAATACTTTTTCGCAAACAAAATTTACACTAGATAGATAAATTTGCAAAAATCTATCACCCCTTTCGGTCGAATGTGGCCAATGGTGGTACAAGAGTTTTTATTTCTCTGGAGCATCTGTCATGGAAATATCTGTAAAGTAATGAATGGTCTGCAACTCTACTTCTATGTTCTGGAAGGTGAAGAGTATATGTGAGAGTAGAGGTCGGATTTGAGCCTTGTACGTCGTCAACAGTTGATCAGGAGTAAAAAACTTTCTAGCTTTCCACAGAAAACCTAGCCTCTGGCATATATATATATTTGACAACCAACTGACAATTTTAAAAATTTAAATACTTGATAATCCGAATAAACTATTTCTGAAACAGAACTGTTTTGCAGTCCAATAAAACAGATATGTGTGTGTTAATTAGCACAATAAAGACTTTTATGTAGATTTATATCCCTTTCTAAGTTACTTTTTTAAATAAATTTCTGAACGCACCTATAAACGTGACAGATGACAGATCAACTTTACAACTTTTTGTCTGAAAATGTATTTCTGATTCGACAACCAATTGACACTATTTTTGCATTTTTAAAATCTAAATACGCGATAATCTGAATGTTGTGGATATATGTTGTAGTTTCGAAATCCTTATTTAACATATTAAATATCTTTAATTTAAGGGGACCCGAGTTTACCGTACTGGCGAAACGAACATCAAATGTTTGACAAGTAAAAACAGTTTGTATGAAAAAATTAAATTGTCGTTTTTAGTATTTTCCTTGCAGTTTTTACATATTTTTTTACCGTTTTAACCTTTTCATTATACCTACCTGAAAACACTATATTTATATGCCTATTTAGTGCACCGAAAGTGCACCGGTGTCATCAGCTGCCTACTTGCATGTCAAAATAAAATAATGTGTTATCGACAGTTCTTTAGAAATCGTAAATTTTTTTGTTTATTTTCTTAGCAACGGGGTAAATAACGACGCTTGTTTTTGACAATTTTTTGATATTTTTAGTGATAATATCTAAGCAATTTGTGTTTTTATGCAGATATAATGAAAAGTATTGTTCATTACGAGTCCATAACATGATTTTTTTTGCGCTTGCACGACTTTTCGCCTATTTTCTCGACTTCTTAAGAAATATATATATATATATATATATATATATATATATATATATATATATATATATATATAAAAGGTTCAATTGACTCTTGGGGTATATCCATAACGCCGCACCGCACCTTGCACAGCACATAGCATTGTACAATAGTATGGACCCTGTCTCGTACAAAGCTTTGCAGTCGAGCAACAAAAACAAAGACACTGGTTATAAATATTTCTTTATCCATCATGCACAACGCGCCATATCCGATGGTCGAAAAATACTAAGCTCGATTTCGGAGTATGATGCTATGATACCAGGCTACGTGCGAGGCGAGGGTAAGTGCTTCGTTATCACCAGGCGCATTTAACTTTATAATAACATTTGCTTCGCACACGGATGCTATGATACAATACTAAGTACGGTGCGTCGTTATGGATCAGACTAAGGTCTAGAGACTGTGCTGCATATTGTACAACAACTGGCACCAGTATTCGATCTAACACTCAAAAAATTCTCCAACAGAAGATGTTGAACCATCTCTAATTACTTACTGAGTTTGAACTATTTTAACATTATTATTAATTTTTGTGACTAACGTTAAATAAGGTATTTTCATATTTTTAACTTTTCAGTCATATTTTGCATCTCTCGTAAACTTTGAACCCAAGTATACAAACTCATTTACTTCTTCCACTTTTTTTTCCTTAATTAAGATACAACCACAGTTCAAAGATTATAATATCTTTTAACTGTGATACAACACTCGGTTAATGTAAACGCATATGCGCTATTTAAGTGTAGGCTATTTTTTTAGAATAAAACCAGTTGTTGATGTTACTCTCTCAAAAGAAGTCGTTAATATTTTACTTTCGAAGGTAAATATTAAGTTTTCAAGAAACTTTAGAAATAAAATATTTTAGCCTTAAATTAAAAATTGCAATTGTTTAAAAATTAAATAATAATCTCGTAATATCGATTAGTTGATCCTTGTTACTAAAAATAAAAATATCTCTCTTGCTTACCCACAAGCGTTCTTTTTGGACTTTTACATATTTGTTTTTGTTACATTAAAAAAATGATAATAAAAATAAGTTGTTTTTTGGAACTGTAATCCAAAATATTAAATTGCAAAGACTCTCGACACAATGAACCAGCTAAAACCATGGAAATATTAAAACCCCCATGGTTAAGCGAGGATAGCAAAACCTTTCTCCCCATCACTATTTTGACAAAGGTATTTAAAAGTATGCATTACAGTTATACAATTTTTATTGATAATTAAACTGTATGAATTTAACTTAATAGCAAGCTAAAGAAAACATATAACAAATTGACATCAAAACTAGAGAACTTAATTTGTTAATTGATAGAAGACTTAAAATCTCACTAGAAAATATAATTTTCATATACAAAGCCATAATCATACAACATTGAAATTTTTTAACGTGCTTAAACAAAAACTTTTTGCACAATGACCGATCCATGATACTTGAACAACCAGATGCTTTAACAAGATCTCCGTATACAAACAATTAAAGATATAATTCAAGAAAAAAGCAACAAACACTTACCTTTAACCACTCCTACAATTGACATTTAAAAAAAAATCTGAAAAAAATGGGCCAGCTGACCCGAAGTAAGGTGCAAGAGGTTTTCTCGATGCAATGGCTTCATTCTATCAAATTAAAAAACTTCTTACACATTGTTTCTATACTAACAAAATAGCTTAAAGAATATTAAATTTTCTGATTGCTGTTCAATAAAATCAAATAAAATCTATTTTATTCTTAAGAAAAAATATTTTAAAAAAATGTTTGTAAATAAATTAATAACTGACCTACAAAGTAATTTTAATTTCTTTGATTTTTTTTTATTTTAGACGTCATAAGGTCTATTGCGCTTTTATAGACTTGGTGAGGAGTAAATTGTGGTCGACATTATCTAAGTATAAGGTAAGCGGTAGTTTAATACGACAACTTTAGGAGGATTCCACTGCTTGTGTTAGGATAAACGAAGCTTATACGATCATTAAAAAAGGTGTGAGACAGGGATGTGTGGCTTCGCCATGGCTGTTTAACTTATACATACACGATTGTTTAAAATATTTAAAAAAGAGTGCGTATGGATTGAAAATGATTTGATCGTCAAATGCCTTCTTTACGCCGATGGTTAATGTTATGCATGATCCCCTGAAAATCAAAGTGATGAAAATAAATGTAAGCAAAACTAAAGTAATGGTTTTTGCAAGAGAAAAAAGCATGACAAACTGTGAAGTTCGATTAAGGGAGAAAGAGTGGAACAAGTAAATGAGTTTGTATACCTGGGTTCAAAGTTTACGAGAGATGGAAAGTATGACAGTGACATTGATCGAAGTGTGTTGGCAAGAAAACAAATGAATTGGGCATTGCATAGCTTGATGAACACCCAGAAAGTGTCAAAAAAGGCACGTCTGGCTGTGCATGAAGAAGTGTTGGTTCCTACACTTGTATTGTAGTGAATGTTGGGTTTGGCAGAAGAAGCATGAAAATAGGATTAATGCTGTGGAGATGAGTAGTCTGAGAAGTATTGCCGGAGTGACTCGGTTGAATAGAGTAAAGAATAGTGAGATAAGAGAACGATGTGGTGTAAAAGAAGATGTGGTTACAAATATAGATAAAGGAATGTTTAGATGGTTTGGACACGTAGAAAGGATGGATGAAGGAATATTGACAAAACAAATTTATAAGGCGAGTGTGAATGGACAAGTCGGTAGAGGTCGACCTCGGCAAACATATCTCGATCAGATAAACATTGTTTTGAAGAAAGGCCAGGTCAAGAGAACCAACAAACGACGAGCATGCATGAGAGCCCTGATGAAAGTAGAGGAAGCAAAAGATGTGTGTAAGAGCCGTAGCAAGTGGAAGGAAGTGGTTTCTGCCTACCTCTACGGGAAAAAGGCGTGACTATATGTATGTATGTTTAGACGTTTTTAAGAATATAAGATGTAAAAAACAATTAATTCGCACACAGTTATGATAGATTTATAGAAATAGACGGAAATTACCATGCAATTTTTAGAGTCGGAGTAAGTAACAGTTTTGATACGGACAAGTTAAATAGTAGATCGGCGGTAAGCAATTATTTTGTTTATTTAATGACACACATGCAAGTACCTATGTATAAACAGTGAATTTTGTTTAATATTAACTGGACCAGAGAAAACCCCACTAACATTCTGTAATTTTTGTTATTATTTATCAAATCCAATATGCGTACAAGTTATTGAAATTTATCGTTATAATAAACGCTCTGGGTGATAAGGTGACAAAAACATGAGTGAGATCATTATTAAAGACGACCCTAATAACTTGAGTGATGACTTGATGCAAATAATTAATGCTTTATGTTTTCATCGTTATCAAAGAAGTGTTCTTGATGCAATGGTGACGGATACCAAAAACGCTGACTAAATTGCACGTAATTAGCAAGACCATTGCCAGTCTCAAAAAAGATTATTAGTTTCTGAGTCAAAACATTATTAATGTTACACTGAATTAAACAACAATAAAGTCATTTAAATCAAGGAAGACGGAATGATACTCGAGTTGATTACCGCATGATTTAACATTACAAGATCTACATAACAAAAATATAAAAATAACACTGGTCTACAACTAAAAAACTGTTTTTTTATTTTTAATTAATTTCCATGTATTTTGGTGTGCTGAATACAAATTTAAATCCTAGTCGTCAGGATTGAAAGCAAAATGCAGAATTCTCTTTAAATTTAGTTCATTTTTCTTAGTATTAACTATTTTTTTCCTGGAATTTTTAGCTAAATTTAAAGTCAAAATCACTAACAATTAATTCATATCAGTGCATTTGGGATATACATTTCTAAAAAACATAACTTTCAAAGAGACTTCCAGAGTAATCAAATGGAAACCAGAATCAACATATTGTAAACTGACCACGCAGACTCCCGTCTCGCTATCTCACACTTTTTCATCTCACTTTGTTTTAGCTTATCGGGTTTTACACTTCCAACCCTGTAGGTGATTCGGTTGACAAAAATCTACGAGAACTTAAAATCGGTTCTTCGTAAACTTAATATAAAGACCATGATTGGCAAGTGTGTGGAGACTTAAAGGTCTTGTGTATGCTATTCAGGCAACAAGCTGGATATACCAAATTATTTTGTGTCCAAGGAACATTTTAAAATGACAAAAATTGGCCAAGGGTGCTCACTGTCGGTCAAAACAATGTCCTTAAAAAAACTTTGGTTTCTCCACAAAAAGTTCTTCTATCAACTCTCCTCATAAAATTGTGGTTGATGAAGCAATCACTCCCAAAAGAAAAAAAAATGCTTTAAATTTGTTGATCAACATTGTCAATACCATTAAAATTTTTAAAAAGAAAAGTGGATTATATTAAAGAGGTCGTAGAGATATATTTAGGCAATAACAAAGATACTGACTACATGAAAACGTCAGACAAATGCTGAAGCATTTCACGCTTTAGGTTGCCTAATGGTTTTAAAGTTTATTTCTTTTAATTCCGATCCAATCTTTCCTGAAAATATAAAAGCAGTGATTTAAGAACAAGAAAGACAACGCTAAAAATTTACAAGACATTAATTTGACCAGTAATAACCTATGGAAGTGAAAATTGGACACTCACGGTACAAGATCAGGAGAAGATAAAAAGGTTCGAACGTAAAATAATCAGGAGAATATATGGAGCAGTTAGAATCAACGAAGCAGAATGGCACATCCACAACAACAAAGAATGGAAGACGCCAGGATGCCAAAAAAAATTCTAAACATTAAAATCTATGCCACCAGGAAAAGAGGAAAACCACGGCTCAGATGGATGGACCAAGTACTGGGTGACCTGAGGGCAATGCGGATATCCGGCTGAGGAACCAAAGTCAAGGACTTGGAGGCGAATTGTGGAGAAGGTAAGATTTAAGAAGAAGGTGAAAGATTTTAAATAAAATATCGAAAACAATGGAGCATTAAAATGACGGCAGACTGTTGAATGCTTTATATAAACATGCTAGATGCTACTCACAATTGTAAATGTATCAAGAAGAAAGAAACGGGACAAAGAAACGATTTAATAATTTAGTACGCTCATTCCAGTTCAAAGATTATTTTAAAGTAAAATTTGTATTTAAAAAATACTTTTGCAACTCATTTTTTATTTCTTTTAAAGTATTGCCTTATTTAACATAGTTAGCAAAATTGTCAGGAAACGTGATGACCTATGGACAAAACGAAGCTCATTTTTAGACTTAGCCTATAGAAAATATTGAGGTAAGATACATAAGATTTAATACATTTTTAATATTAATAAATAAATATTTTAAAATCTGAACAACTAAATTCCGTAATGCAATCATTTGGTTATTAGAAATTTAATAATCCCGAGTTGTTTGTTTGAAAAATATTATAAATATTTAATTTAAAATCACTCGTTATAGTTTGTCAGCAATTTTTAAAATTTACTTGGCAAAATTTGTAAGCGCTAATATTAAGATTATGTACGACAACCTAAAAAATGATGTTAAACTACAGGGTGTTTCAAAAAAAGGTCACCCCGTCTCTAGGATAGGTAGAAAACTAAAAAATAATTGGGGTTTGCTGTGTAAAAAATTTTCGTGACGCCATCCGTATTCAAGATAAAGGGCGTTGAAGAAAAAAAATGTATACACATTTATTACGATTTTGCCGAAACTACTGGAAACATTGGAATGAAATTTTAAACTCACATGTTTTAGAAGCTGATACATCCCATGAATTTGTTTTTATATCTGACTCTCATGGAGGGCGCTAGTTACACGGTTCGTACCAAGTAGTCTTGAACATAATTTTTTTAAGGTTAAATTTGTTATTCAAAAATTTTAAGTGAACTTAGACATCATTCAATTTTATATCAAAAGGGTATTCTTGGTAAAACTCAATACTGTGTACCGATTTCAGAATATTTTAATTTGAAAATTATGAAGTATTAACCGATGCTGGTATAAAGTAATGATAAAGTTATTAATTAACAAAAATCACACGAAGAAAATTAAAATAAAGACCAAGAACATAAAATAAAATTCAATTAGAGCAAGTTTTTAAAATATCCTCGGTTTTTACGAATACACAAGTCTATCCTTTTTTCTAAAGAATTCATTAATCTTCCAAACGGTTGGGGATCAGCTATGAGGTCATTTAAGTGACGTTAAATTCTGTCTTCCACTTCTT
Organism: Agelastica alni; assembly: GCA_950111635.1. Taxonomy (NCBI): domain Eukaryota; kingdom Metazoa; phylum Arthropoda; class Insecta; order Coleoptera; family Chrysomelidae; genus Agelastica; species Agelastica alni. Next base: position 64,278,040 of record OX467710.1, read on the forward strand.
GACGTGAATTTACCTCTGTAGCATTGACTTTTTCCTTAAGATATGACCAAACTGTGTAGTCAAAAGGATTAAAATCGCATGACTGAGGAGAGGAGCCAATGAAACGGAACTTTTGCACCTCTACCAATCCATTGACTCGAAAAATGTTTACTCAACCAATTACGACACCTTCTATCAAACAGGGGTGGAAATCCATCGTGCATAAAAAATAGAGATCTCCGTTCGTTTAGCGTTAAATCTTCTAATATCTCGAATAAGTGATTGTTTAAAAAATCCAAGTACATATCACCATTTAAATTTCCAGGTAGAATGTGACAGCCTATAAATTTGTTACCTAAAGTTGTTGCGCAAACATAAAGTTTAAATAAGTCTTGGTAATGTGATACCCTTTTGACTTGTGGATTCTCATCACACCATTCTACACTAATATTTTAAACACAGGAATTATCCCACGCTCACTGAAACAAACAAAGATAATAGCGATCCTAAAACCAGGAAAGCCAAATGACAAACCAGAGAGCTATCGCCCAATCGCGCTTTTAAGTGCCAGTTATAAACTATTAGAACGCCTTTTATACAATAGAATAAGCGTGAAGATCCTAGAAAGCATACCTGTCGAGCAAGCTGGATTCAGGCCAAAGCGAAGCTGTACCGACCAAGTCTTGGCACTTACGACTTATATAGAGGCCGGATACCAGAAGCAGCTCAAAACATCCGTCGCATTCATAGACCTGACTGCAGCATATGACACAGTCTGGAAACAAGGACTGCTCTATAAACTCCTACGTCAAATACCCTGTAAAACAACTGTGGGTTTAATCGATAATATGCTGAGCAATAGATTATTTCGCGTTGTCATGGGAAACTCACTGAGCGATTGGAAGAAACTCAATAACGGCCTACCTCAAGGCTCAGTATTAGCTCCTCTCCTGTTCAGCTGTTACATTGCGGATATGCCCACAACAAGATCTAGAAAATTTGGCTATGCTGATGATTGGGCAATAGCAACCAGAAGCAAATCGATTGAAGAGACGGAAGAAGTGCTAACAGATGACTTGGAAACCCTAGAGAAATACTTTCACAACTGGAGACTCCAACCTAGTGCAAGCAAGACGGAGGTTGCTTGTTTTTACCTAAACAACCGCATGGCCAATAGAGAACTCAATGTGAGCTTTGGTAACAGGCTGCTGCACCACAACCGGTATCCTAAATACCTGGGAGTTACTCTCGATAGAACTTTATCCTTCAAACAACACCTAACTAAGACTGCCTCAAAACTCAAAACAAGGAACAACATCATACAAAAACTCTGTGGCACTTCATGGGGATCCTCCGCAACGACGCTTCGATGTTCCGCGTTAGGGCTGGTCTACTCTACGGCGGAATATTGTGCTCCGGTCTGGCTAAACAGCCCTCATGTCAAAATGGTCGACGTTCAATTGAATCACACGATGCGTTTAATCTCGGGCACAATTAAATCTACACCGAGTTATTGGCTACCAGTTCTAAGCCATATCCCTCCTCCATCGATACGGAGATCCACTGCACTTGTCAGAGAGTACAACAAGGTTATTCAAAACCCACACCTACCAATAAACAGAGACATCGAGGACATAGACAGGAATAGGTTGCGTTCAAGAAAACCCCCCATCAAAACGGCTCTAAACTTGGAGGCCGTTGACTTCAACCCAATAAATGAGTGGAGGCAGAAATGGACCGAAGCAGCCCAACCGGAATTTCTCAACATGCCGTGCATAACAACTCCCCCAGCCAGCTTTGAACTACCACGCAAGACATGGGTAGCACTTAACCGGATTAGGACCAACCACGGCAGGTGTGCCGATGCCTTCTACAAGTGGAACATAATACCCTCCCCACAGTGTGACTGCGGCGCTGAAAGGCAGACGATCCGCCACATCACGGAAGATTGCAACCTGAGGGCATATGGAGGTCAGCCAAATGAGTTCCTGACAGCGACACCAGAATCAATTAATTATATTAATAACTTAGACATTCAACTGTAATTATGCTATATTTTCGTGTTTTTATACTTTACATTTTTACACTGTTTGTACATTGTGCTATATGTTGTCCTGTTAACTTATACAATATTTTATGTGATGTATGCCATACGATAAATAAATCACACCATTAGTGTGCATTATAAGAGTTGAACATACCTTGTCGCGTAAAGGTGGCCTCGTCCGTAAAAAGATTACATTTTAAAAAATTTAGATTGAGGGCTGTATTAAGGGCTTTTCATTCTTGTAATGTTTGGCAAAAGTCGACTCTAACCGGTAGATCGTCTGGCAAGAGCTTTTGGACTTGTCGTCTGTAATGATAGGGATGTAGCTGCTGCTCTTTTAGTATCCTCAAAGTGCTTGAAGAAGACGTATTTGTTTGTTTGTCAAATAAATTTATTTTTTTTGGTCTCACATTCCCAGTTTCTCGACAACGTCGTTCAATGGCTCTAAATGTATTTTTACTTGGTAAGTTTCTTCTAGGACATTTTTTTGCATAACGCTTAACAGCTGCACTAGAGTTTCCTAAACACTCGCCTAAGGTTAATAACATGTCGGTGTATTCAACATTTAAGTACATTTTGATTAACAATATCCAATTTTACAAATAACAAGGTTTCAAAAATCTAATACTTGTTGACTTATCTTCATAGCTATCAATAAATATCTGTTTCTCATGGCAAACTTAAAGAAAATCAAGATATACCGATTAGAATTAATTTTTGTAAAACGTTACAAGAAAGAAAAGCCCTTAATCCCAATTTTTTAACATGTTTCCGTTTTATCGATGAGGTCTCATTAACACGACAAAAAATTTTTAATTCACATAATGCCAACTAATTAATAATAATTATTAATAACTTAGTCATTACTTTATACCAGCATTTATAATTTTCAAATCAAAATATTCCGAAAACGGTACACAGTAGCGAATTTTACCAGGTGTACCATTTTGATGTATAATTGAATGATATTTAAGTTTAGTTGAAATTGTAATTAATAAATTTAACCTTAAAAGAGTTATGTTCAATAATACTTGGTACGAACCGTGTAACTAGCGCCCTCTATAAGAGTCAGATATAAAAACAAATTCATGAAATGTATAAGCTTCCAAAACATATTCGTATAAAATTGCATTACAATGTTTTCAGTAATTTCGGCAAAATCGTAATAAATGTGTATAGATTTTTTTTCTTCAACGCCTTTTATCTTGAATACGAATAGCGTTACGAAAATTTTTTACTAAGCAATTTCCAATTATTTTTTAATTTTCTACCTATCTTCAGGACCGGGTTAACTTTATTTGAAACACCCTGTATAATAAAGTCTCTAACAGTTTTTTATGATACGCCACCTTAAATTTTACATGTTCCAGCCATTCTACATGCATCATTGCATTTCATTTGTATAATTGTTTGTATTTGAAGAGCTCGCTGGATGTTAGGCAGTACCTGTAGTTTGACCACAATATAGTAATTTACCACTTTACTAACAATTCTACAAAAAGAATAACAACAAAAAACAAATAAACTAACAAAACGTATGTTCTTAGGTAATGGTTTGAAGTAAAATGCAAACATATTTCAAACGGTACTTATGGCCTAGGTAGTAAATGTCAATGTTATTGCAAGTATAAAATATTCCCTTTAATTATGAAGAATAACAAAAATACCAACGGAATCATTAAAGCACTTAATTTTTTGTTTTCGTTATCTTACGTACCTACTGCTTGTCTTCAATTTGTAATGTATTACAAAAGTTTAAGTCATCAAAACCGTAAGCATTAAACACATTTTTTAAATTATTTACACTGAACTAAAAAAACATACATTTGGAGATGATTATCTGCAACTATTCCACCCAAAAATCAATGTTAACAAGTTTTTCTTTGTTAAACAAAAAAAATTCATATTATTTATTCTTTTGGTATTCGTATTATAAAAGATATAACTAGACAAAATGTGGGCTGGATAAATACGCGCAAGGTATTGAAATTAAAAATAAACTACGGGTTTCAAGACAAAAATTTAAGTGTAAATAGAAAGATAAATTTTGGTTTATTAAAACAGTGCAACCTTATTGAAAGTTACAATCGTTCATATTAACTGTAATGAAGACAAAGTTCTTTTTACAGACGAAACAAATATATGATTAGTAGCTGATAACCCGTGCTTAGCTTTGGACGTTGATAATGTACAGATTAGTGCCATACATACAATAATATTTGTAATCTATAATATAAAAAAAACGATAGAACAACAACTTTGTAAGGTTCTCAGTGCCTCTCTCTCTCTCTCTCTCTCCACGGCGCTACAGTCCTACTGGATCTAGGCCTCCCTATCTTTCTCCTCCAATCGTCTCTGCTCATAACTACTCTTTCGCGACGTTCTCCGACGTCGAGATCTTTCCTTGGTCCTCGTTTCTTTGACATGTGCCTTATATATATATATATATATATATATATATATATATATATATATATATATATATATATATATGGGGTGCCCCACCCTGTCTATGGCTAAGCATTTTCTTTTTTCTTCGTTTACTTTTAAGCTAATTTCTTGTGCCTTGATCTGTAATTTGTTGTACGTTTCTTTTAAGTCTAATAAAACTTTTGCCATAAGATTTTCAGTGCCTAGTAAGGTACAAATAAAAAGAATAAGTTCAATAGATGTAGGGAAAGAGTTAAAGGTTTAAAATGGGCATAATATACCCAGTAGGTATAGTAGGTGCCTAAAACTATAATATGTGCCTTCCTACTCATACTTATCAGGTTGTTAAATTACCTTACCATCAGGAAGACTGCCAGATAAAAAATATATTTTGCTTGCTGCTTAAATTTTACTGTGGGTATAGTAAAGTATTCTTATTTGGTAAATAGTCGGGTCAAAATAGACACTCAAGGGTACAAAAATTTGGAACAAGCTAAAAATTTGTATAAATGTTGAGAACACCATCATAAACAATTTGTAAAAAATTTCCATCGATCGCACGTTGGCTAAAAAAGTTATTTAAGGTCAAAATTCGCAAATATGGGATTTTAGCATTTTTCAGCCATACAGTCAGTTTTATCATTAAAATAGGTAAAACAAAAATTATGTATAATGCAATTATCTATAAAAATTGTTCCTTCACTTTTTTCTTTAAAATTGCCATTTTTGAGATGCAGCGATTCTAAAAGTCGAAAAAATCGTTATCAAGTAAAAAAAAGAAGACAAAAAAGAAGAAAAATAAGAAGAAAGAAAAAATAACACTTGACGTTATATAAAATAATAATCAATCAGACTACTGACTTTTTCAACTTACTCAAAATTCAAACCTGTTTCATTAGTTCCAATAGTACCATATTTATGTTAAATAATATTAAATAACATTTTACTACTATAGATCAAGAAATAGGCCTAGGTACTAACTACGTTAAAAAAAAAGTTCACAGCATGCCATAAGAAGTTATCACTTCAAAAATTTTACGGGTTGCACTCTGGGAGTGCCGGCAGAAGTGAAAACTTAAGTATTAACGTTGTGCGCCCTGCGCCGCCTAAACGAAACAGCCGGCGCAGGCATACATTTTCGCTGCGCCGTAGAAAGAGAGGGGGATACTCCCTCTCCTACGCCACGCCAGCTGTCTACTCTCCATCCGTCTTACGAATTTTCAATCAGGTCACGTGTCCTGACGCGAGTTTAACATTTTTATCCGTCTTACGAATTTTCGATCAGGCCACGTGTTATCCGTCTTACGAATTTTCGATCAGGCCACGTGTCCTGACGCGAGTTTAACATTTTTAACCCATTACATAAAAGTTCACAGCGTGCCATAAGAAGTTATCACTTCAAAAATGTGTCACGTACACTATCTCACAGGTAGCGTGGAAACGTGTGCATATTAGAAAAAACATGACTTTTGCAACAAAGTATGGGATATATGGTCTTTAATTTTTGTTTAAACCATTTTTATGATAAAACTTACCGTTTGGATGAAGAGGCAAAAGACACAAATTTGCTAACTTTGACCTTGAATAAGTTTTTTTGCGAATGTGCGATCGATAGCGATTTGTCACATATTGTTTTGTACATTCGTACAAATTTTTAGCTTGTTCCAGATTTTTATTAGTTTACCACTATTTTTTAAGCTAACTTCACCGGGCTAATTGAGGGACAGGTGAGCATGAAACCCGTACAAAAATCTGTAAGGTTGCCATATGGCTTTATTGTACACAACTTAATCCGTTGCCAATTATTTCAAATAAAGTGGACAACGCTTGTTTGCATTTAAGACAGTACCGTACATAAGATTTGAAGTAAAAGAGCATGAGACATAGGACAAAATATCAATATAAATCTGTCGACTTAGTGATAAACACCTATGATGCCATTAATTATCCGGTCGAGTTTCTGAATACAATAAAGCCTCCCGGTCTCCCAACTCACAAAATAAAATTGAGAGTTGGTACGCCAATTATGTTGATGAGCAATATAAATCCATTAAAATTATGCAATGGCACCAGATTGCAAGTTTGTTTATAAATAAATACTGAAGTAGCTGTAGTATTTTGATTTCGTTGTATACTCCCGTGCCAGTTTCACCAGATCAAAGGCCGAGCTTCGTGTTCATAAAATATAACAATATTTGATTTTATTTTATATTTATTTAACATTTAAATTCCTACAATATAATAAAGATTGTTATATTTTATAAGAATACAAACATTTAAACATAATAATTTATATCTTATAACGAAATTAATAAGGTAAAAAACCAATTAAAAATCCTATTAGAACCGCTAGCAAAAGCTAGTAACTAGTATAATTACTAGATTTAATTATTTAATTTGGTATCTACCTAATTAATTAATTAAGCAGGAATATTTAAGCTTTATAGGCCTGCACCACATAATTTAATCTGATTCAAAAGTAAACGCTGGAAGAAGTAAAAAAACAAGAAATTATGGAGGCTGCAGACAGACCAAAACCTTCATAGATAAAGAAAAACAATAAATGGTCGACCAATGTACTCTAGTTCAGCAGAAACTATACCATACCGTCTTAATGGTAATATTATTTTTAATTGATTTTACAATAATTTTAATTTTAGTAAAAAACCGCTGATTGAATTCTCATGATTTTACATCAAAATTTAAACTTTACATAATACCTACATTCATTAATTCGTGTTTTATGAACCATTTCAACAGTAGGTATGTGTAGTTAGTAACACTCCGCTGCATAACAATAATATATTTCTTGCAAAGAAATTGAGCATCGTGCGGTTTATTTATTCCAAAACTATTCGTTGAAATTTCACCATAACATGTTTTAATGTCACATGCCTAGGTTAACCGCATCTATTCTAAAACTGTTGAAGCAGAAGCTACAACTGAGTAAACACTTCCGGCAAAACCTAATACATTCAAAATATATCATCTCACTTCCTTGTTCTAGTTTCAAGTATTTGCTTTGAATACATTTAATCTTTATAACAAGATGTTTACATTTATAATTTGCAATAGTATATTACGCCCCTTGGCCAGAAAGTTGGATTTCCGTCAGGACATCTAACATTCTTGCAGTGGGTTGTATACTATTTTTTTTTGCTCCCAGGCCAAAAATAAAGTTTAATAGTTAATATTAAAATTATTAACATATCGTATAATATCTCACTTGTTTCAGAGCCACCACTTTGTTACCTCGTAAAGTGTAGCGCGATCCATTTTTAATTAAACTTTTTTTTCTATTTACTACATAGTTTTATTTTTCGTGAACAATATTGTAGCTGTGAAAAATTGTTGATTTAATTAGTACGTAAGATTACGTTTAGCCGAATAAATACACAAGCTCTGTAGACCTCTGTCGTACTCAACCAAGCAAACTAGCCCACTCTACTGAGAGTAAGTCGTATTTTGTCAGGGATATCTAATGACTATATGTATGACATTTTTTAACGAACACTATTTTTACTTATTTGTTTTTAAATATATTTAATATTTATGATAACAATAAATGTCAATCTCGACCAAAAGTGTTATTCTTCTTCTTAGTCAAAGGTCGAGAACGACGTGTAGGTAGTGATCACAAGTTAATGTCAGGTGTTATTACTCTTCTTACAGTCTCTTGCCATCTTCCACGGTTAGCAGCAGTTCTAATGGCTTCCACTAGTGGACGCTCGGTTACTTTTGATATAATTTTGATTTAATTGGCTCATTGCTGTTCGGCCAAGTTGAATACGACGGCGGATCTCCATCTCGCAGCTACCGGAGGAGTGGATAAGGGCACTCAAATAAACAAACTGATCTACCACTTAACAGTTGGCAATGTGATGTGGTCTGTTTGTTGTCTTATCCGATCTATCAACTATAGTTGTTTTTCAGACCATACTCTTTTGATGTTTTTTCGAGTCGTTGTATTAATTCTGTAAGTTCTTCTGCTGAGTTAGCGATCAGAAGAGTGTTGTCAGCATATCTAAGATTTGAATTTTTTTTCCCATTTATGGCAAAGCCTCCTTCTAACTCATCAAGCATCTCTCTTATTAAACATTCCGTATATATATATTAAACAAGAGAGGTGATAAAATACACTCTTGTCTAACTCCCTTTTTGATATCTGCTGTTCTGGAAATACGATTGTCAATTTTGACGACCACTCTACTTTGTTTTACATTGTGTTATAGTAGAAAGTAAAAATAAAGGTTAGTGCGGAGACAAGGTGTTACTGTGATCAGTTTATTAATGTGCATTATTGATATACATACATACATAAAGTCACGTCTTTTTCCCATAGGGGTAGGCAGAGACCACTTTATTCCACTTGCTACGGTTCGTAAACACATCTTTTGCTTTCTCTACTTTCATCAGTGCTCTCATACATGCTCTTCGGTTGTTGGTACTCTTGACCTGGCCTTTCTTCAAAACAATGTTGATCTGATCGGAATATGTTCTCCGAGGTCGACCTCTACCGATTTGCCAATTCACACTCGCCTTATAAATTTGTTTCGTCAATCTTCCTTCATCCATCCTTTCTACGTGTCCAAACAATCTAAGCATTCCTTTATCTATCTTTGTGACCACATCTTCTTTTACACCACAGCGTTTTCTTATCTCACGATTTTTAACTTTATCCAACCGAGTCACTCCGGATATACAATTCTCAGACTACTCATCTCCGCAGCATTATTCCTATTTTCATGCTTCTTCTGCCAAACCCAACATTTACTACCATACATAAGTGTAGGAACCAACACACCTCTATGCACAAAGTGTTAGATAGAAAATCCAACGACACTTTAAACGACCAATTTGCCGCCAAAATTTGAATGTTGGTTTATAATATTTACAACTATTTTGGGCGTTTACCTATATTATTTAATGTTACGAAATTTTGTAAAAATTGTGACGCATTGTAATGAAACTTCCGGAAGGGAAACTTCCGGAAGGAAAATTCCCCTGAAAGGAAAGGGAGGAGAGGAGAAGGAACAGAAACTACCTAATATGGGAAGCTTGTTTTTTAGGAAAGCTTACTATATCTCTTTTGAATTTTCCCTTATACTGGGGCATATTTTGTCGAGGAATTTTTTACTCTTGGAATATTTTGTCCTTGGGATATTTTGTTCGGGGATCAAAACGCGTGTCACCCTTCCTCCACAACGTGAAAAATATCTTTCTGCTAATGCGTTGCTCCTATTTGAACCAAACTGTTTTGGTAAAAATACTAAACATCCCCAATTTTAAAACCGACATTCTCATGTGCTACATACCCCTTTCCTTTGGGCCCAAATTAATTCAATGGGGTTAAATTTAAAATAATAAGGTGGAAGTTTTAAAACTGCAATACCCCGAATCGCTGCCATTGTATCCACAACATGTTGGCGGTATCTATCACGATGCTGTTTAATTAACCGATAATCGATTTGAGCTCCACTCGCTGAAGAACGTTTTCGAACCACTTTTCAAAGCATGCGGCATCGATATTATCATGTTAAGAGATTTAGCTGTACGGTTGAATGAGTGTAGGAGTTTTTGTAAGTCGTCTTCGTTCTCTGCTATCAGCACAGCGTCGTCAGCATAGTACAAAATTCTCACCTCGTCATCTCCCATTTTATATCCTCTCAATAAGCGAACCTTTTGTATAATCTCGTCCATGATGATGTTCAAAAAAAGTGGGCTTAATGAATCCCCTTGGCAAAAACCGCTATTAACTGGGTATTGGTTTGGTGAGTTCTCTGTCTGATTTTGCCTGTATTTGTTTGGATTTGTCTGTTGTAAGAAGATGTAAAACATCTTTCCCTTGAACGTGATCAAAGGCTTTGATAATTTATTTTATCCACACGGCTTTAATAGTTGGTTCCTTGTTTTTAAAAAAGAAAGAATGTACGGTTCTGCGAACAATGTTTTTCGAAAATTTGTCTTAAAATATTGGTTTTTGACCACGGTGGTGTGTTTTTGGAGTTTGTAAAGTTTTATTTACTTTCATTTTACGCAGGATCCGTTCAATTGTTTATTCCGATAAACCAGTTAAAACCAAATATTAATTTACTGCTTCCACTGTAAAAAGTGTTTTTGATAGCCCGTCATAAACTTTACGCACAATTGCCTTTTTATCTTTTAAGACTGGTTTGCGTTGTTGCGACCGCGTATCACTAGGTCCTGCCGTTGTATTTATCTTGATAAGGTAAGCACAAAAACTAGCTGTTAGTCCAAATAATTTCACAGTATTTTTGTTGGCGTTGTTTGCAAATTACGAGGGCAGTTTGATAAGTCAGAGACTTATTGAATTTCCCGCGCAGTTACTCCAAATGCAACAGTGCTGCCGTCAACTATGAACTATCAGTGGGCAACTTTCTAATTTTGAGCAAGCTACGTCGTGCAGTTGGTGTTTGATAGCCGTTCAAAGCAGACAACCTCGTGAATTTTTACGAAAATGGAAAAAAAGTGAATTTCGTGTGCTGATTAAGCATTACCTTTTACTTGATAAATACTACGGGGACTGGGCACCATCAATTTCAATGGTTAAAAAGTGGTTTACAGAGTTCAGTTGTGGTCGTACCAGCACTAGTGACGCCGAACGTCCAGGTCGCCCAAAAGAAGTGATCACGCCGGAAATCATCGATAAAATCCATGAAATGATATTGGATGATCGGAGAATGAAAGTGCGTAAGTTGGCTCATGCTGTTGGTATCTCAACTGAACGGGTACATCATATTTCGACCATAAGCGCAATCGTGTGACCACTTCAAAAGAGTGTTTAGCGATGTTCAGCCGTAATACGGACGAATTTTTGCGCCGTTTTGTTACTGTGGATGAAACATGGATCCATAACAACACGCCAGAGACCAAGAACAATCGAAACAGTGGGTTGCTCGGGGTGAACGTGGACCAAAGAAGGCGAAACAGAGTCTGTCAGCCAACAAGGTCATGGCCACAGTTTTTTGGGATGTACGCGGTGTCATTCACATAGATTACCTCAAGAAAGGTAAAACGATCACCGGCGAATATTATTCAAAGCTTTTTAACAGATTCGACGTTGATTTAAAGCAAAAACGGCCGCATTTGGCGAAGAAGAAAGTTCTGTTTTATCAAGACAATGCACGTGTGCACACTTGTCTAGTCACGATGGCCAAAATCCACTAATTGGGATACGAACTGATACCCCATCCAGCATATTTTCCAGATTTAGCCCCCTGCGACTATTTTCTGTTTCCAAACCTAAAGAAATGGCTGGGCGGTAAAAGATTTGAGTCGAATGAAGAAGTCATTACCGAAACAAACGCGTATTTTGAGAGCTTTGAAAAAACCTATTATTTGAAGGGAATAAAAAAATTAGAAAAACGCTGGACTAAATGTATCGAGCTAAAAGGTGATTATGTAGAAAAATAAAATGTTTATTTGCGGAAAAAAATTTGTTTTATTCAAAAAGTCACTGACTTATCAAACCACCCTTGTATAAGCTAAATATTATTTTTTACCATTACACTGTGTTACACTCATCGGCGGCAATGAACCCCTCCACCCATCACGCCTGGTTCCTTATGAGGGCGAAACGTGGACTGTGGGTAGTCACTTTACCACTTTGAATGTAAGGGGAGGAATAAATGATAAGATTAATGAAATTTACACAATGATAAAAGAAAGCGGATTAATGTTCTTTGTGTAAATGAGACCAAGAGGAAAGGATGTAAAACCAATACATATGGTCCTTATATAGACTATGGTCAGGAGTTCCGGAAACCACCAAAGGTTGGCGTTGGTGTGAAACTTTCTGCTAGAATGAATAAATGTATGACCTACTTTGAATGTATGAGCCCAAGACTCCTATGGGTGAAGCTGAAGGTTGGTTTTACCCGTATCTTTTTGCAAGTGGTTTATGCACCTCAAGACGCGCATCGAAACCAGTCTTTAAAAGCCCAAAAAAAAGGCAGGTGTTTGGGGATAGTGTGACAGATATTCTAAAAAGTGTAACCAGAATGAAAGAATAGTAATGTTAGGTGATTTTAATAGTGGGTAGAAGTAAAGCGTGATGGATATGACATCGTTTTGAGAATATACAGTAATGGCAGAGTGAATGAAAACGGAGTAAGTCTGCTTAAAGTATTTTTGGATTTTGTGGTATTAAACACAATGGTTAGCCACAAAAAGATCCACTTTTACAAGAAGGATGTCAGAGAAGCATAATTAATTTCGTGATTATGGATAAAAGATAAAGACCAATTTATTAAAAATATTACAATGTCACCTGGAAAATATGAATGAATATTTTTTTATTATTTAAGTAAATATCTAGATTAACACAATACTTTGAATCAATTAAATTTATTATTTTAATTATATTATATATTATATATTATATTATATATTATTTGATTTTAAAAGTGTAAGCACAATTTGAAGATAATGAATTTTTTGAAAGTCAACTAAAATTGGTTGATTGAAAATTATCTTGAGCGTAAGTAAGAATTCAAATTAACTTTACTTTGTCTACTTTATAAACAATAGCACTGTATATGGATAAAAAAAAAGCCTGTAGATGAACTTAAAAATTTTATTTTGTAGTATTTGCGGTATGAACATAAAATCCATTTAACGATTAAGCCCATATATTATTAACGTAGTAAAAATGCGATAATCATAAACATGAAATTACTCATAAAAGTCTATCCGCAAAGGCATCATTATAATCTGCATAAAATATTTCATTTCAGATTCAAAACGTTTCAAACGGCAAAGCAAATAATACAATAATTAAATGAAAGATAATAATAAATCATTTTTATTGCTTTTCTGAATATGCGTAATAAATTTAAAAAAACTAAGTATATCGATAAAACTATACCTAAAGTTAATAGTTTTTAGAGTTCAAGGAGCTCATTTAATAAAAATCCAACAATGGTAATATTCCCGTAGATTTAAAACAAATAGTATTGTTATCATAAAATGATTGACTTACACAAACGAGCTTTCTTTATTTAGATAAAAATAGAAGATTGTTTAAAGAAATAGACCTGTCAAAGGACCCCACTTTATTCCTAACAAAGAGGATGTCGAGAGCCGATTTAAACCAAATTGGCTACCACCCAATCACACATTAAATTCTTTAACATGGTAACATTATGCCCGCTTAAGAATAAACGCGTGAACTTCTTTGTTTATTGTCAAGTGTCATTGGACACCCGATAGGATCGAAGTACCTTACGCTATTTATAAATTTTGATCAAGGTATTTTATAAAAAAAAGTAAAAACAAATATAATTGTTACTGATTCGCATACAAAAGATATATAATACGAGTACTTGGCAAGATTCAAATTTAACGTTTCACTTGCTTGTATCTTTTTTTGATACTGTTGGAATTGTTGTTGGCGTTGAGCATTGGTTTTCGATATTTTATTTGCACATTTGCGCTTTCCATACTCTTTTGGACTCTGAATACATGATTTGACTATTGTCTGCTATGATTTAAATAGTAAAATAAATAGTAAACACTTGAATCACATGTACAATAAACGAAAGTATACAGTAAATATTTGTATCAAGTTATAAAATTTTATCAACTTTTCTAAATCTATATAACACACATTTGCTGCAACTTCCATTTTTTAAAACTTCTTCTTTTTCTTCCTTCTTTAATGTAAGCAATTTGCTTGTTTTTCTTCGTATTCTCTGCCGTTCAATTATTAGAAAGGTTTTCGCTCCATCTCTTGCGGGGTCATCCAACGCTTCAGCGCCCTAAGGGCGACTTGTCTCCAGTTATTTTAACCATTCTGTCGTCATTCATCCGGTCTATGTGTTCGTTCCACTCTCTCTTTCTTCCCAGTATCCATTCATTTACATTGTCTATTTTACATGTTCTTCTAATGTCCTCGCTTCTCTCCCTATCAAAAAGTGTTTTTCCAGCGATCCTACGCACTATTTTCATTTCGGTGGTTTTAAATATTCTCTTTGTGTTCGATGTATCTGGTCTAGTTTCCGCTGTGTATGTTAATATAGGTCGGATGACCGCCTTGTAGATTCGGGATTTGGTCTCGATTCCGATATATTTGTTTCGGAGGATTGTATCGTTCAGGTAAGCTGAGGTTCGTGCTGATTTTGCCGCTTGGTTTCTTACCTCCGCCTCGATGTCAGCGTATCCTGATATTTCTATGCCTAGGTATTTAAATTTCATCTCCTGTTGTATAATATTATCAACCACAACCAGTTTGCATCTGATAGGTGTTTTTGATGTGGTCATGCATTTCGTCTTTGCTGCAGATATCTTCATTTTTAGACTTTTTGCCGCTGTGTTTAATTTGAATAGTAATCTCTGTAGGTCATCTTCGTTTTCTGCAATCAGAACAGCATCATCGGTATAGCATAGGATTTTGACGTCTTTGTTTCCCATTTTATACCCTTTCAGGTTACGAGTACTTTTTATTATTTCGTCCATAACGATGTTGAACAATAAGGAGCTAAGGGAATATCCTTGTAGAATACCACTATTTACAGGAATTTCTTCGGTAGTTGTGCCAATAATTTTAGCTTGTATTTTGTTTCTCTGGTAAATATTTTCTATGGTTTTTATAATGTTGTATGGGATTTGCCTGTTGTATAGAAGGTGTACCACGTCCTCCAGTTGTATTCGGTCAAACGCTTTTTCCAGTTTTATAAAACATATGAAGGCTGGTTTGTTATAAAAGTCATTTTTCATTTTTCTCGAGAAGAATTCCAAATACTGTTCTTTTATTTGCCTTACTAGTGTGTAGGTGGCATTTCGTACCCTCTTATAATCATTACATTAAAATTAAATGCAATAATAAAACAATATTAACGTATGATCGAACACAAATAACAAATGCGTTTTCACAAAATTTCCACGTGTCTGCACAACACTGTGTTGAATTTATATGATAATAAATTATAGTTTAAAAAAACTAAAAATCATGCTTTTAGAGTTAATCAAACTAAAAAGTAAAAAATAATTCTTAACATAAGAATAAAATTACTGACGAGAAAATTAATGTCACTGTTTTGTTTGTCATACAAAGCACCCCACGCTTTGAAAACAGTGAAATTAATTTTCTCATTAGTAAACTATTTCATTTACCGTTTTGATATGCCCAACAATTTTAAAATGTAGTTCGCGAATACCTTAATGCAATTTAAAAAAATTATATATTAAATGTTAAAAGAACAAAAAAATTGCATCGGCTAAGAATCGAACCCAGGCTGTCCGCGTGGCAGGCGAGTATTCTACCACTGAACCACCGATGCGATGAACTATGTTAATATTTGTTCTGCGCGCATGCGTAGGTTACGCACTAGTTCTTTCTCCATTACTCTCATAAAAAGGATCCCATTTCGTTGCGTGACGATTTCTACTAAATCGCACTACCTGTAAAGCGCGTTAAAAAACTTCGTTCTAATAATTCAACTCTACATTTTTATTTCTTGTACCTCTATGTA
Organism: Agelastica alni; assembly: GCA_950111635.1. Taxonomy (NCBI): domain Eukaryota; kingdom Metazoa; phylum Arthropoda; class Insecta; order Coleoptera; family Chrysomelidae; genus Agelastica; species Agelastica alni. Next base: position 64,293,988 of record OX467710.1, read on the forward strand.
CTTACTAGTTGTCCACCGTTAAATTTGGTAGCTTTAAGGTGGTATAAATTAGCGCAAATTAAAAAATATAATTTAATTTTCAGTCTTAGTAATAAGACAATATTTAAACCACGATCAAATGCTGGGAACCATTAGCATGCAGAAAATAGCGCTCAATAAACAGATGTAGCGCGAGAATTTGGCACATGTTAAAGTATTGTTACGAAATTTACTTCTTTCTTGGGGTCAGTGATTTTAAACCTTCGATACAGCAGAAAACAATTTTTATTCCAATACTTTTACGCAATAAATTTTACTTTTATAAATCACATAGATATAAAACTTATTACAACTTTTTAAATTTCATAACTAATAAACACTTTTTAAAACTTTCCTCTTCGCGGCCGCTATCCATTTTATACGTCTTAATCATAATTCCAGAGTAATAGACCTTTTTTTTGAAAGCGACAGAACAATCCCTCTACCGTCTCAAAGTATCTAGACGCGGCGAGAATTTACAAGACGGAGGCGGAGGCCGACAAAGCGCTGGTTGTGGTCGACCTTCGGACGCCGACAAATAACAGGGCCGGATGGTAACAGTATAATTCTTCGCATTACCACCCGTTGTGTAGAAATTAACGATGTATCTGCGATAAACACAGTACCAACGAGATCTAAAACCCGTAGTAAAGAACGTTTTTTGCAATTAGCTGCATAAAGTAACCCTACGGTAACGGTACCTGAGTTACAAATGTAGCTAATGAACGCACAAAAAACACACGTTTCTTCTAGGACCATCATAAATCGATTGCACGAAGCTAAACGTGCCGCTCGTTTAGCTTGGGCTGATGAACACGTGTCATGACAATATGTCCAACGGATTTGTTTTTCAGACGTGTCAGGATTTGGAATACATCTTGACACAACCTGTGTAAGAAAATAAAGAGTACCGGGTAATGAAGCACAATTATGAAAAGTTAAGGAGGTAAATATATTCCCACATAAAATATACTTTGATATAATAACTATAATTGCATTTTTTTTAAATAACTAACCAACAGCCAGTAACATTTCAAATGTAATTCACAACAAATTTTATGTAAATGTAATGGATTAGGCCCTACCCAATATTGTAGGTTTTTTTTTTGGAAAAAGAATTGGGAATGACATTAATATTTTCGTAACATTAGCATTGCAGCTTCTCAAAATATTTTTTGGATTGCTGTATATTTTGCATGAACATTTGACAGGCGTCGCCTCAGTCAACAAACATGAGGTCTGAGACATTTCTTACTTTACTGCCCTAAGTGTGTATACTATTTTTCTCCCTACTGTAGGCGGAAAACGGCAACTTCGTTTTGAGTATCGGACCAAAAGTGACGCTTTCTTCACAGTAGGGAGAAAAACAATCTAACATTGTAACAGATAAATAAACATGCAATTTATGTTAGAAACTATTAATAATTATCTGCAAAATGAAAAAAAAGCTTTTTTTCACATGCAGTCTATCCATAATGAAGAACAAGCACTTTGTGCTCATACAGACATTACATAACATTACTTAGATGGTACCTTTTTCCCGTAGGGGTAGGCAGAGATCACTTCTTTCCACGGTCATCTTTCGCTTCTTCTACTTTCATAACCGCTTTCATACATGCTCGCTCGGCAATTTCTGGTACTAACCTAACCTAACCTGGCCTTTCTTCAAAATAATTTCGATCTAATCGAGATATGTTTGCCTAGGTCGACCTCTACCGGCTTGACCATTCACACTCGCCTTTTAAATATGTTTCGTTAATCTTTTTTCATTCATTCTCTCTACGTGTCCGAACCATTTAAGCATTCCTCTGATTTTGTTGCTCTATCTTCTTTTACATCACAGTTTTCCCTTATTATACTCCTCACTTTATCCATCCAAGTCACTCCAGCTATACTTTTTTTTTCTTTATATTTTTTTTAAACTGGCGCATTTTTTGTACTGTAAAGGTTAAAAGATTGAGAAAATAACAAAAAAATATCAAAAAAAATTTTAAGATCATCCAATCTAATTGAAATATGCGTGACAACAGAGAAGATTTGTGTCTAGTTTGTGTTCTCATAAATACAAAACGACGAACTCATGTAAAAGTGACGTTTTTTGTAACCACCCGATGTTTGTCGTGTCTATAAATCATCCTTTGAAATAACATGTGGCATTTACACGTATTTCAGAATAAATCACAGAAAAAATGTGTTTTGTGATGTAGTTCGCGTTTTGAAATATTACTTTTTTTTTCGAATTGTGCAGATTTGACAAATTGACTGCGAAATTATATGAACATGTCGGCAATTCTACGATATGTCAATAAAGCGAACGCATGCAATATTTTCTGCATTATTTTTTATCGTTCAGTCATTTGCCGTCCATCGACTGACTCGTTTGTTTTTAAAATTTACTGAAACATTTAAGCGTTTAAACATGTACCTAAGCATAATGCATGTACTTTTATTATTCTTTTATTAAAACCAATTCAATCTTATATCAGTCTTTTAGCTATACAATTTATATATTTTCATTGCTACTTGGCATCCTGAAGCCAATAAGAAATTATTACAGCGGTAATGTATATGTTAAGCAATAACAAGAGTACTTACGTAACAAGTCCGAAAAATACCGTTTTTTTTTTGGCGAGTAAACAAAATTCTGGAAGTCTGCGTGTCCAAAAAAACTGTTTTCGAACGTGTGGCGTACACTATTTTTTTGGTAACCGAGTGGAATAACAAATCGATGATGCACATTTCTTATATTTCTTTGTGGAACAAAATTTCGAACCTTTTAATTATTACATACATACATAAAGTCACGCCTTTTTCACACAGAGGTAGGCAGAGACCACTTCCTTCCACTTGCTACGGATCTTACACACATCTTTTGCTTCTTTTACTTTCATTAGTGCTCTCATACATGCTCGTCGGTTATTGGTACTCTTGACCTGGCCTTTCTTCAAAACAATGTTGATCTGATCGAGATATAAATATAAAATGCTTTGGCCTGAATGACTGACTGACGGATCAACGCACAGCCTTAACCGCTGATCGTAGATACCTGAAACTTGAAGGGTGTGTTTTTTGTATGACATAAGCATCCGATAAAAGAGGATTTTTCAAAATTCTGCCCCTAAGGGGGTGCAAAACAGGAGCAAAGTTTTTGTGAGACAACGCGATTCCTTGTACCAATCTACTTCAAATTTTGCATAAACATTCTTTAACAGAATTGATGAAAGACGTGTTTCGTATTTTTTTAAAACTCATCGCCTAACGGGGTTAAAAAGGGATAAAAAGTTATTTTAGTGGTGATTTGCATCAAGGTTGATATCAATACTCCTTAGTGATTTTGATTTACCTAAATTACATTTTATTTTGACACATGTTTGAAAACTCAATCCGATTTTATTCAAAAAACGTTAAACTCACATAAAAGCATGGTGTTAGGCAGTACTCTTTAAAATTGGAATCTCAAATATAAAAAAATATTTGTGGCCTTCAGTGACAAAACTGAGCCTTACCAAAAATATGCGAGTCCATCTTAGATGGGAGATGTTACTGCCGGACAGTTCTCAGACCTATAGCTTAAAATAAAAAATAGTGATTTCTCAAAACTGGATAATAATATAATTTTTCCTACAGAGTTAGGTACAATTGTAAACCACTGTAGAAGAGCTTATAGCTAAAATTTACCTAAACATTTATAATATTCACGATAAATCTGCAGAATGGTTATGCGGGCGTGTCATCCTAACACCAAAAAACGAACAAGCCTCAGTCATAAATAAAATACTTTTGAGATCATTCGAAGGGGTCGAATCTAAATATTAATTTGTCGACTCAGTGATAAACACCGATGATGCCATTACTTATCCGGTCGAGTTCCTGAATACACTGAAGCCTTCCGGTCTCCCAACTCACATAATAAAATTGAAAGTTGGCACGCCAATTATGTTGCTGAGCAATAGTAATCCACTAAAATTATGCAATGGCACCAGATTGTGAAAACATTGCATCGCAATGTAATTAAGGCGACTATACCGACAGATTGTTCTCGAGGAAAGTCTGTATTTATTCCCAGGATTCCCCTAACACCATCAAATTACCATTTCGAATTCAAAAGAGGGCAGTTTCCTACCAAAGTCTGCTTCGCCATAAACATAAACAAAGCTCAAGGTTAAACTCTTAAGGTAGCGGGAGTAGACTTGAGAGAAAACTGCTTCTCCCACGGCCAGTTGTATGTGGCATGTTCCAGCGTAAACGCACAGAGAAGCCTGGTGATTCTAGCACCCGAAGGAAAAACAAAAAATTTTGTTTGCAAAGAAATACTGAGGTAGGTGTAGTATTTCGATTTCGTTGTAAAAAGATAATACCCCCATGTCACTTTTACCAGATCAAAGGCCAAGCTTCGTGTTGATATAATATAACAAAATTTTATTTTATATTTGTTTATTTAACCTTTAAATCTCTACACTATAATTAAGATTGTTATATTTTATAAGTATACAAACATTTTAACATTATAATTTATATGTTAAAACAAAATTAATATCGTAAAAAACCAACTAAAAATCAGATTAGAACCATTTTAGACTTCTAATCGGACGAAGTCGCGAGCAATAGCTAGTTTATAATTAAATCCGAGCATGCCTACATACATACATAAATATAGTCACGCCTTTTTCCCGTAGGGGTAGGCAGAGACCACTTCCTTCCACTTGCTACGGTTCTTACACACATCTTTTGCTTCCTTTACTTTCATCAGTGCTCTCATACATGCTCGTCGGTTGTTGGTACCCTTAACCTGGCCTTTCTTCAAAACAATGTTGATCTGATTTAGATATGTTTGCCGATGTCGACCTCTACCGACTTGTCCATTCACACTCGCCTTTTAAATTTGTTTTGTCAATCAAATTCGACCAAATGCTAATATTAAAGGGATTTAATTTGTTTGAAATGCTTGGTATATTTAAATGCCTTTTTTTAAAGTCAGAACAAAAAGGTAAGGTTTCCGTTTCACATTGATTGTTTTCATCTGATAATATTTAGATGGTAATTGGCAATTTTAATTTTGTTTTTAAGTAAATTGTCTTTGTATTCATTAGCGACATTGGTAGACTTCCAGCCACCGTGGCTCTTCAAATTTGTAATGTTTTCACCATTTTTAGCAAATTACGTCTCTAAATTTTGACGAATGTTATGTCCTGTGTAATTTTTGGAATTGGGTGTATTTAATAATTCTGCGATTCTTAATCCGAGATTCCAAAAATTGTGGATACTAACATTTTCCCTTTTTTTATTCACGAATAATATGTTATGTGGAGTATGGGATGGCTGTAAAGATAGATATTGCCTGTACAACAGCAGGTTTTCTTGACCAATTACAATAAAAGTTTTCCTAATAGAAGTTTTGAAATCTGGTCATTCAACTTCCAGAGAGCTGGCAGAAATCCACGTTCATCCCCTTACCAAAGAAAGTAATGCCACGTCTTGTAATGATTTTCGACTAATAAGTCTTATGAGCCACCCTCTAAAAGTTCTACTTCGTGTTGTCCAAAACCGTATACACAACAAATGCGAAGAAAGCATAAATGAAGAACAATTCGGATTTCGAGGCGGCTTAGGTACCAGAGAAGCACTATTTTGCATGAACACGCTACTTCAAAGATGTTGGTAGGTAAGAAAGCCGGTGTGCATATGTTTTATCGACTACGAAAAGGCTTTTGATCGCGTACAGCATAACAAACTCTTACAAACTCTGCAGAATATACCTCTCGATAATAATGATATACGTTTGTTATTTTCTCTCTACTGGAATCAATCTGCCACAGTAACACTAGATGAAAAGGAGACTACTAATATACCTATAAAGAGAGGTGTGAGACAGGGTTGTATTTTGTCTTCTACACTTTTCAACCTTGACACGGAGAATATTATTAAAGGGGCAACACAATCTGGTGAAGGAATAAAGATTGGAGGCGAAACCATTTTTAACATTCGATACGCAGATGATACTGTGCTCCTAGCTGAATCATTAAAAGAATTACAATAGATGTTAGACAAGATAAACAAAGAAAATAATAGATGGAGACTGAAAATCAATGTCAAAAAAACTAAATTTATGGTTGTTAGCAAAATGAATGTTGGCCCGGAAAGAATAACACTTGCTGGCGAGAATATAGAAAGAGTTCAGCACTTTAAATATCTTGAAAGCTGGATCAATCAGTCGATGGATTCAGACGAAGAAATCAACGCTAGAATAGAAATAGCTAGAAGAGCATTTCTGAATCTCAAGCCGCTACTCTGTGCCAAGCAACTTAACATTCATCTGCGGGGAAGGTTTACCAAGTGTTATGTATGGTCTATTCTGTTGTACTCTTGCGAAACATGGGCGCTCCACCAAAAAATTATTGGCCGCATTGCTGCATTCAAGATGTGGCTGTACAGACGGATGCTTAAAATTCCGTGGACAAGCCGAACTACCAACGAGAATGTACTCATCAGAATAGGGCGCGATAAAGAGCTCTTAACTACCATCAAGCGCCGCAATACTTGGAATACTTGGGACATGTCATGCGTGGACCACGTTATAGTCTGCTTCGGCTTATTCTGAATGGCAAGATCGAGGGGAAAAATGAATAGGCGGCAAAAAGCTATCCTGGCTTCGAAATCTCCGACAATGGACAGGTTTAACTGCTGAGGAACTTCTCCACGCAGCTCAAGATAGAGATAGATACAAAGAAGTAGTCAATATGGGAGTCGTCAACGCTTGAGAAAGCAAGACACTGTAAGAAGAAGATTTTTACAAACAACATGTCTTTCTTGTCGTTTATTAGATCAATTGACATTTTTGTTAGTTCTACACGCACTGGCTAACCCAATAATTGTTACTATCTGAAAATAAAGTAAATTAAGTTATACCTTTATATTCCACAATCGTAATATTTTGTTAAAATTACCATTAGCATTAGATATGTTTCATTATCTGCTTCCCTAATGAATTTATTGATCTGCTTGCTGCTGAAGACTTAGATCCGCGATCTTAGCATCTCATGTGTGGAATTCCGATTGACCAATTATACCATCCGAAAGGTTAGAAATTGGTCATAAAAGGTCGGTTGGTTTTATTAATTGGTCAGCGTTAAAAATATTTTTATTAAGGGTTGAAGTTTTTTAAAGTCTTTGTCGTAATGCGCATGCTTTGGGCCGGTTAATTGTAACAGGAGTAAATATCCTAACGATACTAAACTTTTTTTTGGAAGTTGCAGTTTTTGAGGACATCTCGATTTCTTAAAACTTATAATTTTAAGAGAAGAATTTTTTTTAATAGTTAGGGGGTTAGTTTAAAAATAAAAACTGTGCGGACTTAGGTACTTAGTTTTGCAATTTGAAGAGAAAAATGAGTAGACATAATAAAATAAATAGGTCGAGTTTTTATTGCAGGAAGAAGTACGATAAATTTCGAGCAACGTAAATTAAAAATAATCTGTAGCAGATAAGAATCGGGAATTTCCCTGGTGCCAAGAAATTGTAAAATTACATATTCTCTAAACCGACGTAAAATTAGTTAGATAATAGCATTATGATGTTATGTTTAATTCTGTACTTATATGACTAGGCGTCTTTCGCTGATGTAATCCAGCTTATATCGATTTTATTTTCAAGTTTTAATATTATAAGCGTGTTAAATTAAAATCTACTCCATTCCATCAATATATTAATATTTAATGTTTGCAAAAATATTGGAAAGACTGACAGAGATAGTATAATTTTAAAAATAAAAAATTCATTAAGAGTCAGAAAAAGTGGAATATGCTAGAACAAATTAAGTTAATACATGATTAACTTGTATATTCGAGTAATAAATGTGAGGGAACTGTTGTAAAATTTAAATTATACCCAACAAAAATATTTAAGAAATTAATACAAACAACCGACGAGCATGTATGAGAGCAATAATAAAAGTAGAGGAAGCAAAAGAGGTGTGTAAGAACCGTGTAGCAAGTGGAAGAAAGTGGTCTCTGCCCACCCCTACGGGAAAAAGGCGTGACTATATGCATGTATGTATGTATGTAGGTATGCTGTTGGATATCATTCAGATAACGTTTATGCGAATAAGTTCAGAGGTCTTTCTTTCAGGAATACAAGAGTTTCAAAGCTTTTATTCCTTTACATGTTACAGTTTCGGAAACCAACTGGAACAATTAGTTGTAAAATGTAATGAAACAAAGAGAGAAGAGAGTAATTAATTCATCGAACGCGTGGTGTTCGTAATGAACTACTAATTGGTTTATTTGTTGGCGGTAAAGTAGGCTAATTGATCATGAAAGTTTATTAGTTACTAACATTCGTTGTTAAAATTAAACAAAAGCTGAATAACCTTTTACTTAAAAGATAATTATGACAAAACAATAAACACGAAAAAGCAAACAAATGTTGCATATAATAATTAAACATTCATTATGTTTTTTAATATCTTAACATACACAATAAACAATGATATGAAGGATCGATTGCAAGCAAATCAATATTATTTTAATTAATAAATTAAATTATAATAATAAAACAAAGTTTAAAACACAAACAGGAAATTAAATAAAAGGGTTAATTAAACATTTAAAATAAAAGTGTAGCTGTGGGAATTATTATTGTATTAAATTATCTTGCAGACTGTTTGGTTATATTATTATTTGGTTAAACGTATCTATTATTTAATAGTTATAAATTTGAAATTCAACAACTAATCATTACTGACAATACTAATCAAAAAATATTGATGGTGAATAGGTGGCAAAAAGTCATTGATTAATTATAACCGTTTTTTGTTCCAAAATATTCATCACAATATACAAGGACCGATTTTTACGACACGGTTTAAAACCAGCCTTTAGATAGATTTTGTGATAGCGTGAACAACAAGTATAAAGACACGACGTGAAGCATTGCGAATGCTTTAAAGGTAATTATGCATAATTTTAACGAATAGGTACGTATACATAAGCAAGAAACTTGCGACATTTATTGCGGAAGTAGATATCAGCGTCTGCGTTATAAGGGTATCTACTTCTCGGGATTTGGTTGCTTTTTCACAGACACTCACATATACTATATTAATATTTGTACACGCACTTCATTTGTTGGAATTATCCAGAATTTATAAACCTTTGTCACTTTGGTATTTTCATTCAATTATTATTTATTTAAAATAAATATTGTCGTTTTAGTTTTTTAATGTAAATTTAAAAATTATAAATAATTTAATTAATTTAACAATTCATCACTAAAATTAAAGTAAGTCTTGTCCAAAGTACCCACTTCCCGGACGCTTTTTCTTTAAGAAACTAGCATTTTTTTGACCGGGAAGAATTACATCGTTGTTGTCTTTGTAAATATAAAAATCTTTGTAGGTATGGTTTTAATAAATGCAGTTGATTACTGATGTACGGAAAAAGCCCACAGTTGATGTATTTAACCACACTCCGAGATTCTTTAGCCATGAGATTCTTCTTGCTCCTACACTCCTTTTACTTTGTGCCTTGGAGTATAAGCTGTAAAAGCCGTTATCTTTCAGGATTTCTCATGAGGTGGCCGAGGTATTCAAGTTTACGTTTCTTTACCTGATAAAGGATTTCTTTTTCTTTCTTCATTTTACGTAGCACCTATTTGTTGGTTATATGATCCACCCATAAGAGTTCATTAGCTTTTAATTTCTTGCAAGATCTTTCAGATAACGTCCATGACTCAACGCCGTATACATGAGATTAGAACACGAAGCACCTCAGTATCCGCATTTTGGTGTTTAATGACAGATCCCCACTTTTGAACAATTTTGCCATTTTAAGAAATACGGCTCGAGCCTTTTTAATTCGGTATCTTATCTCAACCGAGTGGTTCCATTCTTCGTTAATATTTGTTACCACCAAATAGATATACTTGTTAACTCTTTGGATGGGTCTATTATGTATTAGTAGCTGGCCTTCCATGCGTCTTTTTTTAGATATAATCATGAATTTGGTCTTTTTCACATTCATCCACAGTCCATATCTTTCACTTACTTCCACCACTCTGTTCATTAATCTTTGAAGTCCCTCTAGATCGTTTGAGATAATAACTGTGTCATCAGCATATCGTATGTTATTAATGCACTCGCCATTAACAATCACCCTGTCGGAGTTATTTTCCAAGGCTTCTTAAAATATGTATTCTGAATATATGTTGAACAGTAATGGCGAAAGTACATACCCCTGTCGAACTCCTCTGTTTATCAATACTTCATCGGATTTTTCACTTTTTATTCTGACCAAAGAGGTCTGATTAAATTAGTTGACATTTTGATTTAAATTTAAAAATCACAACATATGTACATACATACATAAAGCCACGATTTTTTCGCGTAGGGGTCGGCAGAGATTTCCTTTTTCCACTTGCTACGAGTCTAACACATGCCATTTGTTTCTTTTTCTTCTTTGTCAACAACTTAAATATGGACTTGGCAACAATTCTCGAATGGGGTTCCAATAACTTGGTAGAATTTATTGCAAATAAAACACAAGCATGTCTTTTCTTCAGAAAAGCCGATTTGACTGTGCCCAACATAATATTCTCAGGACTAACCATACCACTAAAGTCATCCATCCCGATGCTTGGTATTACTATCAGCAATAACCTTTCTTGGGAAAATCACGTGAGGTCCATTGCCAAATGTGCATCCAAAAACTTGGCTTTCTGTTTCGAGCCAAGAGCTATTTCACTTCCAGTCAGCTGCTTATGATCTATAAGGCACATATCTAACCTGTCCTGGAATACTGTTCCCATATTTGGAGTGCGGCACCTTAACATATCCTAAAACTACTGGATTCCGTCCAAAAAAAGGCAATTCGTCTGGTCAGTAATGCCTTGTTTACAAACTCGCTAACTTCTCTGGAACACCGTAGAAAAGTTAGCGATTTGTCTCTATTTTATAGATATTGTCATGGACGATGCTCTTCTGAAATATTAACAAACAATCCTTCTTTAGCTGTTTCTTCGAGATTAACCCGTCAGACTTCACATCCCTTCGTGGTCACTTTAGAGACCTGCAGAATGTTTCTTTTCAAACAATAGTTCATCCAACGAACAGCGAGGCTTTGGAACACATTGCCTAGGGAGGTGTTTCCCGAGGCATACAACCTCCAGAAATTTAAGAAGAATACCAATTCCTTCCTTTTTTTTAGTTCTTACGATGTTCTCTGAGCATTACAGGATATCCCTTTTCGTGAGAACCAGAACATAAAATAAAATCTTTTACACCATAGCGTTTTCTTTTCACACATTCCTCACTTTATCTATCACACTCTCTTCCAAATTTTCACAAATTTTTCAAATTTTTTTGGCTATGCTTCGTGGGAAAAAGACAACTACAGTTCTTAGATAATAAAAAAGCTTAAGTTTTATAAATGTTAAATTAAATATTTATTTGACTTTTATTACTACGAGTATATATATATATATATATATATATATATATATATATATATATATATAAATAAATTTTTAACAATGAACTGTTTTTATTATATTATATTATATATATATATATAAATATATATATATATATATATATATATATATATATAATAATTAAAAATTTATTTAATAAACTATTTATAATATTGTTAACCGTGGTACTTTTTTAAAAATTTATTTTTATACACCACAGCCCTTTGACCAAAAACAAATATTACTGTTTATTTTATTGGGGGATTTTTGTCATTCTTTTACTTTATTTTACAAGAAAATCATCAACACCGGAATTAAAATGTAAATTTAGTAGTCTCTACGACAATCTGAAAGACATTAATTTTTTTAAAAATGATTCTTTAGAGGCATACAATAGGAATGTAAAAGAAAACGAGAAAAAGATGGGAGCAACATTTTTAGAAATAAAATTATACTTTATTGTGTTCGACTTTTAAAACTCTCCAGAAAAACTTTGCCGGAAACTTGTTTGGAAAAACGCACAACGACAATTGTTTCATTCAAAGATAAGGTAAGTATTCCTTTCTCTGCAAAATCAGTCAAACGAATATTTTTTGATAAATCACATAAAAAATTAAGTACAAACATACAACTGTATTTTTCTTACAAGAAAAACTTTTTAAAAACAAACGAAATTATATTTTTAAAAACGCTTAAGCCTTTAGCAAAATATTAAATTAATAAACAAATAGTAAAATAATAAACAAATAAATATAAATAAAATAATAAACAAATCTTGGAATAGTATACAAACATTAGTTAGTCAGAAAGAAAAGCAGAAAAAAAGCGATGACAATGGGAGCTCATACACAGTATAACAATCGGCTATTTGAGATCTTGTAACATTAAATTTATGTGTACAGTTTTTATTTGGCATTTCATAATTTTTATTTGTTTTCACCTGTAAGGAATAAACTTGGTTATTAACGATTTTTTACACTAGAAAAGTTTTAAATGCATGACAGTGGCAACACTGATTTTAAGATTGTTTAAAACGCGTAAAAAAGTAAATTAATCGTCATGGGGCATATTTGAAACAACAATAGCACCATTTTCAATGTTGCATATTTTTGTTTATTATTTCAAAAGTAAAAAAAACAACCTTAGTAAATGAGAAAACAAAATAGAGAAAAAATCATTTCATTAAGTTTGAGAATTTTTTCTCTTGATGAACATTGGCTGTAGTTTTAAAAAGATAAAGCACCTCTTACCTACGCAGTTAAAGTAAAGATACCAATGGCTTGAACAAACAGATTAAAAGAAGAGATCTTATTAAGACACCCAGCCCACCAAAATTACCATCATAATTAAGTCATTTTAAGTAAGTTGTTTAAATCTGCGTTACTTCAGAAACTGCTGCAAAACATTATTCAAAGATGTCGTGAATTTACTCGAATAACATTTGTCCAATATTTGGAAAGAATTTTGAAACATACAGGGTGGCCAACCGAAAACAAAATAGAGCCATTTGCAGGTAATTCATCAATATTTTAGAAAAAGGCTCAGACGCGTCGATTTTTGACTAATGGGGGAGGGACACTCTTTTCCGGTATTTTTGACTCCACTACTTTCAACCCTAAGAGAGGGTAATAATTACCCCAAAATTTTTAAATAGAGTTGATTAAGATGTCTGCTCTGACATTTCTCTTTACAATAGTTTTTAAATTCTACATTTCCTCCCAATACTTTGAAAAAAATTACATGTTAAAATTTCAATCAACGATTCTCTGACGCAAATCTTTCACGGCGCTCCTTTGTATTATGCGGCGATTTTTCGTCAGTATTTAGTCCATCGTTTTCCACGGCATTAGATTAAAAGAAGAGGCAGCATTAAATGGCCTCCACGATTGCCGAATTTATCGCCCTTCGATTTCTTTCTGTAGGGACATCTAAACAGTAAAATCTATAAAACACAACCAGCATTATTGAAAGATTTGCGTCAAAGAATCGTGGACGAATGCTGTGGAATTACTCCGGAAGTTCTTCGGAATGTGCGTGAACGTTTTGAACAAAATCTTTTTTATTGTATGGAAGCGAGCGGTCATCAGTTTAAAGATTTAATCAATCAAGCAACTAAAATAATTGTAATTTTAACAGGTAATTTTTTTCAGGATATTGGGAGGAAATGTAGAATTTAAAGACTATTGTAAAGAGAATTGTCAGTACTTTCAGAAGACATTTTATTCGATGAGCCGTAGGCGAATACTGGGAGCCTGCGAGTCCAAAAAAACTGTTTTTGTACGTATTGCGTACACTATTTTTTTGGCAACCTTGTAGGATAACAAATCAATGAGACACATTTCTTTATTATATTTTTCTGTGGAAATTTTTTTTGAACATTTTGATTCTTATTTGTATTAAATATTGCAATTCGAACAGAAAATAGGTACTAACAGAAACATCCTAATTCTTAATTATATAAATATTTATATTAAAATTCGAGCAACTGATAAAATTGAAGGGATTTAATTTTTCTGAAATGCTTGGTATATTTAAATACCTTTTGTTACAGTCAGAGCAAAAAGGTCGTTTTTGGGTGATTCTTACCCTCGCTTGGGGCTAAAAGTAGTGGAGTCAAAAATACCGGAAAAGAGTGTCCCCCTTTAATTAAAAATAGACGGGTTTTAGCGTTTTTCTAAAATTTTGACAAGGTTCCTGCAAATGGATCTGTTTCGTTTTCGGTTGGCTACTCTGCTTATAACAATTATTTACAAAATAATAAAAACAAAGTTAAATAATTTTTTTTTACAATAATTCTTTTTAATATAATGCATAATGGTGCAATTTTTATATATACTAATTTGCTCTAAATCATATGCTTGTAGGTATATTTTTATGTTGCGTAATAAACGAAGCTTATATGGTTTGGTTTAACAACTAAAAATATGTTAGGAATGTCAGGAATGTGTGACTTTAACATGGCTGTTTAACGTATCCCCAGACGGTTGTTTGGAAGATTTGAAAGATAGTGCGTATGGATTAAGAATGAATGATTTGATCGTCAAATGCCTCAGATAATCATTGGGACCTGCATAACTTTATGAGCAGCCAGAAGGTATTAAAAAAGGCACGACTGATTGTGTTATTTCCTACACTTATGTATGGTAATAAATGTTGAGTTTGGCAGAAGAAGCATGAAAGTATGATCAATGCTGCGGAGATGAGTAGTATAAGAATTATAGCTGGAATAAGTCTGATGGATAAAGTAAGGAATAGTATGATAAGAAAACACTGTGGTGTAAAAGAAGATGTGGTAACAAAGATAAAGAAAGAAATTTCATCAAAAATATAAAGTGAAATGATATATGCCTTGGTTGTTGCCAAGTTCAATGGTCAGTCCAGAAATTTATTTATAACATTAAATATTTTATAACATCTTTAAATATTATTTTTTTTAAAAACTTAGAATAATATATTAAAGCCATAGGTCTGACTTGGCTAGTTCCAATATACGAATTATATCATAGCATTCGCAAGTTATGAAGCTGTAAGTTCTTATTTTATTCTTCCGAAAATTTGGCTTGCTGGTAAAAACTAGCCATCGAACATAGGGCTTTTTTTTAGTAGGCACTTAATAATAATTCGTATCTTCGAACTAGCCAAGACCTTAGGTTTCAATATATTAATTATAACAAGAAATGATATTTAAAGTTGTTATAAAATATTTTATGTTGTTATAAATAAATTTCAGGACTGACCATTAAACTTGGCACCCATTAGATATTACTTATTTTGTCGTTGAAGTCAACAACCAAGGCATCTATCATAATATTGAACTTTGAACTCTTAATTCAAATTTATGTTTTTGATGGGATATCATTACTTTTTTGGGTTATTTTATATATTTTCTTGTATAATTAATACTAAATCCCAGTTAATTACGTAATAAATACAAAAGTTCAACTATACTTTTAGTTATAAGTAGTTATAAGTACTAAAACTAATATGTTTGGATTAAAAAGAAAGGGTGGTATTTCACTCGTTATATAATCACATAAAGACCTTAAAATCAATATAAACACCAGATGTCATAAATTTTGATTGCCGATTCTTACATTATAGGCACTATAAGTAAGTGTTCCTAATAGAATCAATTAATTAAAAAATCATAATACAATTATAAAAATTTACTAGTTTTTGATTTATTTCTTTGTATTTACCAAACGATCTATCTGGATGCTAAATTTAAACTTTTTAGGTCATCTGGAATAGGGTTAGAGTTTTGATCTATAGGTCAGTCAGTGATAAAAATCACCATTTTTGGACGTGAATATCTAAATAACTGTTTAAGGTGTATTTATGAAAGTTAAAGCATATATGTATCTCACAAGTCTTAATGTATGAGCAAAAATTAACATGTTTATGTGAAATAGTTTTTGGGTTATGAGGGGGTCAAATGTGGCTCTAAATGGTTCGTGTAATATTACACACGGTACCTTCTGTTAGCTTAAACTTGACTTGCCACGCTACCGCGCCCGCGTGTCTGGATGCTTAAATAGTTTGGTGACGTAGAAAAGGTTGGCAAAACAGATTTATAATGCGAGTATGAACGGGTAAGTCTGTAGGGGTTGACCTCCGAAAATATATCTCGGAATCAGATCGAAATTGTTCCGAAGAAAGGTCAGGTCAAGAGTACCAACAACCGACAATCATGTATAAACGCGCTGATAAAAGAAGTAGAAGAGAAACACGTGTGTAAAAAATGCAGCACGTAGAAAAAAGTGGTCTCTGTCCACCCGTACGGGAAAGAGGCATCATTATATGTTTGTATGTTGCATAATATTTGTTAATATTTTTTTTGGTTTGTGTAAGTAGGGCCTAAAATTATTAGGTCAAGGGTACCAACAACCGACGAGCATGTATGAGAGCACTGATGAAAGTAGAGGAAGCAAAAGATGTGTGTAAGAACCGTAGCAAGTGGAAGGAAGTGGTTTCTGCCTACCCCTATGGGAAAAAGGCGTGACTTTATGTATGTATTTAATAAGTAGATACTGAAAGATTTTAAATAAACATAAATTTAACAACAATGGCAAATGTGATTTTTTTTTAAATATTAAAGGTATAAAAATATTTAAATATTATTTACATGATATTTTATCTATATAATCGCAGAATTCAGATATATGGTCCCGATAAATCTAAACTTATTTAGCCAAAATAAAATTATAGAACCTTTTTAAAGACATTACCTACATGATTTCATTGCAGCACATAGTTTGGGTGCAGATGCAAAAGAAGGCTAATTACAATAATAACGATCCTTAATCAAGCAGAAAAATGAGTCGTTTATCATTTACACACTTGACAAAGTCGACAACTGTTGAATAGCCTGTAAGTCATCATAATCATCTTTCTTAATTGTCCGTAACAGTTTTAATTTCTCTTCTTCTTGCTCCAGTCTAGGTCAGCAATAGCTTTATTTTTTATTACGAGCCTTCACACAGGAACGGCTTTACCAAAATACATCAAAATTGTTCATTAGGTATTTTAATTTTATTATTACAAAAACAAAATACAATCCAAAATTAATGGCACAACTACCGAAGAAATTCCTGTTAATAGTACTATTCGACAAGGAGATCGCCTTAGCCCTATATTGTTCAACATCGTTATGGACGAAATAATAAAAAGCACTCGTAACCTAAAAGGATATAAAATTGGTTGTGGTTAATAAAATTATACAACGAGATGAAATTTAAATACCTAGGCATAGAAATATCAGGATACGGTGACATAGAGGCAGAGGTAAGAAACCAAGCAGCGAAAGCAGCACGAACCTTAGCTTACCTGAACGATACAATCCTCCGAAAAAAATATATCGGAATCGAGACCAAATCCCGAATGTACAAGGATGCCAAGACCGACCTTTATTAACATACACAGCGGAAACACGACCAGATACATCGAACATCGAATGGGGATCCAATAACTTGGTAGAATTCAATGCAAACAAAACACAAGCATGTCTTTTCTCTAGAAAAGCCGATCTCACTGTGCCTAACATAACTTTGTCAGGAGTAACCATACCACTGAAGTCATCCATATCGATGCTTGGTATTACTATCAGCAATAACCTTTCCTGAGAAAATCACGTGAGGTCCATTGCCAAAAGTGCATCCCAAAAACTTGGTTTTTTGTTTCGTGCCAAGAGCTATTTCACCTCCAGTCAGCTGTTTATGATCTATAAGGCACAGATCCGACCTGTACTGGAGTACTGTTCCTATATTTGGAGTGCAGCACCTAAACATATCCTGAAGCTACTGGATTCTGTCCAAAAAAGGGCAATTCGTCTCGTCGGTGATGCCTCGCTTACAAACTCGCTCACTTGTCTGGAACACCGTAGAAAAGTTGGCGATTCGTCTCTATTTTATAGATATTTTCATGGGCGATGCTCTTCTGAAATATTAACAATCGTTCCTCCTTTGCCAGTCTCTTCGAGATTAACCCGTCAAGTTCAGTCTTCACACCCCTTCGTGGTCACTTTGGAGACCTGCAGAACATCACTTTCCAAAGACTTATTCTTTCAACGAATTGCGAGGCTTTGGAACTCATTGCCTAGGGAGGTGTTCCCCGAGGCAATCAACCTCCAGAAATTTAAGAAGAATACCAATTCCTTCCTTTTTTTTTTAGTTCTTACGAGGTGTTCCCCGAGGCATACAACCTCCAGAAATTTAAGAAGAACACCAACTCCTACCTTCTTTCCCTTGGTTCCCACGATTTTCTCTGAACATTACAGGATATCCCTTTTCGTGGGAACCAGAACATAAAAAAAAAGAAAGAACAGAAAGAGAATATTAGAAACCACCGAAATGAAAATAGTGCGCAGGATCGCTGGAAAAACACTTTTTGACAGGAAGAGAAGCAAGGACATTAGAAGAACATGTAAAATGGACAATATAAATGAATGGATACTGGGAAGAAAGAGAGAGTGAAACAAACACATAGATCGGATGAATGACGACAGAATGGTCAAAATAAGTAGGGACAAGTCGCCCTTAGGGCGCCGAAGTGTTGGAAGACCCCGCAAAAAATGCAGCGACAACCTCTCTAACAATCAAACGGCAGAGGATACGAAAAAATACAAGCAATATACTTACATTAAAGAAGGAAATATAGATATTTTATCAGGCGAGTATTTTAGACTTAAGTTTAAGTATTAAAAACGGAAGTTTAATGCAGAATAAAACAAAGAACAAGAACATTTTTTTAAGTCCTAAAAAAAATCACAAATAAAACTCGTAGATGTGAACTCAACCAGAGAATAATCAGATTATGCTTAATGAATTCAAATACTGACTTTTAAAGCAACTGCAATATGTTTTAAAGTATTCGAGATTTTGTTTTGTTAAGAATTCTCAGTAGGTATATCGTAGGTGGATAACATAGGACACGAAAAAATAGAGTGAAAAATAGCATAATAATTATAATTCATAAAGAAAACACAGTTTTAGTACCTTATTCTTCAGTGTAAGATTAAAGAAGAAAATGTTAAACTAATGAAATGAAAAGTAAAAACTCCAGAATAATATAAAACAAAGACGGACATCTAAGAAAAAGCTGACACAGCAATATTACAAAAAAGAAGTATCGCCACTGTTTTTATGTTTGCTTAATTGTAATGGCACCATTGTACAAAAAAATAGCTACATATAATTATTTAATTCCTCCCATTTAATAACATTTTAATTCAAAAAATAAATAAACACAAACAAAAAAATTTGGCACATAAAATCGAAATATATCAGTTAAAATTAGACGTGCTTCCTAATATTTTTTGTATCCACATATTATAATAATATGTTGCTATTTTAGGGTTATTATTTAATATTTTATTAATGAATAAAATTTCAAACTCTTTATTGTAAAATTATTCAATATTTTTAAACAAAACCAATAAATACAAAACCAAAACAGTAAGGTGCTTTACTGTCCTTTGTTCATCGACCGTTTTGGAAAGTTAAGTTTATCCTTGGATTATTAGAAGATGGATTACTACTATAACTGAAACTTTGACTTAGTAAATTTATGGAAATCTTACAAAAGCTTCAAACTGACTGGAAAGATCATGACTAACTTTAACCCTAAATTAAACAATTATCGTAACCGAATAACTTATCAACTAAAATAAATAAAATAAAATAAAATAAACTGAAAGAAAATACATACCCACAATAGTACAAAGAAAAATGATGTCTAAAACCAATCTCTACTTTTATTCACTAAAACCTTCTACCATACGATGAATTCGACTATCTTTACTAAAAACTAGACTTACTTTGTCCGCTGTTTCTCCAGGACACTCGGCTCATTTATTTTTCCAAAAAATTTCAGAAGTTATCAGTCGAATCATTTAGTGTAACAAAATTTTTTGAAGCTACCAAAACGTATGTGGGCTGGGTTTACATATTATCTTGAGTGTTCTTGGACCTCTCGACCATCCATACATCGTACACACAAATATTCCAACGTAATATCTGATCGGTACTCCTTGCTGAGATGAGACAAATACAGCTGGGAGCGTGGTGCCCTCTCTTGCTAGCTCGCTCGCCTTACAGTTGCCTGGTATGTCCCTGCGTCCAGTTATCCCGATAATGTGAACTCTAAACTTAGTTGCTAGGTATTGCACCGCTGCCCTAGAGGTCAAGTATACTGGGTTTAGTGATTTGATAGCAGCCTGGCTGTCGCAAAGAATGGATATCTCGCTGAACTTTTGTTCTTTGCTGAGTATCCAGACAACGTATCCTACTCTTACCTTATTTTTCACTAACCACAATGTAGCTGTGAGACATTGTTTTCTGTCCAAAATTATTATAATTTTCTGTAATAATCATCTGTTATAGGTAGGTGCCAAATAAAAATTCTATTTTATATTATTTTTTTTCATAGCTTTGTCCATTAAACAGCTATTAAAATGGTAAAACTTTTGTTATATTGAGAATTATCTGGTGTGGAAAAATTCCTTTAATGGCTCATTCCGATCCTGCTGTAATTTCTTATTATATTCATGGTAATAATCCAATAAAAATGAATTAAATAATCTGACATTCTTCTTTTAAAAGGAATCTGGACTAATGGATGACATTCGTCTTCTTCATTTGAGTTAATTAAGAAAAGAAATATTTTTTGAGACAGCCGCTGATGATGAAAATATAAAGTTGTTATCAGTTGTCTAATTGTATAAACGAACATTAATTTGTGTTTAGATACAAATATTTGTTTTAGTTGATGAACATTTATGACATGCCTAATACTTACCTTTTTTATGGAGAATAAGAGAATAATTTTTTTCAAAATTTTAGTCCATTGAAAAGTTACATTTGGGGTTGAGTTTTTTAGAAGACGCAATTTTATTTTTTTGATGTGTAGGGGGGGTCAGTGTAAAGCTAAAACCAAGTTTGTGGGGTCGCGACCCTTGTCCCACGGCAGCCATCTTGAAAATAGGGGTTGAAATGGTTTTTACGATATATCTCTTAAACTATTTATTTGATAAAAAAAATTTATTAACATTTTTTGTTGCAAACTAAATTCTCTACAACTTTGGTCCAGTAATTTTTTGTCGTAGAACTATAAATAAAAAAGTTATAAGCGAAAATCTTCAGAAATTCGAGAAAAAAATTTATATTTTTCGATATAACTTTTTTTTTATAATCATGATGATGAACCGCCGACATTAACACCGTTTCCTTCTCCAGTTCTCCCACTGGTATTTAATTCAGAAAGCCGATCAGATGCTGAGCCGCAGCCTGGTCCATCGAAACGATTGAGGACGGAATAGTTCTAATTTAGAAAATCACCGTGGATTATGCCTATTGGGAATAACACGTAAAAAAAACGCGCCTCTAGACTCTACCTCGTGGTTGGTGGGAAAAAGAGTCAATAATTAATTATTAATAATATTGCAAAATTTGTAATTAAAAAAGTTATAATAACAAAATAAAAAAAAAAACAATAACTGATGACATATTACAAACACACGTATAATATAGGTATAGTTAAGAATATTGAAAAATAGTACTCACTTCGGAGCGCTGTAAAACCTTAGCTATTGACTTAATGAAAAAATGATGCAAATAAAAGTTGTTCCTCCAAAAACGATCTACAAAAATGGTCGGATATCATTTTTTCGTAAAATGATAAAAAAAAAAGTTATATCGAAAAATATAAATTTTTTTCTCGAATCTCTGAAGATTTTCGCTTATAACTTTTTTATTTATAGTTCTACGACAAAAAATTACTGGACCAAAGTTGTAGAGAATTTAGTTTGCAACAAAAAATGTTTATAAATTTTTTTTATCAAATAAATAGTTTAAGAGATATATCGTAAAATCAATTTCAACCCCTATTTTCAAGATGGCGGCCGTGGGACAAGGGTGGCGACCCCACAAACTTGGTTTTAGCTTTACACTGACCCCCCCTACACATCAAAAAAATAAAATTGCGTCCTCTAAAAAACGCAAGGTAAGGCCTAAAAAATGTAACATTTCAATGGACTATTTCTCGCAAATATTTTGCGTTTAATTTTGATTTAAAACAAATACCCTCTTTAATTACCATTATAAGGTATGCTACAAGAGAGCTGATTAACAAACCTCTAGCAAACAAAAACATAAGTATAATATCAGACAGCCAGGCTGCTTTAAAAGCACTAAGCTCCATCAAGATAAATTCTAAACTTGTATTGAATTGCATCGAATCCCTGGAGTATCTTGGTAAGAACAACAGAGTGACCCTGCTGTGGGTACCTGTGTACCAAGGGGTGTGGGAAATAAAAAAGCCGACACCCTTGCAAAACAGGGAACCGAATCTGCTTTCACTGGAGCAGAACCGGTCATTGGAGTCACTACAAGTACCGCCAAAACAATTATTTCGGACTGGGCGGAGAGGAAAATACTCACGCACTGGTCCGATATACCAGGGTTGACTCACTCAAAGGCGTTCTTACCTAAACCCTTGAGAAACACAACTAAGCAGATCCTAGAATGGAGCAGGAATGACCTGCAAATTCTAGCGGGACTGCTTGCAGGACACTGTCGTATAAGATACCACTTTGGAAGGATAGATCTGAATCAACAAAATGGACTGTCGATTTTGCTGCGTGGAAGACGAAACCGTTGAACACATACTATGTTCATGCCCCTACCTGGGAAGAATAAGGTTCAACATATTTGATTGTACCAACCTAGAACCTACCGATTTTAAGAAAATCTTACCCCATACAACCATAAACTTCATGAGAAGGGCTGTATTGTGCGGTGAACTGTAACCTTCAGGGGTGAGCTACAATAGACCTACTAAAGGTCGCAGTGGAGAGGTAACTTACGCCCCACTCACATGGTAACTACCTACCTATCATTACTATAATTTTTTAAATAAATTGTAATAAATTACCACAAAGTCTGATTATCTTTCTGATGACGACTTTAAATGTGTGACCCTACTTAATTCCTGGCGGCATGCTTGCTATTTTTCTCTCAAACAGGTCTCTCCATGTAGTGGTCGATGGAGTTTCATCTGACACTCTACTCATAAATGCTGGTGTTCCGCAAGGATCCATTCTAGCACCAACACTATTTTTACTTCACATCAACGACCTATTGAAAGCAACTTCATGTCCCGTACACAGCTTTGCCGATGATAGTACCCTCCATACCGCATTCTCTTCCGCATTCTATATCAGCCCGTGAAACCAGAAATAAACGAGGAAGAAATGTAAATGTAAATATGGACTTAGCAACAATTTTCGAATGGGGATCCAATAACTTGGTAAAATTCAATGCAAACAAAACACAAGCATGTCTTTTCTCTAGAAAAGCCGATCTCACTGTGCCTAACATAACTTTGTCAGGAGTAACCATACCACTGAAGTCATCCATATCGATGCTTGGTATTACTATCAGCAATAACCTTTCCTGAGAAAATCACGTGAGGTCCATTGCCAAAAGTGCATCCCAAAAACTTGGTTTTTTGTTTCGTGCAAAGAGCTATTTCACCTCCAGTCAGCTGCTTATGATCTATAAGGCACAGATCCGACCTGTACTGGAGTACTGTTCCCATATTTGGAGTGCAGCACCTAAACATATCCTGAAGCTACTGGATTCTGTCCAAAAAAGGTCAATTCGTCTCGTCGGTGATGCCTCGCTTACAAACTCGCTCACTTGTCTGGAACACCGTAGAAAAGTTGGCGATTTGTCTCTATTTTATAGATATTTTCATGGGCGATGGTCTTTTGAAATATCAACAATCGTTCCTCCATTGGCAGTCTCTTCGAGATTAACCCGTCAAGTTCAGTCTTCACACCCCTTCGTAGTCACTTTGGAGACCTGCAGAACATCACTTTCCAAAGACTCATTCATCCAACGAATTGCGAGGCTTTGGAACTCATTGCCTAGGGAGGTGTTCCCCGAGGCATACAACCTCCAGAAATTTAAGAAGAACACCAACTCCTACCTTCTTTCCCTTGGTTCCCACGATGTTCTCTGAACATTACAGGATATCCCTTTTCGTGGGAACCAGAACATAAAAAAAAAAAAAAAAAAAAAAAAACATAAAGATAAAAACTATTTTAAATAGAAAAATAAATGCAATAGTTGAATAGATGCGTAGATAGATAAGATTCCTACAAAAAAATGGTGACACATGGTGGTCTGACCTGCAATTTCAAGTTTAGAAATGTTTTATATAAAGGGTATCCTTTATATTACAATATAAAGCAACTATTACTGCACAATTTACCAAAAAAAGTTATTTTCTTTTGTTTCTATTTAAACTATTCAATATCCTTAAATTTTGTTTGTTTTCTTTGTAAAATGTATGTTAATTATTTCTCAATTTTTTATTTTCAAACAAATGTATCAAATTAAATAATTAATCTAATGAATAGAATTAAAGCCAAAGTTAAATTACAAAGTAATAATATAATAAAACCACATAAAGCAAAAATAAATTAACTTTTAACTGTTACTCAGTTAAAAGTTACAATAACTTTTGTATTTAATTTAATCCACTAATTTTTAACAAACATTCGATTAATTATTATTATTTATTGTATTTTACTATTGATGGATTATTTCAACTATTGAGTAACTTATTATTAAGTAAAGTTTAATGACAAATTTGATTTAGTGCAATTTAAACACCTATATGCAGAGTAACCCATAACTAAAACTAAAACCAATGCAATATGAGATAAAAAAGACATTTTTATAGTACATAATATAATTAATGGAATCACCCAATATTTAAAAAAAAAATTTTTTTTTAAAAAGTATCCTTAAAATTTTTATTTTGTTGTTAATTTCTAGTCATGTTAATACATTGATTGTGTACGACATTTGACAAAATGCTTTGTGTTGAGTTATCAGAAGTTCAGAGGAAAAAATTATTATTTTGATAGAGCAGGGAATGTCGCAAAAAGAGGTTGCAGGAACGTTTGTTCCAAAAAGTCATCGAGATTTGTAGATTTGGTCTTGCTAAAAAATATGACAAGAAATCGTGAAAAAGTACCACAGCACTTTAGAATTGATTTGTAGCTCAAACAGCATAATGGTAACTTTTGCAAGCTATAAGTTTCAGTGTTTTCATAAAAAATATCAGCAAGAAACTTCGCACTCAAGGATTGATTATATTATTCTGCAGAATACAATTAAAGTTCCTAAACTATTAAGACAGAATAAAACTGACCATTTGGATCATTTAAACTGGACAATGCACGTTTGATAAAATGTTTTATTTCGAGGTGCAACCATAGTTGGTCTTCGGTCAGACTACCGGCAAATTCTAGTTTTAAGAGGACGTAGGAGACAAGTTGGACTTTCAGCTGCTCTACCTGTCCCTAAATATAAAGGTGAAACTGTAATGTTTTGGGGTAGTATCATGAATGGTAAAAAAACTCCTATTAGACCTACATTGGTAAATTGATTTAGTACTTTAGCATGTAAGTAATAAGAACCTGAATAGGTACTTTTAGTAGAAATTTAGTATTTATGCATAATAATTATATGGCAAGGGTTTAACCAACTATTTAGGAATAAAAACACTTATAAAATACTAAAAAAAGTGCTTACGAAAAATGGCAAAATTTATCTCAAACAGTAATAAATAACTTAATAGAAATCATACTTCGCTTGTTTGAGTGCTTTTTTTTCTTTAATTGCAACTTACATTACAGAATTTGCATAAAAAAATGATAATTATGCTTTCTTTTAATATTATATTTTTGTTTAAAATGTTTATTGTCGTTTTTAATATAATTGAATGAAATAATTCACTATTCATTTTCTAATAAATTATTTTTGCCTTTATGTGTCAAAAAAGGCTGTACATAGAGGAGCCGAAGTGACTGAAAAATAAAGTAAAGAATAGTAAGATAAGGGAACGCTGCGCTGTGGTGTGAAAGAAAATGTGGTAACAAAGATAGATAAAGGAAAGCTTAGATGGTTTAAACGCGTAGAGAGATATATGAAAGAAAAGTGTGAATTAGTCAGTAAAGGTGGTTTTGAAGAAAGGCCAGGTCTAGAATACCAGCAACCGACGAGCACGTATGAATGCTGAAAATCAGTACTTCCAACTGTACAATTCATCTTTGAGAAATTCCTTGATTTTTAAAACTACTCAGTACTGCCATGACGCCAACAAAAAATTATCTAAAAACACGTGCAGTTTTTGTGATCTACTTGTGCTTATCAGATGAAAATTAGTATACGGATCAAAGGACCATGCACGCCGGCGACGACGACGAGAAACAGGAGCAGCAGGGGGGGCGAATCAACAAGCTGTAGAAATGTTTTGAGGTGTGGGCAGCTTCACAACCGGAACCTCTGTTGCCTCGACTCCCTTTTGCTATTCGACGACGTCTTTCGCATACCATCAGCCGAGGAATGAGCACCACTAGCGTTCAGAGCACCGCTTTAAAACACCACGTGGTAAAATGCACATCAATATGATCAAATAAAATACATCAAATTTAAAGCTAACAACCAATGAAATTATTCTGAAAATACAGGAGGCTTGAAACTGTAAGCTCCATGTATTACAGTTATACAATATATTCTCGATGACAAGTGTGTTGTTTCATTTACTGTGATAACAAAATTCACGGCAATAAAAGGCAGTAAACCAGCCTATAGTACGTAAAAAACAGATCGAGCCAGCTTTACTGAGTTATCGAAGGATACAACATCTACGCTGCGAAAGACGTCGTCGAATAGCAAAAGGGAGTTGAGGCAACAGAGGTTCCGGTGGTGAAGCTGCCCACACCTCAGAGCATTTTACAGCTTGTCGATTCGCCCCCCTTGCTGCTTCTGCTTCTCGTCGTCGCCGGCGCGCAAATGCGTTGATGAAAGTAGAAGCGAAAGACTTGTGTTAGAAACATAGCAAGTAAAAAAAAATGGTCTCTGTCTTCCCCTTCGGGAAAAAGGCGCGACTATATGCTGTATGTTTGTATATATTTAAACGGGAGATAATGGGTGATTTTATAAAAGTTTAATTGTGTGTATGTATACAAAAAGCATACAAAAATCAGTAGTTAAAAAAATTAATGTAACAATTGGATTAAATTTACCACTCTTAAAAATATACTCCATTAATTACATACTTATGAATTTTGAATACAACAACAAACATTTTACTTAATAAAATTAAATATTTTAAACGTTAAAAAAAAAGAATAAGCTTTGAAACAGCAAAGTTATTAAAAGTTCAGAATCATTTTCCGGAAGAACTTATCGTGAGACACAAAATGTGTATAATATAACCACAGCAGACCGGAATTTCACCAAACTCCAGCTCTCGTATCTCGAAAGCTTAAACATAACACTTATCTCGAAAGAGCAATAAACCCTGCACTTATTCATTTTTATACGGAGAGTCTATTCTGGTATAGAGTTATATTTAGTGAGGTAATAAACCTACTTTATATAAATTTTGCCGTTGCCTTCACGGTAACTGAGAAGTTGTGTGTATGTGTGCACCGTTTCTTTTTGCTCACTAAAGCACTTCGGTGGCCGATTTTGAAGCAAATCTCATTAAAGTATAAGAAATACCGAGGAAAAGTTTTACTAGAAAACTAGAAAAACGATTATAGAACATATCAACAAAAGTTTTTGTTGCTCGAAGAAAAATTGTCACATTATTTTTTAAAGATTAGCATAAACTATGAATATAAACGTTGTTGCGCTGCATTTTAAAAAAAAATATTTTTTAAAACTCCCACATAAACAGAACTACATGTAATTTTGTTATTGTAAATAAAAAATATTTAAAAATAACTATAAAAGTAATGCTTACTTTTACAGGGTGTTTAAAAAAAAAGTGACCCCGTCTCTACGATAGGTAGAAACTGAAAAATAATTGGGATTTGCTTTGTAAACAATTTTCGTAACGCCATCCGTATTCAGTATAAAGGGCGTTAAAGAAAAAAAAATTATACACATTTATTACGATTTTACCGAAATTACTGGAAACATTGCAATAAAATTTTATACGAATATGTTTTAGTAGCTGATACATCCCATGAATTTGATTTTATATTTGACTCCCATAGAGGGCGCTTGTTACACGATTCTTACCAAGTAGTATTGAATATAACTTTTTTAAGTTTAGATATATTAATTAAAATTTAAAGTAAACTTAAACATAATTTAATTTTACACCAAAAGGTACTCTTAGTAAAACACGATACTGTGTACCGTTTTCGGAATATTTTGATATGAAAATTATGAAGTAATAACCGATGCTGGTATAAAGTAATGATAAAGTTATTAATTAACAAAAAATCACACGAAGAAAATTAAAATAAAGACTAATAACCGATGCTAGTATAAAGTAATGATAAAGTTATTAATTATTATTATTATTAATTAGTATGCATTACTTAAATTAAAAAAAAATTGTCGCATTTCCTTTCTTGTAATGTTTCACAAAAATCCATTCTAATCTGTATATCTTGATTTTATTTGCCATTGAAAACTGACATTTATTGATAGTTATGACGATAAGTCAACAATAATTAGATTTTTGAAACCTTGTTATTTGTAAAATTAAATATTGTTAATCAAAATGTATTTAAATCTTAAATACACCGACATGTTATTAACCTTAGGCGAGTGTTTAGGAAACTCTTGTGCAGCTGTTACGCGTTATGCAGAAAAGTTTCCTAAAAGAAACTTACCAAGTAAAAATACATTTAGAGCCATTGAAAAACGTTGTCGAGAAACTGGGAATGTGAGACCAAAAAAAATATATTCTGGTAGGCCAAGAACAACAAGAACCATTAATAAAGAAAATATTATTTTAAATTTATTTGATCAAGATCCAACAGGTAGCGTAAAGAATATGGCAAGACAAACAAATAAGTCTTTTTCAAGTACTTGGAGGATAATTAAAGAGCAGCAGCTACATCCTTATCATTACAGACGGCAAGTCCAAGAGCTCTTGCCAGACATTCTACCGGTTAGAGTGGATTTTTGTCAAACATTACAAAAAAGAACAGCCCTTAATCCAAATTTTTTAACATGTATCATTTTTATTGACGAGGTCTTATTTACGTGACAAAAAAATTTTAATTCACATGATGCATACTAATTAATAATAATAGTTTTACCAGGAGTACCTTTTTGTATGATGTTTTAGTTTACTTGAAATTTTGATTAATAAATCTAACTTTAAAAAATTTATGTTCAATACTACTTGGTACGAACCGCCCTCTATGAGAGTCAAATATAAAAACAAATTCATGGAATGTATCAGCTTCTAAAACATATTCGTATAAAATTTCATTACAGTGTTTTCAGTAGTGCAAAATCGTAATAAATGTGTATACATTTTTTTTCTTCAATGCCCTTTATCTTGAATACGGATGGCGTTACGAAAACTAACCAGTATATTTTAAAAATGCATACCAATAGATAATTTTCTTATTTTAATGTCTAACAAATATTTGCAACCACTCTTTTTACATTCTACTAGTTTTAATTGCATATTTAACTGCATTTTCATCTTTTCTTTGCTATGTTACCAATCGCATAGCTAAAATTCCTTAAATATAACGTATTAAAACTGCTTTTTGTATTTTAAAGAAATACCTTTTGGATATTTTACTCTTATTTAACCCAGTCTAAAAGACTATGGCTTAAGTGTAAGTACTATATTTAGTCAAACAATTTTTTCGCTAACTACTACAAATTAAAATTAGAAACACATATTAAGAATTGTCCACATAGCAGCAGAAGAAACTTTCCTAAAAAATATGAATATTTAACCTAATAAATTTAAGTGAAATATTTCTCTTTACCTCAGCTTGTTTTATTTAAAAATGTTAAAATGCTTTAGCCAATTGTTTTTATGACTTCTAATTTTTTGTTCATAATTGGCAAATATTTGATTTAAGTCAAATTGATATATTTGGGTTTAAAGTTTGCAAAAGACAGAAAATATGACTGCGGTGTTGGCAGGGAAACAAATGAATGGGGCCCTGTATAACTTTATGAGCAGCTAGGACGTGCCACAAAAAATGCACGACTGGCTGTGCATAAAGGTGATCCCCGGACAAAATATCCCTGACAAAATATCCCCGAATCATTTTTGCTCTCAGTATATGTATTTATGATAGCGTGACACTTTGAATCAACGTTGCACTGCCAAGAAATATCATTTTTTTTGTTACGCTTTTTGCAATACGTCATGCTTTCAAATAATAAATTATGACCCTTTTGTGATCGTATAAATTGAAGAGGCATTTTTACTAATTTAGTTAATAACAATAAAGCAAATAACATAAATAACCACAAAAACACATACTTGTGTCAGAGAAACAGGTGAAATTACAAAAATCATACTACTACGCATGTGCAAATGCATAGATTATCGATATCAATAATCGATAAATCCTAACCAACATTCTATGTTGACCCTTTGTAAAGATTTTTGACAAGTGAGTTAATTTTTGATTTTTTCAAATATCAATTTACCAACCAATTTAATTAAAAAAATTTAGAATAAAAATTTAAAAAAAAAATTTACGAAAGAATTTTCACATAATTAATTCACTTTTCAGAATTCTCTGCTGATGATGGCAATGTTGCCGAAAACGTTTGAGAATTGATTTTAAAGAATTGTGTACTATGGTCTTTGAATGCCAAGCAATACGCCATTTGACGGAATAAACTCGCATCAATATCACGTGATGAGCAAGTGTGATTGCTTTGTGTTTATATACCCTGAAGATTATAGTTGTTTAATAGTGACTAATAATTTGTTAATAGTGAAAATGACCAGCAGAGCAAATTGTTAAGTACTCAGTGTATAAAAAACCCCAATTTGGCTTTTCATTATTTTCCAAATGAGGGTCAAAAAGTTGAGCATATAAGAGAATCGGTAATGGTGACTTTGGTTAATAGAAAGAAACTGTGGGTGATCAAACTGAAGATAGGAAAAAAAATTACCAAAAACATGAGAGTTTGTTTTAAATATTTTGTTGAGAAAGATTTCATAACTCCTAGTGATTGTAAATATTTTGTTTTCTATATTTTATGTGTCAGGGGGCTATTAAAAACTTTACCTGAAAAACACTGCTATACCAAGTAAAAAATTACCCTTGTCCAGCATTACAACAAAGTCCAAAAGTCTAAAGATAGAAAAGGAAAAGAAAAGATATAAAAAAACTCTCTTGTTGGTTATTTTTATTGAAGTCAAAAATAAATAACTATTTATAATTATCATTGAAGTCATCTTATCCATTGATTTCATGAAGATCACTTTTAATAGCACTGGTCTGCAAACAAAAAGATCCAATTATCCACCTATCATCCTTCTTCTTCCTTGACACCACAAACAATAATGTGGTTTGCTGCAAGAACAGCTTCACCCTCCACGATGCATCGACCACTTGGAGTAGCAGCCAGGTAAACAAAAATTGAGGAGAATGGTAGAAACATATCTGAATTCCTTCTAATATAAAATATTAAATTTAATACCGTTTAAATATTGAAATTGTATACTAGGTTAGGTTATTATCGACCTCGTAAATCAACAAAAAATGTCGTATTAATCATCGATATACTTCCCTATTGAAAAACGTATACAAGCGGGCAACTACATTTGTAAGGTTACATGCAGACACAAATAAACTGTTTACCACCGTATTGGAATATGTCTTTAAAAGAGTAAAATGGGAAAAAATGGGCTGTAACGTTTAATTTTCCTACTCGAAATTTCAAAGGCCGGATCTGGTCAAATTCCAAACATATTTGAGTGGTGGGAGTCTTTCGACCGAGGTTGGTTGGAGGTGTGAAATCTGTTCTTTAGTTAGTCTACGTCTTGGCGTGATTTTGGAAGGGTTTATCAGATTAAATTCACCGTCCGCTGACTTGCTGTTTCGAGGGGAAGGAGGAGTTAATGGTGAAATTTTTGATTTTATTTTTATTTTATTTGTTTCTTATTAGTTGGTATATGTGATACATTGTTTTAGTGGTTGGCCTTTTGTCTTTTTTTTGCCGCTGACTTGCTGTTTCGAGTGGAAGGAAGATTTAATGTGGTTGGCTTTTTCTTTCCTTTTTTTTCCCGGCGAATTTCACCATTGGCTGGACTATAACCGAGGAAGTCCCCAGTGGGGACTCTCCATTGAGTTTCGTCGTTTCAACGAGAATTTGGAGCGGCTGAGGATGTTTTCGCCGTCTGTTCGCCTGATGCCTGAGACGGGTTTTGGTTTTAGAAGTTTAGAAATTGGTACTTTTTTGCGCTGGATTTTTCTCCGTTGTTTCTCCGATTTTTCTGCTGCTTATTTAATTTCCGCTTAAATTGTTAAAATTTTAAAATTATTTCTTTTTGTTTTATAGTACTTAAAAATTATCTAAACTTTATTTTTAAGTAAATAAACCAGTATACATTTTAGGATGTTTTTTTGTTAATTGGTTTCTAAAAGATAAAAATGGGATTTTGCAAATAGGAGGTGAAAATACGTTAATTAGCTCGGTAAATGGTACTAAAGGTAAAGTAAACTATTGAATTTGTTTGGGGTACCTATTTTTACCGATTTTTGATTCTAAAAATCGCTTGGCGCCCTTACGTGGTTTTGTAATTTTAGTTTTTTAGTTTGGTATTCGGAAAAAAATATGATTGTATAGATCCGTGAACTATACAATCCCCCAAATTGAATTCAATAGCGAAATCAAGTAGCCACGAAACCCTGACGAAATCAGTAATATTTCAGTTGATATTCTTTTTTCATATGTAACAAATTTTAGTTATTCAATTTTTTAAAATATCCGTAAATTGACAGTTTTAGTAAATATAGATATTTTCTTTTTAATTCCGTAACAGGGCATAAATATCGACAAAGAGCTGTCAAGCCACATAAGGTTCGATGATGACATTGTCATAACTGCCTAAAGTATTGACCAGGCACAAACTATGTTAAAGAGCCTTCATGAAGCGTGCAAAGAAGTCGGTTTAAAAATAAATTTTACGAAGACGCAATGTATGACCAACTTTGTCATGGGCGATAATATCTCAGTTGACGGTAGAAGTATACAGTAGGTTGCCGTACATAAATATTCGGGACACGAGATCAGGATTGGCCGAGATAATAAAACCTGCGAGCTGAACATGAGAATAGGCTTGGCGTGGGCGGCATTTGGAAAGCTTAGGGATGTTTTTAAATTAAACATTCCTTTATGTCTTAAACGAAAAACATACAATATACTGCCAGTACTAACCTATGGGGCAGAAACGTTAACGCTTACCAAAAAAACGGCGCACAAGCTGCGAGTTGCTCAGATATCTATGGAGCGGTCAATGCTGGGACTGTCTCTGGGAGACAGGATACCCAATGTGACAATACGACATAGGACTGGATACAGGACGTACAAGACTCAAAGTGGTGGCAGACACTAAGGGAGGCCTATGTCATCAGTGGACGCGAACGGCTGTTTAATGATGATGATTATCGATAATCTCCCCTTCATGGAAATCTTTAATAAAATATTTACTGCTACCAAAATTAATAGACTCTATTTGCTCCCCTTTATGTAAATCATTAGTGAGTGATGTAAAATTTGTTTTGGTAATAGAAATGTAATGTTTTTTTTTTATTAATTTTGTTGTTGAGTAAGCAAAACGAAAGTAATGGTTTTTGAAAGAGAAGAAAGCATGACAAACTGTGGGGTTTCGATTGAGAGAGAAAGAGTGGAACAAGTTAATGAATTTGTGTACTTGGGTTCATAATTTACTAGAGATGGAAAGTATGACAGTGACATTGAGCGAAGGGTTTGGCAGGAAAACAAATGAATGGGGCACTGCATAGCTTTATGAATAGCCAGAAAGTGTCAAAAAAGGCACGTCTAGAGGTGTGTTGGTTCCTACACTTATGTATGGTAGTGAATGTTGAGTTTGGCAGAAGAAGCATGAAAATACGATTAATGCTGCGAAGATGAGTAGTCTGAGAAGTATAGCCGGAGTAACTCGGTTGGATAAAGTTAAGAATAGTGAGATAAGAAAACAAATTTATAAGGCGAGTGTGAATGGACAAGTCGGTAAAGGTCGACCTCGGAGAACATATCCCGATCAGATTAACATTGTTTTGAAGAAAGGTCAGGTCAAGAGTACCAACAACCGAAGAGCATGTATGAGAGCACTGATGAATGTAGAGGAAGCAAAAGATGTGTGTAAAACCGTAGCAAGTGGAAGGAAGTGGTCTTTGCCTACCCCTATGGGAAAAAGACGTGACTTTATGTATGTTAATTTTCAATATTTTTGTCGTGGGTTTTTGGTCGAGGGGTTTTTTGTCGGGGATATTATATCACGGGGATATTTTGTTCAAAAATTAAAACGCAGGCGACCGTGCATAGAAAAGTGCTGGTCTCTACACTTATGTATGGTAGTAAATGTTGTGTTTGGTGAAAGAAGCATGAAAGTAAAATAATGCCAGAGTGACTGATGAATAAAGTAAAGAATAGTGAGTTAAGGTAACGATGTGGTGTGAAAGAAAATATGGTAACAAAGGTAAGTATAGAAATATTTAGATGTTTTAAACACAGAGAGGATGGATAAAAGAAGATTAACATAACAGATTTATGAGTCGAGTGTGAAGTCAGTAGAGGCTGACTTTGACGTACGTATTTCGATCAGATATACATTGTTTTAAAGAAAGGCCAAGTTAAGAATACCAACGAGCGACGAACATGTATGAGAACGCTGATAAAAGTAAAAGATGTGTGTTAAAACCACTACGAGAAAAAAGCGTGACTGTATGTACGTAAGTACGTCAAAATACTTTAAATAGTTTTCTTCTATTATTAGAGGCATCTGGTAGGGATAACGACTCTTGTTTCCACTCTTACATTTTCTTCATTGTCGTAATAATAATTTTTAATTTTTTTTTCTATTTTAAATTATTTCTTTTGCCATAAATATCGTCTTTGATTTTGATGAGGTACAAATGACCAAAGTAATGAAATTATTTGCATAAAGGTACCATTTCGTACCTCTTTGTCCTTCGATCTTCCTTCTATAATAAGCTTTAAAAGTCTATACTTGTCATTTCTTAAGATGTGACCAAAATACTCCGGTTTGCGCTTTTTTAGTGTAAACAGAACTTCCAGCTGCTTGTCGAGGCGTTGAAGTACCTTGGTGTTACGCACTCTTTCTACCCAGGAGATGCTTAATAGCCTTCTGTACGTCCACATTTCAAAGGCATCCAATTTTTTGCACATCGCATCTGTCAAAGTCCAAGCTTCCATTCCATAAAACAGTATGCTGAACACGTAACAGCGAAGCACTCGGATGCGCAGAGGCAAGCTTAAGTTTCTGCTGCAAAGTACCTTACGCATCTTCAGGAACAAAGCACGAGCTTGTTCTATTCTGGCACGAATCTCCTGCATGCCGTCTCACTTCTCATTTACTTGACACCCAAGATATTTAAAAGTTTACACTCGCTCAATTCGTTGACCGTTAATTGTCAGGTGTCCGTCCACGTTGTTTGATTTGCTAACTGCTAGCCACTTTGTCTTTCTCACGTTCAGGCCAAGTCCGGCCTCTGTGCTTGCAGCCGTCACGCGGCTTACCAGTTCCTGCAGTCCTTCACGTGAGTCGGCAACAAGAACCGTATCATCCGCATACCTCAGATTGTTGATATTAATCCCATTGACAGATATCCCCTCGTCACATTCATACAACGCCTCGGAATACAAATTGAATAACAGTGGTGATACAATGCATCCTTGACGAACGCCTTTTAGGATTTTGATCTCGTCGGACGCGGTGTTATCGATTCTTAATTGAGCACTTTGGTTCCAGTAAAGGTTGGCTATTATTCTAAGGTCTCGTTGTTCCAGTCCAATTTTTCTAAGAATGTTAATCAGTTTTTCGTGCTTAACTTTATCAAAGGCTTTTTCGTAATCGATGAAACATGCGTAAACGTGCCTCCCTTGTTCCAAAGCCATCGCGAAAACCAAACTGAGAGTCCCCCATCATTGTCTCGCACTTCGCATATATTCTTTTGTGTATTATTTTCAAGAATAGTTTAAGCACATGGCTCATCAGGCTAATAAGACGATAATCACCGCAGTTCTTGGCCTTCGCGTTTTTGGGGAGCGGGACAAAAGTAGATTTTAACCAATTAGAAGGTATACTGCCGTTTCGGTAAATAAGATTGAATAGCTTTACCAGCGTGTTCAGTGATTCTTAGTTTTGCAGTATTTTAAGAACTTCTATATAGACGTCATCAGGACCAGTAGCTTTCCCATTTTTTAAAATTGACAGCGCATATTGAACTTCTGCCTTCGTTATGTCCAAGCCTTGGCCTTGATTAAAGAATTCTTCCTGAAGTTCTGGCCGGGTATCGTGAAATAGGTGCTCGATGTAGTCGCACCATTTCTTCAGTTTTTCTGAAGTATCTAGTATTAGCCTGCCCTGTGCGTTCTGTAAAGTCGTCGCGTTTCTATTTCTGCAGATACCTGCTGCCTCTTTTATCTTCTTGTGCATGTTTAAGGTATCGTGTTTTGCTTCTATTGGTTCTATTTCTTGGCATTGCTCGGAAAGCCATTTCTCTTTTGCTTCTCTTATCTTGTTTTTAATTATGCGGTTTTGCGCCCGGTATTCGTTTTTCTTGCCCTTGAGTGTTCGTCTTTTTTCCATAAGATCAAGGATTTCCTCCGACATCCATGGTTTTTTTCCTGGATTGCGTTTAATCTATGATATAATTTGTTAAGTTACTTCGCTAAATCAAGATTTCATAGGAAATTTCATCAGTGGCGAAACGTCGAGAGTATTTCAAAATAATTCAATATGCAGAAGTCGTTACATCTACTTGTTTTTAATTTAGATTTTATCAGATATTAACAACCCATCTGTAGTGCACATTCTTAAAAATAAAAAGTAAAGATAGTTAAAAAAAACGTTAACTCGTCCTGGTTATGACATCAATTTATGTGGTTTAGTCTACAATGTGGTAAAGTAAAAGTACTTTACAATCTATTGCGGGAAAAAGCAAATTGCAATTCATAACGAGCAAAATATATCTTTTCTATAGGCTATGTACAAGGGGGTGCAGTAAGAAATATTATTAATGCGTTTTAAAGAAAGGCCAGGTCAAGATTACCAACAACCGACGAGCATGTTTAAGAGCACTGATGAAAGTAGAGGAAGCAAAAGATGTGTGTAAGAACCGTAGCAAATGAAAATAAAGTGGTCTCTGCCTACCCCTACGGGAAAAAGGCGTGACCATATTTATGTATGTATGTTCATTCATTTCTTTATCTATCTTTTTTACCACATCTTATCACACTATTTCTTACTTTATCCAACAGAGGAACTCCAAGCTATACTTCTCAGACTACTTATCTCGCAGAACTAATCATACTTTCAACCTTTTTCTGCAAAAATCAACATTTACTACATAAGTGAAGGGACCAGCACTCCTTTATGTACAACCAGACGTGCCTTTCCCTTTAATCTTGTTTAATTTGGTCGAATTGATGACTGACGACCACCACTGTACCAATAATAGTCTGGTTTCTGAAGAAACTATTGAGCAGAGCACTTTACAAGAAACTGAAAACATGCGTTAAGGAAAAATAATATGTTTATACATGAAAAAAAAGATAATTTTAAGACTTTTTTGATTTGTTTTAACTTTAAGAGAAGCTGTTATAATGTGACTTTGTTAATTTTGTCAATTTTAAAACTAAAAACAATATTCTTAAATGTGAAATGTTAAATTTCAGATACAATAACTCTATCTAATAACTGTCAAAAAAAAAGGTTTTTTTATATTTGTTATTATAACTAAATTTAAAATGTTGCACTAGTTAAAGATACAATATTTTTTTGTGTTTATGGAAAACTTGCTAAGTTTTATTTTGAAAATTGTATTCGATTAAAAACCCTGCTTAGTCACAAAAGTGGCTTTAAATAAATAACAAATGATTTAATAACCTTTTTTTATTTTATATTGTAAGGTATAAAATTAATATTCAGAAATGTAAAAGACTTTTCTTAAAATAAATTCATAATTTTTAAAGAATGTTTTTATCTCTCCTGACAATTTACCTAATATGCTGTTAGCAGGTTTACACTCTAAGCCGACGATACTGAAGAATGAACCGTCTTAGACTAGTTGCACATGACCACCTAGATAAATTAAGTAACTATAAAACGCCCACCATATTACGAGAAAGACTGCGTGTCGCTGGTTGTGTAAACCGGTAATTTGCTCGAAGCGAATGCCTCGACGGCATTTTCACGGTTTCCAACTATTCACCCAATTAGGCTCATAACGCGTATTTATAGTTAACTTAAAATAGCAAACTAGCTTTCGACAGAATATTTTGTTTAAATATAAATTTTACGATTGTTTTACACACACTTTCTAAATTAATGATTTTTTTGTCTTTTTTAATACATACATACATACATATAGTCACGCCTTTTTCCCGTATGGGTAGGCAGAGGTAGAGCGACAGATTTTTAAAAGCATTAAAACTGGTTGATTAATCACTATTATAATAACAAAACACATGCATAGTGATAGTTAATAGGATCACCAAAGGTTCGTGTTTCGCCATAAACCTTGTCACGAGCCTATTTTTTTCCCATCTACCGTTTCATTATTAATTGTGTCTCTGATAGTCTGGTGCTTGTAAATAGTTTTGCATACCGTATTTTGTTTGTTGTAGATAGTGTTGCATACCTAGTAGAGATGGGATTTAATTATTAATGGCTGTGACATTTTTGTTAATTGGAGTGGGAGTCTTTGTATTAGATTTCGTCTTGATTTTTGGCCTCGATTGTCGTGTGTTGTCAGCTATATTATTGTTTGGTTTGCTTTTCTGTGTGTATGGGCTGGCTATCAACACGGACGAGCGTGACTATGAGTTGGGGACATAGATTTGCAAAGGTTGGCTGACGCGTGTCCCGTGTCATTTTCTGATATCCGGCCTGGGAGTGAGAAGTGGAGATCAGTCGTTTGGTGTCAGTGGTGGAAGTCAGGTGAGAGTTTTTGGAATGATTTGATATTAACACGTGAGCAGAACTTCTACGGTTTTTTCTTTCATATCTGGCTGTATTTGGGCCATCTTAATTGGATTTTGAAAAAAAACCATTTAATTTTTAACTTGACCATTCTGTCGTGCCTTTGTGGTGGATATTTTGGTTATTGGGGTCGAGTTAAAATGACCGCGTGCGGGATTTGATGGAGGGAAGCCATTGTTAAGTACCAGGTGCAGTTCCATAATTCAAACCGGGCCAGGAGTAGGCCACAGGATTCGTGAATTCGTGTATCCAAAGGTTACAAGTGATTTATTTTAGTATATTTAAACGACTTGACTTATTTTCGACACTGCGATTAAGTTTTGTTTTAATTTATTAATATGGTACACTGTTGAAAACTATTTATTACATTGGATAATATGCCGAGTCTGAACTTTGTTTAAAGTAATATTTTCAAGAGTTCTTTGTGTCCAAGTAAAA
The DNA here is from genome assembly GCA_950111635.1 of Agelastica alni. NCBI lineage: Eukaryota > Metazoa > Arthropoda > Insecta > Coleoptera > Chrysomelidae > Agelastica > Agelastica alni. Next base: position 64,333,468 of record OX467710.1, read on the forward strand.
ACGTTTATTCATACTTATTTGTAAATATCCTACAATATTGCTATTTTGAAGGACAGCCATCGTAAAAAGAATTATTTTTGAAAAAAGCTCGAGTATTTTAACAGTGTAAATCTTTAAAAATACTACTTGGTGTTTCTGTTCCTGGATCATCGATGTAACAGTGGCGTCTTAATGAAGTTTTCAATTAGTTACATAGTATTGAGTTTAATTTTATCAACTTATCAGTTATTATGTGCTTGATCTAAGTGTTTTTAATAGTTTAAAAGTAACTAATTATTTTTCATTAAATTTAAACCTGCTCCAAGTTGAATCCGAATTTATACATTACTGAATATAATTTATGTGGTTATTGTGAGGGTTTCAACTTATTATTTTTGTTGCAAGTCCATTTATTTTGTATTTTTGTTGTTGTGTTAATCTTTTGCTATCAGGAATTCTATATAAAACCAATTATTTTTGAAAGTTTAAATATAATGAACATTTCTTTTTTTTTGTTGTTTTTAATTTTTTTTTGTACCTCATTAGGTTTTTTATTATTGTCTGAAAGATTGTTACAATTAATTTAAATATTATTTTAAGAAAAGTGTATTAAATTCGTTTAATCCACTTTACAAAAATACAAAATTTGTTGTAAAAAATCAGAACATAATTTTTACTTAATTAATATATTGCAGTAATTGTAAATATAGTTTTATTTATCTAGTTCACCATAATTGTTTGTTGTTTATCGTGTGGCTCTGCTGGTGCCTACAAGACCTAGGGGTTTCCGACTTGTACCGTCTAAGTCGGTGGCGCGGCTCACTTTTATATTTTTTTCTTCTACCCTCTACGGCTGAGCTCGGGCATAATTTGCCAGTAGAGAGACCACTGGCAGAGTACTCTTTAGAGAACGAAAAAGACGTGGCAACCTTTCTATATCCAATTTGTAGAAATGTGTTAATTATTATAGTTTCTATTTGACTATCTGTTTGACTTTTTGTTATTTTGTATTTTGTTGTACGATTTCCAATTTTTTTTTCTTTTTTGTAACCAAGATTAAAACAGATATCTTTTTTTGGTTACATCAATAATTAAAGCTACTAAAGGCAAGTTTATACAGCAAATAAAGATAGAATAAGAACAAAAGAGGCCTTTTATCTTTGTCTTATTTTATTTTATTTTGTTTAAAAACTGATAATGCGCGTGATCCAAATAATTTCTGATCTAAATATTCTCAGTTTACAATCAACCTAACCTAACCTAATAATACTATTTGTGGAGGTATTTTTGATTTTCCTTTTATGGCCCGTATATTTATTTCCTAAAAGCTTCCATTTGTGTCCAGAAGCTTTAGCTACAGAATTTTATTTTATTTTATTTGCTGAATAAACTCGCCTTAAAGGTATGACCAAACACAGTACAGCATATTTCACGAATATAAGGTGGTGTCGGATTATCATTGGAAAATCGATAACCAGTATTCAACTGTACAAAAGTAAATTCCCCTAATATTTTTAAACAAATTTCGTAGGTTGCCACGTCTTTTTTTCGTTCTCCATTGAGTACTCTGCCAGTGGTCTCTCTACTGGCAAATTATGCCCGAGCTCAGCCGTAGAGGGTAGAAAAAAATATATAAAAGTGAGCCGCGCCACCGACTTAGACGGTTCAAGCCGGAAACCCCTAGGTATTATAGGCACTAGCAGAGCCACACGATAAACAACTGATATTATGGTGAACCAAATAAATAAAATTATAGCAAAAATATATTGGATACTTTACTCACACAATAAATCAAAGTACACAGCCCAATAGCAACATTATAACAAATATAGTCAAAATTAACAGCTATGGTAAATTTTCTTGCTAAAACAAACCAAAAATTTAAAATTTACAACTTTATAAAATAACCATAACAGAAGTAAGAGTAACAGACTTTACCAAGTTATCAAAAAAAAAGTAAAACGTACATAAATCAACTCATTAATAACACTAAATCAAACGTTTACATAAGGCTGCTAATTTACTCATGTTTTTACCATTTACATAAAGATTTTCACTGCCAAAACAATCGAGTTTTTTTAAAAAAATATTTTTACAATGGTTGTCCTTTAAAATATCAAAATTGTAGGATATTTACAAATAAGTAGGAAGAAAATATATTTTTACTTGGACAAAGAATTATTGAGAAGATTATTTTGATCCAAGTTTAGTTTTGGCATATTATCTAATGCAATAAATAGTTTCCAACAATGTACTATATTAATAAACTAAAACAAAACTTAATCGTGGTGTCAAAATAAGTCACGGCGTTATATATTTAAAAATAAATCACTTATAACTATTGGGTATACGAATTTACAATGTACTATATTAATAAACTAAAACAAAACTTAATCGTGGTGTCAAAATAAGTCACGGCGTTATATATTTAAAAATAAATCACTTATAACCTTTGGGTATACGAATTCACTACTCCTGGTCGGTTTGATTATGGAACGGCACCTGCTAATTAACAATGGCTTCCCTCAAATAAATCCCGCATGCGGATATTTTAACTCGACACCAAAATCCAAAATATCAACAACGAAGGTAAGATAAAATGGTCAAGTTAAAAATTAAGTGGTTTTTCTTCAAAATCCAATTAAGATCGCCCAAATACAGCCAGATATGAAAGAAAATCCGTAGAGGTTCTGCACACGTGTTAATATCACACCGTCCCAAAAACTCTCACCACCACACCACTCCCAAGACTGCCACCAAATGACTGACTCCCAGGCCGGATATCAAGAAATGACACGGAATTGACGTAAACCAAGAATCGCACTCGTCCGTGTGGATAGCCAGCCCCATCCACACAGAAATTCAAACCAAACAATAATATAACTGACAGCCATTAACAATCGAATCCTATCACTACAAGGTATGCAACACTAATTACAACGAATGATATATTTAAGTAACAACAAAATACGGTACCTGAGGAATACGAAACTATCAGAGACACAATTAATAATGGTACTGTAGAAGGGAAAAAATAGGCACGTGACAAGGTAACGAATTTTATTTTATAAGGGACTTCTTGTTTGGAAATTAAGGGTCAATATGTTTATTTGTAAGCACGGTTAATTTTTACTTTATTTATTGTACATAATAAAAGAGGTAGGTAAGAAATCCAAACAAATTTCACTATTTAACCAAGTTATTAAGCTTTAATTTGGATTGTTGATTCATTTTTGTTGGATTTTTGTTAAATTTTTTGTTAGATTTCTAGAAAAGTAATTAGTAATCCTGGGTTATCATTGTAGTGGGTACCGACAGAAAAATCGTATAGTACCGCTTTTTAAAAAATTATACCCACTGTAAACAAGAATGCTCTTTATTTGTTCATCTGGACAAACCTTGGATTTTTGTGAAACAAAAGAATTTGGCAGGATGATAACATAAAGTCTCTAAAATACATCGAAGGTAAAGAAAAACGACACTTTATTGTGCATGCAGGTGAAAGGCATGGTTTTGTTAATGGGGCGGATCTTTTATTTTTGTTAAAATCAAAATCGGCCAATTATCATGACAATATGGATACAGAGATGTTTGTGAAATTGTTAATAGAGAAACTATTACCATCGTTACATGAACCATCTATCATTGTATTAGATAATGCTCCGTACCATTCGGAAATTTTAAATAAGCAACTAACAAACTACTGGACGGTACAGAAAAAAAAATAACGAACACCTGACAACAAGCACTCCTGAGATTTAGAAAAATTGTGTCACAAAATGTGAAAATTTGTAAAGGAATGGTGGGTTCGTGAAAACCGCATCGAGGCAGTTAACCCTGTTATCATTTACAATCCGAAGTTGGATAGCGACGACAGTGATTCCGATTATGATAACTATAAATCTGATAATACCGTAAATACTACATGTTTAAACATATTTATTAAATTGGTAACAATAATTTATTTTTGTTGCATTCTCTTTTAACATAAATAAATATGTGCCTATTTCTAACCAAAAAACTCATCGAGATCTACATCAACGATTTCTGTTCACAATAAGGCAAAAGATAAAAAATAAAACCTCTTAACAAAAGCATAATAATAAACAAAAAATGTTCGGGTTTAAATGTACCTTTCAACACAGTGCGGTGTCTCGGTGACTAATCAGATACAGTCGTATATTGGTAAAATGGGCTATACACTAATGTTCACATGAAAATATTGTAAAGATATTAATTTATTTTTAAATATTATTAAGTTTGTTTATTTAATCTATTGTATTTTAAACCCACATTGTATATCACTATATTTTCTGATGAATTTGCTTTAACAGAAAAAATAACCCAACAAAACCATTAAAAAACATGTGTTATGGTTTTAAATTTTTAAATTAAACATAGAAAGACACCATTTTAATGAATATAATTATGTTAAAAACGATTGGCATGCTTGAAAATGGCGCTCGACAAACAGATGTAGCGCGCACATTTGGAACATCTTAAAGCGTAATTATTCGCGTCCATTAGGGAAAAAATAATGCATCTAATGCACAAGATCTATAAATCATAATGAAGATCGTTTTTTATAATTAGCTGAAAGAAGAAACCCCGCGGTAACGGCAGTTAAGTTACAAATTCTGATAATGCAAACAAATGAAACACAGGTTACTTTCAGTACGCACGAAGCTTACTAATAAGAAGACCGCTGACATGTCAATCTTTAACGAGAGGCAATCGCGCTGTTCGTAGTTTGTGCTGATTTAAAACGTGTTATCAAGTGTAGGGTACCGGAAAATGAAGCACGATTGCAAAATATATGGAAGGTTTATTTTTATCATTGAAGGTATGACCGAGCGCTTTAATTGTTAGTGTATGGCATTCACTGCCCTCTGGTGACCTTGGCTTTTGCAGCCAAGCTCTGACTTCTAACATGTTGTAGCTGGTGTCACCAGCTTATCGAGAGTACTCTACCCGCATATTAGCAGATACCCTCTCTTTCCCCGTACTCATTAAAGACCGTCGGATTTCAATACAAAGTTCGACCACGATTTTATCCCTTATGCCTTTTTATGTACTGAAAATGTCTCATGAGATAAGCAAAAAAAAGAAAATTTAGAGTTGAACCAGGTTGCGTTTTTCTGAAAATTAAATTTTCCTTATTACAAAAAATTTGTGTCATTTGACGATATTCTCCCTTATGCTTTATGAACCGATAGAGGAGTATTAATTATATTTATTAAAATTAAGGCATAATGGCTACTGGTGCCCTAAGGGTGTTAGTTATGACCTTTTAACATTACATGTTTAGGGCAAAATTAACACCCACTAGCACTTATGCCTAAAGTTTTATTCTTCTTCTTAGTCCCTTACATCATACATGATAAGTGGTGGTTTTAAATTTCTGTCATTATCCAGTCTGTTCAGCTCGTGACTAATAATTTGATACCATCGTTGCCTGCTGCTAGCCTCTCTTGTTGCTGTCTCTAAATTTAGGCCAGTTAAATTGCGAACGGTGTCTGTCCATCTCGGTGGTGATCGGCCTCATCATCTGTTACCAAATGGTATTGATATAAGACTCTTTTTTCAATGAATGATCTGATTATGTTAAGTAGCTCATTAAATATTTGTAGTGCTATCCGTAAAAAATTACGTATTTAATCGAATTCTTTTTTTAATACGAAGGAATTGTTGTAATTTTGAAAATCGCTTGTTTGTTTGTTATTAGTTTCTTGGAAATAAAAATAATCTTCTTTCGTGCACAATTTTAGCATGTCCTCGTTCTTTTTAAATATCCTTACAAATAATAAAACAACTAGAGCTGTGTATGCCTTGAACATAACATAACGTTTTATTACTCTGACAACTTACATCTTATGACTTTTATTGAACTCATTACTGCAGACTAATAACAATGAGAATAGTTAAACCAGCCCATCTTGTTCATTCGGTATTCATTTCCTTTTTTTTAATATCAGTATTTTTACACTGTAAAAAATATTATAAAACCAAATACATTAACTACCTGTCGCGAAATCCTGTAAAGTTAGAACTGTATATTTTCTTCAAACTTGACTTTTTATGGTAAAAATTTACCAAATAAAAAATTTAAGTAAAATGTAATTGGGTGGGTGTCTGTATATATGTCAGTATGAGTTTATTAAATATATACCATGGAGATTTCCAGAGTTGTAAATACAATGTAGGTGGATAAAATAAGTCGTTAATGTCAAATGTTTAAGACCAACTATAAAAAATATAAGAATTCCGTAATTATTTAAGTTTTTCTAACGATAGACTAGATTACTTTATTTAGTTTTGATGTTTCTATTTTATATTAGACATTTTTTGTCAGAGTTAAATGGGCAAAGACACATTTTTTTCAACGGTTCCTAAACACGTATTCCGCTTCTTCTACATTCATTACCACTTTTATACATGCTCGTCGGTTGCTGGTATTCTTGACCTGGCCTTTCTTTGGAACCATTTTGATCTGATCTGATATTCCTTACTTTATCCATCAGATTTACCACAGCTATACTTCTCGGACTACTCATCTCCGTAGCATTAATTTTTTTTTCATGTATTCTTTTGCCAAACCCAACATTCATTACTATACATAAGTGTAGTGACCAGCACTCCTCTACGCACAGCTAGTCGTGCCTTTTTTAACACCTTCTGGATGGTCATAAAGTTATGCAGGGCGCCATTTATTTGTTTTTCGGCCAACACCCTTCACTCAATACATAAAAGACCAAAATGTAAATGATGTAGAGCCAAACTTTGCAAAACATTTTTTTTCAAGAATAAATCTCTTTTATTGTTTTTACATGCAATACGAGGTCTATCCCTACAACGCTCCATGCGATATTTCCCATCGTTGGAAACAATGCTGTAAGTCATCTTTCGTCAACTCCTTCGAGACTCTTGCCACTTTTTTTTTACAGCTTCCACGGACTCAAACCTCGTTCCTTTTAATGCAGATTTTACTTTGGGAAACACATAGAAGTCACATGATGCAAGGTCTGGTGAGTAAGGTGGATGTTCTAACACTGGGATGCTGCGCTTGGTCAGGAATCTCTTGAAATTTTGACACACTTTTTTTTATTTTCAAAGTTTCACGTAAATTTTCCGTACACATTTTTTAACAATGCCTACAGTTTCAGCAATTGCACGAATACTTAATCGAAGGTCAGACCTGTCCGCGAATCATCTTCAACGTCACCTTGAAAGAACTTAAATCATTCAAAAACACGTGCCCGCGATAAAAATTTACTGCCATACACTTCTTTCAGTAAATTATAAGTTTCAGTAGCGGTTTTTCCACGTTTGGAGTGAAATTTAAGACCGATTCGTTGCTCTATTATTACACTAACCATTTTAACCGGCAAAACAAAATAACAACACTAACGGAAATGAATGACTATAACTAAACGATGAAGTTTACACAAACGACACTAACTGCATTCTGAAGAGAAAGCTTCACACTAAACAGCTGTCGGTTGGCGCATGCGCACTTGTTCCGCCGCAGCTTCAGTCTCGTTATTTAATGGCCACACCTCGTATTTAAAACTTAGCCCCAATAATCATTTTTAGGGTTAATATATTTTTAAAGGAAAATGATCTTTTTATACATTTCATTAATAAACACTGCAGTTTAAAATTATTCTTGCTTAAAAATTATTTGTTTTTTGATCAATATTTACATAGTTTGTCATTTTCCTATAAAAACAAGACCCTCTAATGGATGATTCAACGTTAAAAAAGCTTTTCAAAACAAAATGTTCTATAAAATTACCTCTGAATACAATTTTCTTGTTATTTCTTTATACTTTTTGGTCTTATTTACGTTATATAAGCTGCTGATGTATAGACAAATATTTATTGTTATATTTTTTCATATATTTTAAAAAAGATTAGAAAGTAGTAAACTAATTTTTTTAATTTGTAACCGATAAATGTGTTTTCTAAATTAGATTACACATTACAGGTTTTTATCACTTATTAAAATGTTCAAGTATGTTTTTTATGGTGTAGGTGTCATTTGAACTGACATAATTCATTCTTCTTGCAAACCATAGGTCTTCAGTCAATATTTATTGTCTTTAAAATGGTATGAGTATACCATTCAATAATATATTACGACATCTGAAATGATTAATATCGCCACCACACTCTGTAAATTGTTGTGTTACAAGAAATAACTTCATCATTGTATTCTTTCGTTGGTCATCACCTTGAGTTATGAGATAAACCACTAACCTTGTGTTTATGTTCAGCAGCGTACGACTGCTTTCCTATTACTGAGTACAAAGATTAATGCATATAGATTAAAAGTCTATTTATTCTCGGTAGAATTACTAACAAGTTATTGGGATTTTCAGTAAATAAAAGCTTATGATCGTGTTATAATTATGTTCTTCTAAATTACTTTTTACTTTCGTGAAAAAATTTATCGTTTACCATTCGAGCAAAATATCTCATAAACTTATCATCGCTCTGTTAAAAACACGAACTAAAGTTTAAGGTTTACAATTTTTTTAAATGGAATTAAAAAAAAAAAACAAATTTCATCTACAGACTTAAATTGACTTGAATTTTATAATTATTTATATATTTTATAGACAATTAAAAGACCACTTAATTATTTATGATTAAAACAGTTTAAAAAATTGTAACAGCTGATATAACAAATTGCAATTAAACTCCATAATTTTACAAGGTTAGCTTTTATTATTATTTTAAGAATGTTGTTAGAATTATGTAATTTTTACTAATAACTGTATTGCGGTACAAAACACTTCAAATATTTGGTACAATGGCCTGAAACTCAAAGGCGGTATAATTTTCGTCAATGACAAAATAACACATTATATCCTTAATCACCATTTAAGTTAATCGACGAAATTTTCCTAGACGGTCGTCCCTTCAATCTTCTTTACATATGGTGCAATCACACACCCGCAAATAAACGTAAGTTCTAATATTGCTTTTACAAATTTAATTAAAAAAAAATAATACAGAATTTGATCACTGACTCTTGGTGGTACAGTGCTCGTCCGTGATGTCATGCTGGTGGTAACTGAACTCGATATTGCAAAGTAATTAATTACAATTATTTAAAAAATTAATAAAATTAAAGCAGTAATTAATTACTTGCCTTCAATTGCAATTCATTTGTAATTCACTTACTCGTTTAGTTAAAATTACAATTACATTGTACCTACTAAAGTACTTTTAATATTAGCAGAACCCGGCAGACATTGTCTTACCCAAACTTAAGTTTGCCTGATTTGAAGGTATCACTATTATACTTAGTGACCCCAAAAACTATGAATCTGACACTTATATCGGCAATTTTAATAGTTTTTATACTTCAACAACCTTTCACCCATTTCGTATACTTGCCTGCTTTGGGAATATCACTATCAAACTCAAAACTCCAAAAACTATGAATTTGACACCTATATCGGTGTTTTTAATAGTTTAACTAGACGTCTTCCAACAAAATAAATTTTATTTTATTCGCGAAAAATTGCCTGTATAAATTTTAGCAAATCACTCCCGAAAAACTCTCTTAATAAAAGATAGGTTAGCTTGACGTCCTTTAAAAATGAATACGCTTTTTCTCGAATAAAATTTACACTGTCGCTTTGACAGATCTTCTTCTTCTAGGTGCCATGACCGTTTAACGATCGTTGGCGATCATTCTGGCTATCATGTTTGCAATCATTATTTTGTTGGTAGCCGCTCGGAAAAGTTGCATAGTGTTGAGACCAAATCACTGTCTGAGATTTTGAGCCAGGAAGTTCTTCGTCTGCCGGGGCGTCTCTCACTATTAATCTTACCCTGTATTATAAGATGTAGAATGTCATACTTTTCTGGGTGTCTTATGATATGTCCGAAATATTCAAGTTTTCGTTGTTTTACAATATTGACCAATTCTGTATCTTTATGCATTCTTCTAAGCACCTCCTCGTTTGTGATTTTTTCACCCAACTTATTCTTAGCATTCTCCTGTACAACCACAACTTGAAAGCTTGTTGACGTTTGAGCGTGGCTTCTGTTAGTGTCCAGCTCTCGACTCCGTACAAAAGAACTGGAAAGACATATGCTCTAATCATCCTCATACGTGGGGCAATTGATAGATCGTGACTGGTAAAAAGTTTTTTCATGCGAATAAATGTTGCCCTTAATACGTATTTTGATTTCAACTGATGGATCCCAGTCCTCGTTTATCCTGCAACCAAGGTAGCTCGCACTTGAGACTCTGTCTAATTGTGTTCCGTTGACGTAGACACTAGCAACTTGATTATGGATTCCTTTGCTTATTAGCATGTATTTGGTTTTTGCCGAGTTTATTTTCAAACCAAATACTTCGCAAGCTTCAGTTACCCTATTAATAAGTCTCTGTAGGTCATCAATGGACTGCGCGAGTATTACAGTGTCATCCGCGTATCTCATGTTGTTGAGGATTTATACATTTATCACAACTCCGTGTTATCCAAATCCGTGTCTCCTAGGGCCTGCCCAAATAACTCTTCAGAGTACAAATTAAAAAGGAGTGGAGACAATATACATTCCTGTCTTACACCTTTCTTCACTTCCACATCTTTCGTCAGGTGACCGTTAATTCTGACTTTGGCAAACTGGTGCCAATATAAATTACCTATCAAGCGGATATCTTTGTCATCAATACCAGTTGTTTTGAGTATCTCTATAAGTTTGTCATGTCGCACTTTGTCAAAGGCTTTTTCAAAATCCACCAGGTACACGAACACTTCAGAGTCAACGTCTCGGCAGCGCTGTATCAGTACTTGAACTCCAAAGAGCGCTTCACGCGTTCCCAATCCTGATCAAAAGCCAAACTGAGTTCTGCCGATGCTCGCTTATAATTTTTGATATATTCTCGAATGAATAATACGCAAGAATATTTTAAGAAGGTGGCTCATCAAGCTGATGGTACGGTAGTCACTACATTTTGTAGCTCTGTTTTTCTTAGGGATTGTAACAAAAGTTGACCTCAGCAAGTCGGTTGGAATAATGCCCGTATTGTATATTGTGTTAAAGAGTTTTATTATCGTTGTTATTCCCTTTGACAGATAAAGTTCCCGAAAATATACAAGTACATTAACAACAAAAACTTCGGAATATTACCGTGAATACAGAGCACAACTTAAAGGGGGACTACCATTAATGCAATTATTGCAAAAAATATTGCTAAATTTATAGTGTTTTACTTCGTCTGCGCTTGGAGACTCCACGCACCAGTTTTTTTTTATATTTTAACCCCATCCTACCCCTTCTGTTAATCCAATCGCTACCAAACTTTACAGGATCACCTGCTGGGCTAATCTAAAAATTGCAACTGTCGGCAATGTTTGGGTCAACTTACTTATGCGAGTCTACATTTTCTGAAATGAAGATAATTAAGTCAAAATATTGCAATTAATTAACTAACAAGCATTTGCAATCATGCTTGCGATTAGCACTCGGTAATTAGAGTGCAACAGAAGTAGATTGGCGGGCGACTAGCCTCTAAAATAACAAATATTGGGCTAAATATACTTCACATTCGTAAACTTCTTTCTCCGATTGTACTTCTGTTGCACTGTACGTAACATCGTGTAAAAAGTTTGCTAGGGACATGCAGTGCTACGCTTCTACATTCAAAGTCACTTTTTAAAATTTAATAATAGAACTCTTTTGTTTTGCAACACCCAATAAACTTGCAATTTCGAATAATTAAGAGGTTTTTAATTGATATTTTAGAGAAGACCAACACTTATCTTGACTAAAAAATGCATATTGTGCGGTAAAACTAATATCTGTACTACGTATGCACCCTAGCTAGACGACAATTTTGCATCACACATACTTGCGGCCTCTCAGAGTCGATCGATCGTAGTCTAACAATATTGAGGTAGATCGCCAGCAGATCAAGTTTAAGCACCCTGCACTAGAGCATGTATGGGAAATACGTTTTTTTTATTTTTATTTAAATTTTGTTTTTTTTTAAATAGATTGTGGTTTAAATAAACTTTGTTAAAATTAACTTTCAAGTATCTATTGTGCGTCTAACTAGGCAAAATTTTGTTCTGGAATTGTTTAACTTTTGATTAGACGTGTATTCAAACAGTGTACAGTTGCTATGGTAACATATTAAAAAAAGTAAAGAGGGAGTGGTACTCCTAACGTGGTTAACATATAGAATCACCCCCATACTTTTCCTGGAGAAGCTCAAACGAAACATCGATTATTTTCTCTGGTTTTCATATTTCATCGGACAAATTAATCTCTTAAGATACGAGGGCGGTTTGATAAGTCAGTGACTTTTTGAATAAAACAAATTTTTTTCCGCAAATAAACATTTTATTTTTCTACATAATCACCTTTTAGCTCGATAAATTTAGTCCAGCGTTTTTCTAATTTTTTTATTCCATCCAAATTATAGGTTTTTTCAAAGCTCTTAAAATACGCGTTTGTTTCGGTAGGTAATGACTTCTTCATTCGACTCAAATCTCTTACCGCCCAGCCATTTCTTTAGGTTTGAAAACAGAAAATAGTCGCAGGGGGATAAATCTGGAGAATATTCTGGATGAGGTAGCAGTTCATATCCCAATTTGTGGATTTTGGCCATCGTGACTAGACAAGTGTGCACACGTGCATTGTCTTGATGGAACAGCACTTTCTTCTTCGCCAAATGCGGCCGTTTTTGCTTCAAATCAACGTCGAATATGGTTAAAAGCTTTGAATAATATTCGCCGGTGATCGTTTTACCTTTCTTGAGGTAATCGATGTGAATGACACTGCGTACATCCCAAAAAACTGTGGCCATGACCTTGTTAGCTGACAGACTCTGTTTCGCCTTCTTTGGTCCACGTTCACCCCGAGCAACCCACTGTTTCGATTGTTCCTTGTGATGGATCCATGTTTCATCCACAGTAACAAAACGGCGCAAAAATTCGTCCGGATTACGGCTGAACATCGCTAAACACTCTTTAAAAGTGGTCACACGATTGCGCTTATGGTCGTGTGTGAGCAATCGCGGCACCCATCTCGCAGAGAGTTTTTTAATGTCCAAATATTCGTGTAAAATATGATGTACCCGTTCAGTAGAGATACACCTACAGCATGAGCCAACTCACGCACTTTCATTCTCTAAACATCCAATATCATTTCATGGATTTTATCGACGATTTCCGGCGTGATCACTTCTTTTGGGCGACCTGGACGTTCGGCGTAACTAGTGCTGGTACGACCCCAACGGAACTCTGTAAACCACTTCTTAACCATTGAAATTGATGGTGCCGATTCCCCGTAGTATGTATCAAGTCTTTCCTTAGTTTCAGTGATGGATTTTTTACGTAAAAGGTAATGCTTAATCAGCACACGAAATTCACTTTTTTCCATTTTCGTAAAAATTCACGATGTTGTCTGCTTTGAACGGCTATCAAACACCAACTGCACGACGTAGCTTGCTCAAAATTAGAAAGTTGCCCACTTATAGATTATAGTTGACGGCAGCACCGTTGCATTTGGAGTAACTGCGCGGGAAATTCAAAAAGTCACTGACTTATCAAACTGCCCTCGTAATAATGCATTAGCTCAATCTGAATAAAAAATTTTATATTCAATAAATTTTTTAAACTAATAAGTTTATAATCAAGTCATATTAGAGTCATCTGAAGAGGAGTTGCAGGCGATGGTTAATGTTATACATGATGCCCTGAAAATCAAAGGGATGAAAATAAATGTAAGCAAAACTAAGGTTATGGTTTTTGAAAGAGAATAAAGCATGACAAACTGAAGTTTCGATTGAGGGAGTAAGAGTGGAACAAGTAAATAAATTTGTATATCTGGGTTCAAAGTTTACGAAAGATGGAAAGTATAACAGTGACATTGATCTAAGGATGTTGGCAGGAAAACAAATGAATGGGGCACTGCAAATCTTTATAAACAGCCAGAAAGTTTTAAAAAAGACACGTCTGGCAGTGCATAGAGGTGTGTTGGTTCCTATACAAATATGTTTGAGAGCACTGATGAAAGTAGAGGAAGCAAAAGATGTGTGTAAGAAGGAGGAAGTGGAAGGAAGTGGTCTCTGCCTACCCCTACGGAAAAAAGGCGTGACTATATGTATGTAAGTTTATTGTTAAAATAATTGTGGACAAAAACAGTAAATTAAAGCATTATTTTGTTACGCACTCTAATTTTTCCAAACCGTCTTAGGGTACTATATATCTTAAATCGTTATTCAACAATTTTTAACACATAAATTTGCTAATTTATTTTATCTAATACATCAAAAAATACCAGATAATGATTTTTAATATCGCGAAATATATTAACGCTCCCAGTTCAAAATTACATGTTGTAAGCCGATTAGTATCTTGAGTGAGGTTCTCCATTTTAAGCTATCCACAAGATTTCAAATTTTTTAATTTGTGAATGATAATTTATTTTACAAATACCCAACTACGTTTTCATTTATTCCTATTTTTATTAATTTATAACGAACGTCATTGGTTATTGTACGTTTAAAAGTTTACAGTAAAAATACTTAATAATGTTGACACTGTTGACAGCTTGATACAAATCTTAATTCAACTAATACTAAATATTTTTAAATTGCGTTCTAACCAATTTGGTTGTGTTACGATATTACTTTTTTTTGGGTTCGGTGATTTTACACTCTCGATACAGTAACAAAACAGTTTTTATTCCAATACTGTTACACAATAAACTTTACTTTTACAAATCACTTAGATACAACTTATATATTTAACTAATTACAACTTTTACAACTATTTAAATTTTATAACTCAAAAACAGTTTTAAAAACTGTCTTTTTCAAGTTTATGTTTCATGCTGCAAGATTTTTTAATATGGCAATTGACGATCGGCGACCTGTTCTTATTCTGGAGAAAGACAGGTACGGCAGATTGCTATGCTATTACGGGAGACACAGTGGTCCTTGTCTGAGTGCCGTTGTTGGGAGTCGGTAGATACTGTCCCCTTAGTTTTCTTATTATTATTAGGTATATTAGACACTTAAAAAATCTCCCAAAAGTAAATTAATTATTATGCGCGATTGATGAAATCGACGAAAATAGCCAGCGGCTCTGTTAAACTGAATACGAACATTTTACACAGCATATTTATTTATTAGAGAAAAAGCTGGTTTGATATGTCCAGCATTTGGGGTTTAAGTTGGGTGTGTGTTTGTGTGAGCACGGTACGAACTGGTTGTTGGTTTTGCAAGTCGTGAAATTAATTGTTGTTTTTAAATTAATTATTTTAGTATTTCGATTACTTTATCTTTTCAAAATATTGTGTACGGTGCAGAGGAGCCCTTTTTAAAGCTAACTTTCAGAAATTACATATATAAAACTGCTGTATGTACCTATTTTTAAAATGGGTATATGTGGGTCTATTATATATCAGAAAACAAAATACTCCTCTGGCTATATGCCTGTGACAGGCATTGAATTACATCTGATATATAATCGTGTATACCACCCCATCACAGGAAGCAACATATACAGGTGCTTGTTAAGTAAGAGAAAGGGCTATTAAATTTATCTGCTCGAAGAAACCACCTATTGACCGGTTTTGGGGTAAATTGCCCCTCGTCAGCATGGGGTAGGTTTCATCGAACAGATACATTCACAGCTTCGACTCCTAGTAAGTACACATAGACATTATTTTTGCACATTATAGTATTCTCCGTTTTTGGAACAGTTGCATCTGTTTAACGTCGGTTATTAGCTGTCCATCTACTCCCATTCTCCTTCAAACTTCTTCGTTTCGAATTCTTTCGCGTCTGGATATTCCCAAGGACCGTCTAAAAATATCCATTTCGGTGGCTTTGAGTGTTCTTATATTATTTTCTGTAATTCTTCATGTTTTTGTTCCGTACAACAGAGAGCTTTTAATCAGGGTTTTATAGATATTATATTTTCGTTTTTTTCTAGTGTACCATTTAAACATGCAGTTAATCTTCTTGCCTGGGTTATTCGTTTTTTAATTTCTCTGTTATCTGTTCCTGTAGTGTCAAATTCGACTCCAAGGTATGTATAATTATTGCATGATGTGATTTCGTCTTTGTCCAGTTGGATATTTGATAATTCAGTGCCGAGATGAAGATATTCTGTTTTTTTCTTATTAAGTTCCAAACCCCAATGTTAATATTTTTCGAAATTTTACTGATGAAAACTGAAAGTCATTTTGTGGACTGTTTTAAAAAAGTAAATTTATTGTGTAACGGGACACTCTTTTAAAAAACCCAAGACCAAACACCGCTTGCAGCGCAATTATTTAACGAGGTATTTAAAAACATTAGTCCATTGAATCGAAAAACATTAGCTCCTTATAATCTAAATCTTAACAATTCATGATGATTTATTTCAATACATTTAAGATAAAAACGTGTTTAAGTATATTTTTTCGAACACAAAATTAATGATGGATTGATTATAGGTTGAAATTGAGTGAAATCGATATTGTCCGATTCATAAACGCCGTTAAAATATCGAGACTGCTACGACGAAAAACTTATAATTTTATACTTAATTGCAACGAACCTACGAAACCGTTGTTTATTCTCAAAAGAAGTTATACATTATGTAAATGGTGGTAAAAAAATTCTCCTTTATTAGATATAAATAAAAAATAATCAGATAATCGTGAAAAGGAGTGTATTCGCCTACGCATTTACTTTGTAAAGGAATGTTTTCCGGCTGTTAAAAATTTATTTATTTTTTATTTAATTTCTAGTAGTCAAATTACCTTACAAACGGTTCTTTAAGTTACTAATTATAGCTGATATACCATTTGATAACCGAGCTACGAATTAAAATAATAATAAAAAGGGTTTGGTACCATACGATTTAAAATAAATCTTTAAATAAATAGTATTTTTTTTAATTAATTAACTTTTACATAAAAAACGATCTCTAATATTCCACAGCTATAAATCTTATCAATGCACAATTTTATTGTTAAAAAAGTTTTAAAAATTACCACAATGCAAAAGTGAATCCGTCCTAATTATCCAACAAAATATTTCACGATTATATTAATACAAAAGAACAGATGATGGTACTTCCATATTCTAAACCGGTTCAAGATTACCAGCATGAACCTGAACAATCTACAGCAAGTAGGTAGGTAGGTTAGTTTTCGATAGTTATCTTCTTTTGGTACCATATCAGGTCCTCCTAATGTTGGCGAGCTGTGCTTTGTCTTTGGCGATTATAAAGCGTTGTTCTGCGCTTCGAATTCCGATCCCCTCTCTAAGATTCCTTAACCATGAGGCTTGTCTTCTACCGACACCTCTACGGCCTTCTATCTTGCATTTCATTATAAGTTGACGGTAACGATCACCCCTAAGTATGTGACCTAGTCAGGACAGCTTTCGGCATTTAACTGTTTTTAGTAGTTCTCGTTAACAAGAGGTTAACAAATAAATTCGACCTATATCAACCCCGCTAGCAAGCTGGCTTTCGAGCCGGATTTGGCACAAATGACCATCTACAAATAGTCAAGTCACTTATCAAAAAATGCATCGAGTATAATAAACCCCTCTGCATAATTTTCGTCGACTACGAGAAGGCTTTCGACACGATAGACCAGCATAAAATGCTACAAGCTCTTGCTGAGTGCCGTATCGATCATAGATACATCGAAGTCATCTAACACGTGTAACAAAAAGCGAAAGCTTATGTTAGGCTGCAAGATGATTCCCAAGATTTTAATATTGCATGAGGTGTACGTCAAAGTTATTCACAACACTCCTAGAATATATATTTAAACAGGCCAACTTTGATGACATGGGCATAAACATAGATGGCGAAAAACTAAACCATCTAAGATTCTCCGACGACATCTTAATTATCGCAGATAGCATGGACGAAGCAAAACAAATGCTACGGAGGCTCAGTGAAGCATCGAACTCTGTGGGACTTAAAATCAACACCAACAAAACCCAATACATGACAAATCTTGTTATGAGTGAGGCAATTAAGATAGGCAGAGTGAGCATAAAGCAAGTAAGTTCTTATAAATACCTTGCTCACGAAATTTCTATTGGTAGAGACAACCAAACTCGTGAAATATCGAGAAGAATAGGCCTAACATGGGCGGCTTTTGCAAAGCTGCGTAATATCTTTAAGGCAGATATTCCAATATGTTTAAAAAGAAAAGTATTTGACCAGTGCGTGTTGCCTGTGCTTACATATGGAGCTGAAACACTTACTCTCACAACGAACACTACAAATAGAATAAGTATCGCGCAGAGGATAATGGAGAGGTCAATGTTAAATATATCGCTAAAATACAGGATCCCAAATACAACATTAAGGGAGATGTCCGGAGTGACAGACGCGGTTACTCGTATAACTGGGTCGGTCATGTGGCGCGACGGACAATCGCTGGACAAAGAGGATACTTGAGTGGAGACCGCGCCAAGACGCATACAGAAGTAGAGAAAGCCCACCAACCAGATGGACCGACGACATCAAAAAGATAAGGACCAACTGGATAGAGGCAGCACCGGATCGGCGTGGATGGAAAAAGCTACGGGAGACCTATGTCCAGCAGTGGACGCGATTGGTTGATTGATGATGATGATGATAAGTAGTTTTCGGAAGGCGTTTGCTCTATTTAAAACCGCTTTATTTGTCTGCTTGGCTACCCATGGGATTCGGATACGTCTATGTAGCCACATTTCAAATGCTACAAGACGATTAATGGTTGCTGCTTTAAAGGTCCAAATCTCTACCCCATACAACAGTATAGACCATATGTGGCACTTAATAATTCTCTAGCGGAGCTTTAAATTTAGATTATTATTCCAGAAAAGCGCTCTCATTTTTTAAAAGGTTGAGTGTGCTGACTCGATCCTGCACTTGACTTCTTTATCCGGGTCAAGATGCTCTGTAATGTAACAACCAAGATATTTAAAACATGGAACCCTTTCAATGTTCAGACCATTCATTAGCAGTAAAGCATCATTAAACGGCTGACAACTGAAAACCATAAACTTAGTTTCGATAGTTATAGAGATGATTTATTTAAGAAAGAGACATGTCAAAGGTCCCTACTTTATTTCCAACGATGCGGATGTCGAGTTCCGATTCAAACCGAATTGGTTACCACCAAACCACATTTTTACTTCTTCAACATGGTAAGTTACATATTCGTGTTGAAATATGGGGGCACGGAAATACCCCCGCAAAGTCGAGCAAAAAAGCGGCACGGCTGTACCATCCTTTTCTCGAAGCCGTTCAGGCCATTTTTGACCCCCTATTACTTCGTTGTGAATAAAGCTAGAAGCTTGAATTTTTAGTAACCAAGCAGGCATTGTATAAACACAATATATTTCAAATTTCATTTAATTTAAACTAGTAGTTAAAGAATTATAACCAGTCAAAGTTTTTTAATTTTGTCACTTACTCACTGACTGACTGACCGATCATCAAACCTCTAAAGCACTTTTAGCAGACATAAAAGCTTTAAACTTAGAATAAAATTAGTGTTTAGTGTATAAATCAAGAAAAAACTAAAATATTTTGCAATTTTCGTTTCAGTTTTTTAGATACATCAACTGCATCAATAACTTTGTAATCCCACATAAATATATAGGATTACAAAGTTACATTTGCAGTAAATGAATCAGTGTACCTGTATAAGTATAATAAAGTAAAATGGTAGGACCATCTACAAAAAGAAATGAGATGCCATCAAAACCAGAACTTGTAAAACAACCAAGTCTTGCAGCTCAGTTCTTCTATCGTAAAAAGTTTTGAGACTGACTTGGCAATCGCATGAAAACACAATGTATCTCACAAGTAATACATAATATATTAAATTAGATTTTTTGGTGCAATTGCCAAGTCAATCTATTTATTTAAAACAGTAAAGATTTTTAATATTGATATGGTCACTATAAGATGTTGTTAGGTTAGCTAATTACGTAATAACTTAAAACAAAAGAACCCTTCAGTAGGGACTGAATAAATTAACCAACTTGATATTACATGGATCTCACAACTTTTTATGCGGTTAAAAATTCTTGTCATTAAATATATTATATTATACTAGGGGGAGTCGTGAAGGCTATGCAACCTCTAAAGCACCTCGACCTATCAAATCTTTTGTGTATAACCCTTAATCTATTTAAGGCCTGGGATTCCGAGACTTTGAGCAAAGTTTATCAGTTTCCTAGTGGCTAAGTTTCTGACATCAAAGGGCTTTAGGAAGGACCCTTCCAGAAACTTGAGCCTCTTGCAGAAAAGCGCTGGGTATTCGCAAAGCAAATGTTCTGCAGTTTCAGTAAACTTCTTGCAATAGCGGCAACTATTACTCTCTGTTTTGCTCATTTTTTTAAGGTGATACCTTAGAGGGCAGTGTCCAGTGAAGAGTCCCGTCACCAGTTTCAAATCTTTCTTGTCCAACTTGAGAAGCTGTTTAGCTTTCCTTGGAAAAGGCTTACTAGCCTTTTCGCTTTTGGCACTTTATGCCAGTGAGATTTCATTTTATCTGTTTCCCAGCGTCGAACCTCTTCTTTCAAGTGGGCTTCGGAAAGTCCACAGAAGGGTTTTAGGCCGAAAAATTGTGTATTTGCCCCTTCTTTGACAAGGCAATCTGCTTCTTCGTTGCCTTTAACTCATTTGTGACCTGGAACCCACATCAGAGTAACCTGATTGTTCGCTGCCAGTTGTCTCAAATACTATTTATAGTCCCAAGTCAGCTTAGACACACAAGTGTATGACTTTAAAGCTTTTAGTGCTGCTTGGCTATCTAAAAAAATAAAGATTTCTACCCCGAAAGATGGTACGGGTGTTACCAAGGGGTTTTGAGAGCCTTAAATTCGGTCCTACAACGCCCATTCCAACCCTTTTATCCATCTTGGATCCATCAGTGCACCACACTACAGCATCCCTTCTTAGTTGAGGTCCGTTGTCTGTGCTAACTTTGTGGATGTTTATAACCACTTAAAACTGCATTTCAAAGTCGTACGTAACTGGCATAATATTTGTCGGCTTAAACATGGATTCTAGGGAAATACTTTCCGAAATATTCAAATGTCAATTCCGATTTTTTTTTTAATTACTAAGGTACCACTTCTTTGAGGCGAAATTTTTGACTAGCAAAGATCTAGTCCGCTGGCTCCTGACCAAGCACTTGAACCTGTGGTGCAGTCCATCCTCCAGTACAGTCCATCTTCCAGTGTAGTAACACAAAAGGCCTCTAAGCCGCAGTCTTAGGGAGGCAACTCCTGCCAGTATGAAATATGGAATAAATAAATGGCACCAACATAAGTTCAACCCAGTTTTGAAAAGTTAGTCTGCCAAAAGTTATATTGGCATTGAGGAATAAACTTAAAATGTTGGCATAAGCAGCAAATGCTCTCTACGCTGCCTGACTGCCTTTATGTAAAATAAAACAAAAGAACCAAAATAATTTAAAAACCCTGAGATAGCTATAAAGCAAATATCAACAAAAAAAGTAGCTAAAAAATTGCGAAATCCTCACAATTGATCATTGATCACAAATGACATCCACAAAATATTTTATGCAATAATACGAGGGCGGTTTGATAAGTCAGTGACTTTTTGAATAAAACAAATTTTTTTCCGCAAATAAACATTTTATTTTTCTACATAATCACCTTTTAGCTTGATACATTTAGTCCAGCGTTTTTCTAATTTTTTTATTCCCTCCAAATTATAGGTTTTTTCAAAGCTCTCAAAATACGCGTTTGTTTCGGTAATGACTTCTTCATTTGACTCAAATCTCTTACCGCCCAGCCATTTCTTTAGGTTTGGAAACAGAAAATAGTCGCATGGGGCTAAATCTGGAGAATATGCTGGATGGGGTAGCAGTTCGTATCCCAATTCGTGAATTTTGGCCATCGTGACTAGACAAGTGTGCACACGTGCATTGTCTTAATGCACTTTCTTCTTCTTAGCCAAATGCGGCCGTTTTTGCTTTAAATCAACGTCGAATCTGTTTAAAAGCTTTGAATAATATTCGCCGGTGATCGTTTTTTCCTTCTTGAGGTAATCGATGTGAATGACACCGCGAACATACCAAAAAACTGTGGCCATAACCTTGTTGGCTGACAGACTCTGTTTCGCCTTCTTTGGTCCACGTTCACTCCGAGCAACCCACTGTTTCGATTGTTCTTGGTCTCTGGCGTGTTGTTATGGATCCATGTTTCATCCACAGTAACAAAACGGCGCAAAAATTCGTCCGGATTACGGCTGAACATCGCTAAACACTCTTTTGAAGTGGTCACACGATTGCGCTTATGGTCGAGTGTGAGCAATCGCGGCACCCATCTCGCAGAGAGTTTTTTTGTGTCCTAATATTCGTGTAAAATATGATGTACCCGTTCAGTTGAGATATCTACAGCATGAGACGTTCGGCGTCACTAGTGCTGGTACGACCACAACGGAACTCTGTAAATCACTTCTTAACCATTGAAATTGATGGTGTTGAGTCCCCGTAGTATTTATCAAGTCTTTCCTTAGTTTCAGTGATGGATTTTTTACGTAAAAAGTAATGCATAATCAGCACACGAAATTCACTTTTTTCCATTTTCGTAAAAATTCACGAGGTTGTCTGCTTTGAACGGCTATCAAACACCAACTGCACAACGTAGCTTGCTTAAAAGTAGAATGTTGCCCACTGATAGATTATAGTTGACGGCAGCACTGTTGCATTTGGAGTAACTTTGCGGGAAATTCAAAAAGTCACTGACATCAAACTGCCTTCGTATTTTCATAAAGGAAACTCATTTTTCAAGTTAAACGTTATTGACAATAAATCTGCCGGTTTTTAATGAATAATAAACATTAAAAAAATTAAACTGTTATTAAAATTATTTTTAAAACGTTTATGTGATGGAAAAAGAAATACATTTTTATTCGTTTGTACGTGTTCGAATTTTGAAAAATAAAACAATTTCACAAAATATTTTAAAATTCTAAATGAGCTGTTTTAATATTTAAGTGCCCTCGAGTGATGCGAACTTTTCAAATTTAAATGTTTTGGTTTCATAGAATTTTGCAAAACACACCGCATGGCCGCAATAAGCCGGTTAAAAGTAAAAAAAAAAGATTTTAAACTATGAAATAATTTTTAAATGTACTTCGTTATTAAAACTATTACTTATTTGATTATTGCTTTAGGGTGTTTTAGTTGGTAAAAGGTTGATAAACATTTCGTAAGGTTTATGTTATCAATGTCAAACCAATCGAATCGCTACAGTGCCGCTATGGTACCGCTACAGTACCGCAGTACCCAATTTACATATCTCATCTTTTTGCGTCTAGTCCCACTATAGTTACAACGTTTGTCGACAACACAATGTTACACTCTCACAACGCAAATAAATATCTTGGTTCGTGTAACTTTTATTTACAGACACTTTACAGCGTCACTCAATAGGCTTTTTCGGAACCTACTCGGGTTAACACGATCCCTAACCTGCACGTTCGTTTACCTAACCCGAGTTGCCTAACTGTGTTCGGAAACTTTTGATTTGTTGACTCGATCATAGACCCAGGTTCGCTTTTCGTAACCCACCCCGAGAGAAGGGTCGTTAAAAACGCTATAAGCACCGCATGCGCATTACTGAAGGTTAGTATAAAAAAAAAGTTCGATAATATTATATTATAACCTAATTCTTTTGAGGTTGTTATTACTGTCTTCTCTCTTATATGTCGTCGGACATTACTCTCCTGACTAATGAAACCACATCTCCCCAAAATATCCTCGACTTGCATGATTTTCAGTTATAAAAAAATGATAAATAATTAATCGACTGAAAACATAAAAAATTGAGGTTAGGAGGACGTTAACAGTCATATCAAAAACGAAACCTTAAAGTTCGTAAACTACAGTTCTCGGGTAGGTGATCGGAGTGATCTGTCACGTGATCTCATTGGATCGGGTTGGTGACCCAGAGTAAGTTTCCGAAAAGGCCTAATGTTCTCTCTGGGTGCTGCATAGTCTGACTGAACACCAAATGACAAGACGTGTGAAATAGTGCCGAGAGACGCTGAAAATGTTTAATAGGGGACAATCTCGATATGTAAACAACATCGTGATAGGTGACGAGACTTGGCTGTACTATTATCACAGGTCATATACGGATAGATTATTCAATGTCATTATCAATGTCATTATTCAATGTCATTCTGTGAATCCAAGTTTGCGACTTTACCCAATTCCTAGGAAAGTTGAATGGGAGAGGTGGTCTTGGAATGGGGTAAGTATCTGTTGAGACACTTGTTAATATTTTGTGTATCTCATTATATAATTTCTATGGTTGAGAGGCAGATGCCTCATTTCCGCCTCAAATGAAACTCCCGCTATATGTTATCTGTGTTTCCGCCTGATTAATATTTCTATGGTCCCCGCTCCTTTCAACGTTTTACAAACCTTGCGCTCGTCCTAGGTAACTACTACTTAAATAAAACTAAAGGTGAATGCTATTTTATCATAATTTATTTGATTAAAACCAATAGCAAAACTCTACAATTTCATTTACGTTTAAAATACCCTGGTCAACAATGGTTTTGTTGCCCTTGATATAAGAGTGGTTTTGAGTAGATCCTTCAATATAAACTTTTTATTGAAATTTACTATTATATAATTTGTTTTAATATTTAATTAACATACATTAAAGAGTAAATAGTAACGAATGAAACTGAGAAGATGATATGGGATGTGCAAGCAGGATTTAGAAGAGGAAGGAGATGTATGGATCAGGTCTTTTCCTTACGAGGTATAGTCGAAAAATTCTTGGCTAAAAGTCAGAAGGTCTATTGCGCTTTTATAGACTTGGAAAAGGCCTATGACAGAGTGGTGAGGAGTGAATTGTGGTCTACATTGTCTATGTATGGGGTGAGTGGTAGTTTAATACGAGCACTGAAATCACTTTACAAGGATTCCACTGCTTGTGTCAGGATAAACGGAGCTTGCACGGACTGGTTTAACATCGAAAAAGGTGTGAGACAGGGATGTGTGGCTTCGCCATGGCTGTTTAACTTATACATAGACAATTGTTTAAAAGATCTGAAAGAGAGTGCGTATGGATTAAAAATAAATGATTTGATCGTCAAATGCCTTCTTTACGCCGATGATCAAGTCATATTAGCGTTATCTGAAGAGGAGTTGCAGGCGATGGTTAATGTTATGCATAATTCCCTGAAAATCAAAGGGATGAACATAAATGTGAGCAAAACGAAAGTAATGGTTTTTGAAAGAGAAGAAAGCATGACAAACTGTGGGGTTTCGATTGAGGGAGAAAGAGTGAAACAAGTTAATGAATTTGTGTACTTGGGTTCAAAATTTACTAGAGATGGAAAGTATGACAGTGACATTGAGCGAAGGGTGTTGGCAGGAAAACAAATGAATGGGGCGCTGCATAGCTTTATGAATAGCCAGAAAGTGTTAAAAAAGGCACGTCTGGCGGTGCATAGAGGTGTGTTGATTCCTACACTTATGTATGGTAGTGAATGTTGGGTTTGGCAAAAGAAGCATGAAAATAGGATTAATGCTGCGGAGATGAGTAGTCTGAGAAGTATAGCCGGAGTGACTCGGTTGGATAAAGTTAAGAATAGTGAGATAAGAAAACGCTGTGGTGTAAAAGAAGATGTGGTCACAAAGATAGATAAAGGAATGCTTAGATGGTTTGGACACGTAGAAAGGATGGATGAAGGAAGATTGACGAAACAAATTTATAAGGCGAGTGTGAATGGGCAAATCGGTAGAGGTCGACCTCGGAGAACATATCTCGATCAGATCAACATTGTTTTGAAGAAAGAGTACCAACAACCGAAGAGCATGTATGAGAGCACTGATGAAGGTAGAGGAAGCAAAAGATGTGTGTACGAACCGTAGCAAGTGGAAGGAAGTGGTCTCTGCCTACCCCTATGGGAAAAAGGCGTGACTTTATGTATGTATGTACATTAAAGTTAAAAAGAAAAAAAATCATAAAATTTATGTTAAACTTTAGAAAAATGCCTTTTAGTAGCATTTTTGTTAATTCTTTTTTGGCGACAATCTTTTTTTAAAGACCAGCAGTAATCTGCCATCATGTGACCATCCCATCTATCCTGATAACTTTTTTCATCACTTTTAGATCCTGGTGGAAGCGCTCTCCCTGTTCCTTACTGTAATTCTCCATATTCTTAGGATATCTATCCAGATGACTGTAGAAAACGTGCAACTTTATGCTTATATTTGCTTCTAAAATTTTAAAGTTTTCCAATATGTTTTGCACAATTTCACTGTTATTTGGTACTGTATAGTTTTCTAGAAAATTTTCTACCACCATCACAAAACTTCTCCAAGCTGTACTTTCAGAATCAGTCATAACTTTTATATAGTTTGAACCTTCTTTGGTTTAATGTTTTGACGAATTGCTTTATCACACCTAATTTAATATGTAGCAGCGGAATTGTTATCTTTTTTCTACTTAACAATGGCTTATTTGTAATATTGGCTTTACCAACAATTAGGGATTCTCTAGAGGGCCACACATCTTGTTTCCAGTAAAATTGCTTCGCTTTTGAACTCATGTTGTCAGTAGTCATTCCTCAACTTGATTTTAATTTTAATGTTTCCATGTTTTAAAAAGTTTTAAAATGTACATGTCTCTTAAATGATGTGATTTACTTACAATTCTATAAAAATTGTTGTTCATCTTGAAATGTTCATTGTTGAGCTATAGTCATGTCCTCTTCATGTTTAGTCTTTAGTAAACAAATTTGTAAGAAAAATTTCTCCTGATGATGGTTTGACGCCGAAAACGTTTGAGAATTGGCTTGCAATAATTAAGAAAAATTTGGTGTACTACAGCCTTTCTTTAACTACTGATATCTTGTATAATAATAATGAGAATAATTTTTTTTTTTTATAAAAATAGTCGCAAAAAGGGTAGACCTATCGTGTGGGCCGCGGACGGCCCGCACTGCGACTATTAGAAGGGGAAGGGATTATAGAAAGGAAATGATTGTGGACACGCTTTTTAAAAAGTTGCAGGTCATAGTTCTCTGGAAAAACTTATTTTAAAAGCTTATTCCATTCCGTAGCAGCCCTGTAAAAGAAGGATTCTTAATAAAGATTGGTGCTTGTAGTGTCAATCTTGAAAGTAAATGGGTGAGACTGATCAGCGTGCCGAGTTCTTCGGCCGAATGTGGCCAATGGTCGTACAAGAGTTTTTATTTTTTTGGAGCATCTGCCATGAAAATATCTGTAGAGCAATGACTGGTCTGCAACTCTTCTTCTATGTTCTAGATGGTGAAGGGTATCTGTGAGAGTTGAGCTGTTTATCAAGCGAATGGCTCTTTTCTGAATGAAAATTGAATAAAAAACTTTCTTGCTTTCCTCAGAAAACCTAGCCTCTGGCTTGCCGACTTTGCGATGTTAGCAACATGGTTATGCCAAGACATATTATTGGACACCGTGACTCCCAAAATCGAGATGAAGGGACTTGGTTCAAGGGTATTTCCGGACATTGTGATGGGATGATTTGAGAAATTCACTTTCTTGGAAAACGTGGCACTTTGTGTTTTTTGGGCGTTGAACTGAACAAGATGGTTGGTTCCCCTCTTGACGATTGCTTTAAGATCTCTATTGATGGAATCAACCTGTTCCTGCCTGAGTCTATTTGTATCATTCACCGAAAGTGATCGATAGGATGTGAAAGTTGAGACAAGTGTGCTATCGTTTGCGAAACTATAAATGGGGTTCGTGGTGGTTTTCAAGAGGTCGTTGATGTGTAAAAGAAATAAGGTGGGGGACAGGATGGAACCCTGGGGGACCCCGGCATTAGTTTTAAACGCATCAGAAAAAATATCGTCAACTGACACATGTAAGGAGCGATCTTGCATGAAGCTCAAGAGCCATTGGCGCAGTTTGGTTGGGAGACCGTAGGCAGATAATTTACTTAACAATGCCTGGTGCAAAACGCGGTCAAAGGCTTTAGATATATCCAAGGCTATTGCACGGGATTCACCAAACTTTTCAATAGTGTTTGTTCAGAGCTGAGTGACATAAGCCAGCAAATCTCCAGTAGACCGAAGTTGTCGAAATCCATATTGTCTGTCATGGATTATCTCAAATTTCCCCAGATATTTGATAAGTTCTGTGTTAATCGCTTTTTCCATAACTTTGGATATGACTGAGAGCAATGCAATAGGGCGATAATTTGCAGGAATAAACTTTTTTCCTTTTTTCGGAATCGGTTGGACCTTAGCGTTTCTCCACATGTACGGAAATACTCCTTTGCTGTATGATAACTTGAAGAGTCTACAGAGAACTGGGGTGAGCTCTTGAGCACAGGTCTTCAGGACAATTGTCGGAATTCCATCTGGTCCTACTGCCTTATTAGAGTCAAGATTTCGTAGGATTTTCCTGATAGTGCGATGGCGGATAGTGACCTTAGGCATTGATGCGTTTATTCTAGGTATCGTTGGGGGTTGTTTTTCATTGGTATCGAGGGTTAAGTTAGAGCTGAACATTTCGGCCAGCAGATCCGCTTTTTCTTTGGAAGATACGGCTGCCGTGCCGTCGGACCTCTCGAGTGGTGGTAAAGAAGAAGTTGTGAAATTCTTATTTATGACTTTAGCCAAAGACCAGAAGGTCTTTGATCCAGGAGGGGCATTGACAACATTGACAACATAATAATGTTTATTCAGCAATAATGGTTTACAAAAATTAACAATATGTACAAACCACTTTGGAAACAAACAAATATAATCACTGGAGCT
Source organism: Agelastica alni (assembly GCA_950111635.1). NCBI lineage: Eukaryota > Metazoa > Arthropoda > Insecta > Coleoptera > Chrysomelidae > Agelastica > Agelastica alni. Next base: position 64,362,234 of record OX467710.1, read on the forward strand.
ATTGTTACAGCTTGTGTGTGATAAACATATTAATTTTAAATAACAATATTGTTATAAATAAACTAAAGTATAGCCCATTAGGACCAGAATTGGTTGCGCACAGTACACACAACGTTCCTTTTCTGTTAAATCGTTGTCTTGTTGTGTTCCCGTAAAACGAAAAATATCAGATTTATTTTATGAATATCATGAGTCTGAAACCATGCTGCAGACATGAAAAAGTTTGGCAATGGCAAGAGTAATTATTGCATTGAGCTCACTGTTCCAGGTTTTCACATTACTGCAGAACGTTATGATCTTATTACATTCCTTTAATTGGCACTGGAATGATGATGTGAGGTACAGCTGATGACTTCAATTTCTGACCAAAGAAATCATTGTGGTCTTCCTGCATACTCTGAAGTTTCCATATAGCTTTTGTGGTGTGACCCCCTCTATATGAAGTCTCTTATTCTGACAAATGGTTACCCACTTCTTGAATAATTCCATGTTTTTTTATTTATTTATTACACTGTTCTACAGAAAAAAAATTCCAATTACAGAACAAGAACAAAGTAAACATTTGCACAATAGTACTAACAATAAAAAAGCTTAAGAGTAATGTTGGGTTTGGGAAACGATGTTTGGAATTTCCTTTACCACTGTGTTCATAGCAATCTGCTACACAGCAATACATAACCATATTGAAGGCCCGATGGAAATAATATTTTGATAATCTAATATAATTCGATTTTCACCACGATACACTTTTCACCACATGGGCACACGAATAATTTGGCTATAAGTGAAGTTGGTGCCATCATAAAGCCTCGACTCTCTGAAGAACTGTCGACCAAATTCAAGAATGAACACCTGGTTCTTTCTTTATAATAACGCTCCAGCTTACCGCGAGAAAGCTTGCACCATACATTTGACTACTACAGGACTGAAACTGCTTAAGCACCCTCCTCACCGTCTAGACTTTGCACCCTGTAACTTTGCACTGTTCCCCTCTGTAAAAATAAAGCTCAAAGGCAGACGGGTTTTCAGTGATAAGAACCTGGGACAACAAATACACTATACTCACTAGCGAGACGTGGCAGATGTGGTTTAAGAGGATTAGTTTCGAAGGATGGAGCGATATATTGCCTGTGGTGAAAATTATTTTGAAAAAATTAAGTACCCAAATAAAGCAGTATTGCAAAACTTTCCCGGTTTTCTTTAAATGTAATTTTTTTTATTGTTACACGATGATTAGTTTTGTATTATTGAAATTAATTTTTGATTTTAAGGTTTTTGATAACTATATTTTTGTTTGCTTGTAATACAACGATTATAACTTAAAATTACAAAAATATCTATAAACATTATTTTTACAACACAAATTTGTATACTATATGTTTTTTCTAGTTCCTGAACAGCCCAGAAATACGCCCCGCCCACCAAAACGTATATAACCTGCGATCGTGACATACAAATTTCACAAACCATCAGCCTTAGAAAAGCCGACAAAACTACTTCGGAAGATACCATCCACTCGCGATGGCGAAACGTTGAAAATTATCTTTCAACATACGACAGCTGTTTAATACGAAAAACCATTCACCATACTTTCAATTCTTTAAAAAATGATGAACTTTCACTTGGCTTATTTTTTGACCTTTCAAAAACATTTGACTGCTTAAATTACTGTATTATACTTGATAACTTAGAAAGGTTTGGGATTAAAGGGTCAGCACTAAAGAGGTTTAAATCATTTTTATCAAACAGAAAGTAAACGGTAGTACTTGGCAAAGATCAGCAACTAAAGAGATCTGATTTGAGAAACATCAAGTTAGGTTTACCTCAGGGGAGTATAACAGGCCCATTTCTATTTATACTGTATTTAAATAATCTGGAAGAAATAACAACTAAAAAATGTATAATGACGAATTATGCTAATGATACACACTTGCTGATGAACGCTCAAGACTTTCCTAGGCTTATTACGGAAGCAAATAAAGCACTTAATAGGGCAAATCCGTGGTTTGGAAGAAATAATCTGACACTGAATAATAAAAATACTAGTGCCATCCTGTTTAAAACAAATCATACGCACCTCAAAACATATAATATATAAATAAAATTAAAAAAACTTTTATGTCAGAATAATATTTACGAACAGTTTTCGAGTTATCAACACCAAAGAAATAATTTTTTTAAGTACCTATTTACGTTTATGAATTGTTTTTCTTTGGTAGTAATTATTTATGTAAATAAAAATAAATAAATCATTAACGTATTATGGAACCTGAAATGTTATTAAAAGGTTAAACATTATATTCGCGTGCCGGCACTATGTCATTTATTTCGTTTCTTTATCGTGTAATTATAGGGTGTTTCTATCACGACATCACTCAAGTACTAAAGAAGGTAGCAGATGGTATCATCATCATGCAGGCAATGCTTTTTGATTAATGCAATTAAACGGATTTTACATTGCAACTATCGGCAGTGATATATTGCTTCTAAAAGATAACTTTATGTTTTTTAAACCTCGAACCCACTGGTTTTCTTACGAAAGACAGCTCAAAGAATTTATATAAATAATGACCGAAATAATTTTTTTTAGATAAGGTTAGTACAGTAACGGACTTTTACATTTAATTTTGTTTGTACTCTCAGAACTGGTAGCTTTGACAGCACCACTAAAAATCTAGATAAACCAATTACGTAAGATTTTGAGAAATACAATTATAAACCGCTAATTAAATATGTTCCTGGGATTTTTAAAATGTGTTTTTAAATAAGTTTTCCTCTTCTGTAATGAGAGCTACAAAAGGCAGTTTAACATATTTCTGCTGGTAAAAATGTTAACAATACATTTAATTTGGTAGGAAGGATCCTAATACACTTAAGTTTAAAAAAATAATTATTTTTAATTTACCATAAATAAGCAAATATGAAATTAAAACTGCATTCAAGAAAATGAAAAATAACAAAGCACCAAGTCCGGATGATATAATTATCGAATATATCAAGATGCCCAAAACAATTGGGATATCTATGAAAAACTTTTCAATGACTGTTTAGATAAAGGTGAAATTCCTTAAACATAAAAAAACTAATATAAAAGATGCTATTAAAAAAAAGGAAACTAATTCTGACTTAAAAATCTGGTTAATATTTTTCTATTTCAATAATTATTTACCATATAAATGTTTTTTTTTATGTATCATGGGTGTTCAGTTACCGTTTATTTTTCTTCGATCAGTATGTGGTTGATTTTTAAATGAAATTTCATCTTTAAATTTTTGCGAACCAATGGCAGATCTAGGTACGATAAGAAGGTGGCGGGATCCTAAAAAGTCGCGTACCACGAATTAAATAAGTCAAAAGTCGCTGAAGGAGGAAATCAATTCACCCCATTTAGATAAGAGAAATTCAGATAAGGTGCCGAAAAGATAAAAATAAATACATCAAAAAAGTATGCGAAGAAATTGAGAAGCACAAAAATACTTACCAAACACGTGATCTTTTCCAGAAAGTAAACCTACTGTCGAGAAAATTTAAACCTAAAACAATGGCCATAGAGGATAAAGACAGAACGTTGTTATGGGAGACATAGAAAATCTTAAATAGATGAGCACAATACTGCAAAGTATAACAAGTATAAGTATAAGTAAAACAAGTATATACTGCAGAGTATAACAAACCCTTAGCACTGATATTCGTAAATGTGTGCTGCCCGTTCTTACTTATGGCGCGGAAACATTGACACTTACAAGAAAGGTCGTAGACAAGATCCGAGTAACACAGTAAGCTATGGACCGCCGGATGTTGGGCGTCTCTCTTAGAGACTGAATCCCAAACGAAGAAGTAGGTTATAGAACAGGGACAATCGACTCTATGGAAAGAATTGCTACATTAAAATGGAACTGCGCAGGACACGTTGCCAGATTATCTGACAACCGATAAACAAGACGTATCGTCGAGTGAATGCCAAGGCAAGAAGCGTTCCGCAGAAGAGGCCGCCCACCTACCAGATGGACTGACGACCTGAAACGTGTTGGATACAGGACGCACAGAATAGGGACAGATGGAAAAGACTAAGGGATACCTATGTCCAGCAATGGACGCGTATGGGTTGACGATGATGATGATGATGAATACTGCAAAGAACTTTACAGCAATAATCGGGATCTAGAAAGACAATACTCGTAACACTACTAGGAAAGGAAGCGGAACCGAATACACTAAAGGAAGAGGTAAAAGAAGCCATACAACATCTGAAGACAAATAAGTCACCAGAAATAAACCACGTAAATGAAGAAATACTAAATATGCTGGAAAAACCGGGTATAGAGATACTATTAAACATTTGCAACAAGATCTGGTATACGAGGAAATGTCCAAGTGACTGGACTAAATCCATATTTATCTTTTTACACAACAAAGGTTCTACCAAAAACTGCGAAAATTATAGCAAAATACAACATATACAACACAATCATTAAAAGTAGCCTACTCTATGGTTCAAAAACATGAATGACCGAATGAAATAAAAGAATGCTAGAATTTCCCGTGCAGATAGAGTGAGAAACGAATACATCCGACAAAGAATGGGACTGAAGGATACGATCATTAAGTATATGTATATGTATATGTATGGACAAGTGCAGCGTATGGCGGACTATAGATTACCAAAACAAGCAATAGAATAGATCCTTCATCACAAAAATAAAAGAGGAAGACCCAAAATAACATGGAGCGAGGGGATAAGAAAAGCCATGAGTTTAAGAAACCGACAGGAGGGTCAATGGGTAGATCGAAGAAAATGGCGTCTAGATATTGGACAACGGCATTGTACGTTCTAAACCGATGAATATATATACTAAAATTCTGGATATTATTTTTTATTCAAATAATTATTTTTTATAGCTGTTGTTTTATGTAAAATCTTTGTTTTAAAATTTATTTTTAAAGTCATTTTAATTTTATTGATAAATAAAATGATTTTTTAATAAAAAATTTATTTAAACCAATGTGACATTTTTGTCTTTTTTCAGGTATTATAAAGCGCTGGATTTATTTTGTTAAAAGCTAAAGTTGTTATTTAGTTCCATGGAAGAAAAAAAAAAAATTTACTATTAAAAATGTATTTCAATATTTTTTAAAATATTTTCCATTAAAATCAATGCACTTTTTCAAGCGTATAAACCAATTTAAAAAGCAATTTAGCTCCTGTGGAGATGGTTTTCAAAACATGCATTTTGAAGCGTTAACCGCCTTTTCTGATGACTTTGGCCTTACAGTGTGTTTTTCACGTTTGAGCTTTAAGACTTCAATTTGATGTGTTGAGTGCTCAAATGAGCGATAAATGGAGTTGATACGTAAGAGCTCGCAATGTCATGGTGACGAATTATCCGCCGTCACTGATTTCTTTTTCTTTTTCGCTAAGATTTCTAACCTATATACAAATTGTTGTACATACTTTCGTAGGTAACGAATTTTATTTTATAAGGGACTTGTTTGGAAATTAAGAGTTTATATTTTAATTTGTAAGCATGGTTAATTTTGCAACCAAATCTGTTCTTAATGACTTCATTTATTGTACAAAATAAGAGAGGTAGGTAAGTAATCCAAACAAATTTCACTAATTAACTAAGCTATTAAGCTTTAATTTGGTTTGTTGATTCATTTTTGTCAGATTTTTGTTAGATTTTTTGTTAGATTTCTAAAAAAGTAATTAGTAATCCTGGTTTATTATTATAGTGGGTACCGACATTAAAATTTTATAGTACCGATTTTTAAGCAATTATACTTACTGTAAACAGGAATGCTTTTCATTTGTTTATCCGGACAAAACTTGGACTTTTGCTAAAGGTGAAACAAAAAGAATTTGGCAAGACGATAACATAAAATTTATAAAACACACCGACGGTGAAGTGAAAAGACATTATTGTGCATGCAGGTGAAAAGCATGGTTTTGTTGATGGGGTGGATATTTTATCAAAAGCAACCGATTATCATGACAATATGAATACAGAGATGTTTGTGAAATGGTTAAAGGAGAAACTATTACCATCGTTACATGAACCATTTGTCATTGTATTAGATAATGCTCCGTACAAATCGGAAAATTTAAACAAGCAACAAACTCCTAGACGGTACAGAAAAAAAAAATGGTTAACAAACAAAAATATTTCATTTACACAGTATTGCTTTAAGCCGGAATTATTAACGATAGCTAAAAGGCACGAAAAAAAAAAATTACAAAGTGGATCAAATTATACTCAGATATGGACATCGTGAGCCATCCGCTTTATCATTGCCAATTTCATCCCATTGAGTATATTTGGGGAATATGCAAAACTTATTCCGACAATCACATTGGATCTAATGGTTATAGTAAAAAGGCTGTTTTGGAAACCTGGCAACGTGCACTTAATACTGCCACTCCTAAAATTTGGGAACAATGTGTCACAAAATGTGAAAATTTAATAGAGGAATGGTGGGTTCGTGAAAACCGCATCGCAGCAGTTAATCCTGTTATCATTTACAATCCGAATGAGGATGGCGACGACAGTGATTCCGATAATGATGTCTATAAATCTGATGCTTGATAATACCGTAAGTACTACATGCTTAAACAAATTTATTAAATTGGTACCGATAATTTATTTTTGTTATATATCTTTTTAACATAATTAAATATGTGCCTTTTTTTAAACAAAAACTCATCGAGAGCTACAGCAACGATTTATGTTAACAATAAAGCAATAAATAAAAATAAAACCTCTCAACAAAAACATTACAACAAACAAAAAATGTTCGGGTTTAAATCTTTGGGGAATTTACTAATGTACCTCTCAAAACAGTGCGCCTGTTAAGTCGATGCCTCGGTGACTAATCCGATACCATCGTATATTGGTGAAATGAGCTATAAGTACTTTATAAAATTCTTAAATAAAATGAATAAATACCACAACCACCTGTGTTTTATTTTAATGAATAAGTGATAACATCTGACCACATTCCAGTTGGAACACTTTTAGATAATAATTTTCAGATATTGTGTATTTAACAGACGGAATAAAAAATGTTATGGTTTGTCGTTGACAGAGATTATTTATATAGAAAAAAAATGTGAATTCAAAACAAGATTTAAGGGCTTCTAGTGTAAAATATGTTAAATTGTGGCGGCTGTTGTATAATAACTATCATAAAATTGGCGATAATATCGTAGGATGTGCGTGGTATCTTCATTGTTTTTATTTTTATTTGGAAGCAAGGATCTCCCGTAAAAGGGTATAAGTAACTCCTTGTTCAGATTATGACGGTGAAATGAATAATTTAAAAAAAACTACAAAACAGTAGAGATTTTATAAAATCCATTGTTGGTACTGACAAATGTTTTGCATGTTACCAAAAGCAAACAGATAATAAAGCCATATTAGGCAGCTAATATTTCTGTTTTAAAACAAAAAGATATTATCACAATAAAAAAAAATATGGACATTACTAAAATATACTAAATTTAATGACACTATTTTTTATTAAAATAATAATTAACAGTTTTCTAGAATATCTTAACAACTTTCAATTACGACAAGATATGGTAGGTACGAAAGACAAATCTATTAGACAACTATTTAGGGCAGTGGTTCCCTATATATTTTTTTATAATGGGACTCACCATATTTCTGCTAAATTTTTTGAGACCCAGTTTACACTGTATCCTAAAATGTATTGTCCTTTAATTATAAGCAATACGCCATCTGACGAAATGAACTCGCATTAATATCACGTGATGATCAAGTGTGATTGCTTTGTGTAAATATACTAGGGCGGTTTGATAAGTCAGTGACTTTTTGAATAAAACAAATTTTTTTCCGCAAATAAACATTTTATTTTTCTACATAATCACCTTTTAGCTTGATACATTTAGTCCAGCGTTTTTTTAATTTTTTTATTACCTCCAAATAATAGGTTTTTTCAAAGCTCTCAAAATACGCGTTTGTTTCGGTAATGACTTCTTCATTCGACTCCAATCTCTTACCGCCCAGCCATTTCTTTAGGTTTGGAAACAGAAAATAGTCGCAGGGGGCTAAATCTGGAGAATATACTGGATGGGGTAGCAGTTCGTATCCCAATTCGTGGATTTTGGTCATCGTGACTAGACAAGTGTGCACACGTGCATTGTCTTGATGAAACAGCACTTTCTTCTTCGCCAAATGCGGCCGTTTTTGCTTCAAATCAACGTCGAATCTGTTCAAAAGCTTTGAATAATATTCGCCGGTGATCTTTTTTTCTTTCTTGAGGTAATCGATGTGAATGACACCGCGTACATCCCAAAAAACTGTGGCTATAACTTTGTTGGCTGACAGACTCTGTTTCGCCTTCTTTGGTCCACGTTCACCCCGAGCAACCCACTGTTTCGATTATTCCTTGATCTCTGGCGTGCTGTGATGGATCTATGTTTCATCCACAGTAACAAAACGGCGCAAAAATTTGTCCGGATTACGGCTGAACATCGCTAAACACTCTTTTGAAGTGGTCACACGATTAAGCTTATGGTCGAGTGTGAGCAATCGCGGCACCCATCTCTCAGAGAGTTTTTTCATGTCCAAATATTCGTGTAAAATATGATGTACCCGTTCAGTTGAGATACCTCCAGCATGAGCCAACTTACGCACTTTCATTCTCCGATCATCCAATATCATTTCATGGATTTAATCGACGATTTCCGGCGTGATCACTTCTTTTGGGCGACCTGGACGTTCGGCGTCACTAGTGCTGGTACGACCACAACGGAACGGAGGTTGTCTGCTTTAAACAGCTATCAAACACCAAATGCACGACGTAGCTTGCTCAAAATTAGAAAGTTGCCCACTGATAGATTATAGTTGACGGCAGCACTGTTGCATTTGGAGTAACTGCGCGGGAAATTTAAATAAATCACTGACTTATTAAACTGCCCTCGTACCTTGAAGCTCGCATTTGTGCGAAGATTATAGTTGTTTAATAGCAACTAATATTTTTTTTACAGTGAAAATGACCAGCAGAGCAAATTGTTGTGTACCTGGATGTAACTCACTGTATAAAAAAACCCCAATTTGACTTTTCATTATTTCCCAAATAAGGGTCAAAGTGTTAAGCATATTAGAGAATCGGGAATAGTGACTATGGTTAATAAAAAGAAACTGGGGGAAATCAAACTGAAAATAGGAAAGAGAGTTACCAAAAACATAAGAGTGTGTTCTAAACATTTTGTTGATAAATATTTCATAACTCCTAGTGATTGTAAGTTTTTTGTTTTACAAATTTTATGTAGTTAATAGAATTACCTTTTAATCTGTCAGGGGCTATCAAAAAGTCTACCTGAAAAACACTGCTATACCAATTAAAAAATTACCTGCGTCCACCCGTGAAAGGGGTGGGTGGACCCACTATCCATGAAGAAACAGCTCAAGCCATTAAAAAGCTATAAAATAATAAAGCAGCAGAAAGAGAAGCCTAAAGAAGGGTGGACAGAAACTGGGAGATACCATACATCAGCTGATATCTACAAAAAATATGAGAACAGAAATAGATTTCAAATAACTAGAAAGACAAGACAAGATCGAATACGACAAAATATTACCATGGATGAGTACAACTTTGAGCACGTACAGTCTTTTCGATACCTAGGGGCATTAATAATATTAGATAATAACGATAAAGTAAAAATAAGATAGCGCATACTTCAAGAAAATAAATGCTACTACGCAACCCAGCAATTATTACGATCAAGAATCCTGACCAGACAAACAAAAATAAATATATATATAAAACTATTATAAGACCAGTTATAACTTATGCTAGCAAAACATGGACCATGATAGTACAAGACACGTTACTACTCAATCGTTCTGAAAGAAAGATCCTTAGGAAAATATTTGGAACAGTCTGGGATCAATAAACGTTGCGGTATAGGATGCGCACGAACAACGAGGTATATGAACTATATAATAGCCCAAGTATGTTATAAGAAATTAGGTCAAACAGATTAAGATGACTGGGACATGTCCAGAGGAGAAATGACTCAAGGCTAATTAAAATCGTTTGGGAAGAAACCCCTAACAACAAAAGACCACTTGGCGAGATAATATCTGCAAGGACCTTTAAACCCTGGGGGTGCTCAACTGGGAAGAAGCCACTTAGGATTGAAGAAAATAAAGGAGAGTTGTTGAGGCGGCCAAGACCCACCCCGGATTGTACAGCCATGGATGGATGGAAAGGATAGAAAGTGGGGTGAGGTCAACTTCTGCTGAACCGGACACGGATATCAGTTTGTAAAAACCCTAAACTTAAAACAACAACCCGTAACCATTATCATTTTAAATAAAGAAGCAGTAGAACTTAACTTAATTTTATTTATTAGGTAAAAAATGATGTAAACATAATAAGAATTATTTTTAATAAGAAATAGGTACTTCAAATTTAAGTGGTTATAAGTAAAATAATTCAAAAATAATTACCTGAAACTAGAGACCAGTTTTTTTGCAGTCGGTAAGATATTTTACTTGGATATTTTAAAAGTCGCACTGCTAGGAGTTACCTTACCTAACGATCTTATTCTTTTTTTGTGAGTACACTATCTTTTACCACAAGATGGATTCTTTGTCCTCGTCGCAGAATCTGCAGGATTCATTCTCTATCTAGCTCATCTTTTTTAGATTTTTACTGACTGGGTGGCAACATGTAGTTATATCAACTAATAGTTTTGGATCTTTTTTATTTATAAGTAAAAGATTGTTATTCCCACAATTTTGCCAATCCAATAAGAATCTGGCCTTTTTGGCCTGTTTTAAGTTATACCATGTGTTGATTTCATTCCTTGCTCCTAGCTTTTAGTTTTTGCTTTAAACTATTGTCTTGTTTATCCGCAGCATAGTTCCAAACCTATTGTTGTTTTTTTTAATATTTTTTTGGCAATGTATTGGCTTTTTATTAGCCAAAATGTCTGAATGTTCTGGTGACCAAATAAGGCCGATTTTGTTATATATAATAAGGAACTGAAAAAACTAATCATGAAAATATTGTTGCCTCTTGCCAGTTGCTCTAGGCAGCCGTGGCATTCCTCGACCAGCTTGGATTTTTTGTGACGTCGGCCACAGCCTTGTTTTTTACTATCTCTGGCTATATAAATTCTTGCTTCCTTATAATTCCTATTAAGAATAATTTAAACGTACTCCATAACTGCCATATTGTCGGCAGGTCCTTCTTTTAGATTAAGATTTAAGTCAATATGTTACGGTAAATGTACACTCTTGGGAAATGTACACTTTTACCGTAAAATGTGTACATTTCCCAACAAGTTAGGTATATGTGAACTGAATATAATGTATATGTACATTTCCCGGCAAATGTGTACTCTTGCCTTCACGTTTTGGTAAATGTATACTCTTACCTTCATGTTTTAAGAAAAGTTGGAATACAAATAAATTAAAAATGTTGTTGCAGTAAAAATTTTTTTTTTTAAATAAACATAATACAAAAGGCTTTAATAACCAAAAAAATTTTAATTAAAAAATGTAAATGACAAACAAAACATACTTTTCTTTGCATTTTATATAATATGCATATAGAAATTACATAATGAAAAAAGTTTTATTTATTTGAGCAAGAATTGCTATTGTGGCACTTGAAATTACATAATATTCCAGCATTTTAACTACTGCATTTTTTAAAGAACATGCTCCTTTACAGATGCATCTTTTAAAACCTTGTCCACCAGTAAGGGACTTCATTCCTATAATTTCTCTTACCGATTTCTCAACATCTTGAGGAACATCTTCGTATGATATAAACTTTTGTTCGCAAATGGCGAATTCATGCCTAGAATAAGATTGTTTTAAAACTCCCTGTTTAGTTCCTAATTTATATAAATTTTTATCGTCATCTCTAGACAAAACAACGCAAATCAAATTTTTTGGATCCGTTTTACCACGATCAATGTCTGGAATGGAAACTCTTACATTATCACCAATCACACAGCAGCAGGAAATTTTTCCTTCGAAAGATTACACAATGTAATAGCTTGATTTTCTAAATTGCTACCAATCTAGCCGAAACGGTAGTTCGCGTACCCTACAAGTGCGCATGCGCACCACATTACTAGCACTTACGATTTCGTATTTTGTATGCTCACATTTGCCAAAACGACAAAATCATTGTGAATTCAAAGTACATTTCCCTTCTTTGAAATTGTAAATGTTAGTTGAATGCACATTACCCAAACGAGGAGACAAATGTGTACATTTACCGCACTATCTACTTTTACCGTAACAAATATATTTCAAAAAGATGCCGATGGTCAATATTTTATTTTTACTTGCATCATTTTATTTTTTTTAAAAATAGCATATATCTAAAAGAAAATATCGCCATTTGTATATTATGATGCTTATTTTTAAATGCACAAACTAAACCAAACGACAATAGCCAAACGTAATGCTTCGTTTAAGAAATACTTTCAAAATATGTTTTAAATGCTCCCTCAAAATATAATAATCTTGTTGTTAAGCTTATTGCAAACAAACAATTCAAGAATTATTTCGTAAGAACGTTTCTAAAATGTTCTTAAAATAAACACACAATAAACACCTTTGAGAGCGGAAATTAATTTGGCCGGTAACGAGCAATGCCACAAACCTTTTATTTAAAGATAAATGGTTTTAAATTTTAATACGATGAGTGAAAAATCAGAACCGCATTAAAAGGTCTATTTAACGAAGACGTAATTCCTTAATAAAAGTAAAAGAGATTTCAGTCAAGAAGGAAAATTTTTGTTAATGAGCTGGTGAAATATTTTTTGTTATTTGCGTGGGATAACATTTCTATTTCTATGATATTTTTAAATTTTTAATACGTTCATCACACACTACTACTCCTTATCCCATTTTTAACCCATCTATCTTTGTTACTACATCTTCTTTCACAACTGTTACAAAATATTTAGGATATGCCATTGGTAACCAATTTGGTTTAAATCGGCACTCAATGTCGCGCTGCTGTTGTGATAAAGTGGGGAACGTTGCGAGTGTGTCTTTTATTAGTAACTAGCTTTTGCCCTCGTCTTCGTCCGCGTAGAAGTCGAAAATGGTTCTAATAGGATTTTTAATTGGTTTTTTACGTTATTAATTTTGTTATAACATATATATTATTATGTTAAAATGTTTGAATACTTTAAAAATATAACAATCTTTATTATAGTGTGGGGATTTAAAGCTTGAATAAACATAAAAAAAACATAAAATGTTATATTTTATGAACACAAAGCGCGGCCTTTGATCTGGTGAAAGTAAAAAGGGGGTATTATCTTTTTACCTTACAACGAAATCGAAATACTACACCTACCGCAGTATTTCTTTGTAAACATTTTTTTTTCCAGGTGCTAAAATTACCAGGCTACTCTGTGCGCTTACTCTGGAGCATGCCACATACAACTGGCCGTGGGAGAAGCAGCTTTCTTTTAAGTCTACTCCTGCTACCTCAAAAGTTGACCTTGAGCTTTGTTTATGGTTAAGGCGAAGCAGACTTTGAGGGGAAACTGCACTTTCTTAAATTCAAAGGGGTAATTTAATGGTGTAAGGGGAATCCTTGGAATAAATACAGACTCTCCTCGAAAACAACCTGTCAGTATAGTGGCCTCGATTACATTGCGATGTAATGCTTTCACTTGAAATCTGGTGCCATTGTATAATTTTGGTGGAGCAACATAATTGGCAGCAACATAATTGGCGCGCCAACTCTCAATTTTAATAATTATGTGAGTTGGGAGACTGGAAGGCTTCAGTGTATTCAGGAACTCGACCGGATAATGAATGGCATCATCGTTGTGTATCACTGAGTCGACGGATTTATATTGATATTAGGCCCCTTCGAATGATCTCAAAAGTATTTCATTTATGACTGAGGCTTGTTCGTTTATTGGTGTTAGGATGGCACGCTTGCATAACCATTCTGCAGGTTTATCGTGAATATTATTACTGTTTGGGTAAATTTTAGCTATAAGCTCTTTTACAGTAGAAACAATTGTATCTTACTCTGTAGGGAGAGTTATATTATTTTCCAGTTCCAGGAAATCACCATTTCCTATTATAAAAAACAGGTCTGAGAACTGTCCGGCAGTAACATCTCCCCTAAGATGGACTTTCATAATTTTGGTAAGGCTCAGTTTTTACACTGAAGGCTACAAATGAGACGCTTTATCTTTGACCGCTCGTGTTCCTCTGGGATTTACTGGTAATGTCTGCCGGAAATCGCCTGCTAACAATACAGTAACTCCTTTCATTTTACAATTATTATTCCTAATATCTTGTAAAGATCTATTTAGGGCTTTGAAACCCCTTTTATAAGCCTTGGTACTCTTATCCCAAACAATTAATTTCGTTTAGCAAAGTACTTCTGCCATATTACTTTATTTGGGTATATTGCAGAGCGGGGTTTCGATCAGGAGGAAATTAAATGCGGAGTGTGCAGTCAAGGTATAAGGTGAGTTTTTTATTCAAATATCCAAGAACAAATAAAATTGAAATTTTAAATTCTAATCCGATTTAAATGTTCTTTTATATTTGACATTTCAATTTTAAAGAGTATTGCATTGCACCAAGCTTTTATGTGAGTTCAACGTTTTTTGAATAAAATCAGATTGAGTTTTCAAAAATGTTTAAAAATAAAATGTAATTTAGGTAAATCAAAAGCACTAAAGATTATTGATATCAACTTCAATGCAAATCACCCCCAAAATAACTTTCTACCACTTTTTAACCCCGTTAGGCGATGAGTTTCAATAAGATACGAAACACGTCTTCCATCAATTCTATTAAAGAATGTTTATGCAAAATTTGAAGTAGATTGGACCAAGAAATCACGTTGTCCCATACAAACTTTGCCACCGATTTTCACCCTCTTAGGGGCAGAATTTCAATAAATCCTTTTTTATCGGATGCCTACGTCATACAAAAACACACCCTCCAAGTTTCAGGTCTCTATGATCAGCAGTTTAGGCTGTGCGTTAATCCGTTAGTCAGTCATTAAAAACAAAGCATTTTATATGTATAGATTTATCTTTAGGAAAGGCAAATTCATTTGGGTAACTATTTGGAAAACAAAATTAAATATATTTATATATGTTGCCGATAGTCAGTATTTTATTTTTTTCTTGCATCGTGAGTTTCTGGTTTTTATTTTCAAAACTAAGAGCATAACGAAGAAAATGTCACGATGTTTAAATAAATATGCTTATTTAGACCTTAATTTTTCATTACTTAAACCACTATAATACACGACATTTTAAATAATTTTTTTAAAAAATAATAAACTCGTAAAGCATTTGCAAATGAAAATATTTTCGAATCATTTCGTAAGAACGTTTCTAAAATGTTTTTAAAGTAAACCCACAATAAACAACTTTCTGAGCGGAAATTAATTTGGTCGGTAACGTGCAATGCCACAAACCTTTTTATTTAATAGTAAAAAGATTTTAAATTTTAATTCGAGAAGTGAGTAAACGGGACCGTTTATCGAACAAATAATTCCTTAACAAAAATAAAAGAGATTTTAGTTGCAAGCGGTAATTTTTAGTATTGTTTTGGTTACTTGATTATCTTTAAATTAAAACAAAATATTTTTATAGCTAATTGAGGTAAACCTAACAAAAATAAAACTTCGGTATTAAAATTTTTTTACGTTATGTCTAAATCATCATTATCATGATGGCATTACAGCCCTGGGTGGGCCTTAACCTGCTGTAGAATTTGTGACCATTCGTTCCTGTCAGACGTCTTTCTCCGCCATCTTCTTACTCCAATTACTCTTAAGTCATCCTCAATATTTTCCATGTATCGAGTCCTTGGTCGCCCTCGTTTACGTTTTTTCATTGGTTTGTCTATGAGGGTCTTTCTTGAGGGGTCATTGGGATTCATTCGCATCACATGTCCCAGCCATCTAAGTCTCCCCATTTTTATGGACCTTACGATGTCTGACTCCTACTAAATTCTGTACAGCTCGAAATTATACCTGAATCTCCACACTTCATTCTCGTTGATGCTTTGAAAGATGCTTCGCAGAACCTTTCGTTCGAAGCATCCCAGTGCAGCTTTGTCCTTTTTAGAAAGCGTCTAGGTTTCAGAGCAGCCTTCCTTGACATATCCCAATCTTTTGATAAAGTGTGGCACAGCGGGCTCCAAGTCTAACTTAAAAAACTACTTTTCCATCCTCACTATCAACTCCTCAAATCATACATAACTAACAGACATTTCACTGTGATACAAGGCAATGAACATATGATATCCAACCCATACACTCCAATTCTTTACCTGATGTACACAGCGACTTTAAGATCCACCCTCATAGCAACATATGCTGATGACACTGCTGTACTGTCATGTCACACTGATCCAACAATGGCTTCCAACATCTTACAAGTTACTCTGAACAAACTATAGTGCTAGCTGAAAACATGGCGTATCAAAGCCAATGAAGCAAAATCTATTCACGTAACATTCACCCTACGAAAAGAAACGTGTCCACCGGTAAAAATTATTAATAGTAAACTTCCACAAGCATACATACATACATACATAAAGTCACGCCTTTTTCCCGTAGGGGTAGGCAGAGACCACTTCCTTCCACTTGCTACGGTTCTTACACACATCTTTCGCTTCCTCTACTTTCATGAGTGTTTTTATACATGTTCATCGGTTGTTGGTACTCCTGGCCTGGCCTTTCTTTAAAACAATGTTGATCTGATCGAGATATGTTCGCATAGGTCGACCTTTACCGACTTGTCCATTCACTCTCGCCTTATAAATTTGTTTCGTCAATCTTTCTTTATCCATCCTCTCTACGTATCCAAATCATCCAAACATTATTTTATCTTTCTTTGTAACTACTTCTTCTTTTACACCACAGCGTTCTCTTATCTCACTATTTGTTACTTCATCCAACCGAGTCACTCTGGCTATGCTTCTCAGACTAGTAATATCCGCAGCATTAATCTTTTGTTCTGTTAAACCCAACATTCACTTAACAACTAAGTGATATAAAAAAGCTATCTTTTTTTTTTATGAAAATAGTCGCAAAAAGGGTAGACCTATCGTGTGGGCCGCGGACGGCCCGCACTGCGACTATTAGAAGGGGAAGGGATTATAGAAAGGAAATGATTGTGGACACGCATTTTAAAAAGTTGCGGGTCATAGTTCTCTGGAAAAACTGATTTTGGAAGCTTATTGCATTCCGTAGCAGCCCTGTAAAAGAAGGATTCTTGATAAAGATTGGTCCTTGTAGTGTCAATATTGAGAGTAAATGGGTGAGACTGATCAGCGTGCCGAGTTCTTCGGCCGAATGTGGCCAATGGTGGAACAAGAGTTTTTATTTCTCTGGAGCATCTGCCATGGAAATATTTGTAGAGCAATGATTGGTCTGCAACTCTTCTTCTATGTTCTAGAGGGTGAAGGGTATCTGTGAGAGTTGAGTTGTTTATCAAACGAATGGCTCTTTTTTGAATGGAATCAAGACGAAGAGAAAACCTAGCTTTTGGCTTGCCGACTTTGCGATGTTAGCAACATGGTCATGCCAAGACATATTATTGGACACCGTAACTCCCAAAATCGAGATGGAGGGACTTGGTTCAAGGGTATTTCCGGGCATTGTGATGGGATGATTGAAGGAATTCACTTTCTTGAAAAACGTGGCACTTTGTGTTTTGTGGGCGTTGAACTGAACAAGATTGTTGGTTCCCCACTCGACGATTGCTTCAAGATCTGTAGTTATAACTTTTTATTTTTTACCTACCGACAATCCTGTCCATACTGTGTTAACACATTAACTTTTAGCCATATATCAAAACAATTTATCGTTGTTAAGTTAAAAAAAAATATTTTTAATTTTTCATGAATGATTTACGAACAATTTTATGCGAGCATCAAATTTGAATTTGATCTTTACCACATTGTAGTGGTAGTGAATGAAATTTGATCCATTGCACAGTTACAGAACAAACGGGAGTTGATTTACGATAGCAATAAATTAAAACCAGAATTAATACTGTGGACAATAAAATCTATTTTAAACTAGCGGTGCGCTTAACAGTCTATTTATCAAATAGCAGCCGAAGGTATTCAGACACAAATTTTAATTTACCTTATTTGCTTCTATTGCCTTGAATCAATGAATTGTAGGTTGATTATGGTGAGTATTATTAACAGAGGTGGTCGTTTGTAACAATTTAAATGCAGGCTTTTTATTAAAAAATAATAACTAATATTCTTAACAAAAAGGAACAAAATAAAAAAATAATTAAATTTTTTTATTACTAATTTTACTTAAAAATCAAACAAGCATTAGGTGTACTTATTGCTAGTAATATTTTTGAAACAGTCACTGAACGATTACCGAAAAAATTAACTAGTTTCTATGATCGTAAATATAATAAAAACGAGTGGTATATTTGATACCTTGCTAACAAGTATCATATAAACAACGATTTCAGTAAACGATGGACGTATATTGGAAAGTAAGATTTGTGACCGTTGTCACATTGTCAGCAGATATAAAACTTGTAGGCAGCAATTACCTGAAATGTGATATGCAGAACTTGGTCGTAGGATTGATCTTTTTTATTTTCAACACTTATTGATAATTCTGTTTTTTTAATATTCTTTGGGAGACGATGCGTTGATTAAAATTTTGAATTTTTGTTTTAAAAAATAATTATTTACACAACTAAATACTCTAATGGCACCAGAATCATGCTCCAGCAAGTACATAATGTTGAAGTTTTGATTGATACTGTCCGATATCGATTGCAAGAAAACAACCTTTGTAGCCATCGACCTTTAAAGGTTTAACCGATATCATGGGATAATCGAAGGGAATGACTTTTGTTGTTGGACCTTTCGGTCCCAACCTTATTTACATGCTTAACATTGGCAGGCCACACAAGTCAAAAATTTTAATTGAATTTTTAAAGAAAAAAATATGAATGTGTTACCATAGTCATTAAAGTCCTCATACCTTTATCCTGTTAAGCAAATATGGGATATACTAATAATTCTTCGTATGAAAGGGCTAAGAGACATAAAAAACCGTTTCTTTTGAGCGCTTCAAGACACTTGGACATCGATCACTTAATTTTACTTAGACGATATTAAAACAGTTAGGGAGATTATACACATTATTAATTTGTTTATTGTTTTTTTGTTGTTTTTATCGAAGAGTATCTTTTAGTTTTAATACATTTTTAAATTTTTCGTTCCTTTGTGAAATAAAATTGTTGTCTGCATGTTTTTTCAATTTTTTATTACTGTACAAATCAATTTTATGTAATGCCATTAAAAAAAAATATAAATAAATTTATAAATTATAAAAAAATGACCAGCATACTTATTTATAATATCTCTAAACAATGCAGTTGTGTATATAAGGACAATCGTGGTTATGTAGCTTTGAATGTAGATTAAAAAAAGCATTATACTTATTTTGTAAAAGGGACTCAGCATCAGACGAAAATAAATGATTTTTTTGTAGTTATATGTTCTACATAAACGATTTAGTATTAGTAATACTTCTCTTTGAGATCGAAAGGCACCTCGCTGCTTAAGCTAATGGAACTCACGCAGAGTCATTCTTATTTCTCCACCTAAGGGCTATTTGTCATTCTTAAGGCATACTATCCCTGAAATACGAATAATTTTATCAAATGTTTTCCACCAAAAATTACACAAATCTAACATTAACAATAAAATGAAGCAAAAATATACTTTCACATAAAAGTGTTTTGTGAGGAATTTATTGTAAACTAACATCACAAACATCACATATGTGTAACAAAATACGTTATGTCGAAGACACACTGTAACAACACCGTTTTCAGATACAAAAATACAATTTGTATTGATTAAAACTATCATTTCTATCGTTTATAATGTATGCTACCATTTGCCATAATCTTATGGGATTGTGAGGAAGCTTCTAGAAAAATAAAACTCAATAAAGGCTGGTTTACAAGGGATGTGAGTCCAAAAAAATAACTTTTCTTTGTTATTGGTTATTAACAATAACACTGTTTACAAATACCAAAATACAATTTGTACTAGACGAAGTAATTAGAACATTGAAGAATGGTAAAGCACCAGGAGAGGACAAAATAACTTTATAAATAATGAAAAACTTAGGAGAAATAGGAAGAAAGAGCTTACTACAAATAATCAATAAAGTTTGGATAAGAGAAAATATACTAGAAGAATGGGAAACAGCTGTAATAACACCAATACACAAAAAACGAGGACAACAAAAACTGCAATAACTATAGAGGGATTACGCTACTAAATACCATAACAAAAATAATGGAACGAATAATCAACAACAAAATAAGAAACAAAATAAAACCACAAAGTGGGTTCAGACCCGGAAGAAGCACACAAGACCACATTTTTACGATAAAACAAATAATAGAAAAAAGAAGATCGGAAAACCAAAATATATATTTAGCATTCATAGACCTAGAGAAAGCAATTGACAGAGTACCTAAAACAGAAGTATGGAAGAGTTTAAAAAATAGAAACATCGATGACAAAACCATAAATATGATTAAAAAAATATATGAAAGTAATAGAAATCATATTATCAAGAATAACATGAAATCAGAAGGCTTTAAAACAAAAGAGGGTCTGAGACAAGGTGGATCATTAAGCCCAATGCTGTTTAGTATTTTCATGGACGACACCATCTAGGAATGTGAAAGAAATATCAAAAAAATGTGCATTGGATACAAAAACATGCAAAGAGTGAAGATAGCTGAAGGAGCATTTGCAGATGACATAATACTGATTGCTAAAAATAAAGAACGATTACAACATAATATAGAAGTATGGAATGAAGCACTAAAAAAAACAGATGAAAATAAATAAAAATAAAACCACAGTAATGACTATAGGAGACGAAGAAATAAATATTATGATAGTTAATATAAAAATAGATAAAGTTAAAGAGTTTAAATATCTAGGAGTAACAATAGACGAAAAAAAGAAGGCAAGAAGCAAGCATCAACGACAGAATAAAGAAAACCATATAACTGTATTACTCCATACAATCCACAATTAGGGCTATTGGTAAGCCCCAGGTTGTGCATGTGATATCTAAGGGTATCATGACCGGTCAGTATGTGTACTGCTAGTTTGGCATCCTTTCTAGTCAGCGATATAATGCTTCTGGCTAGGCACTCTCGGGGAGATTCCCCTATGAGTCTAAAAAGACCTTACAAATAGAGAAATAAATAACAGAATTAGTCTGGCATGAAAGCTTAAAAAAATTACAAAAAACCCTCTTGTGCGACTTAAAGAAGAAAAATATTTGATTCGTGTATTCTACCCGTCATTAAATATAGATGCCAAACATGGAGCTAAACAAATCAATATATACGCAAACTAGAAACTTGCCAACACAGTATGGAACGAAGTATACTCAATAACAAAATAAAAAATAAAATAAAATTAGAAACTACAAGAAATCAAACTAAACTTGCAGATATGGATGGGCATGTCATATACTTAAGAGTAAAAGGGATAAATGGTCTAATGACGTAACAAAGTGATGCCCAAAACACAAAAAAAAAGAAAAAGAGACAGCGTTGTAGATGGGAGAACGACATTAAAAAAATAGTGGTGGAGAAGACTTACACAGAACCGCACATTGTGGAAAACTCTTGTGGAGGCCTTCGCTGGAAAGCAAGACAATGTTGTAAAGCTAGACATGTGAGAAGACTACCGAATAATCGCAGTGTCAAGATTGTACGGGAGGAAACACCAGAGGGTAAAAGACCCCTAGGCCGCCCACGAATCCGATGGAGAGACAATATTGCCAAAGATCTAAGGACAATGGGAATCCAAAATACACTCGATGCCATGATCGACAGAGAAACTGTCAAAAAACCTTGTTATCAATTACCGATAGTTACTATTATAAAAATAAATGCGTCAGGTTACAGCACTTGCCGTTTTGTCAACAAGCTTCTTACAGCATGAATCGAACATTAAGATTTATTTGAAATTGTAACATTTATTTACTTAATTAAAATTAATTTTTTTTTTAATATTTATTGTACTTATTTTAATTTTTTTTATAGAATCCACATTATTTAAAAAAATATTTGCCAGTATTAGTATGGATCTATGGAGGTGCATTTCAGTTCGGCAACTCATCCAGTAGTTTTTACGGTGCCGATAATCTTCTAGATCAGGGTGTTATTGTGATCACATTTAACTATAGAATAGGTCCACTTGGTACGTCCAACATATTCTATATTTTTAAATTTAATTTCCTCACTGCAAGTTAAAAAATGTAAAATTTTTTATAGAACTATGATATTAAACACTGTTATGGGTATTAAAATCTTTAAAAATATCTTCATATGAGTTTAAACATATTTGGAAATTGCTCAGCTATAACATGCACAATCAATGTTGGCAGGGCCGGATTTAGAGGTCTGGGGGTCTCGGGGCAAAATAAAAGTGGAGGCCCCCTTGCCCTAAATTATTTTCCAAATAAAATGAACAATTTTTTTTAGTCGAGTTTTTCAATAATTCATTTATTGTGAAAGTTGTTAACCAGTGTTTACTAGCCGGACTTTAAAGGTTTTTTTTTCCTAAGTCTCTACTGTGGGGGCCCCTCGTTTGTGGAGGCACCGGGGCAGTAGCCCCGAATGCCCTCCCTTAAATCCGGCCCTGAATGTTGGGAAAATAAAGTTATATCGTAGTCAAAATACGGATGTGAAAATAATCAAAGAATTTTTCATTCTAAACCCGGATATTGTCTTTCCAAGTTAAATTCATCGATGTGATTTATTTTAAACTTAAAACAATACTTCATTCATTTTTTAGTTATTGAATCTGATGAAATATTGAACAATAACAAACATATTATTTTGAAATGTTTATGTCAAGCTTTTTTTACGGTAAATTAAAAACTTTAAAAGGTGCGGTTACATACAATAGTATTAAAAATAGAATATATTCAATAAAACAACTTAATAATATTTAAACATAAATTAATGTTGGATTATTATCGTACATAGATATCATCACGCCTTATTCCCGTGGGAGTAGACAGAAACCACTTATTTTCACTTGCTACGATTCTTTCACGTCTTTCGCTTCTTTTACTTTCATCAGTGCTTGTCGGTTGTTGGTACTCTTGATCTGACCTTTCTTTAAAACAATGTCGATCTGATCGAGATCTAGGTTCACGTAGGTCGACCTCTACCGACCTGCCCATTCACATTTGCGCTCTAAATCTGATTTTTTAATCTTCCTATATCCATCCTCTTTACGTGTCCATCGAAGCATTTATTTATCTATCTTTCTCTCTACATCTTTTTTTACACCAAAGTGTACTTTTCAAACTACTCACCTCGCAGCATTGATTTAACTTTCATGCTTCTTTTGCCAAACCTAACATTCACTACTATACATACTTATTTTTTTATTTATATTATACTTCAGCACCAAGGCATTCTCTTCGTCTTTTAGATTCCATTCAGAAAAGAGCCATTCGGTTAATAAACAGCTCAACTCTCACAGATACCCTTTACCCTCTAGAACATAGAAAAAGTGTTGCAGACCAGTCATTACTCTACAGATATTTCCATGGCAGATGCTCCAGAGAAATAAAAACTCTTGTACCACCATTGGCCACATTCGGCCGAAGAACTCGGCACGCTGATCAGTCTCACCCATTTACTCTCAAGATTGACACTACAAGGACCAATATTCATCAAGAATCCTTCTTTTACAGGGCTGCTACGGAATGGAATAAGCTTCCAAAATCAGTTTTTCCAGAGAACTATGACCTGCAACTTTTTAAAAAGCGTGTCCACAATCATTTCCTTTCTATAATCCCTTCCCCTTCTAATAGTCGCAGTGCGGGCCGTCCGCGGCCCACACGATAGGTCTACCCTTTTTGCGACCAACAGTGGAGGACTATTATGAAGTCGGCAAAAACCCACCCTGGGTTGTAGCCACGGAGTAAGTAAGTAGGACAATCTTCACGTACCGGTTTCAATTAATTAATAGCTTGTTAGATTGTTAAATAAAGGCTATTATTATTATTAATATAATTTGTTGCGATTTGTTTGAAAACTCCTAGAAAGATAAATCCTAATAAATGCTAGTTTACACGGGACTGGAACCACGATCGTAGATGTTTATAAAATAAATAAGTAAATAAATTTGGTATTTAGCGAACATGACCCGATTTTTTAATACAATATCAAACTTCAAACATGGCTTACGTCTCGTGTAAACTCACCTTTAGAACGATTAGTTTTTCACCCTTTCACCATAGTTATCTAATAGTGGTTTGTGGATTTTAATAAAAGAATTTTAAATTTGAAATGATATTTCGTGATATTTACTTACAGGGTAAAAGTTTTGCCCGAAGGACAAGACCAAGTTCGAAGATGGACCATAACGGTATATTCCTTCAGGTAGCTACCGTACAAGGTGATCCTAAAATTTACCGCATTTTGTATTTTTCGCATAAAAACTTCAGAAGGAGAGCTAAGACGATGAAACTTTCAGGTATTTTTTTAAATATACAAGAGCCCTTGGTTTGGAAAAGTTAGTTTTGCTACGGCAATACTGTTTATTATTTGTGGATCAATATTAGTTGGTCGTTTTTTTATACGCCCTGCATTTCTTGCTCTATAACATATTTTAAACTGGGTAAAGTATACATTCTTGAGTAGTTTATTTTAAAAGTGCAATGATAAATATTTTATGTTAATAATGTAATTTTTCTTGTACTATCTTAACCTAACAAAAAATTAAAAACCAGGGAAATTTATGCTAAGAGCTTTCTTTTGAGCATATTATATATTCGTTAGAATAAAGTATACTTTATATTTTCTTACTTTAAGAAGCAAATGTAAATAATACGATCTTAACACAAAGAAAAGGAATGTAGTACAAAAGGATAAACATTTATTTTACAAACTTATAAAATTGTAACATGTATTTATTTATAATTAAACAAAGTGCTTTCACGTACACTTTAACAATCGCGTCACTCATTACCTATTTATTTAAAAATAAGTTCATACATTAATTACAAACAACACCTTTTAAATTACAGTAGAAAGTGTTTATAACGATGTTATATAATTTATTTGCACTTGTTGGTAAACAAAAAAAATTAAATTCAAATATTATTGCTCTCCGGTGGTCTGGGTGCGACCCGAAAGGTCCACACGACTAACTTCCCAGTGGAAAGAATGAAAAAATAACATATGTTTTGTTGTTATAATTATTATTATTATTAAAATTATTATAAAAAACGATTTCAAATTGTTTGTAATAAATTATAATTATCATTAACAATATTCTGTTTATGTCAATCTTATTTTTTCAAACGATTTCTTATCATTTCATAAGCGGGAGCTATTTTTAATTGTTTATAACAATTTTTTTTAATTATTATGATCAATAATCATATGTTAGTAACAATATTTAATTGTTATAAACAATGCTTGATTATAACCAACAATAGTTTTTCACTGTTATAGCGTCTTCAATGCTATTCTTTTATTACTGACACAACTTTAAAATTCTCCAATTCCTATTTTTGTTTTCTAAAATAATTTTTTTTTATGAAATATTGTCATCATATTTTTCATATCTTAGAATTCTGTATTAAAAATAGTATAATTTATATATTGTAAAATTCAGGTGGTTTTTCATTTTTTTCAGTTTTATTTTAAAAACAAAAAAAACAAATATTGCTCGAGTATCTGCAGGAATATCTTATTTCAAGGTCTAAAAATCATTTACACAATGTTAGATTACGTGACACTTGTCTTAGAATATGCAGAAATGTCTTTTTAGTAATGGCTTAAGATTTTTTAACGCATTAGCCACGGAAATTAAAAACGCCAAGTCCGTAAAAAAATTTATAAGTAATTTAATTTAAAAAATTGTACTTGGATATAATTTAAAACCTGTAAAGATTCTGTTGTGTACATTCAAGAAGCTATTTTGTAAGTTTTGTTAGTTTTATAGTGTTATCTCTTAATAACTACGTTTTTAAAAAGTTTACAATTACTATTTATTTATTTTATTAAAGCAAGATAATGTTTCATTGTTAATTTTAGAAAGTAGCTTTTAAAGCTAAGAATAAAAAACATTTCATTTCAAACTTTCAGAAGAATTTAATGTTGTTCAGGAAGACCTTTGAAAAACTTTTATTTAATTCATCTTTATCATTCTTCTTCTTTGTTGCCACAATTTTTTGTTGCCACACCTTTTAAAATTTTTTACTCATTCATTACCTTGTTTATATCCTCGACCGTTGCCTTTTGCACTCTTTGATTGGTTTTTGTAACCAGGCTTTCTTTTTCTCTGACACTGCTTTTTAAACCTTTACACTTATATTCTTTCTTGAATGGTTTCCATAGTTTTTTAACATTATATACTTTATCCAAGCTGTTCATCATCATCATTTTTGTGTCCACTGTTAAATATAGGCCTTCCTAATCATTTTCCATTCCAATCGATTTTGTGCTGTTTGTATCCAGTTGCTGCGGGTCCTTTTAATATCGTCCGACCAACGCGTAGGCGGTCTTCCTCTATTTCGCTTGTCCGTTCTAGGTCTCCACTCAATCCCATCGATCGTCCCGTATCCGTGCAACGTGGCCAGCCCAGTTCCACTTAAGCTTCGCAATAGCTTCAACGACATCGCTGACACCGGTTCTTCCGCGCAAATCCTCGTTTCTTATGTGGTCCTTCAAGGTCACACCTAGCATGGATCTTTTCATCTTCCTCTGTGTAACTGTGTTTCTTGGCTGTTGCTGTTGTTAGTGTTAGGGTTTCTAAACCATATGTCATCACTGGCAGCACGCACTGATCGAAAACCTTTCTTTTTAGATTGACGGGGATGTCACTTTTGAAAACGTCTTCCAAAAGCTGCCCATAAGAGAGTGAACCTTCTCTTTAGTTCGCATGTTTGGTTATCCTTTGAGATGCTGACCTCATGGCCAAGGTACACATATCTATCTACCATTTGAATTTCAGCTCCGCCAATCTTCAAGCCACAGCTGGGAACAAGGTTTGTCATGAATTTTGTTTTTGCCATATTGATATTAAGACCGACTCTTTCACACATCTCTTGCAGGTCCTGCAGCATCAGTCGCATTTCTTCTAGATTGTCCGAGAATAGCACTATATCATCTGCAAAATGTAAGTTGTTTAGGTTCTTGCCATCTATGTTTATACCTCTTTGACTCAGGTCCAACTGATTAAATGCACTCTCCATGACTGTAATAAACAGCTTTGGTGACATCGTGTCGCCTTGCGAACACCACGTTCAATAGTTATTCAAAGCTGTTAAAATCAATAAATATATACATACATACATAAAGTCACGCCATTTCCCATAAGGGTAGGCGAGACCACTTCCTTCCACTTGCTAAGGTTCTTATACACATCTTTTGCTTCCACTACTTTTATCAGTGCTCTCATACATGCTCGTCGGTTGTTAATACTCTTGACCTGGCCTTTCTTCAAAACAATGTTGATCTGATTAAGATATGTTCTCCGAGGTCGACCTCTACCGACTTGTCCATTTACACTCGCCTTATAAATTTGTTTCGTCAATCTTTCTTCATCCATGCTTTCTACGTGTCCAAACCATCTAAGCATTTTATCTATCTTTGTAACCACATCTTTTTTTATATCACAGCGTTCTCTTATCTCACTATTCTTTATTTTATTCAACCGAGTCACTCCGGTTATACTTCTCAAACCACTCATCTCCTCAGCAATAATCTTATTTTCATGCTTTTTCTGCCATATCCAACATTCACTACCATACATAAGTGTAGGAACCAACACACCTCTATGCACAGCCAGACGTGCCTTTTTTGAAACTCTCTGGCTATTTATAAAGCTATGCTGTGCCCCATTCATTTGTATTCCTGCCAACACCCATCGCTCAATGTCACTGTCATACTTTATATCTCTCGTAAATTTTAAACCCAAGTATACAAATTCATTTACTTGTTCCACTCTTTCTCCATTAATCGAAATTCCACAGTTTGTTATGCTTTCTTCGCTTTCAAAAACCATTACTTTCGTTTTGCTTACATTTATTTTTATCCCTTTAATTTTCAGGGCATCATGCATAATATTAACTATCGCCTGCAACTCTTCTTCATATGACGCTAATATGACTTGATCATCGGCGTAAAGAAGGCATTTAACGATCAAATCATTCATTTTTAATCCATACGCACTCTCTTTTAAATCTTTTAAACAATTGTCTATGTATAAGTTAAACAGCCATGGCGAAGCCACACATCCCTGTCTTACACCTTTTTCGATGTTAAACCAGCCCGTGCAAGCTCTGTGTATTCAGACACAAGCAGTGGAATTCTCGTAAAGTGATTTCAGTGCTCGTATTAAACTACCACTCACCCCATATATTGACAATGTCGACCACAATTTACTCCTCCCCATTCTGTCATAGGCCTTTCCCAAGTCTATAAAAGCGACTATACCTCGTAATGATAAGACCTGATCCATACAACTCCTTCCACTTCTAAATCCTGCTTGCACATCCCATATCATCTTCTCAGTTTCATTTCGTTACTCTTTTAATCAATATCTTTGCATGTTATTTAATATCTTTGCATGCAATTTGCCGACTATGCTGAGTAAACTAATACGGTAGTTCGGTAGTTCTTACAGTCCTGCTGCGAACCTTTTTCCTTGTAAAGTGGCACGATAACGGCCTTGCACCAGTCGTCTGGTACGCTACCACTTCTCCAACAAAGCTTGAAAAGGCGGTACAACAGACTAGCTACCACTTTTTTTCCAGCCTTAAGCATTTTAACTTTTATCCTGTCGTACCCAGCAGCTTTACCCAATTTCATACTGTTCAACGCTTCCACAATTTCTGTCGTAATAATTTCACTTTCATTGCAATTTTAACTTATGTCTCCGAATGGGACCTGTACTTGTGTATCTTCTCTCTCAAATAAACTTTTGAAGTATTCCTTCCATCTCTTTAATACGCATTCCTCTCCTTTTACCATACTACCATCTTGGTTTTTGATTTTTTTCAGTTGCGAGGTAGTATTTTTATCTCTGAAGGTTCTTATGGACTTCCAGAGGAGTTTAATATCGTTTTGGAAATCGTCAGATAACCTTCTATCAAATTCATCTTTATCACTCAACTTCTTTATTGCCACAACATTTTTTACCAATCGAGAAATAATGTATAATAAAAATAACTTTATAAAAATCGAGAAAGGACAAAGCATAACACTACCTCTAAACATTGTGTTTTCTAGAATAACTGTTACTGTCTTCAACTTAACAAACCTTAACCAAAAAAAAATTAACCATTGGTGGAATATTTTAAAGCAATGGCATGAATCGTCTTAACTCAGTCGTGAATATGTGAATTATGAATGCTTTACATACCGAAATGGTCGCCGGTTGGTTTGAGTAATTAAAGATGTTGCCATTTAAATAAGTAAATTAGGTTCTGACTGTTTAATGGAGCACAGCAGGATGGCTAAATGCCCTTTGGTAAGTAAAAATGTTTTTTTCATTGAAAAGAATTGCTCTTCATGACTTTAAGCTGAATATAGGTAATAATTTTAATGAATTATGAGTAAACTCTCTTCATGAATAAGACCCTTTTTTTTTAATTTGGCCAATTTTTATATTTAATTATTATCTACAACAATTACGCAAGCAACTCTGTACACACGGACAAGATGGTAATCAATTTAAGAAAAATTTATTTAAGTTTTACAATTTTCGCCATTTCAATGTTCAATGTTTGGATAGTTTAGTTTGTTATAACACTTGTTTGTATTCATAAATGACAAAAATTTAAAAAATCATTACCTTGCAAATCAGTTTATGATTGACATAAATAAAAATAAAAGTATTAAAATCAAAGTGTTCTAGTGAAAAATAATATAATTATACTAATAATAAAATATAATAATATTTAAAAATATTAAAAAATATTTAAATTAAATACAAAAGCAAAAAACAAAAATATAGGAAATAATTAAAAAATAATATTGAACATTGTAGATACCCCTAATACCTTATAATTCTCGAGTATTAAAATAATGGTAAACGTTTAAATTTAAGTTAAGGTCTTTTAACGCTAAGAATGTTGTTTGAACATCTTCGTCTTCACTGTCATCAGGCTATGGAAGACAATCTCTGACATCACTAGATGCTGGTAGTGATTTATAATATTAATGTAATGACCTTGTTTATGATTTGTTCACGTAATGGATGAATGTGAAGAAATACAAAACTATTACAGAGGATGTAATTTTGGCTTATTTGGCGAAAAAATCTGAAACTGTTAAATCCTCTAACCTTTGGATCATGAACTTTTTGTTGAAAAGCACCATTTTAGTAAAGAAAAATGTACAATGCCACTTTTCCAAGGGTTTTTAAAAACGAAGAATGTTGGTTCTAAAGCAAAGAAATCAGAAGTCTTCAGCAGCGAGCAGTTCAACAAATTCATGAGGGAAGCAGATAATAAAACGTATCTAATGTCAAGGGTAATTTTTAAAAAATATTACGATCAATGGAAATAAAGGTATCAACTTAATTAACTTTCCAGTAGAAAGTTATAGTAATGGGTCTGATATTGCGAATACCGAATTTTGACATATCTCCACATTTCAAGGTCCCCAAAGTCAAATACAATAGTTTTTAAGTGGACGTCTATGTGTGTTTTGTACGTATGTGCGTATGTTCGTATGTGCGTTCAGAATTATTTTTCGTCTCGATTATCTCGAGAACAAAAATGATATCGACGTGGGACCAATTGCATTCGAAGCATAATTACGCAACGAACTGATTAGATTTTTAGCAAAATCGGTTAATCTGTTTTTTATGGAGAATAAAAAAACTGAAAAAAACGGTAATCTACCTGAATTTTGCAATTTATAAATTATACTATTTTTAATACAGATCTTTTGAATAATATGATTATTGCATGCTAGGAATATTTGTATGAAAAATATGCTGACAATATTTTATAAAAAGAGATAGTTTTAGAAAAAAAATAGGAATCAGAGAATTTTAAACTTGTGCCAGTATTGAGGGAATAGCATTGAAGACGCTATACCAGTGAAAAATTATTGTTAACAATAATCAAGCATTGTTTATAACAATTAAATATTGTTGCTAACTAATGATTATTGATCGTAATAATTTAAAAAAAATTTAATTGTTATAAACAAGTGAAAATAGCTCCCGCTCATGAAAGGATAAGAAAAAGTTTGAAAGAATACGGTTGACATAAACAGAATATTGTTAATGACCATTATAATTCATTTTAAACCATTGAGACCATTGGGTCGCACCCAGACCACTGATATATATTAAATTTTTATAAACATAATGATTTCTTTTTTAAATTCGTGTTTGGTAGTCTCTCATCGTCTGGGTTTACGGGGTTTGTATTTTGTTTTCCTTTACTTTGCTTGTGCACAAGTGTTATTAAGTTTCCATTAAGCTTGCAGCCATACATTTGTTTGGTACTAATACCATACCCCATCAATATATTTAAAAATAGTATCTCCAAACCTTCCTTGCTCATTATGCACTTTTTCCAGTTTTCTTTTGCTTTCTCTTTGGTTTTATTTTTTTTATCACAAAGGTGTTAGTATGGATTGAAGATGGATCATTTGATCGTAAAATGCCTCCTTTACGCAGATGATCAGGTCATATTAGCATCATCTGAATAGGATTTGCAGGCGATGTCTAATATTATACATGGTGCCCTAAAAATCAAAGTAATTGCATGCAAAAAAAAAGTAATGATTTTTGAAAGAGAAGAAAGCTTTAAAAACTGCGAGATGCGGATTTAAGGAGAAAAAGTGAAACAGGTTAATGAGTTTGTATACTTGGGTTCAAAGTTACGAAAGACGGAAAGTATGACTATGACATTCTACGTTTTTTTTTCGAATGCACGGACTTGCACTCCATATAAATTTTACATTGCTTTAAACACGTTATTATTTTTAAATTTGGTGGGGTTTTAATTGCATATTGACACATGACATAAAACTAAAGTGTGCCTGCTGTTTTCCGCAGGCTATTACACATCATTTTAACATGTTTAATGTCAGGAAGGAATAAACTGTACTTAGATATACATATTCCATTTTCGTCAGATTTCAACTGTCTCAAAAGTATGAGATCTCCCAACCAAACTGCGCCAATGGCTCTTGAGCTTCATGCAAGATCGCTCCTTACATGTGGCAGTTGACGGTATTTCTTCTGATGCGTTTAAAACTAATGCCGGGGTCCTCCAGGGCTCCATCATGTCCTCCACCTTATTTCTTTTACACATCAACGACCTCTTGAAAACCACCACGAACCCCATTTACTGTTTCGAAGACGATAGCACACGTGTCTCAACTTTCACATCCTATCGATCACTTTCGGTGAATGATACAAATAGACTCAGACAGGAACAGGTTGATTCCATTAATAGAGATCTTAAAGCAATCGTCGAGTGGGGAACCAACAATCTTATTCAGTTCAACGCCAAAAAACACAAAGTGCCACGTTTTCCAAGAAAGTGAATTGCTCAAATCATCCCATCACAATGTCCGGAAATACCCTTGAACCAAGTCCCTCCATCTCGATTTTGGTAGTCACGGTGTCCAATAATATGTCTTGGCATGACCATGTGGCTAACATCGCAAAGTTGGCAAGCCAGAGGCTAGGTTTTCTGTGGAAAGCCAGAAAGTTTTTTACTCCTGATCAACTGTTGACGACGTACAAGGCTCAAATCCGACCTCTACTGGAATATTGCTCGCACATTTGGGGTTCAGCACCAAGGCATTCTCTTCGTCTTCTAGATTCCATTCAAAAAAGAGCCATTCGCTTGATAAACAGCTCAACTCTCAAAGATACCCTTCACCCTCTAGAACATAGAAGAAGAGATACAGATACAGATATTTCCATGGCAGATGCTCCAGAGAAATAAAAACTCTTGTATCACCATTGGCTACATTTGGCCGAAGAACTCGGCACGCTGATCAGTTTCACCCATTTACTCTCAAGATTGACACTACAAGGACCAATCTTTATCAAGAATCCTTCTTTTACAGAGCTGCTACGGGATGGAATAAGCTTTCAAAATCGGTTTTTCCAGAGAACTATGACCTGCAACTTTTTAAAAAGCGTGTCCACAATTATTTTCTTTCTATAATCCCTTCCCCTTTTAATAGTCGCAGTTCGGGCCGTCCGCGGCCCACACGATAGGTCTACCCTTTTTGCGACTATTTTCATAAAAAAAAAAAGATGCAGGAAAAACTAGCGAAGTACATATTCGATACTATAACGCAGTTATATTTTAAAAAAAAGTGCATATTCGATACTTTATTGATGGCATTTTTCGCGCTTCGAAAGGATCTAGAGTTTTGACAATTTACCGCAAAGTGTATCGTTTCCAGTGTAAGGGCCAGGTACTGAAAAACGAAATTTTTTACATTCGACGAAAAGTCTTACACAAATAAATGTTTAATAATCTTACATGTGGTTTTGAAAGTTTATGTATTTGTTAAAAAAACGAACCAAGCCTATAATCCCATTATATATGTACCTTCGAGGTACCCACGGTCAAAGTACCAGAGCCGTTTAAGAACCATTTGATCAATTTGTGGTCGGAACTAGTAACTCGGCCTGCGTAAATTGAAAGCATCCAACAAAGTCTGAAATTTATTCATTCTATTAAGAATCGGTGGCTGTAATTTATTGTTCGAGTCATCCATTTTGATTCATTGGCGTAACCTTAGCGTTTTATTACAGGAACGCTCTAGGCAATCAAGTGCCACTTACATTTTTTTAACCCAAAATATAACAACTTCTGCATACTTTTAATATAAAGGCAATCTATATTAAAATAAAAACATCTTATCTTAATTTTTAGATAGGTATATCTTAAAAAAGTGCCAAAATTAATACTTTTTACGGTAATAATTTACTTAATTAGCTAAAATCATAAATTATATTAAACACTTTTTTTTTACATGTTGCACATAAAAAATTATTTAAATACTAAATAAAAAAAATGGACTGGTTTGGGGAACCCAGGACAAAAGTTAAACTTCACTCTCTTTACATTGAAACAAAATTAATCTAAATTATAAATATTTGCAATTGATTATGAATGACAATAAATTATAAATAATAAATTTTTTATTATTCATGCGGAACAAGTAGTATCTTAGAGCACGCTGTTGAAAAATAGCTGTTTGCCCATTTGAGTGCGAAAATTTTACTTGGCGGACGCTTACGTCATTTAAGTGTTACTTAGCGCACGCAAATCATACTTAGCACACGCAAACTATCCTTGTCGCAGGCAAATTCGAACCACTAACCTTTTGGTTAACAGCCAAACGCGCAACTGTCAAGTTGACATTACAAAGTTTATATTTTTATTTCAGTTAATATTTTTGGTCTGGACACCTGTTTTTTGCTCGCGTTTATTCCGCATTCGTAATAAAAAATAGTATAACAACCCGTGCGATGTTGTCGATTGCTCACACTTTGCTCGTGAGCAATCGCCAACTTATCGCACTAGTTGCACAATATAGTATTAGTGTTATAGCAGTAAAAAGTATGCTTCATTTGTATTTATTTTTTTACAATACTTAACGTATTTTTGTATTTAACAAATTTGTTTTTGCAATGTAATATGACACATAAGTTTTTGAATCTACATCAGTGATAAATATGGAAAACACAGCATCTACAACAGATCCCCACTTATTTGTTGGTTCAGTAGATTTGTTAATCATTTGTAATTGTAACTAATCCTTTAAAACATTCATAATGGCTGTGACGGTTTATTTGCAAAATTAACATTAAAATCACCAGTTAAAATCAGCAGCGCATTTCTCAAATGTTCAAATTCAAAATTAATTACTTTTTATAAAAAAATCGTATCACGACTTCTATTTGGCTATTTTAAGATATATAAAAGGCAACTATAATAATTATTTTCTCATCATTTGTTTCACACGAGACAGAACATAAATCAGCTACATTTGAAAATCGTCATGCACTCGTGCAATATTATTAGAAGTAATTATCCTGTTTTTTTTTATTTACATATATACATGGTTACAAAGATAGACAAAGGAATGCTTAGATGGTTTGGATAAGTATAAAGAATGGATGAAGAAAGATTGACAAAACAAATTTATAAGGCGAGTGTGAATGGACAAATCAGTAAAGGTCGACCTCGGCAAACATATCTCGATCAGATCAACATTGTTTTGAAGAAAGGCCAGGTCAAGAGTACCAACAACCGACGAGCATGTATGAGAGCACTGATGAAAGTAAAGGAGGCAAAATATGTGTGTAAGAACCGTAGCAAGTGGAAGGAAGTGGTATCTGGCTAGCCTTACGGGAAAAAAGCATGATAATATGTATGTATGGCTTTGTTGTCAAGAAAATACGGCTGATGAACAAGAAGAAAAACTTGAAATAAAAAAGCATTGCCACATTTCTTCTTCTTCGCTTTCCTCTTGACAGAAGAGTCGTGATCAAGCTTCGTATTACTTCGTTACTCGCTTTACAATTTCACGCCATTTTTCATGGTTGCAGGCGCTGAGTGCTGCTTGGTTAATTGTTAAGTCAGTGGATGCCCTTATTTGATTAGTCCAGCATGTAGGAGATCTCCCTCGAGACCTAGTACATCTACCCGACCCTGAACTATTAGTCGCTCCAAATTGTCCTCGTCTCTTCTCTGAATGTGTCCAAAGTATCTAAGGATTCGATTTTGCACTATTTTAAATAATCTTTGGGGTTTGTTTACTTCTTGGATGATGGACGCATTAGTTTTTCTTGCTGTCCAGGGAACTCGTACGATTCTTCTTCAGCACCGTAGTTCAAACGCGTCGATCTTCCTGCGATCGACAGCCTCCGAATAGAAGTACCGGGAATATCAAAGATTTAATGATAGTTTTACATTTGCCCATCTAAATTAAGAAGAAAGACGGCATATTTATGTACTAAGTGCCAAAAACCAGTATGCTTGCAGTGTTTACGAAAGATCTGTAAAAGTTGTACTAGGATAGAACGAGAATAATGATTTTTTCTTTCCTATTTTAGATTTATGCGGGTTTTGTCAATATTTTATATTTTTTTATATTTAACATTTTCTTATATATTAAATACTACTTACTATATGTCTTCTGTTAATTTAGTAAAATGAGGAATTTTAAATTTTTTTTCATATTTTTTTTTTAGAGTTATACTTTGATTTTTTCTTTTTCAATATAGCTTAAAATAATATAACATTGTTATTTTATTAATAACGAAGAATATTATTACAATATTTTTTATAACTTAAAAAAAAATGCGTGAGTCTGCCAGACTAATGGTCAGAAGCGATCAATATTGTGAAACAACGAAATATTTCTGAATATTTCTGACATATTATGAGACATCCAAAAAAGTATGACATTCTACATCTTATAATATAGGGTAAGGTTAATAGTAAGAGACGCTCCGGCAGACGAAGAACTTCCTAGCTCAAAAATTTCAGACAGTGGTTTGGTCTCACCACTATACAACTTTTCCGAGCGGCTACAAACAAAATAATGATTGCAAACATGATAGCCAGAATGATCGCCAACGATCGTTAAATAGTCATGGCACCTAGAAGAAGAAGACTAATGGTCACCATTTATGTAATTAAAATTAGGGTCACCAATTAGGGTTTAAAAATAATTTTAACATAAATAATTTTTCGTAATATAAGGTAATTTTTTCGTTCCATCCATTTTGTGCTGCAACTTTAAATATACCCGGTAAAAAATAATTAGGTAATTATTTGTGATAATTGTTATTTTCTATTTTTTATATATTATTTATCATTTTATATTTTTTTTCGGTTACGCCTTTGCCTACTTTATCCCGATGCGGCCACCCAGACGCACGTTTACGATTTTTTCCTACTCTCGATAAAGATCACGATCATTATCAAGTTCGAGGATTGGCGTTGAAATAATAATGCCTTTTCACTCAAACCTGCTTAGTTTATGTATGAAGTTTGAAATTGTTATGGTTCAATAAATGAACCCTTTTGTTCGACGAGCAGCATTTATAGGATATGTCACCGCACAATGGCTCCCATTTTTTATAAGATCGGACGTCGTAATTGACAAAAATGTGCTTTTTACTATTCAGTGTTATCGCATCGTTTACGTTAAACTTAATGAGTTTCGTTGCATGAATAACAAAGCAGACTTATACAGAAAGAAAAACATAAATATTTTTAAACGTTGCATCAAATACTTTAACAAAAATATGACACATAAGTTTTTGAATCTACATCACTGATAAATCTGAAAAACACAGCATCTACAACAGATCCCCCCTTAGTTATTGATTCAGTAGATTTGTTAATCATTTATAATTGTAACTAATCGTTTAAAAAAATTCAGTAATGGCTGTGACGATTCATTTGCAAAATTAACATTAAAATCACCAGTTACACTTAGCGGCGCATTTCTCAAATGTTCAAACAATGCAGGTGGTCTCTCTTTGGTATATATACTTTTTTTAAAGAAATCGTATAACGTCTTCTATTTTGCTATTTGTAGATATATATATATGGGTTTCGTTGCATGAATAACAAAGCAGACTTATACAGAAAGAAAAACATAAATATAGTTAAACGTTGCATCAAATACTTTAACAAAAATATGACACATAAGTTTTTGAATCTACATCACTGATAAATCTGAAAAACACAGCATCTATAATAGATTCTCCCTTAGTTATTGGTTCAGTAGATTTGTTAATCATTTATAATTGTAACTAATCGTTTAAAAAAATTCAGTAATGGCTGTGACGATTCATTTGCAAAATTAACATTAAAATTACCAGTTACACTTAGCGGCGCATTTCTCAAATGTTCAAACAATGCAGGTGGTCTCTCTTTGGTATATATACTTTTTTTAAAGAAATCGTATAACGTCTTCTATTTTGCTATTTGTAGATATATATATGGGTTTCGTTGCATGAATAACAAAGCAGACTTATACAGAAAGAAAAACATAAATATTTTTAAACGTTGCATCAAATACTTTAACAAAAATATGACACATAAGTTTTTGAATCTACATCACTGATAAATCTGAAAAACACAGCATCTACAACAGATCCCCCCTTAGTTATTGATTCAGTAGATTTGTTAATCATTTATAATTGTAACTAATCGTTTAAAAAAATTCAGTAATGGCTGTGACGATTCATTTGCAAAATTAACATTAAAATCACCAGTTACACTTAGCGGCGCATTTCTCAAATGTTCAAACAATGCAGGTGGTCTCTCTTTGGTATATATACTTTTTTTAAAGAAATCGTATAACGTCTTCTATTTTGCTATTTGTAGATATATATATGGGTTTCGTTGCATGAATAACAAAGCAGACTTATACAGAAAGAAAAACATAAATATAGTTAAACGTTGCATCAAATACTTTAACAAAAATATGACACATAAGTTTTTGAATCTACATCACTGATAAATCTGAAAAACACAGCATCTATAATAGATTCTCCCTTAGTTATTGGTTCAGTAGATTTGTTAATCATTTATAATTGTAACTAATCGTTTAAAAAAATTCAGTAATGGCTGTGACGATTCATTTGCAAAATTAACATTAAAATTACCAGTTACACTTAGCGGCGCATTTCTCAAATGTTCAAACAATGCAGGTGGTCTCTCTTTGGTATATATACTTTTTTTAAAGAAATCGTATAACGTCTTCTATTTTGCTATTTGTAGATATATATATGGGTTTCGTTGCATGAATAACAAAGCAGACTTATACAGAAAGAAAAACATAAATATAGTTAAACGTTGCATCAAATACTTTAACAAAAATATGACACATAAGTTTTTGAATCTACATCACTGATAAATCTGAAAAACACAGCATCTATAATAGATTCTCCCTTAGTTATTGATTCAGTAGATTTGTTAATCATTTATAATTGTAACTAATCGTTTAAAAAAATTCAGTAATGGCTGTGACGATTCATTTGCAAAATTAACATTAAAATCACCAGTTACACTTAGCGGCGCATTTCTCAAATGTTCAAACAATGCAGGTGGTCTCTCTTTGGTAAATATTAATAACTTTTTTTAAAGAAATCGTATAACGTCTTCTATTTTGCTATTTGTAGATATATATATATATATATATATATATATATATATATATATATATATATATATATATATATATATATATATATATATATATATATATATATATATATATATATATATATATATATATATATGGGTTTCGTTGCATGAATAACAAAGCAGACTTATACAGAAGAACAACATAAATATAGTTAAACGTTGCAGCAAATACTTTAAGAAAAATTTGACAAGACGTTGGTTGTAATGTTCAGATGTGAAAAAATATTTGAGAACATAAAAATTTCAATGCAAAACAGAGAGCTGGGTAGAATCGAGTCGACCAGCAGAAATATAATAAATATTCGCGATAAACAATTAAGTACTTGTGACTGTTTAGTATTCGTTGAAGGCAATACCAACGAGGCTCAAGTCATTTTGATTCCATTGAACAAACTTCACACAAAAATCAAATTTACTTTAGACAACAAATTAAACTTTTTAGATCTAACATCACCAAAATTAACAATTAAGATTTTTCAATGTATTGAAAACCTACACAGACAGATCACGTGATCCCTTTTAACTCGAACCACCCCATGCAACATAAAATGGCTGCATTCGATTGTTACATAAATACTTTTAAATATTCCTTTGTACCCGGTTAAGTACAATGATAAAGTTAATATAATTAAACAGATTGCGGTTAACAATAGCTATTATCCCTCCATCATAAACAAATTAATTTATAAATTAAGAGATAAAAGACTAGCCTTCAGCTCCAGTTCTCTCAACATCAACAGTAATAATTCACCTTCAATTTAATATTTTTTCTTGCCATTCTTAGATTACAACATGTGTAACAATATTTTAAAGGAATCTTTCCCCAACACAAAATTTTCTTTTAGCTCTTGCAACAAATTAGGTAAGTGAATCTTTGGTAAATTCTAAGGATAAAATTGACAAGTTGAAGAGGAGTGTTGTGTATAAGCTGCACTGTTTTGATTCTTACATCGGTCAAACCTGTAGACCACTTTTTTTTCTTCTTTGTGTGCCATGCTTGTTTTCAAACGTTGGCTATCATCAAGCGTTTAGGCGTTGGCTATCATAGAGTTGAGAATTTGTTGGAAAGCTTCCGGATCGGTAGCTTCATGAAACAATTCTTTGACTGTTCGACCCGTCCAATGTCTAATATTAAGAAGCCTAGAAAACTGTTTTCTGCCAATCCATCGCTTCACTTCTATTTTACCCTGGATAATTAATCGGAGCATGTGATATTTATGCCCCCTCATCATATGTTCAAAGTATTCGACTTTTTTTATTTTGATGGTGTTTTTTAATTCTCGCTCTTTATTTAGGGATTCTAAAACATATTCGTTAGTTACGTGTGCTGTCCACGTTGGCATACGGCGATAGCACCATAACTCAAACGCTTTTAATTTATTTAGATGCTTTGCTTTCAGTGTCCAGGTTTCACATCCATAAAGCAAAACAGACCAAACGTAGCACTTTAATACTCTTAGACGGATGTTCATCGAAAGACTTCAATTACATAGTACAGAACGCCAACTAGTGAATCTTTTACGTGCGTATTCTGGTTGAGATTTCATTGCTTTTAACTCTACAGTCCATCCAGCAACCCAAATACCTAAAGTGTTGTACTCTGTACAGAATTTTACCACCTTATTTTAATTTTGGATACTCGATATTAATTTTACCGACAACCATCCACTTCGTTTTCTTTGTGTTGACACTTAAACCCTTTTCCTTGCATGCATTGTTTACTGCATTTAGTAGTGTTTGGAGGTCTTCAAGGCTTTTTGCCATTATAGCAGTATCATCACCACTTATTACCACCACTTATTACCCGCATAAATGAACATTTAAAGAAATCTGATAAATGTACCTTTAACAATCATAACGTTAGCCCTTATAGGAATTTAAAATTTTTACATATCATAGTCAACAAAAATTACCTGAGAATGGATTTGTTTGAAGAACTGTAAATTTCTAAAGAACTTTCGGTCAACAATCAATGCTTGAATACCCACGTAAACTTAAACAGGGACTTCTTCCCCCTTCATCAAAGAATCAATAATTAAATTTCATTTTTCATTTTCACTCCATTTATCTCATTTAACTAAAACATTTTTCAAATTTTTTCAAATTTTCAACTCAACTTCAATTCAAATTTCATTATAAAGTTCAATTATTACTCTCCACAAGTTGATACCACTTTTTCCTAATTGACATATGATACACGAAGTGTGATCAGTTTTTAGTCCAGTTTCCAGTTAGTCTATGTTTCGCGATGACAATTAATAAAGTCCAAGGTCAGACGCTAAAAGTTGTGGGTGTGGATCTGAAATAGCTGTTTTTCGCATGGTCAGCTTTATGTGGCTCTGTCACGTGTTAGCAATTCTAGGAGCCTGTATGCTTTGCTCCCCAATAGCTATACGTATAATATTGTGTATAGAGAAGCATTACGCGGACAAAGTCACAGGCACAGCTAGTTAAATAATAAATGTTCTGTGCGAGTAGTCGGATTACTTTCTCTCTCCATCTCTCTCCATGCAGTAAATATAGAGGAAGAGAGATATCGACTAACGCATTCTTGTTACGCACAGTTTTTACTGGCTAGCTCCGATCTCCGCAACGTGCGATAAGGAACTTTGTTCCAAAAATTATAAGGACCAGGAAAAAAATTATTAATATATGTAATGATACTTTTTGTTTTTTTTTTGTGGTTGAAATACAAATCCAAAATAGTCCGGTTAAATAAATGGGCCCTTGTTAAAACACCTCGTTATTTCAACGACGTTAAATCAGAACACAATGGGCCATATTTTTAGAAACAAAAGATAAAACGCTTTCATTGAATTAAAGGGTTTAAATATTGTTAAGTTATCATTCAATCTCATTGACGAAGAGTTACTTGACCAGAATGAATGCCGCTTTTTTTGTCGATGTTCACAATCTCGGATCTCATTGTTTACTCTCTGAATAAAAGTAAAAATTGCAAGTGCTCCTACACTGAGAAAAAATATACTATGGATGTTGCAGAGAAAGCTCCTACTTTTATTAGAAAGATGCTTTTTGTTATTTTTTAAAATTATAATTTATAAACATCATTATCATTATCAATGGTACTACAGCTCTAGCTAAGGCTCGACCTTCCTTAGCCTTTTTTTGCCAATCGGTTCTGTTAATTGCCAACTGTTGCCACTTTGTCGCGCCAATCTTTCTGACATCCTCATCTACACCATCCTTCTACCTTAATTTTGGCCTACCTCTGCATCTACTTCCCGCATGCTGGGTCATAAGGACTCGTCTTGAAGGGTTGTTTTCGCGTGTCCTCGCCAGATGTCCTGCCCATCTCAATCTTCCTATCTTAATGGCGGATACAACATCTCTAACATTGGCTATTTGCTTATAGTTGTTATAAATTTCATAGTTGTATCTCCTCCTCCATATACTATTCTCGCAGACTGCGCCGAGAATTTTTCTCAGGATCTTTCGTTCAAAGATAAGTAAGAGATTTTAATTTGCTTTGTAGATGGTCCACGTTACTGATTCCTATGTTATTACTGGTGGGATAAGAGTCTTATAGATTGTGAATTTGGTTTTCTGACTTGGATATTTGTTTTTTAGGTGTTTACTTAACCAAAAGTAGTACTTATTTCCTAGCATTTGCTCTATTTCTTCGGAGATAGTGTTCTCCTTTGTCACAAGGAAACCTAGGTACGTGAATTTGTATGCTACTTCAAAATAAATGTTATCAACGCTGAAGTTATAACCGATATTTCTGGCTCTGTTGTTTGGAGTTAATGCCATTACTTTTGTTTTATCCTTGTTTATCCGGAGCCAATGTTTTCCGCGGTGGTGAAAAAGTTAGCAAACATTTTCTTTAATTTGCGGGTGGTGCGTGCTGTTAGGTCCAAGTCATCTGCAAAGGCCATGGTTTGTGAGGACTTATTAAAGATAGTTTCCCTGTTGTCTAATTTGGCGCGTCCCTCACAACTTTTTCCAATACCATGTTAAAGAGAAGACACGCCAGAGCAACTCCCTGTCGTAGCCCTACTTGGGTTTCAAAAGATTGTGATGGGTTGCCCTGTACTTGTACATTGCATATAACTCTGCGCATTAAAACTTGGACAAATCTTATTAATTTGTCGGTGATGTAGAATTAGTCCATGGCTTCATACAGTTTGTGCCTAGTACTTTATCATACGCTTGTTTAAAATCTATAAAAAATATAAATATAAATTGCCACGTCTTTTTCGTTCTCTAACGAGTACTCTGCTAGTGGTTTCTCTACTGGCAAATTATGCCCGAGCTCAGCCATAGAGGGTAGAAGAAAAAAATATAAAAGTGAGCTGCGCCACCGGCTTGACGGTATAAGCCGGAAACCCCTAGATCATATAGGCACTAGCAGGGCTACAAGATAAACAACTATGATTATGGTGAACCAAATAAATAAAATTATAGCAAAAATATGTTGGATACTTTACTCACACAATAGATAATTAAGGTACACAGTTCAATAGTAGCATCATAACAAATGTAGTCAAAATTAACAGCTATGATAAAATTTTCTTGCTAAAACAAACCAAAAATGTAAAATTCACAACTTTATAAAATAACCAAAACAGAAGTAAGAGTAACAGACTTTATCAAGTTACAAAAAAAAGGAAAAACATATAAATCAACTCACTAATAACACTTATTCAAACTCTTACTTAAAGGTAAAGAACAAAAGGTAATATATATATATATATATATATATATATATATATATATATATATAAGTTAACTCATTAGTAACACTAATTCAAACATTTACATAAAGGCAAAGAAGATTCACTAGTTAACCGTTTACAAAAAGATTTTCACTGCCAAAACAATCAAGTTCATTTAAAAATACCTTTACAATGGTTGTCCTTTAAAATATCAAGATTGTAGGATATTTACATATAAGTAGAAAGAAGATATGTTTTTACTCGGACATAAAGAATTATTGAGAAGGTTATTTTAATTCAAGTTTAGTTTTGGCATATTATCTAATGCAATAAATAGTTTCCAACAATGTACTATACTAATAAACTAAACAGAACATAATAGTGGTGTCAGCATGAGTCACTGCGTTATATATTTAAAAATAAATCACCTATAACCTTTGGGTATACGAATTCACAAAGCACTATATTTATAAACTGAAGCAAGACTTACTCGTGGTGCCGAATGAGACACGGCGTTATATATTTAAAAATAAATCACTGATAACCTTTGGGTATGCGAATTCACATGTACTCCTGTGGCCTACTCCGGGCTGGTTAGATTATGGGGGCGGCACTGGTTAACAATGGCTTTCCTTAAATAGATCCCGATAACGGTTATTTTAACTTGACGCCAGCTCCAAAATATCCACAACAAAGGCAAGACAAAATGGTCAAGTTGAAAATCAAATGGTTTTTCTTCAAAATCCAATTAAGATGGCCCAAATACAGCCAGATATAAA
Organism: Agelastica alni; assembly: GCA_950111635.1. Classification (NCBI taxonomy): domain Eukaryota; kingdom Metazoa; phylum Arthropoda; class Insecta; order Coleoptera; family Chrysomelidae; genus Agelastica; species Agelastica alni. The sequence continues at coordinate 64,406,974 of OX467710.1, forward strand.
AGAAATCCCATAGAGGTTCTGCACACGTGCTAATAACACACCGTCCCCAACAACGTTCACCGACACCTGGCCTCCAAGACTCTCAAAACACGACTGCCGCTCCTATCCCGGAAATCAAGAAAAATGGCGCGGAATAAACGTCAACCCACAATCTTCTCAAATCTGTGCCTCGTCCTCGTCCGTGTGGATATTCAGTCCCATCCACACAGAAATTGCAAACCAACTATCGAAAGTTATGCAACACTACTTACGAGTAAGGCACAATTATTATGAACCGTAGATGGGAAAAAATAGGTACGTGACAAAATAAAAAACAATTAATTTAAAAAACAGCTGAAAAATATTATTTATGTACTATTTTTTATTAATAGTGAAGGTAACAGATATTATAAAAAGAAAAAAATTAAATAATAAGACCCTTTATTAATTTTTTAAATTTTCTTTTATAAAAATTAAAAAGTGTTGGTGAATTGTCTATCTTAATCCAATACTAGTAAATTTAATTAGATACGCTTTGTTAATTGCTGACATGTATTTTCTATCATCTTATTTTATTGACTTCGTGATTCACTGCTTCGTCTTATCAACAAATGTCACTTTCTCATTGGCTTACTTCGTTTTTCTTATTTATGTACATACTCATTCCATTTTGTTGATTGTTCCAAGGTTTTAAATAAATTTTATCACAGCTGGGTCTGCAGTATCTAATTGTAAGATTAGTAGCACAAAGAACCCATCACGATCAACATTTTCTTCTTACGTATATCGGGAATGAATGTGAGAGTGACTCTTAGCAAAACACGAACTAGCAATAAAAAAGTTAATGGTAGAATTAGAAGCAATTTACCCACAGATTAAATGCACCTACTTGTACTATGTAAGTAGGATTATTCGAAAACTCAGGTTTTTTAAAACATGCAAGGAGAAAAAACGATTAAAAGTATTCTTTTTTTCTAATTTCTAAAATTTGGATTATAAATTAGCAGTCAAAACAAATGATTTAAAAAAAAATTATTTAATTTATTTTATATGGTTGAAGGTGCGGTCATGGAATATTCCACGCATAGGCAATTAGATTTTGAGTCCATTTTGCCTCTGTTCAGATTTTCCTGTGCACAGACCAAAATGGTTATAATTTCTGCCTGAAAAACCGTACATTCCTCCCCCAAGTGCCACGCTTAGTCCCCTTCTCGAGTCTTGTAGCCATATAATTTTTTTTTATGAAAATATTCGCAAAAAGGGTATACCTATCGTGTGGGCCGCGGACGGCCCGCACTGCGACTATTAGAAGGGGAAGGGATTATAGAAAGGAAATGATTGTGGACACGCTTTTTAAAAAGTTGCAGGTCATAGTTCTCTGGAAAAACTGATTTTGGAAGCTTATTCCATTCCGTAGCAGCCCTGTAAAAGAAGGATTCTTGATGAAGATTGGTCCTTGTAGTGTCAATCTTGAGAGTAAATGGGTGAGACTGATCAGCGTGCCGAGTTCTTCGGCCAAATGTGGCCGATGGTGGTACAAGAGTTTTTATTTCTCCGGAGCATCTGCCATGGAAATATCTGTAGAGCAATGACTGGTCTGCAACTCTTCGTCTATGTTCTAGAGGGTGAAGGGTATCTGTGAGAGTTGAGCTGTTTATCAAACGAATGGCTCTTTTCTGAATGGAATCTAGAAGACGAAGAACCCCAAATGTGCGAGCAATACTCCAGTAGAGGTCGGATTTGAGCCTTGTACGTCGCCATATCCCCTACCCAGTCTCCTCCGCAGTCTTAGGTCCATCCGTATACCAGACGAGATCTTGCCCGCGGGTAACTCCTGGTTCAGTCGACCACTCCTCTGGATCCGAAAAAGCGACCCTGTACCCATGCCCGAATCCTGCCTTTCTCTCAGCATACATTAAAGAGTGCATTCATGCCGAAAACTCCAACCAATCCAGTACGACATATTCTGCGCATGCTCCATGTTTGGTTTGGCTCGTTTTTTGCGTTTTGGGCTCAGTGTTTTCATGATATCAATTACTGTTTGCTTTTTTGAATTGCGATATTTTATTATAATTTGGCGATTTAACCTTTTTTTAATGTGCTACAAACATAAGTATTAATTAATATTAATTTGTGGAGCAAACATGGTGAATTAAGTTATATCTTATAAGAATGAAAAGTTTTTTTAACCTCAAATTTATTTTCAGCAATAATTTGGTTTGTCAAGATAATATTAATTTAAAAAGAAAACAGGAAGTATGTTTTTGAGATTTTATAAATTGTTATCTAATTATTTAGGTAGTAGTAAACTGTTAATTTATAGATTGCAATTACCGAAATTGTTAATTACATTACTAACTTAGATGACAAAAACTTGAAAGAAGTCAAGGATATGCTAAGGAAGCATAAAAAAAAGGCACTAATACATGTAAAAGAAGAAAAGTAGAAAGATAGTTATATTTTCCAAACAACAATAAAATTGCACAGGTTTGTTTACAAAAAAAAACACTTAAGTTCTTATTTATTTCTCTTTTAGGTTTTGATTTTAGGTACAACGTTCTTAACTAATATTTCTAACTAACATTCCCAACTAACATACCTTATCCCATTTCTTTAGCGAAGGATAAGCTCTTACCGTGGTCTTCGCTGGGCAGTGAGGATATAAAATATTAATGAGCCCCCTTATGTGTTCCAGGATTACCCTTGCCCTGACTTGAGAGGTCCTCCTCCACCACATAATCGCTCCATGCTCTACTGCGTCGTACATCCAGGACATTCACCACTAGGTGAACAAGCGGAGTGTTCAACATCACTCCAAGTGCACTGATGGGCGTAGTCCTGTTAGCACTCGAGATACCTTGTAGCGCGAGCCTCCTTATGTGTTCCAGGATTACGCTTGCCCTGACTTGCGAGGTTCTTCTTCACCACACAATCGTTCCATGCACTACTGTCGGTATCACTACTGCGTCGTACATCTAGGACATTATTCTCGAGTTAGCCCCCCCACCTTCTTCCGCAAATCCGCCCAAGCGTCCATAACAACGCTCAGGCTGATCTACGTACTCAATATATTTGAGACCCCCAATTTAACTTCCTATCAAGCACCACTCCCAGGTGCTTGACTGAGTTCACTGGTACAATCTCTTTTCCGTAGAAGAGTGGATTTCTCCACAAAAAAAAATTATAAAAAAGTTAAATTTTTTTAAAAAGCAGATAATTGTGAAACTAAATTATCGCAAACAATGCTAGTTTTAAAAAATACAGGATAAGGTTATACAGGGTTTCTATTTAAAAGTAACGATGGCCGACAGTATTTACTAAACAAAAATAATTTAAAAATTTTCTTGATCCGTTTTAAGAATATGCAATGTCCAGGGTTATAATTCAAAATTTGTTATCATAGTGAGTAAAAGAAAAATTTAAAAGATATCTAACGGTGTTTTGGATGATGTTTATTTGAAGAATCAAAATTGTTCATATGAAATTAGATATTAAAATAAGTAGACGTATTTTAAAAGAAAAATTAACATACATACATACATAAAGTCACGCCTTTTTCCCATTTCCTTCCACTTGCTACGGTTCTTACACACATCTTTAGCTTTCTCTACTTTCATCAGTACTCTCATACATTCTCGTCGGTTGTTGGTACTCTTGACTTGGCCTTTCTTCAAAACAATGTTGATCTGATCGAGATATGTTCTCCGATGTCGACCTCTACCGACTTGTCCATTCACACTCGCCTTATAAATTTGTTTCGTCAATCTTCCTTCATCCATCCTTTCTACGTGTGCAAACCATCTGAGCATTCCTTTATCTATCTTTGTAACCACATCTTCTTTTACACCACAGCGTTCTCTTATCTCACAATTCTTAACTTTATCCAACCGAGTCACTCCGGCTATACTTCTCAGACTACTCATCTCCGCAGCATTAATCCTATTTTCATGCTTCTTCTGCCAAACCCAACATTCACTACCATACATAAGTGTAGGAACCAACACACCTCTATGCACCGCCAGACGTGCCTTTTTTGACACTTTCTGGCTATTCATAAAGCTATGCAGTGCCCCATTAATTTGTTTTCCTGCCAACACCCTTCGCTCAATGTCACTGTAATACTTTTCATCTTTAGTAAATTTTGAACCCAAGTACACAAATTCATTTACTTGTTCCACTCTTTCTCCCTCAAGCAAAACTCTCCACAGTTTGTTATGCTTTCTTCTCTTTCAAAAACCATTACTTTCGTTTTCTCACATTTATTTTCATTCCTTTGATTTTCAGGAAATCATGCATAACATTAACCATCGCCTGCAACTCCTCTTCAGTAAAATTAATATCGCAAAAGATAGAGGTGTCTTGTAAAAATTATTAGTATAACTAGGATTAATAAACAACAAAGTCTAAATTTAAAAGTGTTATTAGGTACAATAGAGAAAAGAAGAGAGAAATAACAGAATTGGGCCCTAGCTAAGTACTGTGCGCACAGGAGGACAATTTTAAAAGGTTCGTCATCATCTAGCGCTAAAACCCTGGGTGGGTGGGTCTTGGCTGATGCACCACTTTTTCCAATTGATACAGAGTCTTCCATTAGTATTTGGTTAAAAGGGGTTAAAAGGTTGGATAATTAACTTCCCTGTGGGAAGTTATAGTAATGGGTCCGATTTAACGAATCCTGAATTTTGACACATCTCCACATTTTAAGGTTCCCAGAGTCGAATACAAAAGTTTTAAGTGGACGTCTGTGAGTGTAATTACGTATGTGCGTTCGGAATTATTTTTCGTCTCGATTATCTCGAGATCAATCTGTATGTATGAATTGTATTCGACGCATTATTACGCAAATTAGAATTGATTAGATTTTCTGCAAAATCGGTCTAGCTGGTTTTTATGGAGAATAAAAAAACTGATAAAATATGGTAAACTACATGAATTTTGCAATTTATAAATTATACTATTTTTAATAGAGAATTTTAAGATCTTTTGAATAATATGATTATTGCATGTTGGGAATATTTGTATGAAAAATATGATGACAATATTTCATAAAAAGAGATAGTTTTAGAAAACAAAAATAGGAATTGGAGAATTTTAAACTTGTTTCAGTATTGAGAGAATAGCATTGAAGACGCTATAACAGTGAAAAATTATTGTTAACAATAATCAAGCATTGTTTATAACAATTAAATGATTATTGATCGTAATAATTTAAAAAAAATTTAATTTTTATAAACAATTGAAAATAGCTCCCGTTTATGAAATGATAAGAAAAAGTTTGAAAGAATACGGTTGACACAAACAGAATATTGTTAATGACAATTATAATTTGTTATAAACAATTTAAAATTGTTTTTTATAATAATTTAAAAATAATAATTATAACAATAACTGGGAAGTTAGTCGTGTGGACCTCTCGGGTTGCACTGATATTTTTATTTTTAAATTTTTTGTGGGTAAGTATATTTATATTTTGGGTTATTTTCCTTTTAAATAATGTAAATTTTTTCAAGCATTGTTAAAAAAGAAAAATATAGCCTCTGTGAATAGCATATTGTCTCTGCCGGACAGAATAAATATTTATTATGGTCGATATTAGTGTCGAATCCAGATTTTTGGAATCACTGAGTTTGATAGTGAAATTTTTAATTTTGTTAGCATCCCTACGAAAGGGGTAGGAGAAGGATTAAATATAAAAACTATCAAAAATGGCTAAAATTAGCAACGAATTCATAGTTTTTGAGGTCGCTCAGTTTGATAGTAACATTCTTAATTATGTTAGCACCCATCAAATGGATACGAAAGGGGATAAAATATAAAGACTAATAAAAACACCAATATTAGTATCGAGTTCATAGTTTTCGGGATCGCTGAGTTTGATAGTGAATTTTCATAACAGCAAAATCAACATTCGGGCAGAACAACGTCTGCCGGGTTCCGCTAGTAAACGATAAAAGCTTTCAATACATTACCATGACGAATTTAAAATACAGATACTAATGGGGTTTAAAATAATGTCTAATTAAAATTTAATCTTAATTATAATAATATAATAGATTTAAATGTTGAAAAGTAAAAAAACTCCTTATTTTAAAATCTTATGTTAAACTACTAAATAAAGTTATAATTTTTGATAACTTTATACATTTAACGACCAAACAAAAAATGTATTTGAAAATATAATATCCCGATTAAAGTTTTTTTTTTTAAGATTTCATTATCATCAGCCTCGCGACGTCCACTGCTGGACATAAACCTCCTTAATAAGTGTTTTCCATTCTTCTCTATTTTGCGCGGTTCCAATCCAGTTTGTGGTTATTCGCTTTATAGTCCAAGCAATAGGAAAAAGTGCGTGCAAAAATTAATACCAAAAAAAAAAAATGAGCGTATAGGAAATTAAAATTCAGGGTGAGTTTTTATTTTATGCGACTCGATTCTGATTACCGAACATAACCTAAAAAATCGGCAAAGTTGCGAAAAGTGGTTTTTTGTTAATAACTAAAAAACTACAGCTCCGATCGAAAAAAGTTAAATCAGGAAATTGTAGGTATTAAAAAGATCTATCTATTAAATATATTATAATTTTTCGGTACCATTGATACTTTTCTAGTTATATTGGAAAAACCGTGAAAAATCGGGTTTTCTATAATTTGTTAACTGTAGCGTATTCAAACTTGTTACTTACTGTAAAGTGTAGCCTATGGCAAGCCAAAATATGTTTTTTTTAAAGAATTAATAAATATTGAATATTTTTCGAGATATATGAAGTTTTCTGCAAAAAGATGCTCTCTTAACTTAGCTAGTTCTGCTCGGGAAATGATGCTGCAGTAACGATTTAGGGCTTATTTTTTTCTGTAAGAGTTGTACTTTTATATTTTTGCAAAAGTATATTGATATTTTTAATTTTAAGGGTCAAAAAATAACTTTAAAAAAGTTGCACTATATTTTTAAAATAAATTTCTTAGTTTTGTTTTTATAGAACTGACTTTTATGAAAATAAAATCCTGGCATCATTTCACGCATTTAAAAAAAATTGAAATCCTACGATTACGAGGAGCTGAGATAATGTTTGTGTTTCAAAAAAATCTGGAAGGTGCAATAATCATCGTACAGCAGTCACCTTCATGGACATTAAAGTTGAATACCTATATTTTCAATAAAAAAATACAAGGATATGTTTAGTTTATTTGCAGTAATATTAATTGATGAATAAAGTGAGGCGTGCGGGCGCGGAGCGTGGCAGCTGTAGCGGATGGTGGAGAGACGAGCGTTGAGCGGTCGAACTGAAAATTCATTTCGTGCGTTCAAAGTTGCTTGCGCTTAAAAACTTTTGAGTATCTCGGCTTCTGGACTATGCACAAAAATCCTTTTGTATTTAATTTGGGATAGCTCGTCGGGATAAACACGAATATCATATTCACCAAATGATAAAATAACTTTATTACGTAGAATACATTTATTAAATAATTACATTAAAAATAATCGTATATTATATTGAGAAAGATTTACATTAAAAAATAATTCTCCTTTTCTCTATTGGAGAATTGTCTGCTGAATCAATTGGCTTATTTTTCTTCTTCTTCTTCTTCTTTTTCAATATTATCTGTAAGCAGATCGTCCATAAAGTTTGGCAATTTTTCATCTATTTCGATGGTATGATGATTATTGCGCCTTCCAGATTTATTTGAAATAAATAAATTATCTCGGCTTTCAATGATCATAAGAACTCATTTTTTTTTATTCGTGAAATGATGCCAGGAATTTATTTTCATGAAAGTCATTTCTATAAAAATAAAACTAAGAAATTTATTTTAAAAAAACATGTAAAAAATATTGCAATTTTTTTAGTCATTTTTTTACCCTTTTAACTTAAAAAAATCAATATAGTATTTTAATAATATTAAAGTACAATTTTTACAAAAAAAAAGCCCTAAATCGTCACTGAAGCATCATCCCCCGGGCAGAACTAGCTAAATTAAGAGAGCATATTTTTGGATAAAACTTCATATATCTTGAAAAATAATCAATATTCATCAATTTTTCGAAAAACTTTTTGGCTTGCCATAGGCTACACTTAACAGTAAGTAACACGTTTGAATACGTTATATTTAATAATTATATATATATATATATATATATATATATATATATATATATATATATATATATATATATATATATATATATATATATATATCTTTTTAATACATACAATTTTCTGATTTAACTTTTTTCAATCAGAGCTGTAGTTTTTAGTTATTAACAAAAAACCGCTTTTCCCAACTTTGCCAATTTTTTAGTTTATGTTCGGTAATCAGGATCGAGTCGCATAAAATAGAAACTCACAAATAATTTTAGTTTCCTTCTTCTTCTTACAGTGTCTTGCTTTCTCAAGCGTTGACGACTCCCATATTGACTACTTCTTTGTATCTATCTCTATCTTGAGCTGCGTGGAGAAGTTCCTCAGCAGTTAAACCTGTCCATTGTCGGAGATTTCGAAGCCAGGATAGCTTTTTGCCGCCTATTCATTTTTCCCCTCGATCTTGCCATTCAGAATAAGCCGAAGCAGACTATAACGTGGTCCACGCATGACATGTCCCAAGTATTCCAAGTATTGCGGCGCTTGATGGTAGTTAAGAGCTCTTTATCGCGCCCTATTCTGATGAGTACATTCTCGTTGGTAGTTCGGCTTGTCCACGGAATTTTAAGCATCCGTCTGTACAGCCACATCTTGAATGCAGCAATGCGGTCAATAATTGTTTGGTGGAGCGTCCATGTTTCGCAAGAGTACAACAGCATAGACCATACATAACACTTGGTAAACCTTTCCCGCAGATGAATGTTAAGTTGCTTGGCACAGAGTAGCGGCTTGAGATTCAGAAATGCTCTTCTAGCTATTTCTATTCTAGCCTTGATTTCTTCGTCTGGATCCATCGACTGATTGATCCAGCTTCCAAGATATTTAAAGTGCTGAACTCTTTCTATATTCTCGCCATCAAGTGTTATTCTTTCCGGGCCAACATTCATTTTGCTAACAACCATAAATTTAGTTTTTTTGACATTGATTTACATTGATTACTTTCTTTGTTTATCTTGTCTAACATACATTGTAATTCTTTTAATGATTCAGCTAGGAGCACAGTATCATCTGCGTATCGAATGTTAAAAATGGTTTCGCCTCCAATCTTTATTCCTTCACCAGATTGCGTTGCCCCTTTAATAATATTCTTCGTGTCAAGGTTGAAAAGTGTAGGAGACAAAATACAACCCTGTCTCACACCTCTCTTTATAGGTATATTTGTGGTCTCCTCTTCATTTAGTGTTACTGTGGCAGATTGATTCCAGTAGAGAGAAAATAACAAACGTATATCATTATTATCGAGGGGTATATTCTGCAGAGTTTGTACGAGTTTGTTATGTTGTACGCGATCAAAAGCCTTTTCGTAGTCGATAAAACATAGGTATACCGGCTTTCTTACCTCCCAACATCTTTGAAGTAGCGTGTTTATGCAAAATAGTGCTTCTCTGGTACCTAAGCCGCCTCGAAATCCGAATTTTTCTTCACTCATGCTTTCTTCGCATTTGTTGTGTATACGGTTTTGGACAACACGAAGTAGAACTTTTAGAGGGTGGCTCATAAGACTAATTATTCGAAAATCATTACAAGACGTGGCATTACTTTTCTTTGGCAAGGGGATGAACGTGGATTTCTGCCAGCTCTCTGGAAATTGACTGGTTTCATAAATATTATTGAAGATACGAGTTAGTACTGTAATGTTTTCATCGTTTAGTAATTTAAGCCACTCTCCTGGTATTGGATCTGGTCCCGGAGTTTTTCTGGATTTTAGTTGCCTGATTGCTTGTTCAACTTCGGACCGTATGATGCTTGGGCCCTGTTCAGCTTCATTTTCGTAGACTATGTTATCCTCCCGATTATCTTCAAATAGTTGACATATGTATTGAGTCCATTCCTCTTTCTAATTTCATCTGGGTTTAGAATAAGTTTTCCATAAGCTTTCCTTAGAATGTAGGGTATCTTCTTGCGTTGTATGCCAGTGATTTCTTTGGCTTTTTTGTGAATATTAAATTCATCATGTTTCTGTTGTAGCTCTTCCATTTCTTTAAATCGAGCTTTCATCCAATTTTACTTAGCCTCCTTAATCTTTCTTTGGATCAGCTGATGTGTTGCTTTGTATTCATTCTGGTTCTTGTTCTTCAGCTTAATTTCGCTTTAATTTCCTATACGCTTATATTTTTTTTATGGATATTAATTTTTGCACATATAACATTAGGTCGCTTTCTCGTTTCTTGGACTATTATATTATCCGTCCATCGTGTTGGTGGTTTCCCTACACTTTTTTTGTCAGCTCGAGGTCTTTATTCTAGTAATTTCTTTGACCATCTCCCGTCCTTTGTTCTATCTAGCGGGTAGATACTAGTTTATAATCCCAATAGTCTATAGATCTACTTCAGGGACGCGCCCCTGCCAACGCGAGCCTTGGTTTATTTCCCAATCCCACACAGGAGAAATCATTGTCCCACTCCCTATCATTGCTTTCCTTTTACAAACCAATTACCTCCTTTTTCGCAGAAGTCCACACCCCTCGCCAACCCGCTCTTGGCCAGCGTGGTGAGTTTTGGCCAAAAACCCTTGTCTTATTGAATAAAAACAAAAATAAAAAATAAAATTCTACAATTTTAAGAACTCTGACACTTAGTGCCTTTTTATGTGACAGGATGTCGGTTTCTTCTTGAAATTAAATCACAAGTAAAAAATAAAGCGTATTGCAAGCATTTTTCGTTTAATAAAAGACTACCCATTCAGATTTCTTTTATATTTAAATACCCAAATATACCAGTCGTCACGTTTTTCGAAAATTTGACGACTGTCTCATTAAAGATTCTAGTATGTCACTTTTATCACACGAACGACTGCCAACAATTGCTGCTAGAGGATTAAGGATAATACGCGTAATTGATTCGACAAACACGAACTTCTGTACCTGCTGCTCCAGATGGTCGTAAATTTAAAGATTGGTTTAAATTCTTTCTGTGTATTTTTTTTTATTTTTTTTAATCTTTACTTATTGTTGAATAGTCACAACGTATGTAATGGGTGTACGTTTCGGCTGGATACCGACGATATCTCTGGTCGTATCTGCTTAAGGATGTGTATAACATTTATGAATTTTTAGATGGCTGTCTGAATTTAAAATATTTTATAGAGTAAATGATTCTGCATCGATAAAGATAAAGAAATAGGTATCTTTTCGATGATTTAAGCGAAATAATTCATTTTAAAGTCACCATTTACTCAATGTTATTTTTACCGGAAACTCGTATCATATGAAAATACATTTTATTTCATAAACAATATACAGGGTGTTTCATTACCAATTGAAAATATTTTAACTATAGAATGCTTTAACCCAAATCACCTAAATAAAATGTGTCTCCTGTCTGAGTTACAGGGTGTTTTATTTGAAAATTTAAGAATTATTTGTGTCCAGTAGTTTAAAACTATTTGAAGTATTATTTTCATATTTAGTGGGAAGTGTAAGTACTATACACTCTACTAAATTATGTTAAATGAACGTTTCTGGCTACTACCAGAAGCGTACGACAGGGGCAAGTGACTGGTTGATCCCTTCCAAATTCTACGCCAATGACGAAATTGCAATTTTATCACAATTTTTCGATTTTCCAATACTTTATACGTAAATATTGTACTTTGTTTCCATGGCGATAAAGTCATCAATTTTCGAGATATTTCGGGTTAAATATGAAGCTGCACAATTATTTTGATTTTAATGTGTATTAATTATGTCGGTGTTTTGGGTCATTTGATTTTATTTATTGCGCGAATGAAACTTTTATTTTTATTAACAAAAAAACATAATTTTATTTATCGAAATTTTTTCAACGAATAGATGCATTAAACAATTAAAAACAAATTGTGATCTATGGTGACAAAATAAGTAATGGATATTTTATCTTTATTAACTTTTGATCTTTTGCATTAAATTTTTTAACCTCGCAATATGCAATAAGAAAGAAGTCCTGTACGGTTTTTTTATTGGTGGCAAAAATTTGTTTATAAAATATTTGAATTTGACGCATGGTTAGGGAAGAACAGTAATAGGGTTTTCCTGGCTGGCCATTATGCCCACAAGTTGGAAATTCTGGTAATTCTTTTGGGGCATGTCTAAAATATAACAAAACATAGTAAAATAATTTTAAACAATATTTAAAATATGTTATTACCTCATTTTCTTGGAACAACTATTAATGAAGACTGGGACCACACGCTGGAAATTAGGTGCAGGATAGAGAAAGCAAGAGCCGCATTTCAGAAAATGGCTAGACTCTTCAGATGTCATGATTTATCTATGCCCTTAAAAATCATATTATTGAGGTGTTATGTTTTCCCTGTGTTGTTTTATGGAATGGAATCCTAGACTCTCACGGACACTGCATGTAAAAAAATCGTTGCTTTCGAGATGTAGCTTTATCGACGAATTTTGAGGATACCATGGGCCGCTCATGTAACTAATCAGTAAGTATTGATAAAGAAAGGGAAAGAACTACTATTGTAGATAAAAACATCCAAAATTGAATACTTTGGATACATAATGAGGAATAGCCAAAGATATGGAATCTTACAGTTGATTTTACAGGGAAAGATAAACGGTAAGCGGGGTCCTGGAAGACGAAGAATTCCGTGGCTAAAATATCTACGCACATGGTTCAACACAACAACTGTAGGTCTGTTCAGAGCAGCTGCAAACAAAATACAGATTTCCATGATGGTCGCAAACGGATAGGCACTATAAGAAGAAGATTAAAGGAAATATGGAACTACACCCCAATATGTTGTTTGTTATATAAAACTGTCATGCAACAAAGGCAAATTATTTTAATTTTGGAGTAATGTATCCCAAAAAAAAATCCTACTTGCAGTACTCTATAGCTTTAAAGATTCTTTTACCGTTTGCTACGTCGTACCTTTGTAAACTGGCTTTTCTGCAGTTGTAGTAATCAAGGTAAACAATTTTTTTTATTTTATTTATTACCTTTTATAATTTACTTAAACATTTATACAGAGTAATTCGTAAATGATGTGTACATATCGCTGATGTCACGAGTCATGTACTATCCACTGATGGTTCACTGGAACTATCTAGCTAGGTCTTCTGGCCATGTTCTTTGGAGTCTTCTTTCATCGTTTGGTTGATTGAATAGCTCTCTAATGAGCTGATTTTGAGGTCAGTACTGCGCTTTTTGTATTTGTTGACATGAAGATTGATTACTTCTTGCACGTATGGGATTCGGAGGTCGTTGTGTATGGTTTGATTTGATACGTACCACGGGGCATCAATTATCATTCTTATTGCCTTGGACTGGAAGGTTTGAGGAATTTTTGTATTGGATGGCTTACTGCATCCCCATAGTTCGATTCCATACGTCCAGATTGGCTTTAGGATTGCCTTGTATATAATTATTTTGTTTTCAGTTGAAAGTTTTGATTTCTGTTCACAGCCAGTACATGCTCTTCAATTTGAGATCTGGGTGATGCCTTTTAGCTTTTATGTGGCTTTTTCATGTTAATTTTTGATCTAGGTGAAGCCTAAGGTATTTTACTTCGCTTTTCAGTGGTATGGGGGTATTGCCTATGCTCACTTGTGGACATACGGTGCGCGTCTTTCGGTAAATGTTATTTGCGTCAATTTGAGGGAGTTTACTTTTATCTTCCATGTTTCTAGCCAGTTTTGAAGTAGGTTAAGGTGCTGTTGAAGATTTTTTGATGCCATTTCTGGATCTACATCTAAAGACAGGATCGCAGTACCATCAGCGAATGTTGCCATTAGTATGTCGTTTGTTAGTGGTATGTCTGCCGTGAACACTAGGTATTGAACACTACCTTGCGGCACGCCAGCCTTTACAGGGTGGTATTTGGATACGTAATCATCAATTTTTACTTAAAAATATCGCTCAAGTTAAAATACAGGTCACAAATTAATTTAGAAAAGGAAATGAGAGTGGCAATTTCAAAACTTCATCTCCGATTTGAGAAGTTATGCTCAGAAGAGCATTCTCATTGACTGTAATGCAATCATTGTAAATATTATAATTTATACTAAATACAATTTAATTAAACAAGGTCAGCGAAAAATATTAAGTTAAATTATTATCTTTTAAAACCCTTTTATTAAATTTGAAATATTTTACAGTACTGTTTTAAAATTATAATTTAGAATATTTTTACTCCTTTGAGAATAAATATTAAGTAAATTTTTATTATTGAAATCTTCTCAGTGGTTTCTTGAATGACTTGTATAATTGAAGAAATTTTTTAAAATTTTCAAACTTAAAACAAAAAACCTCTAACTTCAAGATTGTAGATTATAGATTTTAGGGAGAAGGATCGTGCTCTTAAGCACCTCGACCTATCAGATCTTTTGTGCATAACTCTTAATCTATTTAAGGTCCGAGATTCCGAGACTTCGTACAAAGTTTATCAGTTTCCTGGAAGCTAAGTTCCTGTCATCGGAAGGCTTTAAGAAGGCCTCTTCCAGAAACTTAAGCCTCTTGCAGAAAAGCGCTGGGCATTCGCAAAGCAAATGTTTTGCAATTTCAGCGAAGTTCTCGCAGTAGCGGCAACTATCACTTTCTATTTTGCCTTTTTTTTTTCAGGTGATATAACTTTAAGATAAAAGTGTATTAGTAATTTTCTTAATCCAGACTATTACTTTAATCATTATGCTCGGTCTTACTAAATTGACAGTCTCAATTTTGTGCACAGTCAAATCATTTTAAGTGACCTACTCCGGTCCTGTCTCATCTGTGTTTCTATACTTACGGTACAGCAACAGCATGCTGTGGTGGTACAGCTGTCTATGGAAATTGAAATTCAGTTAAACTGTTTAGTGTTTAGTTTAATTTTAATACTCGTAGGGGGTAGACTTTCTCTGAAAATGTATTTTATTGACAGTGTTTCACGTGGTAAAGTTGGTATACCAAATTTGTCGTTCGTAGTCACGAATAATCTCAACTTTCAATGATAGGTATTAATTGTGGCTTTGACATCCACCCTCGCCTTAAATTCACCGACAAAAATATAAAACACTTTAAAAATTTATTCAAAAGTAGGTACGTATGAAATTGAAATTGAAATAGCACCATTTACGCTCGGAAATGCAAACTTAAAACAGCCATATCTCAATTAATTTTTATCCGACAGAAAACAAAAAAAAAAGCAACATTATTGTGCTTCTGCATTTTTGACGTATCTATTTTAGTTTTTAAATTATTGTAAAAAAATTATCCATTTTTAAATTTTTTTTTTAAAATAATTGCATACGTAACTCGAACTTTTTTCGAAATATATACATCTCAGATCGCTCAAACTTCTTAAACATATTGTTAGTACCTAAATAAAATAAACTGCACATGAATTACGGTTTAATTGCCTTTGGTTTTATTTTTTTGTCTGAACACCGATGTTTTCAGTTCATTTTCTTCATAACTTTGTTAGTTTTTGAGCTATTAACTTATACAAAAATTTATTTTAAAGCTATTTTTAATGTGGTCGCCAAATGGCTGCACCCCTTTTTCCGAAAACTCTAATGTAACTCAAAGAATAAAAAAAAAGGTCGCATCCTACCCAAAATATGTAATCAGTTAACCGTATTTTGCAGCTGGATTGACTGAAGCAAATATACTATCTATTAATTGCCCCTAAGATAAATAAAATCACGTTCTAATTTATAGACCAGTAAAATAAGGTTAAAAATGGAGCTGCTTTATATAAACAAAATAACTTTTAAAAAGTGTTTTTATTACTCAAGCAGGTTTTTAGTAAAAATAATTTACATGATGGCTTAAGGGCCAAAGTAATACATTAATTAATTTAAAAAAGTCGTGAATTTGCTCAGCATTAATTAATCCTCTAAAAACCGGACTGTATCCAGGAATTGACTTAAAGAATGCAATTTAAAAAAGGAACGATTCAAAAATATCACAACCAATTTGTAAACAGGAAATCGACTTATCCCAGGATGGAGGCTTGTAGATTCTGAGGTTTGGATGTACAACTTGAAGAATATTTCACTCTCTTTAATCGCGATTAAGTTAACGTCGAGATAGAAATTCAACGCTTGCCAAAATTGATACAGAATTTGGCTGAAATATCTTCTTTTTGAAAGTTTTCGAGAAAAATGAAACTTTGTTATTTACTTTTAGCTTAAGCGAAAAATGATTGGAAGCTTACTGCTTAAAACAAAATATATAAACGGAAGAAAAATGATTTAAACTAGTGAATTAACACGTTGCAACAACTGCGAAAAATTAAAGACGTAGAGTTTTGAACGAAGGCTGAAATTAAAATCAGAATGCGGGTCGGAATAAAGGGGTACATCTGAAATATATTGGCGATGCTAGCACCATATACAAAATTCCAAAAATACAAGCATAGTAGTGGTTGCTAAATCCACTATACACGAAACCATAGCAGCATAGGTATGAAACTGACAGAAATTACTTGATCAATGGCGTTGTTACCAATAACGTAGCTTTAATTTGCGACGTCATTGTTGATCTCCTCTATTATTTACTGTTAGAGAAAGATATAAACTACAGCCATGCCAGTACCTTCAAGTTGAACTCTACACGCTGACAACTTTTTATTTTGCATCAAACCCTTTAACACTTGGAAGAAAATTGAATTGTTTAAAAATAAACCAATCAAATGAACGAAAATATTTCAACAAAATAAGGCCTGTTTGGAAAATAACTAATAAACAAATAAATTAGTTATACAAAAAAAATTTATAAAGATAACGATTTTTTACCTGAACGTATAGTCTTTGGAGAGTGAGTAAAAGAAGAAGGTTTTTGTAAATTTGTAAAAGATAAAACAGTTTTTATTAAAACCCACTTACTTTTTTATTAATTAATACTGAATCTTTCTTTTTTGTCGGTATTTAAAAATTCAACTATTAAAAACAACTTTTTGGTACAGGGTAAACGTCTAATGTGACATACATACATACATAAAGTCACGCCTTTTTCCCATAGGGGTAGGCAGAGACCACTTCCTTCCACTTGCTACAGTTCTTACACACATCTTTTGCTTCCTCTACTTTCATCAGTGCTCTCATACATGCTCGTCGGTTGTTGGTATTCTTGACCTGGCCTTTCCTCAAAACAATGTTGATCTGATCAAGATATGTTCGCCGAGGTCGACCTCTACCGACTTGTCCATTCACACTCGCATTATAAATTTGTTTCGTTAATCTTCCTTCATCCATCCTTTCAACGTGTCCAAACCATCTAAGCATTCCTTTATTATCTTTGTAACCACATCTTCGTTTACACCACAGCGTTCTCTTATCTCACTATTCTTTACCTTATTCAACCGAGTCACTTCAGCTATACTTCTCAGACTACTCATCTCCGCAGCATAAATCCTATTTTCATGCTTCTTATGCCAAACCCAACATTTACTCTAATTTGAATGGCCTATATAATCGCTCTACAAAATGAGTCACTCTTCACAATTGTGGAATTCAACTATAGACGGCAGTGAATGTTTAATTTTAACAAATTAAACTAAATAAAGCGTTATAGCGCGAACATTACATTTTCCCGATTTCATGGAGAAGGATATTAAAATTTACATACATACATAAAATCACGCCTTTTTCCCATAGTGGTAGGCAGAGACTACTTCCTTCCACTTGCTACGGTTCTTACACACTTCTTTTGCTTCCTCTACTTTCATCAGTGCTCTCATACATGCTCGTTGGTTGTTGGTACTCGTGTCCTGGCCTTTCTTCAAAACAATGTTGATCTGATCGAGATATGTTCTCCGAGGTCTACCTCTACCGACTTGTCCATTCACACTCGCCATATAAATTTGTTTCGTCAATCTTCCCTTATCCATCCTTTCTACGTGTCCAAACCATCTAAGCATTCCTTTATCTATCTTTGTAACCACATCTTCTTTTACACTACAGCGTTCTCTTATTTCACTATTCTTTACTTTATTATTAAAATTTGCAACGTCCAATCAATTCAAATAAAACTTGAAAGTATTGTATTGCATTAAATGTTCAAAAAGGTACCAAAAGTTCTAATAGGTAATAAGAAGTTACTAGGTACTTCATTTAATCGTAGTTTTTGGGGAATAAGAAACTTTTTGATGGAATCTTAAGTTTCTGTGATGTTGCTTGAAATTTTCAGGAACCGTATGCCGCTTTTGCAGACTTTTAATTTGCTTGGTCTATTAATTACCCATTCTGGGATAATCAATTTAAATAAATCGGAATGCACGGTAATTATAACGTGTGTCATTCAAACTGCATCTGTTTAGACTCGCATCATTGTTGATTAGCTGTCTCAATAACGAGCTTTATACCTTTAACGATATGGATCAAAAATAAATATTACATTGTTTTTTTACTCGTTTTATACACATAGAGAATTCTTGGTTGCAATAGATCGATTACTTGACGTCATTGTTTTAAATTTTTGTTGTTGTTTCAACAACGTATTCATTAACGTTGTTAATATCTTTTTTTTTTAAATGTTCTTAGCTTTTAACACTTCGTAATTCGTGATTACATATGTTTGGGTAAAATGTGAACTAATAACGATTTTAAAAAATTAAACTGCAATATCTATAAGGTAAATAAAAGAATAAATTGCTTTTTGCGCGGATTCATGTTGACACAAAATGTTTTTATTATCGACCACTTTTTTCTTACAGACAATACAATATAGTGTGCCTCGTCTTTTAGTTCTCTAAAGAGTACTCTGCCAGTGGTCTCTCTACTGGCAAATTATGCCCGAACTCAGCCGTAGAGGGTAGAAGAAAAAATATAAAAGTGAGCCGCGCCACCGACTTAGACGGTACAAGCCGGAAACCCCTAGGTCTAGTAGGCACTAGCAGAGCCACACGATAAACAACAAACAATTATGGTAAACTAGATAAATAAAACTATATTTACAATTCCTGCAATATATTAATTAAGTAAAAATGATGTTCTGATTTTTTACAACAAATTCAGTATTTTCGTAAAGTGGATTAAACGAATTTAATACACTTTTCTTAAAATAATATTTAAATTAATTATAACAATCTTTCAGACAATATTAAAAACCTAATGATGTACAAAAAAAAATTTAAAACAAAAAAAAATGTTCACAATATTTAAAATTTCAAAAATAATTGGTTTTATATAGAATTCCTGATAGCAAAAGATTAAAAAAAAAAATACAAAATAAATGGACGGCAACAAAAATAATAATTTGAAACCCTCACAATAACTACATAAAGTATATTCAGTAATGTATAAATTTAGATTCAACTTGGAGCAGGTACAAATTTAATGAAAAATAATTTGTTACTTTTAAACTATTGAAAACACTTAGATCAAGCACATAATAACTGATAAGTTGATAAAATTAAACTCAATACTATGTAACCAATTGAAAACTTCATTGAGACGCCACTGTTACATCGATGATCCAAGAAACAGAAACACCAAGTAGTATTTTTAAAGATTTACACTGTTAAAACAATCGAGCTTATTTTAAAAATAATTCTTTTTACGATGGCTGTCCTTCAAAATAGCAATATTGTAGGATATTTACAAATAAGAAGAACTATTGAGAATATTACTTTAATCTTAGTTCAGACTCGGCATATTATCCAATGCAATAAATAGTTTTCAACAGTGTACCATATTAACAAATTAAAACAAAACTAAATCGCGGTGTCAAAAACAAATCACGTCGTTTAAATATTCTAAAATAAATCACTTGTAACCTGTGGGTATACGACTTCACTAATCCTGTGGCCGGATTGATTATGGAACTGCACCTGGTACTTAACAATGGCTTCCCTTCATCAAATCCCACACGCGGTTATTTTAACTCGACCCCAATAACCAAAATATTCACAACAAAGGCAAGACAGAATGGTCAAGTTAAAAATTAAATGGTTTTTCTTCAAAATCCAATTAAGATGGCCCAAATACAGCCAGATATGAAAGAAAAAACCGTAGAAGTTCTGCTCACGTGTTAATATCAAATCGTTTCAAAAACTCTCACCCGACTTCCACGACTGACACCCAACGACTATCATCAACTGCTCACTCCCAGGCCAGATATCAGAAAATGACACGGGACACGCGTCAGCCAACCTGCGTCAGCCAACCTTTGCAAAACTATGTTCCCAACTCATAATCGCGCTCGTCCGTGTTGATAGCGAGCCCATCCGCACAGAAAAGCAAACCAAACAATAATATAGCTGACAACACACGACAATCGAGGCCAAAAATCAAGGCGAAATCTAATAGCAAAGACTCCCACTCCAATTAACAAAAATGTTACAGCCATTAATAATTAAATCCTAACACTACTAGGTAAGCAACACTATTTACAACGAGTGACAAACCCAAATCACAACAAAACACGGTAAGCGAAACCATTTACGAGCACCTGAGAAATACAAAACCATCAGAGATCCAATTAATAATGTAACCGTAGAAGGGAAAAAAAATAGGCACGTGACAAGTGCTATACTTAAAATCTCCATTAAAGATCTTTGCATGTTTTTTCTTATCGTATCTTTTAATTATTACAATTTTTTTTTATTTTTGTGGTTTCTAGCAAAATGACATAAATTCACTCCTTCTACATTGGGTTTTCCATCACAAATGTGCACAAAAAATGAGCCTACTGTTAAATTCTTGCTTGCTTTCTACGAAGCATTCTAAACCACCAAAGACGGTCGTCAAATTCATAATGTATTACGACCCTAGGCCAGAAATTGGATTTCCTGGCGGATGTGATATAAAATCCTCGGCTTATTCTTTGTTTTCTATTTTCTATATCATTTTATTTTTTACTAACAACAATATAGCTGAGAGACGTTGTTGATTTTATTAGGATGTAAGATTAAGTTGAGCCGAATGAATACACAAGCTCTGTAGACTGCCGTCGTACCCAATTGCATAAAGTAGCTCACTCCTTGAGCGCTGTAATTCAAACTGTCTGCAAAAGTAAGCAGGTTACGAAAGTCTTTCTTTCGAGACTGACATGTGGCCGGAAAGACCGTACTTTCGGCTCGACGAGCAAGAAAAAGATATTTTTTTAACACCCACTGTTAAACTATTAAAATTTTTATTTTAAACATACTTTTGTTCAGATATTTATTTATTTTATGTTATGTATATACAGGGTAATTCTTTGGGAGTGCCAATTAGACGTTTTAGAGAAAGTTGACATAATTTAAATTTGAAAATTTGAGGTGTGAGGTTTTCAGATATGCCGAATTAATCTAAAATATTTAGAGCCTCAAACTACTTTCAGTTATATCAAAATTTAACTAAAACTTGCTTAATTTAAAAAGAACACCCTATATATTATTACGTATTTTGATAAAGCTTTTCTTGGGGATTTTTTCAATGCAGTATTTTGCTACCTTACACTGAGTGTTTTACGAGATATGACCATTTTTATCACGAAAAAGTGTCGGATTTGACGCCCTGTATGATTATAATTAATAAACTTGGTTATTTTGTTAATAAAATGTTTATTATTGTACAGGGTGATTCAAAATGCATATTTAAAAATTTCTCAACTTTCTTAAATACAGGGTGATATTATTCAACTTTGTTACACAGAACTTTTACTGCTCTTTAAGTTTCGTTAACAACGTTGTAGTTAATTGGTTAAATGGTATAACCAGAAGTAGTTGAAGGTTCTAAATATTTTAGATTAATTCGGCATATCCAAAAACCTCACACCTTAAGATTTCAATTATGTCAAGTTTATCTAAAACGTCTAATTGAAACTCCCCAAGAATCGGCCTCTATATTTATTATTTCTTTTACCTTCAATTTTTTTAAAATTCTTTTATGTGAAATAGGTCTGCTTTGTTTCTTTAAAATTCGATATTTGTACGTTTTACAAATTTTAGAAAGTTTCTAATTTTTTTTATTATTTTTACGGGCAAGCAGATGAGATATCTGAACAACAGACTCACGTGTTAGTATTTGTCCTCTGGAGCTATGTCCAGCACACCCACGGCAGCGATGGAACACCTCCTACATCTCCCTCCCCTAGATATTCTCTTAGAGAGGGAGGCCAGGATAGTTTCCTATAGATTCCTGTCTTTGAAAAAGCAAATAAATGGAGAGCAACTCCGGGATACTGAGTGAAACAAAAAACCACCAAATTTTCGGGATGGTTCCTGACTTGCTAGCCACAAAAATACACGTAGAAAAGTCGTTCAAAGTCCTCTTTCCGAAGAGAGACGAATGGAAAAGGGGACAAATCCTCTTCCCAGAGACTGAATACGTAATGTACACAGACGGCTCAAAAACCCCAGATGGAGTTGGAGCCGGTGTTTTCAGCAGGAAACCAAAGATTGAAATATCTACCAGTCTTGGCAGGTATGCCACAATCTTTCAGGCTGAAGTATTCGCTATCGAATTGTGTGCAAGAGAGTTGACCAACAGACCTCTAGCAAACAAAAACATAAATATAATATCAGACAGCCAGGCCACTTTAAAAGCACTGAGCTTCAACAAGATAACTTCTAAACTTGTATGGAATTGCATCGAATCCTTAGAGTACCTTGGTGAAAACAACAGGGTTACCCTACTGTGGGTACCTGGGCATCAGGGGGTGAAAGGAAACGAAAAAGCCAACACCCTTGCAAAACAGGGAGCCGAATCTGCGTTCACTGGACCAGAACCGGTTTTTGGAGCCACCACAAGTGCCGCCAAAACAATTATTTCGGACTGGGCGGAGAGGAAAATACTCACGTACTGGTCCGACATACCAGGGCTAACCCACTCGAAGGCGTTTTTACCGTTACAACCCTCGAGAAACACAACTAAGCAGATCCTAGAATGGAGCAGAAATGACCTGCGTATTCTAACAGGACTGCTTACGGGACACTGTCGTCTAAGATACCACCTCAGAAAGATAGATCTGAACCAACAAACGGACTGTCGGTTCTGCTGCGTGGAAGACGAACATATGCTGAACATATACTATGTTCATGCCCCGGCCTGGGAAGAATAAGGTTCAAAATATTTGGTTACACTAACCTAGAACCTACCAATTTTAAAAAAATCTCACCCTATACAACCATGAACTTCGTAAGAAGGGCTGGATTGTGCGGTGAACTGTAGCCTCTAGGGGTGAGCCACAATAGCCTCACCTACTAAGGGTCGCGGTGGAGGGGCGACCTAACCTAACCTAGTATTTGTCCTTTTATTGTTCAACATCGTTATGGACGAAATAATAAAAAGCACTCGTAACCTGAAAGGGTATAAAATGGGGAACAAAGACGTCAAAATCCTGTGCTATGCCGATGATGCTGTTATGATTGCAGAAAACGAAGATGCCCAACAGATAATACTATTCAAATTCAGCACAACGGCAAAAAGTCTAAAAATAAAGATATCTGCAGCAAAAACGAAATGCGTAACCACCTCAAAAACACCTATCAGATGCAAACTGGTTGTGGATGATAAAATTAAACAACAGAAGATAAAATTTAAATACCTAGGAATAGAAGTATCAGGATACGGTGACATCGAGGCGGAGGTAAGAAAAAAAGCGGCAAAAGCAGCACAAAGCTCAGCTTACCGGAAGGATACAATCCTTCGAAATAAATATATCGGAATCGAGATCAAATCCCAAATCTACTAGGCGGTCATTCGACCTATATTAACTTACACAGCGTAAACTAGACCAGATACATCGAACACAAAAAGAATATTAGAAACTACCGAAATAAAAATAGTGCGGAGGATCACTGAAAAATTTTTTTGACAGGGAGAGAAGCGAAGACATAGAAGAACATGTAAATAGACAACATAAATGAATGGATACTGAGAAGAAAGAGAGAATGGAACGAATATATAGATCGGTTGAATGACGAGAGAATGGTCAAAATAACAAGAGGCAAATTGCTCTTAGGGCGCGGAAGCGTTGGAAGACGAGATAGAACGACAACCTCTCTAATAATAAAATGGCAGAGGATACGAAGAAAAAAAGGAAATTTGCTTGCATTAAAAAAGGAAGAAGAAGAAGGACAAATTTAAATTTCTTTGTATAAGGTCAACCAATCAGAGTCTTTTTTGCTATTAAACCATTAATTTTACAGAACGTAAGGAGCAGAGCAGAAGCAAAGGTAGTGTAACACATTCATTCAGTCGAGTTGGTACGTCAAAATTTTTAATGCATTATTGTTAGTTCTGTTGCAATAAATTCTAACGATATCTATTTCTTTTTCACTACATCCACATGTGACGAATATCGACAAACATTTTTACACTTATACTTAAACAATTGTAGAATTATTATACCAATTATACAATAAATAATTACAATTTATGTTTATATATATATATATATATGAGAAAGAAAGTTAAACGACTGTCTAAGTTAAGAAAAAAGCAACTAATTTATTTTTTGGGTATGCAGTCTGATGCTAGAAAAAGTAAAACTTTTGATTCTGTTCAAGCTTTCGAGTCTTTATTGGCTCTTCATCAGCAACTCTATAATTTAAACATTGAAACTATTTAAAAAATCTAAAAAAACAAACAGAAAAAACTTACGAAAGTGAGGTTAAACTAAAGCAATGCTTATCCCAATTTTAGAAAACATTTATCAATTTATGTGGTAAAACACTTCAAACATTATGTTATGGCACAATTTTTATAAGTTGAAATTAGACATTATATTAAATTTTGAAAATTTATATATTTATGGATATATATATATATAAATATAAATATAAATATAAATAATATATAATATAATATATATAATATAATAAATATAATATATATATATATATATATATATATATATATATATATATTTCAGCAGTTTGTTGGTTGGTGCTATCACTGGCACGCTCAGTATGTGGCCTGTGTCACATCCTTATTGTTTAAACAGTAGCTGTCTTTACTGGGATTGTAATAAATTATGAGGTATTTTAAGCTTTAAACGTCGCGCAACAATTTATATCATAAATATATATATATATATATATAAAATAAGCATTGACCTATAGATTAATGTCCACAACACGACACTTTTAATAATTCACTTTTTCTGAAAAATCACCAAAAAACACAACTGAAGCACAACAAAACGCAAGAAAAGAAACTAACAAGTTGATGAAACTAAAACAAACTCTGCCTTTGACATTAATTACAGTCATCCATATTTATTTACGTCTTGCAGCGCCTTAAACGGATCTGGGTACCAGGGACGCTACGAGGCAGGTGTGTTTGGAGCATCCTGCAACCACAGTGAAGGCATACCCCTGGGGAAATACGCCTTGGTCTTCCAAGCCGAGGTCTATGTCTTACTCAGGTGTGCCATGCCCTGATAGAAAACAAAGTGGCCAACAGTAAGATTGATATTCTTACTGACAGTAGCGCGGCCATGGGGCCCTTGTGAGTTGCACCACAACATCATCGGTGGTGTGGGACTGCATGCATGTCCACACTGAGTTAGCGACTGCAAATAAGGTTACTCTTACAAGGGCTCCTGAACATACAGGGATAAATGGCAACGAGGTAGCCGATGAACTGGTGGAACCAAGAAGCCAGTTGATCGGATTGCCAATTGCCGAAGCGAAACATGAATTAAAACTATTTCTTGAGCAAGGATGGAATGCAAATACTGGCTGCAGAACATCAGGACAGCTGATGAAAAAACCTCTCCAGAAGACGCACTCTGGACGATGAACCAGAGTAGGCTAAGAAAAACTGCCGACTATGCGGCGAAGAGAAAGAGAGCAGCATACACATTCTGTGTAGCTGCCCGATGCCAGCAGTGTACAGGTACCAAACCTGGGGCCGCATGATTATGGATCCGAATGATTTAAATGAAACAGGGCCAACAGAAATCCTGCGGTTTGCCAAAACCAGTGGACTGAAATTCTAATACCCTGAAGACACAGCGGTAGTCACCGAGGATTAAAGATCTAGGTGGCATAGGTGCCTATACCAATGGCCCAACCGCAAAAATGTAATGTAATGTAAGCACTGGTCACGAAACAAAAAGTGGGCAGCTAAAAGCTACCAGTTACTAAAGCAACACATGTTTGTGACTAATACTTATAATTTAATGGTACAACAGTATTATTTAAAATAATTTAAACAATTTCTTAAATCAAACTAACCTTTTATCAAGAATTTTAAAACCCAAATATTAACGTGGCAAATTTAAAGTTCAAACTGTTAACCGTGAAACATGAAATAATGATTTTAAATTTGGCAATGACAAGGTTATAATTCTACATTTTAAAGTGATAAGTATCCGTTTTATAGTTGTTATGACATGGTTTTAATTATTTTTCATTAAAAAGCAGTTTAATATATTCCTCATAATTTATTTGTCGATTGTATTATTGCGGTGCGTCAATATTTAATTCTTTTAACCATTCGGTCGGGATGATCCGACAATTGTTATTAAAGTATATAATAAAAAAACCATAAGACCAGTGTCTTTTTTTTAACATAATGTTTATAAATTGCAATTTATCAGCAATAAAAATTGATTAATTAAAAAATTATTTATAACGCCGAAACTTCAACCTCGACTTTATAAAATAATATTAACGCCGATGATTAGGTCATATTAGCATTATCTGAGGAGTTGCAATTGTTAATGTTATAAATGACGCCCTAAAAATCAAAGGAATAAAAGTAAATGTAAGCAAGACGAAAGTAATAGTTTTTGAAATAGCAGACAGCATGAGCAAGGGTGTTGGCAGCGAAACAGATGAATGGGGTGCTTCTTTACTTCATGAGCAGCCAGAACGTGTCAAAAAAGGCACGATTGGCTGTGCATAGAGGAGTGCTGGTCCCTAGACTTAAGTATGGTATTAAAGGTTTAGCAGAAGAAGCATGAAAGTAAGATAAATGCTGAGTAGATGAGTAAGAACGTGTGCGTGGGTAAAAACCGTTGCAAGTGACTATATGTATGTAGGTAAGTACATGTTCACAATACATTTTTTTTCGCTGGCAGAGCCAAAAGGCTAGATGTTTTGAATTGTTGTTTTATCACTCATAAGTAGGTACTATTTAATATATTGATATATTTAAATATATATATATATATATATATATATATATATATATATAGGACATGGCTTACAAAGATACAGTTAAATCCATCGAAGAATTACGACAAAAAATTCAAGAAGCTGCTAATATTATTAAAAATAATAGACAAATGTTATTTAATATTCAAAGATCTTTAAAAAGACGCCTTACAAAGTGTATTGAATAAATAAATTCATTTCGCAATAAGCAAAATTCATTAAATATTTAAAATGCAAATAACTCAAAAACTAAACTGATGGAGTTACATGAAATAAACAAAAGTACCTTTTTTATTCATTTTATTTAAGATTTTCTAGTCATTTTAGCCATAACTCATTAGGCAAAAAAGATATTTTGTAATTTACCTAAGTAACAGGGTGTAACTGACGCCCTGTATGAATAGTGCTAAATTCAACATAAAATTCGTAATTTTAATGCCAAGAACCATAAAGTTGCCAATTTTCAAGACGATGCTGCTTAAAATCACAACATTATATAGAAATTTCAAATTAAAATTCCAACTTTAAATACCCTGTATGTCGTAAACCTGCAACATTTGTATAAGACATGTTAAGCTCAATCGCCATATTTTGGTGTGCAGTATCTCCAGAATTTTACATCATAGGTAAATAAATTTTGATACATTGCATCTATTTCTAAAGTGTTTAAAGGACATTCTAATATATAATGTTATAAATCAGAAATTTTATCACAAATGCATAAATCACTATTTACTAAACCTATTTTAAATTTATATGCTGGGAATAAGGCATGATTAGAGCGTATTCGGCTGATAGTTCTAATAAGATGTCTGTGTTGACTCTCCATAAACCATGGTTTTTTTGAATCCTTGGTTGAATGATTTTATAGAACTTCCCTATGCTCTCCTCTGAATATCTTCCCTGCCATTTTTTTTAAAGTTTTTTTTTAATGTATTAATAAAATCAGCTACAGGTATTTTAGATTTTAAAAATTAAATGGGTATTACTTATTTTTGATAAATTTATAAAAAGATTATTAAATTGTTATAAAAATAATTTATTTGTTAATTGCTGGAGTGTTTATTAAAACACCTTTTAATTGTTTCCTGGAAAAATCACTAATTTACAAGTGTGCATAATTTTTTGCTACTAACAATTATAAGTAATGAATATTTTGCTCTCCACTACACTTTAAATGTATTTTACTTTTACTTCAAATCGTCATTTTTTATTTTTTCCATAGTACAGCCAATCTTTTAAAATGTTGTACTTGATTATGGATCTACAAGTCAATGCAGACAAAAATTTTTTTTGCGACATGTAAAATATTATTTTTCTTCATTTGTATAAAACTTTTTGAGACACACTGTACGGTATTTCTTAAATATTAAATTAAAAAGATTATATGTGTTAATTTACTCATGTTTCCGTGAAAGAAACCGACCCACGTATACAAACTCTTGCACTATTTCTTTTTCATTTAGCACCTCTCAGTTTGTCACGCTTTCTTCTCTTTCAAAAAACATTACTTTCATCTTGTTTACATTTACTTTTATCCCTTACATTTTTAGGGCATCATACATATTACGAGGGCGGTTTGATAAGACAGTGACTTTTTGAATAAAACAAATTTTTTTCGGCAAATAAACATTTTATTTTTCTACATAATCACCTTTTAGCTCGATACATTTAGTCCAGCGTTTTTCTAATTTTTTTATTCCCTCCAAATAATAGGTTTTTTCAAAACTCTCAAAATACGCGTTGACTTTTTCATTCGACTCAAATCTCTTACCGCCCAGCCATTTCTTTAGGTTTGGAAATAGAAAATAGTCGCAGGGGGCTAAATCTGGCGAATATGCTGGATGGGGTAGCAGTTCGTATCCCGATTCGTGGATTTTGGCCATCGTGACTAGACAAGTGTGCACACGTGCATTGTCTTGATGAAACAGCACTTTCTTCTTCACCAAATGCGGCCGTTTTTGCTTCAAATCAACGTCGAATCTGTTCAAAAGCTTTGAATAATATTCGCCGGTAATCGTTTTACCTTTCTTGAGGTAATCGATGTGAATGACACCGCATACATCCCAAAAAACTGTGACCATGACCTTGTTGGCTGACAGACTCTGTTTCGCCTTCTTTGGTCCACGTTCACCCCGTGCTACCTACTATTTTGATTGTTCCTTGGTCTCTGGCGTGTTGTGATGGATCCATGTTTTATCCACAGTAACAAAACGGCGCAAAAATTCGTCTGGATTACGGCTAAACATTGCTAAACACTCTTTTGAAGTGGTCACACGATTAAGCTTATGGTCGTGTGTGAGCAATCGCGGCACCCATCTCGCAGAGAATTTTTTCATGTCCAAATATTCGTGTAAAATATGATGTACCCGTTCAGTTGAGATACCTACAGCATGAGCCAACTCACGCACTTTCATTCTCCGATCATCCAATATCATTTCATGGATTTTATCGACGATTTCCGGCGTGATCACTTCTTTTGGGCGACCTGGACGTTCGGCGTCACTAGTGCTAGTACGACCACACCGGAACTCTGTAAACCACTTCTTAACCATTGAAATTGATGGTGCCGAGTCCCCGTAGTATTTATCAAGTCTTTCCTTAGTTTCAGTGATGGATTTTTTACGTAAAAAGTAATACTTAATCAGCACACGAAATTCACTTTTTTCCATTTTCGTAAAAATTCACGAGGTTGTCTGCTTTGAACGACTATCAAACACCAACTGCACGACGTAGCTTGCTCAAAATTAGAAAGTTTCCCACTGATAGATTATAGTTGACGGCAGCACTGTTGCATTTGGAGTAACTGCGCGGGAAATTAAAAAAGTCACTAACCTATCAAACTGCCCTCGTATTAACCAACGCCTGCAACTTCTTCTCAGATAATGCCAATATAACCTAATTATCGGCGTATAGGAGGAATTTGACGATCAAATCATTTACTTTCAATCCTTATGCACTCTTTTTTAAATATTAACAGCCGTCTCAGAATAAAACAAAAATAATGAGCAGCACTGAGGAAAACATAAGAATAGCAGACAAAACTTTGGATATTGTTGATGAATATATATATATATATATATATATATATATATATATATCTTGGTCACGTCATTAAACATTAAAATTGAAAACCAACGGCAGAAATAAAACTGACATGGATAGCATTTGGAAAACTGAGTCATATAGTTAAAAACCCTGACATCACTATAAACCTCAAACGAAAAGTCTTTAACACATGCATCCTGCCTGTCGCAACATATAGTCTTAAGACAAAGGCTTTAACCAAGAAGTACATCAATAACCTTAGGACAATGCAAAGGGCAATGCTTGGCATTAGCTTACGAGAAAAGATCCGTAACGAAGAAATAAGAAGAAGAACGAAGGTAGAACGAATGGGTTGGACATGTTGCCAGACTAAGTGTGGACAGATGGGTATCAAGGCTTGTACACTGGAGGCCACGGCAAACAGAGGAGTGTCAGCAGGCTACAGAGTAGATGGTTGGATGATGTTAAAAAAATAGCAGAAGGAAGATGGTACCATACAGCGAAAAACAGAACAGCGTGGCAACAAATTAAAGAGGCCGTTGTTCAGGAGTGGACAGATAATGGCTGACAAAAAAAAAAACCACACATCCCTGCCTAACACCTTTTTCAATGTTAAACCAGTCTGTGTAAGCTTTGTTTATCCTGACAGAAGCAGTGGAATCCTTGTAAAGTGATTTCAGCGCTTGTATTAAACTAATATGTAACTTATTTTAAACAAAACTTATATTTGTCTTATTATATATTATATTTGTCATTCTTCGTTTAATTCTGTGCTATCTTTTATACATATGTAATGTTGTCTTTTATGTTCTGGTTTCCACGAAAAGGGATATCCTGTAATGCTTAGAGAACATCGTGAGAACTAAGAGAAAAAAAGTAGGAATTGGTGTTCTTCTTAAATTTCTGGAGGTTGTATGCTTCGGTGAACACCTCCCTAGTCAATGTGTTACAAAGCCTCACTGTTCGTAGAATAAACAAGTCTTTGGAAAGAGATGTTCTGCAGGTCTCCAAAGTGACCACGAAGGGGTGTGAAGTCTGAACTTGACGAGTTAATAACGTAGAAACAGCTAAAGAAGGAGCAATTGTTGATATTTAAGAAGAGCATCGCCCATGAAAATATCTATAAAATAAAGACAAATAGCTAAATTTTTTACGGTGTTCCAGAAAAGTGAGCGAGGCATCACCGACCAGATGAATAAGCCTTTTTTGGACGGAATCCAATAGTTTTAGGTTATGTTTAGGTGCCGCACTCCAAATATGGGAACAGTATGTGCTTTATAGATCATAAGCAGCTGACTGGAAGTGAAATAGCTCTTGGCTCGAAACAGAAAGCCAAGTTTTTGGATGCACATTTGGCAATGGACCTCACGTGATTTTCCCAAGAAAGGTTATTGCTGATAGTAATACCAAGCATCGAGATATTTGCATAAAAGTCTACCAAGTTATTGGATCCTCATTCGAGAATTGTTGCCAAGTCAAATTTTTGTTGTTGTAAAACATGTAATAAAAATAACACATAATAATTGCAATCTATTTTATTGTCATTTTCTATCCACGGAGATAAACCTCCTTGGCTCAACCCTACATAGTTTTTAAGACTTGCATTAAATCTAAAATGTTTTTTTTACTATAAAATTAAATATTTAATTAATTATTATTTAAATTTATTTAAAGATCCACGGTATTTTTACGTACTTCTACATCATCTTTGTAAATTGTTTACCAAAAAAAAAAGCTTAAAACTAAAGAGTCAGTCATTATTGGTTATTAAAAAGTTTGTCCAAGATTAATTCGTGTAATAGACTATTAGTTTAAAGAATATTGGTCTTAAGACAATTCGTGTAACGAGACAATACGTCCAAGAATTAGCTTCCTGTGGATGATACTGTATGCCGAGTCAAAGATCAAGACGAGATTGTTTTTTGACTCTGATATGGTAAGTTTACTTTTTGACAACCTGCCATAAATTGAATCAAGATTTATGGAAATAAATTAGTAACGAAAAAAACCTGTCAAAGGTTTCCACTATAATCCCAAGGAAGCAGATGTCAAATGGTTGTTATCACCCAACCACACCTTTACTTCTTCTGCATAAAAACATTATTCCCGCTTAAATATATTCGCGCATTCTTCTTCTTAAGTACTATGTCCTTCTAGAACGCTGGTCACCAACAAGGTTATCCTTACTCTGTCGACGGCAAGTCTAAACAGAGAGCTTGAGTTGAGTTTATACCAGTCACGTAGATTCTTGAGCCATGATGCTTTTTTTGACCGTAAATTTTTCACTGCATGATGTTCTGCAGTCATCGGTAGTTTTCGCCTCTCATAACATGCCAGAAATATTGCAGTTTCCTTTTTTTGATGGTGGTAAGAATTTCGGTGGATTTATTCAGTCGTTGGAGTATTACCAAGTTGGATACTTTTTTCGTCCATAAAACTTTTAATATTTTCCTGTAAGCCCACATCTCAAAGGCTTCAAGTCGCCTTTCTTCGTACTTGTTTATAGTCCAGGCTTCCATACTGTACAGCAGGGTGGAGAAGACATACCATCTGAGAAGTCAAGTTCTTAGAGTTAACTTCAGATCTCTACAGCACAAGACCCTACTCATATTTTTAAATGCTGCTCGAGCCTGCTCAATCCTTGATTTTACTTCAGTTTGACTATCCGCGCTGTTAGTTATTATGCTGCCTAAATATTTTATTTGGTTTACTTGCTTCAATAGTTCACTTTCAACTGTTACGTTAGCTATGATATTAGGTCACGCATTATTGTTTATCGTCAAACAGGGTTAATCGGCAACCGTCGTGTTTTGTTGACGTTTCACCCTACTCCGATTAATTTTTTCTGTAGTGGTCCCATTTAATAATAATTAATTTCTACGTACCTGAGTTTTTATTTGAGATAAGGCTAGACATATTTTATCGTCTTTAAACAAATTGTTCTTGCGGCAAATCTTTATTGAACGATCTGTCTGTCCATTAAATGAACTGTAATTGGACGAATTGTCCAAGTTCGTTATTATTATTACAGTAGGTACATTTTTTACTTACAGTGAGTTTATCTTTGTTTTAATTATGAATGGGTATTACATAAAATATATTTTTATTTTCCCACTTTATTAGCAATTTGTTAAAAAATTTAACAATAAGCAAATAGTTTGTTTATAAATTTGTCATGAAGAAAAAGTGTCCCGTGACAATTTCCTATAAATTATTACTTAAAACAAAAGTTAAAAAGTTAGTTTAAAATTTGGGAGTACATAACACCACTATAAAAAAATATCTTTTAAATTTTTTTTTTTTATGAAAATAGTCGCAAAAAGGGTAGAGCTATCGTGTGGGCCGCGGACGGCCCGCACTGCGATTATTAGAAGGGGAAGGGATTATAGAAAGGAAATGATTGTGGACACGCTTTTTAAAAAGTTGCAGGTCATAGTTCTCTGGAAAAACTGATTTTGGAAGCTTATTTCATTCCGTAGCAGCCCTGTAAAAGAAGGATTCTTGATGAAGATTGGTCCTTGTAGTGTCAAGCTTGAGACTATATGTTTGAGACTGATCAGCGTGCCGTGTTCTTCGGCCGAATGTGGCCAATGGTGGTACAAGAGTTTTAATTTCTCTGAAGCATCTGCCATGGAAATATCTGTAGAGCAATGACTGGTCTGCAACTCTTCTTCTATGTTCTAGAGGGTCAAGGGTATCTGTGAGAGTTGAGCTGTTTATCAAGCGAATGGCTCTTTTCTGAATGGAATCTAGAAGACGAAGAGAATGCCTTGGTGCTGAACCCCGAATATGCGATCAATACTCCAGTAGAGGTCGGATTTGAGCCTTGTACGTCGTCAACAGTTGATCAGGAGTAAAAAACTTTCTGGCTTTCCACAGAAAACCTAGCCTCTGGCTTGCCGACTTTGCGATGTTAGCAACATGGCCATGCCAAGACATATTATTGGACACCGTGACTCCCAAAATCGAGATGGAGGGACTTGGTTCAAGGGTATTTCCGGACATTGTGATGCCACGGCATATAACGCCTGAGTCTTCGTATCACAGTTGGTCCATGCGTTAGGTTTTGGGCTAATCTGTTTGGATGCTTATTTAAACGAATGTTGTACTTATCGTAGTAGTTCGTTATTTCCGATTTCACAGAGTTCATTTGCAGGTCTCTCGCTATAATGTAGTTTGGAATAAACCATGGAGCGTTGGTTATCAGTCGAAGAACCTTTGATTGGAAACGTTCTAAAATTTCTATGTTGGAGAGTGATGCCGTCCCCACAGCTGGATCCCGTAACTCCATATTGGTTTTAGGATGGCTTTATAAATGAAAAGCTTATTTTTCAAGTTTAGTTTTGATTTTCTTCCAATCAGCTGCCTTAGTTTAAAACCCAGCTGCTTACGTTTTGAGAATATATGTTTTCTCCATTTGACTCGTCTGTCAAGGTAAAACTAATTATTTCGCTTTGTCATGGTGTGGTAGTTGACTGTTGTTAAGTTTAATTGGTGGGCAGTTTCTACGACGGTTCGTAAATGTAACTTGGACAGATTTGGTGGTGTTAACTTTAATGTGCCACTGTTCTTTTTTATATACGTGGTCTTGCAATTTTTGGAAAGCAATGTTTTTGTCTTCATGAGATGTAAGAATGACTGTATCATCTGTGAATGTTGCTGACAGGCTCTTGTCGCTAGTAGGTGAGTCGGCGATATATAGAAGATATAATAGTGGCCCTAGTACGCGCCCTGCGGAACTCCAGATTCTATTTTTTTGCAACGGTGTGTATTCTCCATAGTGTTTTACTAGAAAATGACGGTTTGTGAGGTATGAGTTGAGGATGGTAAAGTAATTTAGAGGTAAGGCTTTTTTGAGTTTGTATAGAAGGCCTGTATGCCAGATCTTGTCGAAGGCTTGCGTTAACATAGAATATGAGATTGTTATTTTACTTTTTAAATAAGTTACTAAAAATAATTTATTATTAAGCATTTGTTATTATTTTTGACTACTTTTAATTTTTACGACAACTCGCTTATGGTAAAATGTATGATCACATTAAAGTTGTAAAATATGTTCCTACATAATTGAAATGGGAAAAAAATGGTTAAGTCCACACCTAA
Organism: Agelastica alni; assembly: GCA_950111635.1. Taxonomy (NCBI): domain Eukaryota; kingdom Metazoa; phylum Arthropoda; class Insecta; order Coleoptera; family Chrysomelidae; genus Agelastica; species Agelastica alni. The sequence goes on from OX467710.1 coordinate 64,442,249, forward strand.
TCTATGCACATAACATTATAATAGCACAATACCCAGTCATTATCATGACACGTTAAGAATATTCGTTTATAAAATACAAACTTCATAAAATAATATGCAACACTGATTAGTATGCATCCACCCACATAATAGGCGTTTCCGTATATTGCAATTTACGTCTACTACTTGGGTCTTCATTCATTGTATTCATTCAGAAAATGTAAATTAGTAATATCGTGCCCGCTTGCACAATTTAATCATTATTTCGTTGTGATAAATTTCACAGTGGCAGGACACTTTGTACCTAATTATAATACACAATGCAGAAATTATAAGAGCATTATGTGTTAGGGATCCAGTTTGACTACAAATTGATTACAACAGAATTCATCACAAAAAAAAGTGAAAACGTATTGACATGATCCATATTAGCTACTAACTAGAAAGAAGAACACTAGATGGAGAGGAGACCACTCAGATACCTATAAAGAGAGGCGTGAGACAGGGTTGTATTTTGTCTCCCACACTTTTCAACCTCTACACGAAGAATATAATTATTTAAAGGGGCAACACAATCTGGTGAAGGAATAGAAATTGAAAGCGAAACCATTAGTAACATTCGATACGCAGATGATACTGTGCTCCTAGCTAAATCATTGAAAGAATTACAATGTATGTAAGACAAGATAAACAAAAAAAGTAATAGATGGGGACTAAAAATCAATATGAAAAAAACTAAATTTTTGGTTGTTAGCAAAATGAATGTTGGCCCGGAAAGAATAACACTTGATGGCGAGAATATAGAAATAGTTCAGCACTTTAAATATCTTGGAAGCTGGATCAATCAGTCGATGGATCCAGACAAAGAAATCAAGGCTAGAATAGAAATAGCTAGAAGAGCATTTCTGAATCTCAAGCCGCTACTCTGTGCCAAGCAACTCAACATTCATCTGCGGGAAAGGTTTACCAATTGTTATATATGGTCTATTCTGTTGTACTCTTGCGAAACATGGACGCTTCACCAAAAAATTATTGACCGCATTGCTGCTTTCGAGATGTGGCTGTACAAAAGGATGATCAAAATTCCGTGGACAAGCCGAACTACGAACGAGAATGTACTCATCAGAATAGGGCACGATAGAGAGCTCTTAACTACTATCAAGCGCCGCAAACTGGAATACTTGGGACATGTCATGCGTGGACCACGTTATAATCTGCTTCGGCTTATTCTGAATGGCAAGATCAAGGGGAAAAATGGATAGGCGGCAAAAAGTTATCCTGGCTTCGAAATCTCCGACAATGGACAGGTTGAACTGCTGAGGAACTTCTCCACGCAGCTCAAGATAGAGATAGATGATACAAAGAAGTAGTCAATATGGGAGTCGTCAACGCTTGAGAAAGCAAGACACTGTAAGAAGAAGAAGAAAGAAGATAAAAATTATTACTAGAAAATAAAAGCTAATATCTTCTTCATCTTCCTTTTTTAATTTAGGCGGATCGCCTGTTTCTTTTCGTCGTCCCTCTGTGCCAATTGCACTGCTAAGTTGTCGCTCCATCGTTTTCGGGGGCGTTCTAAACTCCTGCGACTCATTGGTGGTTTGTCGCGTGCTGTTCTGACTATTCTTTCGTTGTCCATTCTACTGATGTACTCATTCCACACCTTTTTTCTGTCGAGAACCCACTCATTAATGTTTTCTACATGTCCTTCTTATATTCGCGCTTCTTTCTCTGTCCAAGATCGTCTTTCCAGTTATTCTACGAAGTACTCTCATTTCGGATGTCTCTAAAAGTTATTTAGTTGGTCTTGGTATTGCCTTGTGAATTCTTGATTTGATTTTTATTTTAATAATTTTATTTCGCCAAATTGTGTCATTTGGGCATCCTGCTGTTCTTGTTGCCTTTCTTTGTCTGTTCTGTCACCTTCGTCTCAACATCACCATAGCCTGATATTTCTATGCCCAGATACTTATATTTCATTTCCTGTTGGATAACTTTGCCTTTAACTTTCAGTTTGCACCTTAATGGCGTTTTTGATGACGTCATGCATTTAGTTTTCTGGGCCGATATTACCATATTCAGTGATTTGGCGGTGCAGTTAAATCGATGTTATAGTCGCTGCAGATCGTCTTCATTTTCAGCAACTAGTACTGCGTCATCGGCATAGCATAGAACAGTAATTTCACGGTCATCCATTCTGTATCCTTTCAGTTAACGTACTTTGCCTATTACTTCGTGCATAATGATGTTGAAGAGCAGAGGTCCCAGATAATCCCCTTGTCAAATACCACGGCCCACAGATATTGGTTCGGTCATGGTCCCATTTATTTTTGCTTAAATCTGATTTGCTTTGTATATATTTTCTATGGTTTTGATGAGATTATGCCGTTATTTAATGCTTGCTATTAAAAATTCTAATGCCCCATTATACGTTATAAATTAAACGCTTTGTACCCACATTTTTTTACCATTCACGAAGTAATTTAAGAAAGAAGCAACAAACACAATGAAAAGTTAAGACTCTCTCTCCTCCAACATCTACTTTAACTAGAGAAAATAAAAATAAAAAAAGGACAAAAGATACAGTTTTTAAGCCAGCGAAATGGTTTGTAGAAAATTATATTCTGATTTATATTTATTAAACAAAAAATAGTTATTTATGCCTCTCTCTCTCTCTCTCATATACTTCATGGCAGAAGTGTCGTGATCTTATTGTTGCCATTTAAGTTGTGTTTTGTGCAATCTTCCTTCATTTATCACTGTCTGAGGCATTCCTGATGTTTTCTTGAAACGGAGCACCGGTGAATTCCCTAACTTGATCGATCCATCGTCTTGGGGAGCGTCCTCGAGGTCGTTTCCACTCCAGCTTCCCCTGCACAACCAGTTTTACAGATTGTCGGTCTTCCTTCTAGTGACGTGTTCAAAGTATTTTAGGATTCGCCGCTCTATTACACTTGACAGCCTTTGCTGAATTCCCAATTCTTCCAGTATGGAAATATTAGTTCTACGTGCTGTCCAAAGGATCCTCAGGAGTTTTCGCCACACCTACATCTCAAAGGCATCCAGCCTTTTGATGTCAGCGGCCCTCAAGGTTTCCGCTCCGTATATGGCAATGGATAATACAAGTGTTGTAACTAACTTGCATTTTGTTGCCTTCGTAATTCCAAATTTTTGTAAGTTTAGTTATAGCGCTGTTCTTTTTATATCCGTTAATGCATTTAGATAGACTATTTCACTTACATTTTGTACATCATGAATATTAGGTACGGCTGCTAGTTTGCTGGTACGATCTATTACCATAAGTTTTGTTTTTTGTCGGTTGAGTTTTAAACCAAATCATAATCTCTCTTGCTCGACCCTTTCAATCAACTCTGCCATCTCTTGTTCCTCTTTCGCGATAATGGTAGTGTCATCCGCGTAGCACTGGTTATTTGTTGTCTTACTGCCGATGACTATACCGCCATCCCAGTCGTCCAGGGCTTTCCTAACTATGTATTCGCCATATATGTTAAATAGCAAGGGCGACAAGATGCATCCTTGGCGAACGCCGCGTTGTAAGTTAAAGGTTTTAGAGATCCTGCCATCGACCTTGACTATTTCTATGCTATGGTCGTATAATTGTCTCAATAGTATGACAAGGTGTAACGGGGTTCCCATTGTCACGTGCCTATTTTTTCCCTTCTACAGTTCCATTATTAATTGAGTCTCTGATAGTCTGGTGCTCGTAAATAGTTTTGCATACCGTATTTTGTTGTAACTTAAGTATATCATTCGTTGTAAATAGTGTTGCATACCTAGTAGTGATAGGATTTAATTATTAATGGCTGTGACATTTTTGTTAATCGGTGGAGATGGAGTGGGGGTTCTTGTTATTAGATTTTGCCTTGATTTTTGGCCTCGATTGTCGTGTGTTGTCAGCTATATTATTGTTTGGTTTGCTTTTCTGTGTGGATGGGCTGGCTATCAACATGGACGAGTGCGATTATGAGTTTGAACATAGATTTGCGAAGATCGTTGGCTGACGCGTGTCCCGTGTGATATTTCTGATATCCGGCCTGGGAGTGAGTAGTTGGAGACAGTCGCTTGGTGTCAGTCGTCGAAGTCGGGTGAGAGTTTTTGGAACGATTTGATATTAACACGTGAGCAGAACCTCTACGGTTTTTCTTTCATATCTGGCTGTATTTGGGTCATCTTAATTGGATTTTGAAGAAAAATCATTTAATTTTTTACTTGACCATTCTATCTTACCTTTGTTGTTGATATTTTGGATTTTGGTGTCGAGTTAAAATAACCGCGTGCGGGATCTGATGGAGGGAAGCCATTGTTAAGTAGCAGGTGCTGTTCCATAATTTAAACCGGCCACAGGAGTAGGCCACAGGATTCGTGAATTCGTGTACCCAAAGGTTACAAGTGATTTATTTTAGTATATTTAAAAGACGTGACTTATTTTTGACACCACGATTAAGTTTTGTTTTAATTTATTAATATGGTACACTGTTGAAAACTATTTATTGCATTGGATCATATGCCAAGGCTGAACTTTGATTAAAATAATATTCTCAATAGTTCTTTGTGTCCAAATAAGAACGTTTATTCATACTTATTTGTAAATATCCTACAATATTGCTATTTTGAAGGACAGCCATCGTAAAAAGAAATATTTTTAAATAAGCTCGATTGTTTTAACAGTGTAAATCTTTATGTAAATGAAAAAGAAAAAAAAAACCTGATTGAATTGGCAGCTGTACGTGAACGTTGATAAAGTATTGTTAAAAAGTTGACTTGTATACGTTTTTTTTTTGGTAACCTGATAAGGTTTGTCATTCTTACCTTTGTTTTAATTATTTTATGGAATCGTAAACTTTGGATTTTTGATTTATTATTGTCTCATTAAGTTGTGAACTTTGAAGTTTCGATTTATTGTTGGCTGTTTTGATTATAATTTTATTATTGAGCTGTGTATTTTAATTTATTGGGTGAGTAAAGTATCCAATATATTTTTGCTATAATTTTATTTATTTGGTTCACCATAATCTTAGTTGTTCATCGTGTGGCTCTGCTAGTGCCTATAAGACCTAGGGGTTTCCGGCTTGAACCGTCTAAGTCGGTGGCGCGGCTCACTTTTATATTTTTTTTTCTTCTACCCTCTACGGCTGAGCTCGGACATAATTTGCCAGTAGAGAGACCACTGGCAGAGTACTCTTTAGAGAACGAAAAAGACTTGGCACCATGTCTAGTAAAACTTTCCAGAGTTGAGACCATTTCACGCAGTCAAAAGCTTTACTATAATCGAGTTGTTCTTCTGCCACTCTAAGAAATTTTTAAGTCGGTTTAGTAGTATTCTAAACATTACTTTACTTGGATGGGATATCAGTGCGATGGTTCTGTAGTTGTTACATTTTTGACTTGACCTTTTTTAATGCAGAGGAATGAAAGTGGATAAAGTCCAGTCGCTGTCCAGTTTGCCAGATCCTATTGCAAATCTTCCATAATAGATTAACACCGCTTGGAGGAAGCTGTTTAAGCATTTCTGCGCTTATCTACACCAGTACTTTTATTGTTTTTTAAGTAACGGATGGCTTATTTTACTTCTGCTTTTAGTATACCCGGTTATTGTTTAATTTTCCCGATAAAAGATATGTGTATTAATTCTTGATTGTTTTTTTCATGTGTGTACAAGTCTTCGCAGTCTTTTCTCGGATGATTCCAAAACTTGCCTGCGGCTCGTTTCAAAATTTTTATCCCCGAGAATAATACGCTTGTTAAAGAATATACTATTATACACTTATAGATAATATGTTATTTAGACTTTCCTACGCATTTTTATATCAATGTATCTGTTAGTTTGCTGTCTAGTAAATGTACTTTCAGACCGCCTTCCAGTTAGATTTTGCCATCCAATAATACCCCAGAAGTAAGAGACAAATTATTCAATGTTTAAAAGAGAAAGTCTTCGCCTTTGACTAATGTCCAACAAAAATACCAAAACCCTTAAGTGCTGATAAAAAACCAAATTTTTATTTAAAGATTTATCTTTAATGTAAGATAGTGTAAAAAGACTTTTGACCCGAAAAGTTACACCCTCCAGTTTCCGCTACTGAAGGTGTACCCCTGGTAAGTGTAGTTCAATAAACCTAACTCACATATGTCTTGTAAAATAAATATTCTATTTAAATACTCCTACAAATATTACAAATGGCAGATTTTGCGTAAGCAACCCACTGAGGATATTCTGATTTAAAAATATATATATATATATACATATATATATATATATATATATATATATATATATATATATATATATATATATATATATATATATATATATAGTGAGACGAGCGTAATCCTCTTACTATACATTAAACAGGATTAAGAGTGTCATTTTTCGTTTACAAGGTATTTTCAAGTAGTAAATGATTATTAACGCAGTTTTAAAGTGTATAATAGTTAAAATATTTTTATTTTTGATACACAAAATGCACGTAAATCGGAAATACCGAAAATAAAAATGAAATTTACGGTAAAAATGGAGTAGATTGTAGACTCTAGATTGTAGGGGGTCGTGAAGGCTATGCTACCCCTTATGCATTTCGAGATATTGGGTCTTTTGTGCATAACCATTAATTTATTCGAGGCCTGGGATTCCGAGACTTCGTACAAAGTTTATCAGTTTCCTGGAAGTTCCTGACATCGGAGGGCTTTAAAAAGGCCCCTTCCAGGAACTTAAGCTTCTTGCCTTTTCGCTTGTCTTTATACTGGCACTTTATGCCAGTGAGATTTCATTTCATCTGTTTCCCAGCGTCAAACCTCTTCTTTCAAGTGGGCTTTAAAGAGTCTTTAAAAGCAGCATACCAGTAAACCTAAAATCAAAAGTCTTCAATCAATGCGTATTACCAGTTATGACCTACGGTGCCGAAACGCTTACACTGACAACGAACACCGTACATAGATTGGAAGTTGCTCAAAGATAAATGAAGAGAGCTATGCTTGGAATTCGAACCCAAGATCGCGTAAGAAATACGTACATCCGGTAAAGAACAAAGGTCCAAGACATAATACAGAGAATCACGACACTAAAATGGAAATGGGCAGGACATGTTGCGAGATTTAAAGACGACAGATGGTATCTAAGAATAATAAATGGGAGGCCCCACGCAGACAAAAGAAGCAGAGGAAGACCGCCAACAGGTTGGAGAGACGATATAAAAAGAGTAGACGAACACTGGATTAGAACAGCCCAAGATGGAGCCCAGTGAAACAGTTTAATGGAGGCCTATGTTCAGCAGTTGGCTCAACACCAGGCTGAGATATGATGATGATGGAGAGCCCACAAAAGGGTTTTGGGCCGGAAAATTGTGTATTTGCCACTTCCTTGACAAGTCAGTCTGCTTCCTCATTGCTTTTAACTCCCTTGAAACCTGGAACCCACATCAGAGTAACCTGATTGTTTGTTCCCAGTTGCCTTAGGGATTGTTTACAGTTCCAAGTCAGCTTATTGCTTATTAATAAGGCGAAAATTAAAAAAAATTACACGTAATAATGTATTATTTAGTTAAAAAAATTGATTAGTTAAATAAAAAAAAATAAGGTTAAGTCACCAAATTTCGCACCCTGTCCTAATACCCTACCCCTACGTATCTTTTAAATCACTAGTGTTATCTTGCTATCTATTAAACGGAACTAGCACAGAGAAGTATTTTCGCCATATTGAGCTAAGAAGGCCTAAGCTACAAGAATATTTGTGAGCAGACCAAAAAAAAAATTAATTAAAAAGTAAGTTTCTTTTAACAAATAATGTTTATAATGTATAGTGTAAAAATTTATTTCTAAAATATTGAAGTGTTACATATGTTTTATCGATTATACGCGAAGATGTGAACAGATTTTTTAAAATTAAGTTGAAACATATTTTTCTAGGTTATTTTTAATGGCGGCTAGTCAAATAGCCCAATTTTAAATGGGATTATAGCTTCCGATTTGAAAATAATTGCATTCCAGTTGGCAATGCGAAATAATATCCCTCATCCATTATCAAGAATCAAAATGTGCTTTTATTTAGATAACCAGAACCTCTTATGGAGCAAGAATTCAAGAAAACCTACAATGGTTTTTCGAGATATTAAAATTTAAAAACATTCTATGCTCAGCAAGTAGAAAGTTGGTTTAATAATTACCCAGGTCGTATCATAAACCACAATCAGATCGGCGAAATTTTGGGTAAAGCCTACCTAAAAGCTTGCAAAGCTAAAACCGCCATTATTGGCTTTTAAGATACGGGAATAATCCCATTTAATGAGAATATCCTTACGTTGTCTATTTTTTAGCCAGCCATCACCAGACACAAACTGCTGGGAAGAGCCTACCAAAGATGGTTAAAAAGTTGTTAAGGACTTATGTAGGTAGCAAATTTGGGTGTGTATTGTAAAGAAACGCAGCTGATTTTTTTTCCTTTTATATGGATTTATTAAATTCTCTGTATTAAGCATCCTAGTTTGAAAGTGGGTTTTACCCACACATAAAAAAATTCATGTAAATGAAATATTTAAATAATTTTTATTGCTGCTTATGTTTATAATTTCACCTTTTAGTGCATACCAGTAAACAGAGCGGACCAAAAGTCTGGAAACGGACGATTATCTAGTAAATTGCTAGTCCAAATTGTACATAATTTCAGATTAGCCTATTTCGAGATACGGAGATTCCAGATTTGACATTTGCAATGATGTCAGATTTGCCGTTTCTCTGAGTTTAGCCACATGTGTAGCTTATGATTTTATGTAGTCTAAAAGGTCTTGAATAAATAAAACAGAAGTGTTAAGAACAGAAGTATTATTAATTTTTTAATACAAACAATTTTCAACTACATTAAAGGGTAACAATTAAAAGATTACAGCATTTTTAACATAATGATTATACTTTATACGAACTCAGTTGGACAACGCAAAAATCGGGGTACGTTCAATAATGCCACGTCGAGCATTAAGCTAAACTAAACCGTTTGTAATTGATTACTACTTTTGTGATTCTATGCATCTTAACCCTAATTGGCCAAATTTTATCGACAGTTTTCTCACCTCAAAAGTCGATGCCGGCAAAAAACAAATAAGTATTTACACAACTATTTACCAGTGCCGTGTTGTTATAAATACATATTTTTTCGTTTTATACATACCTATTATCTTGTTTTCTGTTTTATTGGACTATCTGTTATATCGTTAGTAACATAGAAATATATTTAAAAACTGCACACACAAAATTGTTGGACTAGTGAAACATAAAATTTTTAAGAAAGAATAGACAAACTTTTTGAATCTTACGGTCATACAGTTTTGTGTTTGCCTCCATATTATTGTGTATTTAACCCTATTGAACTGATCCGGGCTGCTTTAAAGAACAAATTACGAAAGTGTAATCAAGCTCTTCGATTAAGCGATTTTGTGCTTGAGGATAAATTGTGTTTACCACGTTAAAAAAAAAAGAAAAACAATACTGTGTTTTGACACAAATCGAAACGATAGTGATAAATACCCAAGAAGACTCATGCCAATCTACGAATCCAATTAAATAAGTTTTGAATTTAAATAGGTATACTCCAAAACCCTTTATATTCATAAAAAAACATTTCAAAATATATACTTTATTGAGAACATTGTTGACCCACTAATTATTTAATGCAGTAAAACTACTATTAAAATATTTGTTGAGACGCCTATGCAACAACAAAGTTCGACAAGCCGCCGGATAAAATATTGTTTTTATACTTATCCAACTGACTTCGTAAGAACTATACTTAATCTAGTGTTCAAAATGTGCTCCATTTGTAAGTTGACAGTACTCTAATCGATGGTAGAATGCGTCTACCATATTTCTCCATGATTTTTTAGACCTTGACTAGACCCTTTAGAGTACATAAAATAATAAGTATTACATATGGCTGAACTCGTATTGAAGAGATTTCAATAATGACTGAATATACAGGGTGATGTATTTAAAAAACCAAAGTGACTAATAATATCAGAGAAACGGCAAATCTGACAACATTGCAAATGTCAAATCTAGAATCTCCGTATCTCAAAATGGGCTTATCCAAAAATTTTGTACAATTCGGGCTAGCAATTTACGAGATAATTGTCCGTTTCCAGACTCTTGGTCCACTCTGTATACATAACATGCAGTGTAGTGTAGAGTAACTCTGTATATTTGTGTCATAAGTTTCGCTAATTGTTATTTAACACTTTGCGTCAAAATTTGCGTAGGCTATATTTTATAAGATTTTGATTACACAATAATTCTTCAATATTTTACAACCGGTTACTGTCGATAAACTCTCCAATTAAGTAAACAATCATGGGGTAACTACATTAATTTTGATTAGAGTAAATATCAGAAATCCTGGATGCAGTAAAACACATATTTAGAAATGATTTATGTAAACAAATGGAAATATTGCAACGATATTAATTTATATTTAAATATTAATAAGTGCGTTCATTAAGGGGTTAGGCCAATCAAGAATTTCAAAAAGTCGATTTTTTTTAATGGTCCCCTAGGACCTTAAAAATGATGTCCCAAAAGATTAGGACCGGAAAAAATCTCTAAGTACTCTTTAAAAATTTCAAACGCGTCTCAAAACTGCATTTTTTTAAACATAATTCAGACAATTTTTGACCAATTTATTTAAAATGTTACATTTATCTTAAAAAGTACATTGTTTATGAAAGTACGTAGGATTTTTTTTATAATATATTTGTTATTAACAATTATCCGACGATGTTTAGGCAAATTTTTTACTTTCTACTTTAGAAGTGCGTCATTTAGCCAAAAATCAATATATTAATAAAATCATACGTACTTCTATAGCTATTATTATACAGGGTGGCCAACCGAAACAGAGCCATTTGCAGAAAACTCGAAAAACGTGCGGACTCGTCGATTCTTGATTAATGGGGGACACTATTTTCCGGTATTTTTGACTCCGCTACTTTCAACCCCAAGTGAGGGTAAGAATCACTCCAAAATTTTAAATGGCATTGAAAGTCAAATAAGATGTCTTTTAAAAGGTCTTACAATTCTTTAAATTTTAAAATTATGCCCATTACTTATTGGGAAATTAGATTTTAAATGTAAAACTATGTGATGTATGGGCTGGCATTTGCGGTGACCAACTGGTGTGTCCTTTTTTTTCTACCAGACAATTTAACTGGCGAAATGTATTTGCAATAACTGGAAGACGCTATTGACCCTGCTTTGACTGATATAATATAAAAATAATCCACATTATGACGAAGATCATATTTATTTTTAACAGGACGGTGCTTCTCCGCATTATGTGGCAATTGTTCGTCAGTATTTAGACCAACGTTTTCCACGGCATTTGATTGGGAGAAGAGGTAGTATTGAATGGCCTTCACGATCGCCAGATTTATCGCCCCTCAATTTCTTTTTGTGGGTACATCATCTGAAAAGTAAAATCTATAAAACACAACCAGAGTTGTTGGAAAATTACTCCGGAAATTCTTTAGAATGTGCGTGAACATTTTGAATAAAATCTTTATTATTGCATGAAAGCAGGCGGTCATCAGTTTGAACATTTAATCAATTAAGTAGCAAGTATGCAACTAAAATAATTGGAATTTCAACGTGTATGTTTTCTCAAGGTATTGGGAGGAAATGTAAAATTTAAAAACTATTGTAAAAAGAATTGTCAGAGCTTTCAAAAGACATCCTATTTGACCGGGTCTAAGCGATTTTTTAAAATGTTGACGAGGTTCCTGCAAATGGCTCTGTTTCGTTTTCGGTTGGCCACCCTGTATATAATCAAACAAAATTTATTAGCTCATTATAATTCAAAAATACCAGGAGCTGTTTTTCCATCAGTGATTTCATCGCAAATATGCTTCAAAAAAATGATCGTATACAGTCACTGATATATACAGGGTGTTATAAAATAATTGTTACAAACTTTAGGGGGTGATTCTGCATGAAAAAATAAAGACAGTTTGCTATATAAACGTATATCCGCAAATGCTTCGTTTTCAAAGATAAGGGTTCTGGTTTTAGGTATGTCATTGTATTAAATAGTTCTTGATAATGTATTAGAGAAATAAAAAATATTCGTTAATATGTTTTATTTTTTTGCATAAAAACGGCACTTTATACGAAAAAAAGTCAAGAAAGATTTTTTGTTACAAATTTACTGAAGAATTTAAACATGATTTTTTATTTAAAATATATCAGTGGCGTACCATTTTTTTCTTTAAAAAAAATTGGGACCATTACCTGTATGCGCGCCAATGATTAACATAAAATTCTTAATTGCATGTCAAAAAATGCGTAATAAGTAACTATTAAAACCCACCAAATTTCATTTGCATATTTTGACCGGATTCAGAACAATAAATAAATCGTTAGTTTTTCAGAAAAACTTTAACACCCCGTATTGCGTCTGCAATATACATTCTTGGATGTCGTCCAAGAGTTATTTCGCTGGTTTTTTGTTATTTTAATTGAATTTTCTTTGAAAAATAGTTTGACAATATTTTCAGTCAGAAAACCAAATTTTTTATTTATTATTCTATCCCTATGACAACAAAATATACAATAAGATCAAATTTTCCTAAACACTAGAACATGAATAAGTAAATCACATAACACCCCGTATCTCTGAAACAAAGTATTTGCGGACATACGTTTTTATAGCAAACTGTCATTATTTTTTTATGCAGAATCACCCCCTAAAGTTTGTCGCACTAATTTACTAACACCCTGTATAAGATTAACACCGTTTTTTGTATTCTTGATTTATTTTGCAGTTTTTCCCATAACACCTATTTTTTTGGCCTCTACGGTGGGCCCAACCCCTTTAATATATGGAATTTTTAACCCTCAGCATATGTCGCTGTATTTTTTTATGTTTTTATTTAAGCACAAAACAATTAAAAAAATTAAGTACCTAATAAAAATGCCATAAGACTAGTGCTTCTTTTGTAGGCTATTGCTTAAAAATTAAACTGCTTTTTTTAAACAATTATAAAATTGACCATACCTATTAATTAAAAAATTCTTTATACCGCTGAAATTTCAACCTTGGAATTAATAAAATACTGCAATAAATTAATGTATATTTGACATAAATTGGTACGTCAAGCATATTGCGAAACATTTACTAAAACTGGAAATAAACTGTTGGATATAATCAAACGATATTATTTTATATTTAAATATTATTAAGGCGGTTTATTAAATATATTGTATATTTAATCCACATTGTATGTAACTATATTTTAAGTTGTTCCAACTTAATCAAACAAAGTCTGACAAAAACATTTAAATAATATGTTTTTGTTATTGTTATACACATTATCGGTTTCCAACACTAAAGAAAATGTGTTTATTTGAGTTTAAACCGCATGAATTTTTAAATTAAACATAAAAAGACATTATTAAACCCACAAATCCTGAAAGCCATTTATAACTAGAAAATCATCATCATCATCTAGCGCTACAACCCTGAGTGGGTCTTGGCTGACTGCTCAACTTTTTTCCAATTGATACGGTCTTCGATCAATCTTTGGTTAAAAGGGACATTCATTTTCTGCAGATTTGATTTAATGTTATCTCTCCAACGCATTCTGGGGCGTCCGAGTGGTCTCTTTCCTCTTGGAACCTCCTCCCACACCAATCTTACAAGTCTTTCATCCTGAATTCTGTGTACGTGGCCTGCCCATCTTAATCGTTGGGATTTAATCTCTTGCACGACATCGCTATCGTTGTATAGCTTCTGTATTTCAATATTCGTTCTAACACGATACCGAAGATTTTTCTAAGAATTTTTCGTTCGAAACGTCTGAGTTTTTCTTCGTTTGATTTGGTCATTATCCACGTTTCACTTCCATATGTTATTACTGACCTGACAATAGTTTTGTAAATTTAAATTTTTGATGTTCTGGCTAGGTTTTCCGACTTTATAAGATTGCTAAGTACGTACAGGCAGCGGTTTGCAGAATGGATCCTGCCTTTGATTTCTTCAGTAACGTCGTTATCAGCAGTTATTGTAGCTCAAAGGTATTTTAAGCGATCTACCCTTTTAAAATTAAGATTGTTGATTGTGACGTTTTGCCCTATTCTATCTTTTGGTCCCATTTTGTTTATACACATGTATTTTGTTTTTTCTTCGTTGAGTTTCAGTCCCACTTTACAAGGTGTTTTTTCGATCTTGTTGAAAATGTCTTTCACGGTTACGATGGAGTCTCCGATGAGATCAATATCATCTGCGTATGCTAGCAGTAAATTGGGACCTTGTTGGCAGTTCGGTTTTAAATTCGGCTGCTCTGACGGCTTTCTCTGAGACGAGTTTAAAAAGTAATGGTGATAGGGCGTCGCCTTGTTTAAGCCCACTGTGTTTTTCAAACGTACTGTTTATGCTGTTATTTACTCGTACTTTAGATATTCCGCCCTTCATACAAACTTCGGTCATCCAAATGAGCTTCCTTGGTATTGAGAACTATATTGAGAACTAGAAAATGGCACCAGATGTACAAAACATAATATAACTGTACGGTAACGATATCTGAGTTACAAATGCAGCTGGAACAAAAGTTTCTTCTTCCAGGACGTCATAATTCGTTTGCAAAAAGCTTCTTAAACTTCAAGAAGACCGCTGAGATGTCAATCTTTAACGAGAGGCAATCGCGTTGCTCGTTTAGCTTTTACTGAGAATTTGTTTTGTGTATTTGTTTTTCAGAAAAATCAAAATTCTGACTTAAGACGTGTCAGAGTATAAAGAGAAATGAGCAATAAAGCACGACTGCAGAATATAGGAGTTTTATCTCAAAGATAAGATACATAAATGGTTTGGGGTAAATTAAAGAAAGAATCGATCTAGTTTTGCAGCAATAATTTTTAAATACTTATAGGTACATTAATAGATATTTCGACCAATTGTGCTTCCATACTCCTTAGCAATTGAGAAATATTTCGTAATGATGCATGATAATGCAAGATCACAAGTTGCGTCATCACTGGCTGACTTTCTCTATGATAATAGTATCAAAGTATTGCCATGGACTGTGCAATCACAAGTTTTAATGATAATAGAGCATTTATAAGGCATGCTTTAACAAAAAAATTTAAGAGGTGGCAGCAAGTTCTAAATCCGCCAACAATTATTTGAGGATGTACATAGAGCATGCGCTGCTACACCTTCACAAGAACTATATAACTTAATTCTTTTTATGCAAAGACCAAGTAAAGCTATTATTATGAACAACACACCACTTAATACATTACTATTTTATTTTGAAATAAAACTGAATTTAAATTTGAGTATTTTAAGTATTTTATTAGTTTTCATTTATTTTTTTTTATAGGTTGTGGTTCGACCAAACGTACGTATGGAAACAGTTTCTTACGTTTTGTAGTGAGAGAAACTACGTACTGAATTAATCAATTTCTACTGAAATGATATCAACTATTTTAAAAGATTGGGATTTTAAAATGCGAAAATGTAATGAAGAAAATTTATAAAGAACATGTTGTAAAAACTATGTGGTATGTTACGGCAAAGCAATACAAGAAAAATATATAAAGGAATTCAAAAGAGTAATTGACCCATTTTTCAGTCCAATATACTTAGAGGAGCTCCAATCCTTGCCGGACAAGAGAAAGGTCAGTGCATAAGCATTCACAGACAATGAGTATGAAGCAATGATCAAAGCTTGGGATGAAAATCTACCAGAAGGGTTGCAGATAAAAATTTTCTTGATTGCCTTTGTAAACTTGCTTGGAAAGAAAATGAAAGAGCGTCATGCTTGATCCACTATTTTCAAAAGGAAACTGAAAATGATGATTCTTCAACTGGTAGGATACAGTATAATCCCATTTTCACAAAAACAACGCAGGGTGGAGCAAAATCATGTGCTAATAATAAGTGGCTTGTACCCAACCATACTGAAGTAAGTCGGTGCCCAGTGAGACTTCTGAATAAGATGATGTTAAAAAGAAACGAAAACAATAATATTAAAACAGACAGCTTATTTCTGACAGTAAATCCATACTGAAAGAAGCAATTAACCCTTGGCTGGTACAAAAATATGCCAATTGGAGTAAATGAAGTTTCCAAATGGACTAAAAAGTCTGCAGAATTGGCCGGTTTAGACATCACAAACAAAAAAAATTTCACAATTATTCTCACCAAGCAACTGCCGATTCACAATTAGCAAAAACAGGTTTATCGAAACAAGAAATAATAAAAATTACAGGGCGTGGTAATAGTAATTCTATAAAACCGTATCTACAATTAGATCAAGAGCATTACGAACATATAATAAATCAGATGAGAACCAATTTAAGACACACTCTTGGATCTAGTAGCAACATCAAAATGTCCAGCACATTAGCAACCAATAGCCACGTTGAAATTTCCAGCTCAGAAAATAACACGAATAAAGAAAATGCTGATTATAATAATTGTAATTTTTATGGCACCAATATGTATTTCAATTAATAAATTGTGTATATTTTTCAAATCTACTCAAAAAATAATCGTATCGAATACATTTCGTACTTCATAATATTTAATGTTATACATCTCAAACTTCCTGCACAATTACAAATCGTGTCAGTGTGACAAGATAAACTGTCAACTGTCAAACTGACACTCATTGAAATTATGCAAAAAGTTATCGATGTATAACCCGAATATTTTAAAGCACTTATGGTATTATTACTGAAAATACAACAACAAAACCAAAATAATGTTAAGTGTGGCCAAAATAAAGGTGCTGAGACAGAGACCACTTTCTTCCCCTTGCTACGGTTCTTACACACATATTTTGCTTCCTTTACTTGCATCAGTGCTCTCATATATGCTCGTCGGTTGTTGGTACGTGACGTGACGTGCCTTTTTTTGACACTTTCTGGCTGTTCATCAAGCTATGCAGTGCCCCATTCATTTGTTTTCATGCCAACAATCTCCTTCTTCTTCTTTAGGTGCCCTGCCCTCCTCGGACGTTGGCAATCATCAGTGCTATCTGAACCTTGTCTACAGCTCGGCGGAACAATGTGATAGTTCTCACTCAATACCATTGTCTTAAGTTTTTTAGCCCGGATATCTTTCTTTTACCCGGGCCTCTTCATCCTTCGATCTTCCCTTCTATAATAAGCTTTAAAAGTCGATACTTGTCATTCCCTAAGATGTGATCAAAATACTCCAGTTTGGGCTTTTTTAGTGTAAACAGAACTTCCAGCTGCTTGTCGAGGCGTTGAAGTACCTCGGTGTTACGCACTCTTTCTACCCAGGAGATTCTTAATAGCCTTCTGTACGTCCACATTTCAAAGGCCTCCAATTTTTTGCACATCGCATCTGTCAAAGTCCAAGCTTCCATTCCATAAAACAGTATGCTGAACACGTAACAGCGAAGCATTCGGATGCTCAGAGGCAAGCTAAAATTTCTGCTGCAAAGTACCTTAGGCATCTTCAGGAACGAAGCACGAGCTTGTTCTATTCTGGTACGATTCTCCTGCATGCCGTCCCAATTTTCATTTAGTTGACACCCAAGATATTTAAAAGTTTTTACTCACTCAATTGTTGACCGTTAATTGCCAAGTGTCCGTCTTCGCTAAACAAACATAAGAGAACAATGTGGTATACAGGACATAGTAAGATGGGGAAAACAAAGAAGAACAGTTAATTTAAATATTAAATATCTTTTTTCGTTACTAGTTAGTTGCATTATAATTGTTTTTAACGACACAAATATGGCTGGGTCTGTAAAGTAATAAATATTTTATTGTTTTGATTCATTAAATTAATATTCAACAAGTCAAACCTATTAAAATTATTATTGACTAACCAAAGTTGATTATATATAATATAATTTAACGAGTTATAATAGAGAAGTTGCAAATTTTAAATTTTGATCGCCAAAATTAAATTCATTAATCTAGATGATAGCAGTTACACTCACGATAATCCCGACATTAATTCTGAAATAATTAAAAGGCGGGAGAATATTCATCACCGACGTTAAACAGACATGGGTTACGGTTATCACTACATTTTCTGTATTTTAATTTCCGGATTGCAAACAAAAAAATCCCCAATTTAATTTTGGTACACGGTTAACTCTATCCCGAGATAATAACATGCTATCTAGATAATTGTTTTTTATTTTCGAACAAATTAAGGTTTTACTGAATTACGGAAACAAATGTTATGGAGGTGAAAAATATTGAACCGCCCTTTAGATAAAGATAAGTAAATATGTTTAATACCTTATTCTAAGTTAAAATTGTAATAATTTTTGAATGTATTTTTACTTTTATATTTTTTAACTTCGCAAAAAAACTCAAGCAGCTTGTGTTTCTAATGTTTGTTATTCCTGTTGATCAACAAAGTGCTGTGGAGGTGTCAACTGTGGTTCTTCATTTCGTTTTCTTACCTTTAAGGATGGGGAAGACAGAGGAGAAGAGATTGGTATTACCACGTGAGGAGAATGACCGACGATAGACTACCCCGAATTGTACTAGAGGGAAAACCAGCAGGGACCTGTCCACCCGGAAGACCACTAAATAGATGTAGAGACAGCTGGCAGTCCACATCTCAGGAAATATTACAAAGGCAAGTCCGGAATCAACAGATCATCTATATCTCTAACAAGTATAAGAAAAAGGAGAAGAGACCTTTAAGGAAATAGATTAAACATTGACTGTTATGAGAGTATGAAGATAATCCGTAAAGCACATTTATCGACGTCAAAGAGGTTTTGTTTGTCTATACAAGGTAATGACCAATGCTATTTAGGACTTAAGGCTTAACGGAACCAATATGAACATATCCGGCAAGTTCCTGATGGTTTTGTTTCAGCATCCGATTGTAGGTATCAAGGTGGACTGGTAACGAATGGTTGATTGCAATGTGAATTAAACTTACCGTTCCTTTTGATACTGCCTTTTACACCAAGACATTGCTAGTGATAGGGCTCAGACACCTGTTGTTATGGTATTGGGTGCAATATGCTTTGGAACTGGGTCTCCTCTTGTATTTATATAAGGCAACATTATAGCAAAAACCACATTTTTCTCCCGTGTAAGCACCATTTTTAAAAAAAGATAATGCTCGACCAGATACTGCCCATTAAACAATTGAATTTTTAGCGGATGCTGATGTAAAAATACGAAACCAGCCAGCAAGATCTCCAGATTTTGCACCAATAGAACATGTATGGGATGCACTTTAAAGAACTCATTATGTAAAATCTTTGCATTTATTTGTTAACTGGTAAGAATCGATTGTTTTTAAATGGGAAAGAAAAGTTAATCGTTTGTTTTTTTTATATTTATTTTTTATAATAGAATAATTTAAATTCTTTGATTTATGAGCTTACAATGTACATTTTGTGGAATTAATATTGTTATAATCCGGACCTGTTATTCGTCGGCATCTGAAAATCGACCACAACTAGGGTGCATATTAATGAAGCGCTTTGTCGGCCCCGTCTAATTAACTCTCGCCACGCCTAGAGACTTCGAGATGGTTCTGTCGCTTTCGCGAAATAGTCTGGAACTATGATTGAAAAATGTAAAAAGGACAGCGGTCGTAAAAAAGGACAGTTTTAAAAGTGTTTATGAGGTATGAAATTTAAATAGTTGTAAAAGTTGTAATTAGTTGAATATCTATGTGACTTGTTAAAAGTAAAAGTTTTGTTGCTGTATCAAGAGTTTAAAATCACCAAACCCAAGAAAAAAGTATTTTGTAACAATATTTAAATTTGGGGGCACTACCATGGCCCCGCCAAGTCGAGCAAAAAAGCGGTACGGCCGTATCATCCTTTTCTCGAAGCAGTTCAGGCCATTTTCGTCGCTCTATAACTTCGTTGTGGATAAAACTATGTCACGTGCCTATTTTTTCCCATCTACAGTTTATTATAATTGTGCCTTACTCGTAAGTAGTGTTGCATAACTTTCGATAGTTGGTTTGCAATTTCTGTGTGGATGGGACTGAATATCCACACGAACGAGGACGAGGCACAGATTTGAGAAGATTGTGGGTTGACGTTTATTCCGCGCCATTTTTCTTATTTCCGGGATAGGAGCGGAGTCGTGTTTTGAGAGTCTTGGAGGCCAGGTGTCGGTGAACGTTGTTGGGGACGGTGTGTTATTAGCACGCGTGCAGAACCTCTATGGGATTTCTTTCATATCTGGCTGTATTTGGGCCATCTTAATTGGATTTTGAAGAAAAACCATTTGATTTTTAACTTGACCATTTTGTCTTGCCATTGTTGTGGATATTGTTGGAGTTGGTGTCAAGTTAAAATGACCGTTATCGGGATCTATTTGAGGGAAGCCATTGTTAACCAGTGCCACCCCCATAATCTAACCAGCCCCCGGAGTAGGCCACAGGATTACATGTGAATTCGCATACCCAAAAGTTATCAGTGATTTATTTTTAAATATATAACGCTGTGTCTCATTTCGGCACCACGAGTAAGTCTTGCTTCAGTTTATAAATATAGTGCTTTGTGAATTCGTATACCCAAAGGTTATAAGTGATTTATTTTTAAATATATAACGCAGTGACTCATGCTGACACCACTATTATGTTCTGTTTAGTTTATTAGTATAGTACATTGTTGGAAACTATTAGATAATATGCCAAAACTAAATTTGGATTAAAGTAACCTTCTCAATAATTCTTTATGTCCGAGTAAAAACATATCTTCTTTCTACTTATTTGTAAATATCCTACAATCTTGATATTTTAAAGGACAACCATTGTAAAGATATTTTTAAATAAACTCGATTGTTTTGGCTGTGAAAATCTTTATGTAAACAGTTAACTAGTGAATCTTCTTTGCCTTTATGTAAATGTTTGAATTAGTGTTATTAATGAGTTAACTGATATATATATGTTTTACCTTTTGTTCTTTGCCTTAATGTAAATGTTTTAATTAGTGCTATTAATGAGTTTTTACCTTTTGTTGTAACTTGGTAAAGTCTGTTACTCTTACTTCTGTTTTGGTTATTTTATAAAGTTGTAAATTTTACATTTTTGGTTTGTTTTAGCAAGGAAATTTTACCATAGCTGTTAACTTTGACTATATTTGTTATGATGTTGCTATTGAACTGTGTACCTTAATTATCTATTGTGTGAGTAAAGTATCCAACATATTTTTGCTATAATTTTATTTATTTGGTTCACCATAATCATAGTTGTTTATCTTGTGGCCCTGCTAGTGCCTATAAGATCTAGGGGTTTCCGGCTTATACCGTCAAGCCGGTGGCGCAGCTCACTTTTATATTTTTTTCTTCTACCCTCTACGGCTGAGCTCGGGCATAATTTGCCAGTAGAGAAACCGCTAGCAGAGTACTCTTTACAGAACGAAAAAGACGTGGCAACTAGAAGCCTGAATTTTTAGTAACCAAGCAGGCATTATATAAATACGGTGTATTTTAAATTTTATATAATTTAAACAAGTAGTTTAAAAATTATAACTAGTCAAAGTTTCTTAATTTTGTCACTCACTCACTAAATGACCGATCATCAAAACTCTAAACACTTCTAGCAGACATAAAAGCTTAAAATTTAGAATACAATTAGTGTTTAGTGTATAAATTAAGGAAAAACTAAAATATTTTGCAATTTTGGTCCACTTTTCTAGATACACCAACTGCATAAATAACTTTGTGATTCCATATAAATATACAGTGTGGAACAGCCAAATGGAATAAATTCGATAACGAATAAATGAGGGGGTGTTGGGAAAACGTTTGGATAAGTCGATTTGTATTTTTAGATGCGCATTTTTTTTAAAAAAAAAATTATATAGGGTGTGTCATGTGAAAGTGGCCGATACCAACTTTCTTATTTTAAATACAACCCCCTATTATTTATTTTTTGGATTTTTCAGAAAATTCTAGACATAATTCATGTACAATGTCCCATACATATCTTCAACTGTTTCGGAAATATTAAGTGTTTTCAGATGTATTACACAAATTAACATTAAAAAAAGAAAATTATTTTATTTCACAAATAATGTAAAGAAGAAAACAAAAAACTTTAATTTCAATGTTAGAGATGTTCAAAATGTTCGCCGCGAACTTCTTGGTAACATCCTAATCTGGTATAGAAATGTCTTCTAACGTTACTCAACATCTCAGGCGTGACTGATCTAATCGCAAGCGTGATTCGTCTTTTTAAGTCATGTAAGTTAAGTGGTTTAGTTTTGTATACAATACTTTTGACATATCCCCACAAAAAGAAGTCTAAAGGCGTCAGATCAGGAGATCGTGCTGGCCATTCAATCGATCCGCGCCTCCCTATTCACCGATTCGGAAAATTTTGGTTCAGGTACTGCCGGACATTGATTTGGTAATAGGGCGGTGCTCCATCTTGCTGAAACCATAGTACATTGGCAGGAACTTGTGGGTTTGCTGGATCAGGATATAAGTTTGTCAAAGTTGGCACGACAATATTTTGGAGCAGTTCTAAATATTTATCTCTGTTCAAGTTGCCATCAATGAAAAAGGGACCTACGATATGATTTCCAACAATTCCTGCAAAAACATTAACTTTTTCAGGATATTGCGTATGTTCCTCTTTTATCCAGTGAGGATTCTCATTAGACCAATAGTGGCAATTTTGACGATTAACATGACCGTAAAGTGTAAATGTGCTTTCACCTGAAAACAAAACCTCTTCTAATTGGATCACATTGTTATCTAAAATTTCCATCATTTGTTCACAAAAATACGTTCTCCTGTCGAAATCGTCTTCCATGAGCTCCTGAGTTGGCATCATTTTATAGGGATGCATTTTACTTTCCTTTAATATTCGAAAAATTGATGTGTGGCTAATGTTGAACAGTGAGGCTGCTTTTCGACCAGAATTATGTGGGTTTTCTTGAAACTCAAGCATAACATCCAATTTCGCATCATCGCTTAGTTCATTGGCAACTACTTTTTTTGTCTGTCTTACATGACCAAGCTCGCGAAACTGTTTTTCCATTTTGCTAATTGTTCCTTGGGATATAGGCGGCAAATTTGGAAAATTTTCGTGAAATAAGCGAGGAACTTCCATTTGTGTCCGTGTGTTATATCCATAACCAATCATTTGTAGAAATGTTAATGTTTTAAATAAATAGATTGACTTGGCAATCGCACTAATGACTAAACAATCTAATTTAATATAAAATGTATTACTTGTGAGATACATTGTGTTTTCATGCGATGGCCAAGTAAATCTATTTATTAAATACATAAAAGATTTTTAATATTGATATGTTCACTATAAGATGTTGTTAGGTCAGCTAATTACTTATTAACCTAAGACAAGAAGGACCCTTAAGTAGGGACTGAATAAATTAACCGACTTGGTATTACATAGATCTCACAACTTTTTACGGTAGAACTGAGTTGCGAGACTTGGTGTTTTTTACAAGTTATGTTTTTGATGGCATACATTTAGCTGTACTACCAAGTAAAATCAAATATAAATAAAATAAATATTCGTTAAAATAAAAAATATTTTTTTATATATTTGTATACATTTTATAGGATTAATTTTACGTGTTTTATTTTTATGATTCTTTTTAAGGTCCAGTAAAATTTTGTTAACCGTTTTAAAAATATATTTAGAAATCTCATCTGGTTTTTAATATACATTTTAACGGCAATTTTTAGTAAAATTGCACTAAAAATTAAGTTAACAACGACTTGTGCAATTTGGGTCCTCTGCAAGCCGGGGACCCAGGCACGTGCTCCTTGTGTCCTTATAGTAAAGACAGATTTGTGGCGTGTGGCATGGATAACTTACAAGAAGAAAACATTGATCATCTTATTGGATATATGATCTGAAGATTTGTGGAATGTAAAATCATTACCGTGGACCAACATAATGCAATTAACATTTTTTTTATTGAATGCAATTTAATTAATTTTATCATGCTATCTTGAGTGATTCGAAAAAAAAATGTTCAAGAAACCACTGGGTATTTTATTTTTTTAAATTTTAGTTTACTCCAGTGCTTTTCATTAATATTTCTCATAAAATCAGGTAAAAAACTAGAAATGACTGCTTTCACTTTTTCGGTGACTACTAAAAAGGTGTTTAAGTAGATTTAATTATATGTAGGTAGTGTGGTGTGAGAATTAATTTGGTATGTAAGGCAAAAATTATTCTCACTTACAAGCTCCGAGTTTCCTCACGCTCTTCGTTCAGTTGTAAAGTATGTGCTTTGTTGAAACATGATTTTTCTTACCTGCAAAAAAAAATAAGATTATGTAAATGTTCAAAGAGAGCTTAATATTAGGTTGTTAGTAGGTAATAACTAAATGAAATACTCCGACACGCTATTTTAATACCAAAAGTGAAAAGGCTTTGTGTTAAAAGGTATAAGTATAAGTACTTTTTCATTTAGAGATTTACTGGAATTTCAAGGTAAGTACATTTAATATATTTCCCTGGAATATTTTTAAAAATTTTATATTTTCTGTTGACTTAATATTTTTTGACATTTTATTTATTTTAATTTGGTTAAATTTAACATGTTTTAAGTTTTAGTTTAAATGTTATTAATTACATGGGAACGCTATGAGTGGTATTTAAACTGACTCAAGTAAAAATTACGGCAATGTGGTTCGCCACCCAGGATTCATAAATTTCTTCAGGGATCCTCTGCATGAGAGTAAGAGAAATAGAACTAGTGCGTGAACTACGTATGCGCGCAGAAAAAAAATTTATATACTTTATAGCATTGGTGGTTTAGTGGTAGAATGCTCGCCTGCCACGCGGGCGGCCCAGGTTAGATTCCCGGCCGATTCATTCTTTTTGTGCTTTTACCATTTAATACATAATTTTTTTAGTGAGTAAAACAAATCGAACTAAAAAGCGGAAAATAAATTATAGTTTAAAAAACACTTTTAGAGTTAGTCAAAGTAAAAAATATTTTTAACATAGGATTAAAATTACTGACGAGAAAACTAATGTCACTGTTTTAAAAGCGTAGGCTACTTTATATGACATTTTTAAACTAAGTCTGCGTTTCGGAATAAAAGCACGCTTTTAGAACAGTGACATTAATTTTTTCGTCAGTAATTTTATTTCTATGTTAATAATTATTTTTTACTTTAATTAACTCTTAAAGCCTGTCTTTTAGTTTTTTTTAACTATAATTTATTTTATGTAACAATACGGATTTATACATAAGGTAATCTTTTTTAAAAACTGGATTTTTTTTCACATAGTTTCAAATTATTGGCAAATGTAAATTATTAGAATGTGCCTGCCGTCTAATTAAAATACTAAAAAGAGACAAAAACTATTGGAATGAAATGAGGATGGAGCAGAGTGTCTAAAACCTAATGTTTAAAAGATGTTTGCAAGGAACATACCGGTGTAACCACAATTGTGTGTAGAATGTGTACATGGACAAAACAAATAACATTTTTCTAATATGTTAATTTAATCAGGTAAACTTTGTTTTCGTTTGATTTTTATTATTTTTATATATTATTCATTACATTCTAACTAAATATCTTTAAAGGGTTAGTTTACTTCTTTTAGCAAAATAAATAAACTTAAATTTATAAAAATGTTTTCTGAAATCTACACACTGGGTAGGTACTGTACTTTTAATAGAATTTTAACAAAATTGAGTCATACCCACATAACTGTTATGTTAAACTGTAGGCATTAGAAACGATGATAAGTAGTGGATAATTTATAGTGAATAACCCTGTACCAGTTATCACTTATCATAGATAAACTTATATTGGGTTTTAGACTACTCGCCTTTTTACAAAGACATTTTCTTATCTATTGTTTATGTCGCTAAGATCAGTGGGAGTTCTTTATTTATTCACATTCGCTGTAAAATCCCATTCCGATTTATTTTAGTATTCGGAAAACTCAACGTCTTTTCTTTAAGATCCTAAAAGTTATTCTTGATCAGTTATTGTTGCCACAAAATTTGTGTATTCTCTATTTGTACGTTAAATATTCAAATGTATAGTATGTACACTTAATATGGTAAGTTTCATAATAAGTAGATATCACATTAAAAAAATACTTCGTAAGTACTGATAGTAACTTTAGGCATTAATTGAACTTGTAACGAATTTAGTTTTACTGTTATTGTCTTGATACTAAACAGTGTTATTTAATGAACAACAGATTTTGTCAAATGTAAAGGGTGTCACAAAATGTACGCAAGACAGTTGACCGTAAATAGCTTAGGGTTAGTAAAAATGGAGTACTACACGAGAGAACAACTTGTTTTTATTGCTGAGCAACATATCAAAAATGAAAATATATAGGCCACATCTCGCAAATTTGGTTCAAATTATGGTCGAAATATTGATTTAACTTTCTCAACTGTGTAGAGAGTAATTTAAAAATTCAGGAAGACTGGATCAATTGGTGAACCTAACCACACTGGCTGTCCAGGAACAAACCGTTCTAATGTTAATATCGAAGCAGTGCGTAAAAGTGTTTGTGAAAATCCAGAAACATCAATTCGTCGTCGTGGACAAAAATTGCAAATTTTTAAAAAGCTCTCTAAAAGTCTGCTTCTTCATGCTTAAAAAGTTCAATTGACACAAGAACTGAAGCCTAATGACTATGCACAGCAAAGAAAGTTTGTTGAATGATTAATGAACATCCACAAGTGGATGCTGATTTTTGGAGTAATATTATCATGGGCGATGGAGTTTTTTTTCACCTGATGGCTTTTTTAATCGAAAATT
This sequence comes from Agelastica alni, assembly GCA_950111635.1. NCBI lineage: Eukaryota > Metazoa > Arthropoda > Insecta > Coleoptera > Chrysomelidae > Agelastica > Agelastica alni. The sequence continues at coordinate 64,468,973 of OX467710.1, forward strand.
GCTGCATTTGGGAATCAGCAAGTGATTATCAAAACACAACTACATCCACAACGTGTCACTGGTGCGGATTTTGGGCTGGAGGCATCATGGGACCGTACAAATTTGTACAAATTTGTTTAGTCAATCTTCCTTCATTCATCCTTTCTACGTGTCCAAACCATCCAAGCATTCCTTTATCTATCTTTTTAACCACATCTTTTTTTACACCACAGCGTTCTTTTATCTCACTATTCTTTACTTTATGACACCTTTTATGATTACATAATAAAAATCTCATACTTATCAATCCTTTACCACAATTAAATAGGTAATTTAAACATCAAGAGCCTACTTATAATGTTATATTAAAATGCCTACATATAAAAAAGTTAAAAAAGTATTATTTATACAAAGTGAACCAATAAATAATTACCAAAACTTCATTTAAACCGAAAAATGTAAAATTTGCAAACCACAAAATGTTACTTGAGTAAAAGTTTAGGGAATTTCTTTGTTTTGTAATCGATGATTACAATTTTTTGCAAATGTTTTTCTGTTTTGCATTATTTTCTGACTAACGTAGGTTGTATTTTATAATAAACTGTTTTAAGGTGGCTCAGCGGAAAAAATCTAAAAATATTAATTCTAGTAATTAGGGTGGCATCTTTCATTTGCAGAACTAACTTTGAAAAATCAGTTATAATATAAAATCAGTACCTACACATTTTCATAAGACTTAATTTTATTTTGCCAACAGTAGAATACCAAAATTGTAGAAAGTGACTCATATTTTTAACGTAGACCTTTGCGGGTGGAATGGGAAAGAAAATCGACGAGTCACAGTCGTGAGGTTATTATTATATTATTTAAAATAATCTTTGGCATTTTAAAATGAATTAGATGTCACAAAAATTCTTGTCTTATTTTAAAAATGCCCAAGATGAGGAAAACCGGAAATAATTATTATCAAATAAGTTTAATACGAAAAAAATGTTACATATTATATGTTCCTATTATTAATGTTACCAGAAAGTGTAAAGGACAAAACAAATTTGAACAATTTTATTTGAATTATCTTACTTATTATCTCTGACATGATTTAAAGAAAAATAATTTACATTACTAAATTGATATTACACGTTTATAGTTCTAAGTTAGGTACATTCAAATATATAATATATTTTTTGTATATCCCTCTTATAAACTGTAATAGTCATTTGAGATGATAGTAATAGTATCTAATAAATAGTTTAACGTAATACTTATTTCTATTAAATATAAAAAATATGAGCAGATAAAGGTTAACTAACTAATATGAGCCGTCTATGTCATCTTCAGATTCATCAGTAGTTTCTTCGCCTAGATCCACAACTACGTGTTCGATGGTAATTTCAATGCAATTTTCAAGATTCCACGTATTCTGCACTTCTTTCACTACATGTTCGATACATTTTATCCACGACTGTGAGGTTACATTATTAACGGCACTACTAAGCAGATTTTTTACATTATTTAATTTGAAAGTAACATTGTTCCTTGCTACTTCATGTTTTATTTGAGCCCATACAAGTTCTTTTGGGTTAAACTTACAGTGGTAGGGTGGCAACCAAAGTACAATTACGGTCTCTGCTTTACGAAACCATTGTATCACGACTATAAAACTACCTGATCAATGGCGTTGTTGCTTTAATTTGCCTTTAAGTTAAATCATACACGCTGACAATGTTTCAAAGAACGCAAAAGGCAACGATTGAGATTGTAATCAAGGCAATTAATGAGTATAAAAGGTTAATAGGTGTGAGAAAAAAGTTGTGGCAAAATAAAAGAAGAGTGGTAAAGATAAAAGGTTATCTGACGATTTTTTAAAGAATATTAAACTCTTCTGGAAGTCCATAAGAACATCAAGAGCTAAATATACTACCTCGCAACTGGAAAAAATTAGAAACAAAGATGGTAGTATGGGTTTTAAAGAGATGAAAGGAATAGAAAATTTATTGTAAAACATAAAATTTTGCATTTTTATAAACCTGGTGAGGTAATTTGGTGTAAGATGACTGGATACTACATAGAAACATGGAATGAAACGACCATATCAGTCGAATGTCATCAGAAAGAATAGTAAAAATAACAAGGGACAAATGACCATCAGGTCGCCGAAGCATTGGACGACCCAAAAAACGCTGGAGTGACAATCTTCCTGAAAATGGAGACCTAACAGGGAGATGATGAAAAACAGGCCCTATCAGCCTATATACTAAAGCGAAAAAAAAAAGATAAACCTGGTGAGGTAATTTTTGTTTAAATTATTTCTCGGTATTATTGTATTCCATAAGAACAGCCAGGGCTAAAAATAGTACCTCGCAACTGAAAAAAATCAGACACCAACATGCTAGTATGGTAAAAAGAAAGAAATGCGTATTAAAGAGATGAAAGAAATACTTCAAAAGTTTATTTAAGAAAGAGGATACACAAGTACATGCCCCATCCGGAGACATGAGTGAAAGTTGCAATGAAATTGAAATTAGTATGACAGAAATTGTGGAAGCGTATAAAATCAGAAGAGCAATAAGTACGTCAAAAGATAGGAAAGCAGTAGGCCCAGATCAAATACCAGTCGAAATGCTCAAATTACTTGACGATAAAGGTATTTTAATATTACAGCAAATATTTAATAGGATTTATGACACAGGATAATTCCCAGAGAAATGGCTCACTTCAAACTTCATCCCACTTCCCAAAAAGAATAAAGCTACGAAATGTGAAGATCATAGACTCATTGCTCTAATAAGTCACACACTGAAAAGATTTCTTAAAATAATACACTTTAGAATTTCCGATAAATGTGAGAGAGAGGTTGGGTCTTGACAGTTTGGATTTAGAAGAGGGTTGGGTACAAGGGAAGCGCTAGTTGCAACTCAAGTATTAATTTAGAACTGCTATGATCAAAGAAAAGGTATAATGATGTGCTTTATAAATTATAAAAAAGCCTTTGATAGAGTACAACACCATAAGATCATTCAGATTTTAAAAGGTCTTGACATTGAGCAAAAAGATATTTGGTGTATAGAAAGCCTTTACTGGAATCAAACAGCTAGAATTAAAATTGGCAACGAAGTTTCGGGAGCACAAAAAATCTATAGAGGTGTTAGGCAAGGTTGTGTTCTCTCCACACTCCTATTCAATTTGTATTCTAAACACATCTTTAGAGAGGCTCTCGAAAAAAGAGATATAGGCATCAAGGTGAATGGTGTGTGGATAAATAATATCCGCTATGCAGATGATACAGTCTTAATAGCAGACAATATAGGTGATTTGCAAGATCTGTTTAGCCAAGATGTCCAAGAACACAGCCAGAATATGGGTCTTAGAATTAATACTAAGAAAACAAAGTTTATAGTTATTTCCCGCAAGCTTGAAGAATTCCAGAACGTGCAGCTAACTCATAACAACTTGCCCTTAGAAAGGGTGGCAAAATTTAAGTATCTAGGAACATGGTTGTCAGAAGAATGGTCATCTGATATCGAGATCAAATGTCGAATAGAACAAGCAAGCACAGCATTTTTGAAGTTCAAGAAAATCCTTACAAGTACAGATTTTGATCTGGACCTTAGCATTAGATTCATGAAATTCTATGTATGTATGCTTCTATATGGTATGGAGGGGTGGACGTTGAAAGTGAGCACCATGAATAAACTAGAATCCTTCGAGATGTGGACATATAGGAGGATCCTTAAAATTCCGTGGACAGCAAAAAAGACGAACGAAGAGATCCTCAGAATGGTAAAAAGGGACCGCGAATTATTGATAACAATTAAACGCAGAAAAACAGCGTATTTGGGACATGTCATACGAAATAATAGATACCAATTACAGTTAATAATAGAGGGAAAGATAAAAGGTAAGCGTGGTGTCGGCCGAAAGAAGATGTCATGGCTCCGTAATATCAAACAATGGACAGGACTGAATCATGCAGAAGATCTAATACATACCTTAAGAGACAGAGATATGTGGCGTAATGTGATCGCAAACATCCATTAGTGGAGAGGATGAAATTGGGTAAAGCTGCTGGGTACGACAGGATAACACTTGAAATACTGGACAAAGCGTGGTAACTAGTCCTGTACCGCCTTTATAACCTTTGTTGGTGGAGTGGTAGCGTACCAGACGACTGGTGCAAAGCCGTTTACAAGGGAAAAGGTTCGCATCAAAACTGTAAGAACTACCGAGGTATTAGTTTACTCAGCATAGTCGGCAAACTGTATGCAAGGATATTGATTAAAAGTAGGTAACGAATGAAACTGAGAAGATGATATGGAATGTGCAAGCAGTATTTAGAAGAGAAAGAAGATGTATGGATCAGGTCTTTTCATTACGAGGTAGAGTCGAAAAATTCTTGGCTAGAAGTCAGAAGGTCTATTGCGCTTTTATAGACTTGGAAAAGGCCTATGACAGAGTGGTGAGGAGTGAATTGTGGTCGACATTGTCTATGCATGTGGTGAGCGGTAGTTTAATACGAGCACTGAAATAACTTTACGAGGATTCCACTACTTGTGTCAGGTTAAACGAAGCTTGCACGGACTGGTTTAACATCGAAAAAGGTGTGATACAGGGATGTGTGGCTTTGCCATGGCTGTTTACCTTATACATACACGATTGTTTGGATTTGATGAGTAGTCTGAGAAGTATAGCCGGAGTGACTCGGTTGGATACAGTAAATAATAGTGAGATAAGAGAACGCTGTGGTGTAAAATAAGATGTGGTTACAAAGATAGATACAGGAATGCTTAGATGGTTTAGACATGTAGAAAGGATGAACGAAGGTAGATTGACGAAACAAATTTATAAGGCGAGTGTGAATGGATAAGTCGGTAGAGGTCGACCTCGGCGAACATATGTCGATCAGATCAATATTTTTTTGTAGAAAGTCAAGGTCAAGAGTAGCAACAACCAACAAGCATGTGTTAGAGCACCGATGAAAGTAGAGGAAGCAAAAGATGTGTGTAAGAACCGTAGCAAGTGGAAGAAAGTAGTCTTTGCCTACCCCTACGGACTATATGACTATATGACTATATGTATGTGTATGTATTCTAATGTAGTTAAAAATTTAAAGTTTTTTTTATTTTATTATTTTATTTATTATTAGTCTTAATAATTTAATTTCCAAATTATCGATATATTAATGTTCTAACAGTGAGTCTGAATAACCATTATCATAAATTAATGTTAAAATATGGTTAATGCATACATATTTATTTTCTTTATATTATAATAATTTATTAATTAAATTGGAATGTACAGTAATATAATAAAGTAAATATAGCGCAAATAATCGCATTAGAAACCTATAAACAAATTAATAAAATTATTTTTAGATTTTTTTTTAATTATAGCAACCTTGACACTCCTGATATCTATAAAGTTGTTGGGCCGTAATACACATGAAGATTAACTCAATTGGTCTACATTTTTGATAAACGATTGATTTATTGGAAATATCATTTAAAACTAGACGCAAATAAACATTCATTATGACTAATAAAAGAATTTTAGGAACGCCGACAAATATCTTTTTTTAAATGGCCGTGATCAAAGATATCGACAAGTACATTCTCATCCAAAATTCTAAAATACAAAGTATTAAAGAGAAAAATAGTTTTTTTTATACAAATAAATGCAACTAATATAAGGAAACCGTCAGTAAATTATTAAAAATATTTTTTTTGTAAACATCATAATGCTTGTCTATACAAGCGCCTTTTTCTTCAATTTTTGTTGCTTATGATCCAAATTTTGCTGATGAGCATTGCAATATCATGACCAACACATTTTTGGTATCAGTCTTGGTCTAGCTTATCCGGTCTTGGTCTTGATCTTGCTCATTTAGTCTGTTACTTATGTTGTTTTGATAATTTGTTAAAGCTTTTTATTGGTATAAATTATAAATAATCAACAAATAATATCTTATTAATGAAACTTTATTTTATTATAACCAACATTTTTTATCGTTTTCTATTAGTTTTAATACTTATATATTACTATAATATAATAAAATCTCTATTATTTTTACTTGTATAATTTACTATTTATTTGATGACCACGAATTTATGCCATCCAGCTGACTCGTAATTTAATCTATTGCCTATAGTAGCGGCACGACGCAATTCAACACAGCACCGATGTCCTTTGTACATTCTCCCTGAAGGGGATCTCCTCTTGGTTATCTTGCAGAATGGATTCTCCGTTTGACGCAACGGCAGATGATAGTCCAGTCACTTTTCCAGTTAGGAAGCGTGGACTCTATCTGGACATCGCCAGAAAGTTCTTTGCAGATTTTTGCTAGGGTAACTTAGTAGTTGCTAGGTAAGTCTGCAGCTGGTAGTTTCATCTCGCTAATCATCAACTTTTCATGTGTGTTAATATCGTTTATTATTGTCGATAAAGGCAATAAACTGAAGAGGCCAGGTTCATGGATATTAAGGCCGGCTTCCTTCTTATCAAGTGTATTGGTGGTTTTATTGCTGCCGTAGGAACTTGTGTGCCATTTAACCCAAAGGAAAGTTTCATTAATAATTTATACTTTCAAAATTAATTTAATTTAAAAATCAGGAGATTTTTTAACAGCTTTGTCAAAATTTACACTCAAAATTAATACAAAATGAAAAAAATACCTCAAATACCATGCAATAAACATTATTGTAATAGATTATGTAAGCTAAAATAAAAGTTAAATAACAGGCAATCTCCGTGACAACATTCAGTGATGCTAAAATATAAGAAAAGCTATAACTAAGATTGATAGCTTTATTCTATTATTTCAGCAAGAATTATGTACCTCGTCCGAAGTGCTCACGTACCACATACCATTGAAAATAAGAATGTAAATGATTTAATTTATAATTCAGCATCAAAAGAGAAAAAACCTATTTGCATATATGAACGTTTTATAATAAGTAGATTTGTATGCGTAAGTGGAAGTTAAGGTAAACATAAAAACAAATGTATTCGTATTTGCTTCTTATGAAAATAATATGGGAAATTGCAGTTAGACGATGATCAGACATAGAGGAAGTAAATAAATTATTATGGTACATTTCTCAAAAGGAACAAGATAATGGATCACTTAAGGTGCTGCTAGTTTTATAAGTAGTATGTCTTGTAGGTATAGAATCATGCTGTAGGTACATCAATACACACATAAAAAATTAAGAATATCCTTTTCTGAGCTAGACATTAACAACTAAATTAAGGTTTTGTAGTTATTTTTAAGACAGTTTATTCAAACCAGACTATTTTTAGTTAAAAATTATTTTAAACCGAAATATAAAAAACTTTAAAAAAGCCTAAAATTGGGAAGTATAAAACTCAAATGTAAAATTAATATATTCCAAAAAAAATAAATTAAATGTCGGGTGTTGTCTTTAATATTTTATAACAGCTCTACATCATTTTTACATTGACAGAATCAAGTTATTTATTTCTTATTGAGGTGTAGCTCCTGCTCACCGCAAAGCTTCAAATATTTATTGGCGTTTCAAAAAATTCCTGCCCCTTCCCAAACTCTTTGTTAAATCATGTCCCATATATACTTTAGTTGCAGCACATGCAATACTTCGATACCATGGATAACAAGAAAGATAATACAAAAGTAGGTACAAAATTTTCTCCAATGGCTAAGGCATCATCAATCAGCCCATTTTCGTCCACTGGTAGACATAAGCCTCTCTTGGTTGCTTCCACATTTTCCTATTTTGTGCCTTCTGTATCCAATTTGTGTGGATACGTTTAATATCATCGGACCACCTACTTGGTGGTCGTCCCCTGCTTATGTATGCGTCTTGCCTAGGCCTTCACTCTATGATCCTCTTAGTTCACGTGGTAGCATGTCAAGCTAAGTTCAAGCTAACAGAATGGCGAGCACACGGTACCGTGTAATATTACACAAACCATTTGGAGCCACTTTTGACCCCCTCATAACTCAAAAACTATTTAACATAAACATGTCAAATTTGGCTCATATATCGAGATCTGCAAGATACATATATGCTCCAAATTTTATAAACACACCTTAAAGAGTCCAAACATCCAAAAATCGTCATTTTTTATCACTTACTGATCTATAGATTAAAACTCTAACCCAGATGACCGAGAAAGCTCATATTTGGCATCCAGCTAGGTAGTTGGGTAAATACAAAGGAATAAATCAGAAACAAGTAAATTTTTATTACTTTATTATAATTTTTGAATTAATTTATTCTATTAGTAACACTTACTTATAGTGCCTGTTATGTAGGAATCAGCAATCAAAATTGATGGCAGTCGGTCTTTATGTGGATTTTAAGGTCTTTACGTGAATATATAACGAGTGGAATACCACCCTTATTTTTTTTATCCAAACATATCAGTTTTAGTACTTATAACTAAGAGTATAGTCGAACTTTCGTATTTATTACGTTATTAACTGGGATTTAGTATTAATTATACAAGAAATTATAGAAAATAACACAAAAAAGACAATTATACCCCGTAAACGTAGAAAAATACAGTAGGATCACAAAAACTATTTGATATTTATTTTATTATGATTAAGTACCTACTAATAATTTCTGTACAAAAAGTAATAATATCCCCTTAAAAACATAAATGTGAAATGAGAGCCAAGTTCAATGGTCAGTCCTGAAATTTATTTATAACAACATAAAATATTTTTTAACAACCCAAAATATTATTTCTTCTATTAACTTAGGATAATATATTGAAGCCTAAGTCATTAAAGAGCCCTATGTTCGATGGCTAGTTTCTAGCAGCAAGCCAAATTTTCGGAAGAATAAAATAAAAACTTACAGCTTTAGAACTTGCGAAGGCTATAATATAATTCGTATACTCGAACAAGCCAAGTCAGACCTTAGGCTTCAATATATTATCCAAAGTTATTAGAAGAAATAATATTTTAAGGTATAAAATATTTTATGTTGTTTTAAATAAATTTCAGGACTGACCATTGAACTTGGCACCCATTTAGATCTCGCTTCTTTTATCGTTGAAGACAACAACCAAGGCATATATCATAAAATTGAACTTGGCTCTTATTTCACATTTATGTTTTTGATGGGATTACATATTTCCTCTCAAGAATATACGCGCAAACTTCTTTGTTTATTGTTAAATAGGGTTTTTCGTCAACCGTCGTGTTTTTTTGACGTTTCATCCTACTTCGACTGATTTAACTGGAAGTGATCCCAAAAACATTAATAATTTATCTCTAGAATCGAGGATAGCCAATTTTAATGCAACTGATCGAACCTTCCTGGGTATTCAGAGTTTTTGAAAATCATTGTACGAGTATATTGGCTTGTAAACGAAATTGTAATGCAGGCTGCTGTTGTTATATTGCAAATATTTAATAATTTTTTATTGCTTTGTCCAGAATTACATACAATACATAGTGGACTATGCACCTTGTTTGATCACTAATATTAAAAAAACTTTCGATTCTTTATTATTTGTTTTAACTAACAAATGTTATAATCCTTAACCATAATTATTCTCTCGTCCAGGCCGTATGCAGTCATACGGCCAGACGAGCCCGGCCCCCACCCTCCGAAATTCCGCGAATCCCAAAATTTTTCAATAGATGTGAATCATGTTTTAAAAATATGCTTATCAATAGGCCATATTTTTTAAGACAACGCTACGCCTGTGAGACATATAATATATCTATTAGCACATTTGAACAGGAGATTTTCTTCTGATCTAAATCGATTATCTCGAATCATCAAAATCATCAAAAATTGCGACATGACAGCATACTATCTTTCGTAGAACCAAATCATCAACATAGGATTAGAAAAAAATTACAGAAAAAACTTGGACTATTTCGAAAACTGCGGCCTGCTTACTTGCAGCAGTTCAGAAAAGCGAGTTTCTCGTCAGTCTCTTGATTTGCAACAGACTTTTTAGCTTCACGCTTCCTTTGTCAGTCAGATTTAGCATCAGTTCACGAAATCGTGTATATGCTTTAAGAAGAACAAAAAACTGCAGGGGTATCGTTCGGCCAAATTTTCATAGCAGCTGAAAAACTTGCAAACGACACATTTGATATGGAGCTGAAAGTTTCGAGACTTACGTTGAAGCAAACAACTTGTTCCAATTATCAAACAGACTCTGTTGAATCGTACTTTCGGTCTGCTGTTTTTATTCCTTGCCTCGATACGCTCATTCAGAATTTGTCAGACAAATTTCGTAATAAGAACGCGGGAATCTTATCAAGCTCACATAACTTGATGATCGAGTCTCAGAATCCGTTGTTAAATCTGAGTATAAATTGGGGTGTAAGAAATTATCGGGACTCGAGAAAGATGTCGGGGTTTTACAGGTATTGTGACACAAGCAGATTTCCAACAATCAAATATCTTTTAACAGTTTTGGCCACTCTTCCGGTTACAACGGCAAGTGTGGAAAGTTCATTTTTGACACTGAAAAGAATCAAGACTTACTTACGTAACTCAACGGGCAATGATGCACTCGCCGTACTATAAATTCATGAAAACTTAAGTATCGATCCGAATGAGGTTCTCGATATTTTGGCAGCAAAAAAATCGCGAAAGTTAAAATTTTAAATTTTGTCTACTGGAAATGACGCTTTTGTTTGACAATTGATATGTATGTGCGTACCTGATAATTAAAAGTACAGTGACAATAATAAAGCAGTTTTTCACTAACGAGTCCAACTTTGATAACAAATAACAATCAATGCAAGACACCCATCAACCATTTCCGCCCCCCACCCCAAAAAAATGTATAACTACGTTTTGGGACCCCCCCCCTCAAACCAATTTTTTGGCTACGGGCCTGCTCTCGTCCTATGTTAAGATTTTATGAGTGGCATAATTTATCTTGAATTTATTGTGATTGAATCAGATTTTTAACATCGGAAACGACATAAATATGTTTCATAGATTAATCAAATGACATTGAGGAAGCCCGTAAAATTAACTTATATTCTCATGAATACTTTAAAATGCTGAAATGTCGGCGGGTTAAATTTATCCGACAAATCCTTTTACATAAAAACTATGTCAATAGCATTATTGAATACATACATACATACATAAAGTCACGCCTTTTTCACATAGGGGTAGGCAGAGACTACTTCCTTCCACTTCCGCTACGGTTCTTACACACATCTTTTGCTTCCTCTACTTTCATCAGTGCTGTTATACATGCTCTTGAATACTACCACAATAATTAGGTTAAATAAAAGAGTAAGCAAGAATAACTACAGTGGTGATTCATTAAGAATTGGCAATCTCTGAACTGGAGATACTACACACCAAAATATGGCGATTGAGCTTAGCATGTCATAAACAAATATTGCAGGTTTACGAGATACAGGGTATTTAAAGTTGGAATTTTAATTTGAAATTTCTTTCTTTCTTTAATAATTTTGTGATTTTAAGCAGCATCGTCTTAAAAATTGGCATGTTTTTTGACATGAAAATTACGAATTTTATGCTGAATTAAACACTATTTATACAGTGCGTTATTTACACCCTGTATCTTAGGTAAATTATAACATCTTTTTTGCCTAATAAGTTATCGCTAAAATGACTAGAAAATCTTAAAGGCAGTTCAATTTTAAATAAAAAAGGTACTCTTGTTTATTTTATGTAACTCTAAGAGTTTTTGAGTTATTTGCATTTTAAACATTCATCGTAGACTCCTAAGCTACCGGTAAAACATTGAGTTTTTTCAAGTAGGTTTGTGTCAGAACTTATCGGTTTTTCCTGTAAAGAAATATTTGAAAATTTACTGTCACTAAGTAAGAATGCATTATTTGTAGTTAAATAAGAAAATGCCACGACATAATATGTTTTCCAACGGTGAAATGCGTGATATGATTTGTGTTTTTGCTTAGTCAAATTATAGTGGACTAGGTGCGGCCAGAAGATATTTAGAATCATACCCAAATCGAAGACAACCCAATCACAAACTGTTCAGACGTATTTATACCCGCCTAGGCGAAACAAGGTGTTTTCGTCCTAAATGCTTAAATGATGCTCCAAAAAATGTCAACGTCGATGATGAAGAAGAGGTTTGGTTCGTATTTCGGAAACTCCAGATTTCAGTACTCGTCAGTTAAGTGCGGCAACAGGAATAAGCCAATCGTCTATCTGGAGAATTTTAAAGAAAGAGAATCTCCGTCCATATTACTATACTCCTGTCCAAAATTTGCTACCTCAAGATTCACCAGTTCGCCTACAATTTACTCAATTTATGCTAGATAAACAAAACGAAAACCAGGATTTTCTTAATTACCTCCTTTTTCCCGATGAGGCGACGTTTACTAGACGAGGTGTTTTTAATCGGAAAAACAATTATTTGTGGGACTCCAAAAATCCACATGCTCTAAAGTAACGACATTTTCAGCATGAATTCAAGGTAAATATTTGGTACAAGTTCATGGCCCATTGGATTTTGAGCCAATTAATAATGTGAAAATGTCAAAAATAAAAATTATTTTGGATTGTGCATGTTTCATAATAGTTTAAATTTGATTGATTTAAGTATATACAATTATATAAAGTTTGTACAGCAGTCCTCTTTTTGAAGAACCTGGTGTTTTGGAGTTCAGCTGGAAGCTTTCCGTTCGGGTCACTTCATAGGTGCTGCCACCTTTCCACTCAATTTAGGTTTAGATACCATAAGCAAACCTGACCATATTGAAATAAAAATATTACCATTCTAAATATTTTTCTTATTGTTAGACTATTTTAGTAATAATAACGAAATATGACTGCATCCCACCAAATTATTGAATACTGAACTTTTCTACTCATTTATTCTAATTGTTTCTCTTCTGGCTAAATAGGAGTTCAATATTGGTAAATATGCTCTTATTCACTTATTTATCTGGATAAAAATGTTTTTCATCACTAAAAATAAAATTGTCCGTTTTATCAAATATTATTTATTGTCTCGTATAAGTATTATTTTTCTTCTTCACGCGCCGTCTCCTCTTAGGAGGTTGGCTATTATCATGGCAATTCTTGCTTTGGATGCAGCTGCTCGGAACAATTCTACTGAAGTAAAGTAGTAGTCAAAAGGGATAACAACATAACAAACTGCGAGGTGCTGATTGAAGGACAAAGAGTGAAACAAATAAAAGAGTTGGTATACTTGGGTTCAAAGTTTACGAGAAACGAAAAGTATGACTATAAAATTGAGCGAACGGTATTGGCAGAGAGGAAACAAATGAATGGGGCCTTGCATAACTTTATAAGTAGCCAGAAGTGGATGGATAAACGAAACAGATTTATAAGGTGAGTGAAAATGGGAAAAGGAGAGGTCGATCTCGGCGAACACATCTTGATCATATCGATATAGTTTTGAAGAAAGGCCAAGTCAAGAGTACCAATAACCGACGAGCATGTATGAGAGTGGTGATGAAAGTAAAAGAAGCAAAATATAACCACATCACACCAAACACAAATTGTCTTGCTGCCTTTGAAGCATTGCGGCCCTGGTATTTTACACCACTTGCACCCCCGAGTAGGAACGGCCCTGATCACCTTCTTTATTCTCATACGAATTGTGCAAATAGAAAATATTTTCTTTAACTAAAATAATTACTTCCAAAAATTATAATTCTTAAAAAACATTATCGCCCTAACTGCTTGCAGACGCTGTTTGATAAATGACTGTTACGTGATGAAGCGTTCTAATGTATAATGTTCTGTCAACCGTGACCATTCGGATAATTTTGGCAATTATCGGCTCAATCGCAAATTAGTTAAGATTTTATCATGTTAAATTGGTTTCTGGATAGATTGTCTAATGTACGGTATTATCCATAAAGAGCAAATAATTAGACGTTTAGGATTTGGCCTTAAACGCATGGCTCATGTTTTTAAAAAAAATTTAATTTCTCTTAAATATATCTTAATAATAGCAGAAAAAACACGACGACTTTAATCTCCATATTAAGGTGAAAAAGGCAGCAGTACTATACAGAACGAGAACTTACGGAATGTTAGTAGATGAGAAAGGGCAAACTATCACAAATATAAAGGGAGAACTACAAACATGGCAAAATTAAATAAAAAAACTTTTCGAAAATGAACGGCCAGAAGTGGAAATATCTAAAGACAACACTCTCTGAGATTTATTATCGGTAATACTTTGTTAGTTTAAACAGAGTGGACCAAAAGTCTGGAAACCGCCAGTTAACTCGTAAATTGCTATTCAGAATTGAACAAAATTTGGTATAAGCCAATTTTAAAATACGAAGATTCCAGATTTGATATTTGCAATGTTGTCAGATTTGCCGTTTCTTTGGTATTATTGGTTACTTTGGTTTTTTAAATCACCCTGTATATCTAGTCATTATTGAAATTTCCACTTCAATACGAGTTTAGCCACATGTGTCACTCATGATTTTATGTAGTCTAAAAGATCTTAAACAAATAAAACAGAAAAGTGTGGTAATGCCTAGTTGTATTAATAATTTTTTAATACAAACAATTTTTAACTACATTAAAACGTAACAATTAAAAGATTAAAACATTTTTAACGTAATGATTACTTAATCTAGTATTCAAAATATGCTCTATATGTAAGTTGACAGTACCTTAATCGATGGTAGAATGGCTGAATTTGTATTAAAGAGGAGACGTATTTAAAAAACCAAAGTGACTAATAATATCAGAGAAACGGCAAATCTGACACCATTGCAAATGTCAAATCTGGAATCTCCGTATCTCAAAATAGGCTTATCCCAAATTTCGTACAATTCGGAAGAGCAATTTACGAGAAAATTGTCCGTTTCCAGACTTTTGGTCCACTCTGTATATGTATAATTGATGATGTTGGCGCAAGTATTAGATCATCTCTGGTTACGTTTTCCCAGTACTATTTTGCTTACCTATTTTTTGTGCTGTTCCTTTTACCACTAAATTACATAAACGATATGAAATTAAATATATTTTTTTTTAATTCGTCACCTGAAAGTTGGTTTTTTCAATATCCATTTTTTCCATAAAATTAGTTATTGACAAAAGTATATTCCTAGTATTGAATTGTTTAATATTATTCTTTTTGTTTTAGGTCATATAAACTTGAATATACATGTTAATTTTTATTTTTCCAATTCTCTACCTCATTTCAATCATAGGTCGAGTATCCTATAAAAAAGTGAAAACCGGGTTTTAGGACATCACAACGAGCATATAAACCATTTCGAGTCTCTCCTGGAAAATTACAGTTATGGTCTATTGAACAAACCAACTTTTAAGTGACGAATTATAACAAGTTTAAAAATAGAAGATTTCTTAGATGAAAACAGTAGTTTACTAATTAAAATTGTAAAAGAATTATTGGGAACTTTTTTTGTTTATTGAAGCATTAAATAAATAAAATGTTAGCACTACAAGATATTACAATAAATGTACAGTTCGATTAATAGAAAATTTGTGGAATTGTTGTGTAGGAAATATAAATGGTGAGATTTATAGCTCAACACCTTAGCAGAATGATAAGTAGCCCTATAAAGGCCGGCAATCATTGGTTCACAAAAAAAGGGCGTTTATGGTCGCATAAACATAAAATGTTATTACCATGACATTTAAGTAGTTGGAGAGATGTGGCGAAAAAATCTTTTTAGAAGAACGTGTTCTACAAAGGACTGCCCAGACCTAAAATAATTCTAAATAAACAGGAATGGTCATAGGCTTAAATAGTATTCAGGGGATAATTTTTCTATTCATGTATATTTAATTTGTTATTTATATAAATTAAAACGGCTTATTACAATAAATACTGCAAATGTTAAAGATATTACATATAATTTTAGTTGCAAGTTTATTAATTATTTATTCGCTATTTTAAAAGTATGGACCATCTAACGAATAGATTATAAAGCTAGTTCGTAAATAACCAACAACCGCAATATAAATCGACAGTTTTTTTTCATCCATCCTCTCTACATGTCCGAACCATCTAAGCATTCCTTTAACTATCTTTGTTACTACATAACACAGCGTTCTTTTATCACACTATTCCTCACTTTTTCTAGTGGGTCATCGGTGTGGCATCGGGACGTTGTCGGGATGCTGTTTTTTTTTTTCGTTGAATAAACGAGTCTTTGGTAAAAGATGTTCTGCAGGTCTCCAAAGTGACCACGAAGAAGTGTGAAGTTTGAACTTGACAGGTTAACCTCAAAGAAACGGCTAAAGAAGGAGCGATTGTTTTCAGAAGAGCATAGCCCATAAAAATATCTACAAAATAAAGACAAATCGATAACTTTCCTACGGTGTTCTAGAGAAGTGAGCGAGTTTGTAAGCGAGGCATCACCGACCAAACTAATTGCCCTTTTTGGACAGAATCCAATAGTTTCTGGATATGTTTATGTGCCGCACTCCAAATATGGAAAAAGTATTCCAGGACAGGTCGGATCTGTGCCTTATATATCATAAGCAGCTGACTGGAAGTGAAATAGCGCTTGGCACCAAACAGAAAGCCTAGTTTTTGGGATGCACATTTGGCAATGAACATCACGTGATTTTCCCAAGGAAGGTCATTGCTGATAGTAGTACCAAGCATCGAGAGGATGACTTCAATGGTATAGTTACTCCTGACAATATTATGTAGGGTACAGTGAGATCGGCTTTTCTAGAGCAAAATTATGCTTGTGTTTTATTTGCATTAAATTTTACCAAGTTATTGGATCCCCATTCAAGAATTGTTGCCAAGTCCATATTTATGTTATTGACATTTCTTCCTCATTCATTTCTGATTTCACGGGAAGATATAGGAGCCCTGGAAGAAAAAGCGGTATGGAGGGTACTATCATCCACGAAGCTGTGTACTGGACATGAAGTTGTTTCCAACAAGTAGTTGATGTGAAGTAAAAATAGTTTTGGAGCAAGAATTGATCCCTGCGGAACACCAGTATTATTTAATCCTAGCAAAACAGTGCTGGTTCCATTCACCAGGAGGAAAAAGTACGAACTTAAAGCCCCAACTCTGAATGGAACTCAGCTTACTTTTTCCAAAGAAGTTAAATATTTGGGCGTAATAATCAACCAAAAACTGACATGAAACAGCCAACTCAACCACATTCTTTCCAGAGCTATAGCGGCAAGCTGGATATACCGCAGAGTCTTTGACAAGACATGGGGTCTGAAACCAAAAATTATCTACTGGTCATACCAAACGATCTTTAAACCAATGTTCACCTATGCTTCATTGATATGGTGGCCAAAAATGCAACAAATTTCGGCACAAGTCAAGCTGCAAAAAGTGCAGCAGCTAGCTTGTCTGGGAATCACAGGGGCAACATTCACGTAGAGGTAATTCTGAACCTTCCACCATTGCACTTATGTGTAATGAAAGAAGCAGCAATCAGTGCCTTTAGACTAAGCCAGATAATAAATACTAGAGCAAGAAATCCGAATGGACATTTGAAGATTTTGGAAAATATTTCTCTAGAATCAACGTCTAAGCCGACAGATATTATGCCAGTTAGGTACGACTTAGAAATGCAGTTTAAAGTGGTTATAAACATCCACTAAGTTTGCACAAAAAACGGACCCAAACTAGGAAGGGATGCTGTAGTGTGGTGCACTGATGAATCCAAGATGGACGAAAGGGTTAAAGTGGGCGTTATAATGCCGACTTGTAGGCTCTCAAAACCCCTTGGTAACACCCCAACCATCTTTCAAGCAGAATTACATGCCATAGAGATATGTGCCAAGAAGTGCATTAAAGTGCCAAGCAGTACTAAAAGCTTTGAAGTCATACACTTGTGAGTCTAAGCTGACTTGGGAGTTTAAATAGTCCTTGAGACAACTGGCAGCGAACAATCAGGTTACTCTGATGTGGGTTCCAGGTCACAAGGGAGTTAAAGACAAAGAAGAAGCAGATTGCCTTGTCAAAGAAGGAGCAAATACACAATTTTCCGGCCCAGAACCCTTCTGTGGACTTTTCAAAACCCACTTAAAAGAAGAAGTTCAATGCTGGAAAACAGATGAAATGAAATCTCACTGGCATAAAGTGCCAGGACAAAGACAAGCGAAAAGGCTAGTAAGCCTTTTGCCAAGGAAAGCTAAACAGCTTCTCGAGTTGAACAAGAAAGACTTGAAACTGGTGACGGGGCTCCTCACTGGACACTCCCCTTTTGAAACTGCAGAACATTTGCTTTGCGAATGCCCAGCGCATTTCTGCAAGAGGCTTAAGTTT
The DNA here is from genome assembly GCA_950111635.1 of Agelastica alni. Taxonomy (NCBI): domain Eukaryota; kingdom Metazoa; phylum Arthropoda; class Insecta; order Coleoptera; family Chrysomelidae; genus Agelastica; species Agelastica alni. The sequence continues at coordinate 64,487,186 of OX467710.1, forward strand.
CTGGAAGGTGCCTTCCTAAAGCCCTTTGATGTCAAGAACTTAGCCCCCAGGAAACTGATAAAATTTGTTGGAAGGTTCAAAATCGCGGGCCTCGGATAGATTAAGGGATATGGACAAAAGATCTGTTAGGTCGAGGTGCTTGAGAGGTTGCATAGCCTTCGCGACACCCCCTACAATCTACAATCTACAATCTACAACACCAGCATTTATAGTAGAGAGTCAGATGAAACTTCACCAACCACCACATGGAGAAACATTTTTGTGATAAAACTAGCTAGCTTTGATGGGACAAGGGCCTTAGGAGACTTAAGAGTTATAAATACTCTAATATCTATAATTTGCAATACACCTGAAATAAAAAGCTAGAACCACTAAACATTTTATCAAAGCTGTACAAGCTTCAATAAGTGGTAAATAATTACGTACTGAACATAAACTGAGAGCCAAATACGATACATTATGTCGAGTATAATTTGTCATGAAATAAATATTGAATTTTATAAAAATACCTGCCTTTTTAAGAAATTTACTAATTCCCAGTTGTAGTTTTTAAAGTTTTTTTGCAGAATTATAGACATTTTCCAGTTAACATTCCAAATTAGCAAAAGCCTATAAAAGCCCAGTAGCATATAAAGGTCCATTTAAAGTTTTATGACCTTTTCAACTCTTAATTTTTTAATTTTAATTTTTCTAGTTTTGTTTTAATTGAACAAACAGTGGTAAAAAAAATAACTTGGGTACAACATTTCATTTCATTGTTTTAAAGACGTTTTGGTAAAAATTAATAAACATCTTCCCTAAGGTAATATTTTTGATTGTAACAGTATTTGAATACAGCAGCTTTGCAATACTTTATTTAGAATTACAAATGGAGTTACATTCACAAGTTAGTTTAATGTTGCTAAATTATTCGAAAATGTGAACGTTTAGCTTTTTTCAATCAGCAGATATAGAAAACAGGAGCACTAAAAAAAACGGTACTCCACTACTGTTATTTTTTTGCCGTTCAATGATAAAAAATCCATTACAATTTCGTTTTTATCTACAAAAAAATCAACGAAATGAAACAAATAGGTTACAGTCAGTTGGTCTACTATGTATCCTGTAATGTTTAATAGCCTATTGATTTTTATGGTGCAATAAAAATGCTTGGATCCAGGTGATCCATTTTGTTACCCCTTTTGTAATTTGGGAAAGTTTATATTGAATGGAATTTGGAAAGAAGACGCAGTGGCGGTACTTGCACTATTTAGCAGGTAATAATTACATAAACTCCTTTTAATATTTTTACTGTAGATTACATTTGTTTTTCAGCGATAAAGGAAGACATAAATACCATAAATTTTTTATTGTCTGTTCCCAAAAAGGTATAAATAAAGATCTTACATTACTGAATAAAAATTTACAGCCAGGTTTCCTGAAAATGTATTTCTTCTATGTGGTACTACACCATTCCATAATATTTCGTACAAATTGACTTAAAATAGAGGTAAAACAACTACCAAGCTATTTATAAGCACTTGGAAATATTCAAAAGATATTAATTTAGATTTTGTTAAATTGGTTCATTAAATGTATTCTATTTTTAACTTTCCAGTGGGAAGTTATAGTAATAGGTCCGATTTTGCGAATCCCGAATTTTGACATATCTCCACATTTTAAGGTCCCCAGAGTCGAATACAATAGTTTTTAAGTGGTCTTCTATGTGTGTATGTACGTATGTGCGTTCGGAATTATTTTTCGTCTCGATTATCTCGAGAACAAAAAATGATATCGACGTGGGACCAATTGCATTCGACGCATAATTACGCAACTTAGAACTGATTATATTTTCAGCAAAATGGGTCAATCTGTTTTTTATGGGGAATTATTAAACTGAAAAAAATGGTAAACTACCTGAATTTTGCAATTTATAAATTATAATATTTTTAATACAGATTTTAAGATCTTTGAAATAATATTGCATTGCATATAAGGAATATTTGTATAAAAAATATGATGACAATATTTTATAAAAAGAGATAGTTTTAAAAAACAAAAATAGGAATTGGAGAATTTTAAACTTGTGTTAGTATTGAGAGAATAGCTATAACAGTGAAAAATTATTGTTAGTAATAATAAAGCATTGTTTATAACAATTGAATATTGTTACTAACAAATGATTATTGAACATAATAATTAAACAAAATTTCAATTGTTATAAACAATTAAAAATAGCTCCCGCTTATAAAATTATACGAAAAAGTTTGAAAGAATACGGTTGATATTAAACAGAATATTGTTAATGATAATTATAATTTGTTATAAACAATTTGAAAGCGTTTTTATAATAATTTCAATAATAAGACAACTGATATTTATTTTATTGTATTTTCTGATGTCTTAATCAAATGAATATGAAAGTACACTATTCTAGTCGCGAACAAATGCTAAGAGCCATTGGCTTGCTAGAAAATGGTACTCGACAACAAATGAGCACAGACATTTGGCACATCTCAAAGGATAATTTGCCCGTTATGTAAAAAATCTGGATGTATCTGAGAGACGCACAGAACGCACGAGATCTACAACCCATAATAAAGACAGTTTTTACAATTAGCTGCAAGAAGGAACCCTACGATAACGGCCCCTGAATCACCAATGTAACTACCATATGCTGCAGCAATTAAAAAAAATTTCGTATTGATTTATGATAATGTACAACCACATATGAATAACTTTTTTTAATTAAAAAACTGCAAAGTCTCAATTAAGTTAAAATTTTCCAGCTCAGAATAGAATAATAATCTTATATTATTTTCATGTGTGTATGTATTCAAATTTTTAGACATTTGTAGACCACTATTTTTAGGTAGTTTAGTATATGTTGAGGTGATTGTAGCTCCTAAATATTTAAACTCATGGACCCTTTCAAAATTATAGTGGTCCATTGTCACATTTTGTCCTATCCTGTCTCTTCGTTCTGTTCTTGTTGTAGTCATGTATTTTGTTTTATCTTCGTTTATTTGTAGGCCAACCTTCTTTGCAGCATTTTCCAGTTTAATGAACTCTTCCTTAACGTTGATAGTTGTATTTCCTACTATATCTAAATCGTCAGCGAAAGCTACTACAATGCGCGGACCCTGATTTCCAAAAAGGAGCGTTTCTATGTTTGCCCTTCGTACGATGCCTTCCAAGGCGATGTTCAAGAGGAGTGGGGATAACGCATCTCCTTGTTTGAGACCACCGTTGATTAGAAAGAAGGTTTACAATTTTCCTTCAAGTCTTACTGCACTTGTAGATCCCTCTACACAAGCTTTTGTGAGACTGATCAACTTTTTCGGTACGCACAGTTCTGCCATGGTATTCCACAATTCCACTCTTAGGATGCTATCATATGCTTGCTTAAAATCTATAAAAAGCTAATGCAGTGTTTTGTTGTATTCCCAACACTGATCCCATCAACTGATAGTAAATATCTGGTCTACTGTTGATCGGTTTTTTTCTGAATCCACACTGGTAATCTTCTTTTTGGTACTCTACACACGCAGTCAGTCGCTCTAATAGAATACTATCAATACTATCAATCATTAATGACCATGTCAACAAATATGAAAAATTGCAAAGAAAGACTTTTGAATGTACTGATAGCGATGACAGTTATTTCAAACCGCTTCATCCTCAACTTGAAATTATTGACTACAGTCCACTTGTTGCCCTCATAAAAAAAATTTAAAATAAACTTAATAAACCATTTTAAAATGACTTAATTTCATGATAAGTTATATATAAAGACTGGATTCTATGCAAAAGGCAAATTTTAATTTTTGGGTATATCTCTTCCATAATTTATGTATGCATGTTTCACGTACTAACATGATGTTTTTTTAAGTGCATATATGCATATTTGGTATTTTCACCATAAATGCATATGTTAGTGCATATTTGCCTTTTATTTTGCATAAGTTTGCATATTTAAACATTCTAAAGCTTCGGGATTTCGGAAATTTTCCTAATATTAAAAAATCTTAAGATTCCCCTGCATAAATTAGACAATCCAATATTTCAAACATTTCTGAAAACGTACTGCAACGTAGAAAATACAAAAATTACAGTACCTAGTTTGTCAACTTTTCGCAAGAAATATGTCGGTGATATTTATACTGATGTTTTAGAGGATATTAAGAAAAAATTTAAAGACCAAAACTTTTGGATTTGCGTTGATGAAACTACCGACGGAAAAGGTCGTAAGTAGTTTAGAGAGCACCAATCATGTTACATTAGCGCAGTTTTTTAATGAAGGTGTAGCTACATATTTTTTACCTGAAAAAGTACCTTCTAAAATTTTTTACTAATGTGTAGCGGCCATACAGACAATATGCACATACGACGTAACAAAACTTTTACATTTTTAAATCCTCGAAATTCCAGCAACTAATTTTATTGAAGACCTTTTAGATCCCAAGTCTTGTCCTTCTCAAGAAAGCACGTATACTATCCTTATCCTTACGACCCCAAGTTCTGCTCCTTTTCAATAACGCACGTATACGAGCCTAACCTTTATGACCAAAAGCTTCTTTCCTTTTCATCCACTCACGCAGTACCGATGTAAATATTTGTACTCTAAATTCTTTTCCACCAATTTACGCATGTTCTACGAACCGTCATAAAGCCAACGACCTGGGGGACGAAGATAAAAAGGACGGGCAGAGGTACACCCACACAGTCTCTCGACGAACTCCGACACTAGCGCGCATCGACTCTCTTGCCAAGTTTTCCTTTCGTTTCGATAAATTAACGTAGTTAACAGTAATTCGAATTGTTCATCATTTCTCTAACACTTATCACACACATTCATTCCAAAAATGGTTACCGATGCTGCTTTATATATGCTTAAATCAACTCAAATTTTCAAATTTGATACATTGCACATGTTTGGCCTATGGCTTAAATAGGCTTAAATGGCTTCTATAAAAATTAAATACATATTATATGCATTTTGCATATTTTATGCATAGCTTTATAAATAGCCAGAAAGTGTCAAAAAAGGCATGTCTGGCGGTGCATAGAGGTGTGTTGGTCCCTACACTTATGTATGGTAGTGAATGTTGGGTTTGGCAGAAGAAGCATGAAAATAAAATTAATGCTGCGGAGATGAGTAGTCTGAGAAGTATAGCCGGAGTGACTCGGTTAAAGATGTGGTTACAAAGAAAGATAAAGGAATGCTTAGCTGGTTTGGACACGTAGAAAGGATGGATGAAGGAAAATTGACGAAACAAATTAATAAGGCGAGTGCGAATGGACAAGTCAGTAGAGGTCGACCTCGGAGAACATATCTCGATCAGATCAACATTGTTTTGAAGAAAGGCCAGGTCAAGAGTACCAACAGACGACGAGCATGTATAAGAGCACTGATGAAAGTAGAGGAAGCAAAAGATGTGTGTAAGAACCGTAGCAAGTAGAAGGAAGTGGTCTCTGCCTGCCCTAATGGGAAAAATGCGTGACTTTATGTATGTATGTATGTATGCATATTTTATTGCATATATAGGAAATTTTTTAATGATATTGCTTGCATATATTGGACATTTTTTAGTGCATATTTTCCAGTCTCTTGTTATATATTACGAAAAGTTCTGCTGCTTTTGAAGCACTTGTCGTCCGATCGACAATTTTTATTTTTACAGAAATATGGAACCGCATTTCACATTGCTTTCCCCGACTGTGCTGATAAAAATTAAAAAAGTCTGTAACCACATGCATTCTTATACTGTCAGTTTTAGTCATCAATGACTTTTCAACAAGAGCAGTAATTTGTAAAATTGTCTTAGATATTATTAAACTAACTTTTATGTAAGGTCTTTTTTTTTATAACCCTTACCTTTGCAAGACACATGTTAACAATTAAACACTCTTTTTCGTTTGGATTCCACGGTACATATTTATGCACCAACTTCGTAAAATGTTTAATACAAAAAAAAAGTTATTTTGTAAATCATTGCAGACAAGATAATCCTTGGTTTATCTTTATGATTATCCATACCACTTTAAATTTGAAAATTATTTGTCGCTGAATGGATTCACGTCTTATTAAAAACTTAAAATATATGTTTTTTTTTTAAATTTGTTAAAATAATTATTACAAATTATTTTTATTCCTTTAAAAAATAATTTTAGGACGCGCATTTAAAAGCAGATTGAACTTTGAACACCAAAAGTCTTCCGAGAATATTGGCCAGTCAGTCTTATAAACAGAGGTTTATAAAATGGCCAACTCAGCTCCGGACGAAAACGTTTTGTAATTTTGAACGGTATCTGCAGGGATTTGTTTGGTTTTACTAGTCACTAAACTAAGTTTTCATGGTAAAAATTATTTAATAATTTAAAATCTATTACAATTTGTTTAAAATTTAATAAAATACCATAATACCACTAACATTGTTTTTTATGGTTTATTTATAAATTTTATTTTTTACTAAAACCACTCCTTTTTCCAATTATAAATTTAACAACAATACATACATACATATAGTTACGTCTTTTTCCCGTAGGGGTAGGCAGAGAGCACTTACATCCACTAGCTACGGTTTTCACATACATCTTTTGCTTCCTCTACTTTAATCATTGCTCTCATACATGTCCATCGGTTGTTGGTACTCTTGACTTGGCCTTTCTTCATAAAAATGTTGATCTGATCGAGATATGTTCGCCGAGGTTGACCTCTACCAACTTGTCCATTCACACTAGCCTTATGAATTTGTTTTGTCAATCTTTCTTCGTACATCCTTTTTACGTGTCCAAACCATCTAAGCATTCTTTTATCTATCTTTGTAACCACATCTTTTTTTACGCCACAGCGTTCTCTTATCTCACTATTCTTTACTTTATTCAACCGAGTCACTCCGACTATACTTCTCAAACTACTTATTTTCGCAGCATTAATTCTATTTTCATGCTTCTTCTGCCAAACCCAACATTTACTACCATACATAAGTGTAGGAACCAACACACCTTTATGCACAGCCAGACGTGACTTTTTTTGACACTTTCTGGCTGTTCATAAAGCTATGCAATGCCCCCATTTATTTGTTTTCCTGCCAACATCCTTTGCTTAATGTCACCGTCATACTTTCCATCTCTCGTAAACTTTGAACCCAAGTATACAAATTTATTAACTTATTCCACTCTTTCTCCCCTAATCAGAACTTCACAGTTTGTCACGCTTTCTTTTTATCAAAATCCATTACTTTCGTTTTGCTTACATTTATTTTCATTCCTTTGGTTTTAAGGGGCATCATGCATATCATTAACCATCGCCTGCAACTCCTCTTCAAATAACGCTAATATGACTTGATCATTGGCGTAAAGAAGGCATTTGACGATCAAATCATTTATTTTCAACAATCGTCTATGTATAAGTTAAACAGCCATGGCAAAGCCACACATCCCTGTCTTACTCCTTTTTCGATGTTAAACCATTCCGTGCCAGCTCCGTTTATGCTGACACAAGCAGTGGAATCCTTGTAAAGTGATTTCAGTGCTCGTAGTTCTTACAGTACTTTTGCGAACCTTTTCCCTCGTGATTCGGTATGATAACGGCCTTACATCAATCGTCTGGTACGCTACCACTTCTCCAACAAAGGTTAAAACGGCGGTACAGCAAACAAGTTACCACGCTTTGTCCAGACTTCAGAATTTCAACTGTTATCCTGTCGTACCCAGCAGCAGCTTTACCCATTTTCAGGAAGATTGTCACTCCAGCGTTTTTTGGGTCGTCCAATGCTTAGGCGACCTGATGGTCATTTGTCCCTTGTTATTTTCACTATTCTTTCTGATGACATTCGTCTGATATGGTCGTTTCATTCCATGTTTCTATGTAGTATCCAGTCGTCTTACACCAAATTACCTCACCAGGTTTATTAAAATGCAAAATTTTATGTTTTACAATAAATTTTTTTTGGATACCAAGTATATCAAAGGTATAAATTGGCAACTTTAAACATCAGATTATAAAATAAATCAACGTTTGCATGAATATTACAATACGATATTAAATGAACAATTTTCTAGACCGACGTAAATCCTGTATCTAATCCAATATATCAAATAACTAATGAAAAATTTTAAGCTGCAGTTTTTAAAATAAAGAAAAACACGGCTGTAGGGCCAGATAAAATATAGAAGAAAACTGGTAATAGGTAGTAAATGGTTCACCAAACTCTTTAATACAATTATAAATTGAGGTAAAATCCCAAACCCCTCCGGTTGTTGATTTTTGCTCTCATTCAAATCGATTGCATAATTCAGATCTAATTTTTATTAAATAACTTTGCAGTAGGAAGTTATAGTAATGGGTCCGATTTTGCGAATGCCGCATTTTGACATATCTCCACATTTCAAGGTCCCCAGAGTCGAATACAATTTTAAGTGAACGTCTGTGTGTGTGTATGTGTGTGTTTTCGTCTCGATTATCTCGAGAACAAAAAATGATATCGACGTGGAAGCAATTGCATTCGACGCATAATTACGCGACTTAGAACTTATTATATTTTCATCAAAATCGGTCAAGCTGTTTTTTATGGAGAATCAAAAAACTGAAAAAAATAGTAAACTAGAAATATTTGTATGAAAAATATAATGACAATAAAAAGAGATAGTTTTATAAAACAAACATAGGAATTGGATAATTTTAAACTTGTGTCAGTATTGAGAGAATAGCATTGAAGACGCTATAACAGTGAAAAATTATTGTTAGTAATAATCAAGCATTGTTTATAACAATTGAATATTGTTACTGACAAATGATTATTGATCATAATAATAAAAAGAAAATTTCAATTGTTATGAACAATTAAAAATAGCTCCCCCGCTTATAAAACGATACGTAAAAGTTTAAAAGAATACGGTTGACATTAAACAGAATATTGTTAATGACAATTATAATTTGTTACAAACAATTTGAAATCGTTCTTTTTAATAATTTTTATAAATAATTATAACAACAAAACATATGGTATTTTTCCATTCTTTCCACTGGGAAGTTAGTCGTGTGGACCTTTCGTGTCGTACCCAGACCACTGATAGTTCCTTTAATATTTTTGTTGTTGCTGCACATTTATTAAGATGGTATGTTAAAAGTACTGAACGTTAAAATAATTTTGAAAACAAAATCTAATGCAACTACTTTTAAATTTGTGTATTATATTATTAAAAAACTTTTCTTTTTAAAACGAAAGTGGGTTCGTATTTTCCAGTAACAATATAACCCTTAATTTTCCACAATTTCAAGATACTCCTATGATAATAACATCTCTGCTTGATAATTACAATGAAGTATGCGAGGAATTTATGGCCGATAATAATAATTACCAGGTTATAATAGTTCATTTTAGTTTAACGTTTGCCAAGTATTGGCTGCAACAGGAATATTTATTAGGATGCTTCGTGGTGTTCACGATGAGACTCAAAAAGTAAAAAGGTAAGGTAACATTGTATTTTATTTTCTAAAACATCTAGCGAAAGGCGTCGTTTTGAAGGTTTTATTTCAAAAGGGCAGGTACAAATAATTAAGGATGTCGTGAATAATTTTCATGTAATGCATAAGCAACGGCTGACTTTAAAAGCAGTTTTAAAAGAATTACGCAACGCACAAGTAGGTCTTGAGGGTGGGCCGACATCTTTAAAGGGCAAAAAACATCTAATAATAGTGAAATATTAATAAAAAGTGATTAACAACAGTAACAATAAAAAAATCCTAATAATTAAGAGAGTTAGGGTTGAAAGGTAATAAATGTGTATACCACTCTTCTCTGAAATCGTTTCATACCCCTTTTTAACCAAGGTATTATTATTTTACGCCATGAATATATTTTTACTTTACTCACACAACATCTTGATAATTTAAACCTATAGTTATTGTTAAATAAAATAAGAATTTGAAAAAATACCCTTACTGACCTTAAAAGTATTCATTTATAATTTCCTAATATAAAAGGCTTCAGGGCCGGATGGAGTACATTCGGAATTTCTCAGGCTTCTTGACAATCATCACATTCCTGACTGGCATTTTTAATAACATCTACAATACTGTGAACATTCCAGAAGAATGGTTGATCTCTGAATTTATAATGTTACTAAAGAAACAGGCAGCCAAAGCATGTCACATAGACAATTTGGATTCATGAAGGGCATGGGCACAAAAAATGCACTTTTTTGTCCACCAGTATTATTCCAGCGCTGTAGGGATATGAACTGTGATATTTTTGCCTGTTTTATAAACAACCAGAAGCCGTTCATTAGAATAAAACATGAAAAGTGATAGACGTCTTGATGAATACGGGGATGAATGATAAAGATCATCCGAAAACATTACTGGAATCAATCAGCTAATATTAAAATTAATATGGAAGAGCAAAATAACATTCTTCGAGGTGTTAGGCAGGGCTGTATCCTGTCACCACTCATATTTAATCCCTACTCGGAGGAAATCTTTAAAGAGGCCCTTAAGAATACCAACACAGGAATTTTGCTGAATGGAGAACGAATAAATAACATCTGGTACGCAGATGATACTATGGTTTTCACTGACAACATGAACAACTTACAAGAACAAATTAAAAGACGTCAGCAATAACAATAGCTTAGAAATTAACGTAAGCAAAACCAAATTCATGGTAATCAGTAGAGAAACTGGTGGAATATATGGCTTAACTATTAACAACACACCAATAGACAGAGGAACACAGTTCACCCATATGGGAACCATGATCAATGATAATTGGGACCACTCACAGGAGATCAGGTGTAGAATGGAGAAAGCAAGGGCCGCCTTCAACCAAATGGCTACAACCTCAACATCGACATCAAAATCAGACTCCTCCGATGCTATATTTTGTCGATTCTTTTCTATGGGTTAGAGTCATGGACATTAACCGAGACAACACAAAGAAGACTAGAAGCCTTCGAAATGTAACTTTACAGGATGATGCTGAAAATATCATGGGTGGACAGAGTGTCCAACAAGTCAATGATGGAGAGAATGAAGAAGGACTTGGAAGTAATGAACACAATCAAGAGAAGAAAGCTTGAGTACCTCGGACATATTATGAAGAACGAAAGCAAATATCACCTTTTAAAGTCCGTTCTCCAAGGCAAAGTTTATGGCAGCAGACCACCAGGAAGAAGAAGAATATGGCTTAAAATCTTAAGAACATGGTTTTCAAAAACTACTACCGAACTATTTAAAGCAGCCGTGAACAAAGTCATCATATCCAGGATAATCGTCAATATTCGAAACGAATAGGCATTTGAAGAAGAATATAAAAATATTCGGTAACCTTTACAAAATATTTAGGTTACCCCACTGGTTCTCAATTCGAATTCAATCGGCACTGAAAGTGGCGCTACTGTCGTGAAATAGGGATGTTTTTAATGTGCTTTTTATTCCTAATTCAATTATACTTCTTTTGAATTCATTTTCTTAACGCTTTAAAAACCTGGCATGCTTAACATTTTTTATAATTATCTTTTACTACTAAAAGTATCAGTTTTTTAAGCTTAAGTAACCAAAAGAAGCAGTCGAAGATTTTATTTTTCCAGCTGTTATCGGAAAAAATTATTCTTGCAAATTGCTTTTTTTATTAACCGTTTATCTTCATTGAAAATACAACTAATGTAGTACAAAATTAGAATAAATAAATATAGATGGTTGTGAATTACTTCGCACACATTTTATATTTAGTTAACTGAATAAGTTTAAAATTCTTCGAACGGCCATATGTATTATCATTTTTTTTTAACAAGAAGTGCTTCTTAAAAATTACCAAAAATAAATTCCCATCATTAATACTGAAGACATTATTTCGACACAAGCCGCAGTACCACACACATGATGTGCATTCAAATGCAAAATAAAACGATTACTAAAATAAATTATTAATTTCTTCCGGCATTACAAATTACAACCAAGCATATAAGAACTTGTGGAACAATATTAATTTTAAAAATAACAAATGTACGTAATATGACACCTAAGAAATGTTAATCAAGACCATTTCTGGGTCAAAGGTCTTTAAACCAGACAAACTTGACTAATTCATATTTACAGAGTGATGGCAAATATATGAAAATGCAAATCTTTAGGAGAATCGTACCATATTTATCGCATACAAAAATTATAAAAAATGTAACCATTGGCACAAGAATTCAAATACCTCGGCGCAGTCATCACAGCAGAGAATTTGGATAAAGAAATAGAGGTCCGCATACAGAGCGGTAATATATGCTATTATGCCCTAAGAGAAATGTTCCAATCGAGAATAATGTAGCGATCCTTAAAACTACAATTGTACAATGCAACTATAAGACCAGTAGTCATGTACGGATGTGAAGCGTGGACCCTAATCAAAGCAAACGAAGACGTCCTGCGAAGGTTTAAACGAAAAATATATGGACCAACCAATGATCCTAGTTCAGGGCAATATCGAATAAGAACAAACACGGAGTTCGAACAATTGTATCAGGAATATATTGTAAGAGAAGCAAAGTCACAGAGCACCGAATGACAAAATGCTGAAAATAGCATGACAGGAAGCATCGATGAGCAGAAGACCAACGGGAAGATCTAAAAAGAGATGAAAAAAAGAATGTTCTATCGGATATGTGAAAGATGGACATTGAAAATGAACAGAAAACAATGCTAGATAAAAGTCGATAGAGGCAAATTGTGCTTGCAGCCAAGACCCACATAGGGTTGTAGTGCTACTTGAAAAAGAAAAATTGTAATTGTTCTTTTTCTTCTTCCAGTGCCCATCCGTTACCGGACGTTGGCAATCATTCTGGCAATAATTATTTTATCAACTGCGGCCCTAAATACACCCGTGGTGGAGGTTGCAAACCAATTTCTAAGGTTGGTGAGGTCCTTCTTCTGTCTGGTCCCCTCTTTCCAAGCACCTTTCCCTGTAGGATAAGCTGCAACAGACCGTATCTTTCGCTGTTTCTTATGATGTGTCCCAAGTATTCCAATTTCCGACTTTTGACTGTACTCATGATCTCCATTTCCTTGTTTAAAATGTCGAGTACTCTTTTGTTTGTTCTAGCGATTCTTAGTATACGTCGATACAGCCACATCTCAAATGCGTCCAACCTTTTACTGGCTGCATCTGTTACAGTACATGACTCAACGCAATATAGGAGCACAGGAAAGAGATAGCATCGGAGAAGTCGTATTTTAGTTGTTAAGCTCAGAAAGTGGCATTTAAACAATTTCGACAATTTAAAGAATGCAGCACGAGCCATCTCTATTAGACAACGTATTTCGAGAGAATGATCCCAACTCTCGTTGATGGTAGTTCATATATGTTGTAGTCTCTACCTTTTCAATAATTGTATTATTTATAATAAGCTGTCTGGGTGGTGGTGGATTTTTGCTTATCACTGTGTATTTGGTTTTATTTATATTTATATTTATTCCATTGTAATTGTTATAAGACAAAATTTTTGTCTCAATGTAATAACGTAGATAATCACATCCACAATACTTAAAAGTAAATATTTTAATTTGGTTAGCGTTGTTTTAACACGGGATCCACATTGACATTTGTACCACCGTACACAGTTCTAAAAAGATAAGCTAAAAATATTCCTACATTTGGGATAGTGCAGCTAAACTTTACTCAGAAGGCCTTTTGTATAGTACACAACCTAAGCATAACATAAACTGGTAAGGAAATGGTGGACCCCAGTTGTGCCACTAAGACTACACAGGTTCAGGATAACATTATATTTGAACTCAGCATCGTAATTTCAGATCTTTAACATAACTGTATCCGCCATTACTTTTAATTAAAACTTTTTGCGCCACACTCTGTATATTGCCCTATTATTAACGGCGCCTAAAACCACGAAACTTGATAATTCTAAATCTTTTAAACCAGGGTGTTTATTTATAAAGATAACGTTATTGGTACTTCACAATATTCTACCTACACACCCTTGCACTATGTGAAAAATATCACACCTAAAATATATTTATACCAGAAATTACCATTTTGTTAAAAACTTGTTATAATATTCTTACACGAATAGCCACGATACTGTGCAATAACTATTGCGCTGCAACAGTAGATAAACTATTTTTAATTATAAATAACTCTATCAATAAGTTGAATTGGAGAGTTTACAAAATCTAGACTCAAATGAAACATAGTTGTGAAAAGGATTAATTTTAGAAGTAGTTTTATTAACGATGTATTTAAACGATCTCGAGTCAGTAATAAAGCTCCAAGAATCTCAAATACAAAGCCAACTAGTACAGATGAAAATAATTATAGTAAGTCAAGCAAAGTCGAGCAAAAAAGCGGCACGGCCGTACCATCCTGTTCTTGAAGCCGTTCAGGCCATTTTCGACCCCCCTATAACTTAGTTGTGGATAAAACTAGAAGCCTGAATTTTTAGTAACCAAGCAGGTATTGTAAAAACACGGTATATTTTAAATTATATTTAATTTTATTTAGCAGTTTAAGAATTATAACTAACCAAAGATTCTTAATTTTGTCATTCACTCGCTGACTGACTGACCGATTATCAAGGCACTTCTAGCAGACATAATAGCTTCAAATTTAGAATACAATTAGTGTTTAGTGTATAAATAAAAAAAAAACTAAAATATTTTGCGATTTCGGTCCAGTTTCTAGATACACCAACTGCATAAATAACTTTGTAATCTCATATAAATATATAGGATTACAAAGTTACATTTGCAGTGAATGAATCAGTGTACCTGTATATGTATGATAAAGAAAAAAAATAGGACTTTCTACAAAAAGAAATTAGAAGCCATCAAAAACGTTACCTGTAAAAAACAACAAGTCTCGCAACTTAGTTCTTCTACCGTGAAAAGTTGTGAGATCCATGTAATACCAAGTCGGTTAATTTATTCAGTCCCTACTTAAGGGTCCTTATGTCTTGAGTTATTACGTAATTAGCTAACCCAACAACATCTTATAGTGACCATATCAATATTAAAAATCTTTGATGTTATAAATAAATAGGTTGACTTGGCCATCGCATGAAAATACAATTTTTCTCACAAGTAATACATATTCTATTAAATTTCTAATCGAAAGTGCTAAGAATTGTTGTAGATGCTCCATGATTTGTGCCATATTTTGTAATAGCCCGTGATCTTCAAGTGGAATCGGTCAAAGCGGAAATAATAAAATAAAACTTATCCATAAGCTATAAAAATAGATTAAGATATCATCCAAATAGACTGACATTTAACCTCATGATACAACCAGCAGTCCAGCGTAGACTTAAGCGGGTTTTAACGACTGTCAGTGTATCCCCAATGGACAAAACAAATTAATCTAGTTATTAATTATAGCTGCAAGAGATAGTAATCACTGAATTCCTGTCGAACATGTCAACTAAATTGTATTATCACACACTTTGCTCATTATAATAATTATTATAGATTGCAAATAAATAGAAAAAAAAATTAAATAACCTAGATTGTTTAGTGCGATTGCCATTTATTTAAAACATGAAAGATTTTAATATTGATATGATCACTATAAGATGTTGTTAGGATAGCTAATTACGTAATAACTTAAGAGAGAAGGACCCTTAAGTAGAGACTGAATAAATTAACCGACTTGGTATTACATGGATCTCACAACTTTTTAAAGTAAAAGAACTGAGTTGCGAGTCTTGGTGTTTTTTAAAAGTTATTTTTTTGATAGCATAAAAGTCTTTTGTTATAAAGGATATTTTATTGAATCCAAATTCATAGAATGCTTTTGAATTATTCTCGACAATTTTACGAGAAAGCAAGAATCTATATAATCACTTATAGTTTTGCCGCACTCAAAGCTGTGACTAGCATTAAAAAATGATCCAGCTTAATCGTAGAATAATACAGATATTTGGAGAAACTGACAGAAGGTAACAAAATCTGTCATATTTGTACACCAGGGTATTTAGGCATTCTGGGCAATAAAAAAGCCAATGTATTGTCAAAAAAAAGTTTATTACCAATAGATCCGGAACCATTTTACAATATATTAAGACAGAAAAAAAAAGAGCAGAGGTTGAAATCCTCACAATGAACCTAAATACGAATCAAACAGGCCAAACGCCTATCAAACTAGCAAAACTGTGAGGATAACAACAACCTTTAACTCCTAATAGGAAAAAACAGCTAGTTGGAACAGATCACCACAGATCAAGATAAAAAAGATGGGCAAAGTGGAAAATAATGCCTTCAGATCCTGCGGTATTGTACAAAAGCTATACACAATCTTTTAACAGATTGTAAAGCACTACTAAAAAAAAGTTAGTTCGTTAAGTAAGACAATTCCTACCTAAAAAGATACATACATACTTAAAGTCACGCCTTTTTCCCGTAGGAGTAGGCAGAGACCACTTTTTTTAACCTGCTACGGTTCTTACACGCGTCTTTCGCTTCTACTTCCATCAGCGCTTTCATACATGCTCGTCGTTTGCTGGTACTATCTTTAAAACAATTTTGAACTGATCGAGATACGTTCGCCTAGGTCGAACTGTACCGACTTGACCATGCACACTCGCCTTATAAATCTGTTTCGTCAATCTTCTCTCATTTATCATCTCTACGAGTCCAAACCGTCTAAGCATTTCTGTATCTATCTTTGTTATCACATTTTCTGTTACACCACAGCGTTTTCTTATCTTACCTTTCCTTAGATCTTAAACATGTTAATGCATGATCACTTATTTTAAACTTCAAAGGGCTTGAAATGGACCCAGAAATAATGCAATGAATGACCTAAGAAATGGCTCAAAAGTTGTTAAGGATTAGGTGCCTAATGGCTTTCTTTAGGAACGATCCTACTGTTCAATAATAATTATATTGGATTTATTTAAATTGAATCACGCTGTATCTCACATCAGTCCTCATGTTTGATGTTGGTTATATCAAACAAAGACGGAATGCATTGTTTAATATAATAATACATCTGATTCATGAATAAGCGTGATATGAAATGTTTGGTGAAAATCAAAATTATCTGACACTTGCAAGAATCCAACAAGAAAATGAGATACGATACATTTTGCGAATGCTATTTTTTGTTTAGGTGCATAAATCTTGAGAAGTATGTGCGCCATAAGCAAAATATTAGCCTATTTTGCCAAGACCCTGTAAAATGTTTGTATAGTTATTTATAAATAATTTTCGATTTTATTTGAACTATAGAAATAGTTAAGAAATTTTTATTGGCTTATTGTCGTAATAAGGAAATAATTGAATAATTTAAAGTAAGTTTACAATGAAATAAGTAATTAGGTACATACTGTAAATATATGTTTTTAATGCACTTGTACCAATTTTTTATACTTTTTATACGATTTTTTTTTAAACTATAATACATAACTATATATGACTATAATGGCTAAATAATTTTTTTTTTGAACTTTTTAATTATAGAACATGCCAAGAACGTCATACTTGAGAGAGAACACAATTATATCGCTGTCTCTTAGTCTATAGCCAACTTGGCATCAGAAGCGGTATTCTTTACTTTTATAAATTTTTTAATAAAAACAGTGGTGTTAAATCAACTGGCAACGCCACACGGCTTTTGCGTGTACCAAATTAGAATCCAAACTTATACGACAGTATAATATAAAAGGTAGTGGCACTCCGGTGTTTTAAAGAATTATGGATGTATATTTGGTATTATATAATGTTTTAAGTTTCCGAATCAAAGCTTTACATTTTAAATGCCATATAATGGATTATTATTAATTATTGATATACATAAAAATGGAGATACTTTATACAGTGAATAAATTCTTCTTCTTCTTTGAGTGCTCATCCGTTAACAGATATTAGCGATCATCATGGCAATTTGAAATAGCTGCCCTGAAAAGGCCGGTCGTTGTGGTACCAAACCAAGTTCTCAAATTTTTCTACCTAAATCTCTTCTCCTTCTGCCAGGTCCCCTACATCCTAGGACTCTCCTCTGGAGAACCAGCTGTGTGATCTCATAATGTTTCCCTTTTCGCACTATGTGACCTAAGTACTCAAGCTTTTTAGTCTTGATATTCTCTATGAACTCCATATCTTAATTTATTCTTTCGACATGGGCTGTCCAAAAGGTATTTTAAGTATTCGCCGATACAGCCACATCTCAAATGCCTCAAGCTTTTTTGTGGAGTATTGAGTGAGTGCCCATGATTCTGCTCCATAAAGCAACACTGGGAACACGTAACAGCGAAGCATTCTTACTTTTGTTGTTAGATTAAGATGGTGGCTTTTAAAAAGGTTTGACATTTTTAGAAACGCCGCTCGGGATATTTCAATCCGGTATTTAATTTCACGAGAATGGTCCCAATCTTCGTTTATTGTTGTGCCTTGGTACGCGTGTATAAAGCAACTCTTTCGATTTGCTAGTTTCTGATAGTAAGTTCACACGGTACATTGATTCTTTTCCAGAGTATTATGAATTTTGTCTTATCTATGTTTAGGGTTAGACCGTATTTTTCGCTGGTATCTTTGACTCTTGTCATGAGTTCTTATAGGCTTTCAATATTGTCAGCAAATACTACGGTATCGTCTGCGTACCTTGTATTGTTCAATCGTTGGCCGTTTACATATATTCCCAGTTCTATGTCATCTAGGGCTTCTTCACATATCTCTTCTGAGTATGGGTTAAATAATAGGGGTCGTACTCCTCTTTGTATTTTGATTACATCGCTGTCTTCGGCTTTTATTCGTATATTTGCTGTTTGAATAAATTATCTACTATAATTGTTCTGATATACAAGATGGTCCTTAAGTTATTGTACATAGAAATATGGTAGATTCATCACTGTAAAATATAACGATTTGAACCAAGTTAAAAATGTTGCTAATAAGAAAGATACTGGGTAATGAAGCTTACATAAGATTTGTAATTGCAATAATTTCAAGGTTTTCGGATATGTACACAGTTTAATTTTAGTACTTTTTTTGTTTTAAATTAAACATACATACATACATATAGTCACGCCTTTTTCCCGTAGGGGTAGACAAAGACCACTTCCTTCCTCTTGCTACGGTTCTTACACACATTTTTTGCTTCCTCTACTTTTATCAGTGCTCTCATGCATGCTCGTCGGTTGCAGATACTCTTGACCTGGCCTTTCTTCAAAACAATGTTGATCTGATCGAGATATGCTCGCCGAGGTCGATCTCTATCAACTTGTCCATTCACACTCGCCTAATAAATTTGTTGCGTCAATCTTCCTTCATCCATCCTTTCTACGTGTCCAAACTATCTAAGCACTTCTTTATCTATCTTTGTAACCTCATTTTCTTTTACACCACAGCGTTCTCTTATCTCACTATTCTTAACTACAACAAGTAAAGTTAAAAGGGGTTTCTACTGAGACCAAAAAAAAAACTTTAATTCAAAATTGGATGCTTTTTTTCAATTTATTTGATGACAGTCAAATCAGTTTGCGTTTTAATTTCAAACCATTTGTTTGACACATCCGCAGTATGAGGTGTTCAACATTTTAGAGAAACATTACTTAAAAAAGGAACCTGTCAAAGGCTTCCCCTTAATTCCCATAGAAGTGGATGTCGAGTTCCGTTCTAAATCTAATTCGTTACCACTTAACCACACCTTTACTTCTTCTACATGATAACATATCGCCTAGCAGGGTTTTTGACTTTGACTACTCCGATCAATATAGCTGGAAGTGGTCCCCTTCAATAGCTGTTTATTTTTACAGTTGTCTTTGCTAACAAGTTTAAGATTATGTTTAATTTGTATAAAGTTAACAAAAAACAGAATTAAAATTGATAACTGTTCTTGTAGCAGTAAATTAAGAAACCATTTGCAAATAGTACACACCCACACATGCGAACCTAGTTCACATTTTTTTTTCTGTAAGCCCCATGAAATTAACTCATCGCTAACCTTTTCTCAAGTTTTTTTCTAAAAAATTTGTATCAGCACACTTCGGGAATAATTTTTTTAAATAATGTTTTATTTGTTTATTATAAAAAATAACCACTTTAAAATTTGGCTCATTGAAGGTGGAGTTTATAAGTTACAGTTATGTAGTTTATTAAATTCAAATATTGTATTATTGTTGTGTTTTAGAATATTTTCTTGAAGATAATAGTTTAGGCGAGGAGACCACTAAGATACCTATAAAGAGAGGTGTGAGACAGGGTTGTATTTTGTCTCCTACACTTTTCAATCTCTACACGGAGAATATATTTAAAGGGGCAACACAATCTGGTAAAGGAATAAAGATTGGAGGCAAAACCATAAGTAACATTCGATACGCAGATGATACTGTACTCCTAGCTGAATCATTGAAAGAATTACAATGTATCTTAGACAAGATAAACAAAGAAAGTAATAGATGGGGACTGAAAATCAATGTCAAAAAAACTAAATTTATGGTTGTTAACAAAATGAATTTTGGCCCGGAAAGAATAACACTTGATGGCGAGAATATAGAAAGAGTTCAGCACTTTAAATATCTCGGAAGCTGGATTAATCAGTCGATGGATCCAGACGAAGAAATCAAGGCTAGAATAGAAATAGCTAGAAGAGCATTTCTGAATCTCAAGCCGTTGCTCTGTGCCAAGCAACTTAACATTCATCTGCGGGAAAGGTTTACCAAGTGTTATGTATTGTCTATTCTGTTGTACTCTTGCGAAACATGGGCGCTTTACCAAATAATTATTTACCGCATTGCTGCATTCAAAATGTGGCTGTACAGAAGGATGCTCGAAATTTCGTGGACAAGCCGAACTACCAACGAGAGTGTACTCATCAGAATAGGGCACGATAGAGAGCTCTTAACTACCATCAAGCGCCGCAAACTGGAATACTTGGGACATGTGATGCGTGGACCACGTTATAGTCTGCTTCGGCTTATTCTGAATGGCAAGATCGAGGGGAAAAATGGATAGGCCGCAAAAAGCTATCCTGGCTTCGAAATCTCCGACAATGGACATGTTTAACTGCTGAGGAACTTCTCCACGCAGCTCAAGATAGAGATAGATACAAAGAAGTAGTCAATATGGGAGTCGTCAACGCTTGAGAAAGCAAGACACTGTAAGAAGAAAAAATAAAAAGTAACATATATTATAAATTTAATAATAAATATATTTTTTAAACAATTATTATAAAAAGCAATCTGTGGAGTGAATAATATTTTAATATGAATGCATATATTGGGTGTGTTCCTTTGGAATTTTTATTATTTTCAATGTTGTGATTGCTCGTCTGCGTCTTCGTTTTGAATTTATTGTAATTAATAAGTAACTTTGGCTTCTCGTTAGACTACCTCTCCGAGCGTTAGGTTTGTAGTGACGACAAACATAAAAGCTTTCGTTTTTATACTTACGACTAAGATTACGATAAAACCGTAATTGATTTCCGCTATTAAAATAAAAAAACCCATTTATTTTATTTATTTAGCGTATGAAGTTACAGTACGATACATATATCTAATAAAAGAATATATAATACAAAATACCTACATATAAACAGAGAAATTTAAAATATATTGGGACAAGCATAATTATTATAACAAACATACATACATACATACATATAGTCACGCCTTTTTCCCGTAGGGGTAGGCAAAGACCACTTTCTTCCACTTGCTACGGTTCTTATACACATCTTTTGCTTCCTCTACTTTCATCAGTGCTCTCATACATGCTCGTCGGTTGTTGGTACTCTTGACCTGGCCCTTCTTCAAAACAATGTTGATCTGATCGAGATATGTTCGCCGAGGTCGACCTCTAGCAATTTTCGTCCATTCACACTCACATTATAAATTTGTTTCGTCCATCTTCCTTCATCCATCCTTTCTACGTGTCCAAACCATTTAGGCATTTCTTTATCTATCTGTATAACCACATCTTCTTTTATACCACAGCGTTCTCTTATCTCACTATTCTTTACTTTATCCAACCAAGTCACTCCGGCTATACTTCTCAGACTACTCATCTCCACAGTATTAATCCTATTTTCATGCTTCTTCTGTAAAACCCAACATTTACTACCATACATAAGTATAGGAACCAACACACCTCTATGCACAGCCAAACGTGCCCTTTTGACACTTTCTGGCTGCT
Organism: Agelastica alni; assembly: GCA_950111635.1. Taxonomy (NCBI): domain Eukaryota; kingdom Metazoa; phylum Arthropoda; class Insecta; order Coleoptera; family Chrysomelidae; genus Agelastica; species Agelastica alni. The sequence goes on from OX467710.1 coordinate 64,509,297, forward strand.
CATAAAGCCCCATTCATTTGTTTTCCCGCCAACACGCTTCGCTCAATGTCACTGTCATACTTTACATCTCCCGTAAACTTTTAACCAAAGTACACAAATTCATTTACTTGTTACACTCTTTTTCCATTAATCAGAACTTTACAGTTTGTCATGCTTTTTTCTCTTTCAAAAACCATTACTTTCGTTTTGCTTACATTAATTTTTATCCCTTTGATTTTTAGAGTATCATGCATAACATTAACCATCGCCTGCAACTCCTCTTTGGATGAGGGTAATATGACTTAATCATCGGCGTAAAAAAGGCATTTGATGATCAAATCGTTTATTTTTAATCCATACGCACTCTCGTTTAAATCTTTTAAACAATCGTCTATGTATAAGTTAAATAGCTTTGGCAAAGCCACGCATTCCTGTCTCACACCCTTTTCGATGTTAAACCATTTCGAGCAAGCTCCGTTTATACTGTCACAAGCTTTGGAATCCTCGTAGAGTGATTTCAGTGCTCGTATTAAACTACCGTTCACCCCATACATAGACAATGTCGACCACAATTTACTCCTCACCACTCTGTCATAAGCCTTTTTCAAGTCTATAAAAGCGCAATAGACCTTTTGACTTCTAGCTGAGAATTTTTCGACTATACCTCATAATGAAAAAAAATCCTGCTTGCACATTCCATATCATCTCAGTTTCATTCGTCATTCTTTTAATCAATATCTTTGCATACAGTTTGCCGACTATGCTAAGTAAACTAATACCTTTTCCCTTGTAAAGCGGCACGATAACGGTCTTGCATCAGTCGTCTGGTACGCTACCACTCCTCCTCACTGTCGTACCCAGCAGTTTAAAGAATAAACTAGCAAAAAAGTGGTACAGAATAGGATAAGACAGGCATTATGTTTATAAGACTTTTTATACCTTAAATTTAAGTTTTTTTAGTATAATTTGTTAGCAAAGGAACTATTTTCTTAATAAACTACCCAAAAAGATAAATTTTTAAGTACCCACTTAAAATTACCGTTTATTTATATATATATATAAATGGATGTATATTTTAGTGTATTAATAAAAATACCTATTATAGAGTGGAGGGTTAAGAAAGCAAGAAAAATTGAGTTTTGCAATTTAGAGGCTCTATTCAAAGTTTAAAAAAATATTTTTCACCACTTAACCAAGGACCATTAAAAAAAAACAAAAAAAGACATTTTGAAATTATTTTTGTGAACTGCCCAAGAAGATAATTTTTCCAAGTACCTACTTAAAATTTCCGTTTATATCTTCACATAAAAGTAGATTTCACAATTAACTTTTAAAAAAAAAAGATTTGCGACCACGTAACCAAGGATTAATAAAAAATAATGTGACTTTAATCTTGGTCTTGCAGAAGTTTGGCATTAGCCAAACAAGTATTTTTATTTTTTTTATCGTATGGCTTTCAGTACACAATCTAAACAAAGTAATTTCACAAACAGTCTAAACATAGTTACATAGTATATATGATCAAATTACAACACAGAATACATAACATTTGGACGAAAGTGACATGTAATCATAAACAAACACTTAACGAAGTTAAATAATTAATTACGGCGTCCGTTGCCATCAGGAAATCTCCAGGGGGCTCTAGTAGGGCATTCCTGTGTGATATGCGAAATAGTCTAGCGGGCGGCCCCACAGTCGCATTCCGGTGAGGGAATCTTGCCCCATCTGTGGAGGGAGTCCGCACATCTGCCATGATTCGTTAGTACTCTGTTGATGGTCGACCAAAGCCTGCGTGGCAGGTCAAAGCCTGGGGGTTTTTTAGATATGCAGGGTATATCAATTCTGAGGGAGTGAGTTGTCCCTCCAATATTGCGTCCAAGAATCGGTCAGGTTGAAATCTTCATTATGGAGCACTCTGGCTGTCTTTATGGGAGGGTTTAGTGAGCGGAGTCTGCTCACCTCTAAGTCGTCACAGTGAGCGTTTATTGGGAGTTGCGGGCTAGTGTTCTTTAAACGATAACGTTTTATCTAACACGTATATTTTATGAAAACAATTTTAAATTTTACTTGAACTAAACAGTTTTTTTTATCACAAAACTGTAACAAAAGTAAGTCTGAACATTGAAAATATCTGCTCAAATAAGAGTAGAATGTGGTGTTTGGGTATTCTTGACTTAAAATCAACGATTTAATATTAATTGTTTGTGTGTTTATGTGTTCGAGGAAAAACGCAAAAACTACTGGGCTGGTTTTGATACAACCGTTATGTTTAAAAGGTTATAATTAGACTTCTGGTATATTTTGATATTTAGTAGCACTAGTTTTGTTCACTTTGTCGATGGATGACACTGAATGTGGTTTACATCTAGCTACTGTTTGGATTTTCGTCAAATTATAATAGTAGCATCCTCTAGACTAAAAATAGTACGAACTTTGTACCTATAGACAACGAGACCAAAAGATTTATTGAATGTTGATAATTGGCTTAGATTGAGGAACCTTAATTCCTTTATTGCGACTGGTTAAAGTTGCAAAAGTCTTAAAAAAAATACTAAAAATAATAATATTACAAAAATCTATAATATTAAAAATATGTCAGCGAATAAAAATGTAAGTACAAAATTCGATTTTTAAAAAACCAGCTACATTCACTGAAGATTTCCTATACAATATACACATAGGTATACGGTGGGTCAACTATCTATCAGAAAACAACTAATTTTCTGACAACGTGCCTCGACGAACATTGATATCTGTCCTTGTCTCCAACTAACTGATTTAGGTTAGTACACTTAAATTATGTTTTTTTAAAATTTAACACATTTAATTTACTAACATAATTACAAAACAGTATTAAAAGTACCTACCCATTGTCCAAAAGGAATGAAGGTTGTATATAGAGAAGCTCTACTAAATAAATGATCAACTAACTTTTAACAGCAATATTATTCATTTTTATTTTCTTTTTTGTCTGAATATAACGATTCGTAAAGCATATTGTAACGATTTTGCGAAACGCCACTGAAATGTACGTAGGCAAGCTGGGCGGTATAGTGACGTCACAGCCAATGACAAGGTGTTCCAGTACCTTCCCGACTAAACTCGAATTTTCGTGTTCGCTAGTTGACATAAATTGTAAAGTTATAAATAAATGTGTACATAAATAAGAACCCCGACTGTGAATAAAGTTAAAATGTTACAACATTTTTCTACAGTCTATGCAGACGAAGTCGCGGGCAAAATTATTGTTTAAGCCCTCAAAGTGTCATGTCAATGATCTTCTCGCATACGCCATACAGCCGCACCCACGAAAATCAACAATCAAAAAATGTAAGCCTGATATTAAATTCAGTAATATATAAGTACAATGGGTTCTTCAAATCGACGACAACACGTCAACAAACAACAACAAAAAGTTATTTAAGTGCCTAACTTCACGGTCTTCAAACAATTTTATCAGCACAACAATTATGTTAATAATGGAGGTGTGAAGAATGTGTTTGTAAGAAAATGATTGCTTTAGATATATATAAGAAAATAAATGTATGTCGGAAATGCCTATAAAATTTATTTAAAAAGTTTGTACTTAACGTATGCGAGTATTTACAAAACCTTTTAATAAGAAACAATAAGTCGTAACAATACATCATTTTCAGTTACAAGGAGGGTCCTTTTTATTGTTGCATCGTATTTGAGCATGTTGGTAAAACTTTTTGTTTCTTAACCAGGTAAAAAAAATATTTTTTATTACGTTTATCAGTGTACATAATTATTTATTGTAATATTGTATACTAAACTTATTATAGGTTTATAGGGTCTTTTTCCTGCTTTTACAAAAATAAATGCGTTTTATATTTCAACATTTATATATTACGCCTTTTTCCCATAGGGGTAGGCAGAGACCACTCATTTCCACTTGCTACAGTTCTTACACATGTCTTTTACTTCTTCTACTTGCATAAGTGTAGGGATCAGCACTTCTCTATGCACAGCAAGTTGTGCCTTTTTTGATAGGTTTGATACTTGTTTCCCTGCCGACAACCCTTCGCTCATTGTCATACTTTTCGTTTCTCGTTAACTTTAAACCAAAGCTCACAAACTCATTCACTTGTTCCACTCTTTCTCCTTTAATGAGCACCTCGCAATTTGAAAGCTTTCCTCTCTTTCAAAAACCATTACTTTTGTCTTGCTTGCATTTACTCTCATACATACATACATATAGTCACACCTTTTTCCCGTAGGGGTAGGCAGTAACCACTTCCTTCCTCTTGCTACGGTTCTTACACACATCTTTTGCTTCCTCTACTTTCATCAGTGCTCTCATTCATGCTCGTCGGTTGTAGGTACTCTTGACCTGGCCTTTCTTCAAAACAATGTTGATCTGATCGAGATATGCTCGCCGAGGTCGATCTCTATCAACTTTTCCATTCACACTCGCCTATTAAATTTGTTGCGTCAATCTTCCTTCATCCATCCTTTCTACGTGTCCAAACCATCCAAGAACTTCTTTATCTATCTTTGTAACCACATCTTTTACATCACAGCGTTCTCTTATCTCACTATTTTTTACTTTATCTAACCGAGTCACTCCGGCTATACTTCTCAGACTACTCATCTCCGCAGCATTAATCCTATTTTCATGCTTCTTCTGTCAAACCCAACATTCACTACCATACATAAGTGTAGGAACCAACACTCCTCTATGCTCAGCCAGATGTGCCTTTTTTGACACTTTCTGGCTGTTCATAAAGCCATGTAGTGTCCCATTCATTTGTTTTCCTGCCAACACCCTTCGCTCAATGTCACTGTCATACTTTCCATCTCTCGTAAACTTTCAAATATAAAAATAATTATGAGTAAATCAAATTATTTTTAATGTTTTGAAATTTTTTTAAAGGTTACTCTTATATTAGAGATTGTGAATAGTTTATTCATAATGACTTCGCGTCTAAACAATGGGAGATTTGTTAAAAAAAGACATACCTACAAACCTCGCGAAATGAATGAATGAGTCAAAAATGGCAACTGTTACTTTGTCGTGTGCCTAAATATTTCCATTTCTAGGCACACGACAAAGTAACATTAGCCATTTTTGACTCACTGATTCAATTCGCGAGGTTTTTAGGTATGACGTCAGGGTAAAGGTCAATATTGTAGTTAAATTGGGAGAAATGTACGATTTCAAATTTTAAAAATTTAGAAAAATAAAAAAAAAATTAATATTGAAATTAATAACAAAATTTTATTAGAATTAGAAATACTAACAATTCTTTTTCCCTGAGTGTGAATTTTTGACGAAAATTTGAAAAAAAGTCTGGCTAATTGGCTTTGTCAGGGTCAAAAACTAATAAATAAAAAAAGTGGGATCAAAAGAAAAATGAATGAACAAAGTACTAGAAAAATGACACAGTAGATTCAATTTGAAAGAATTTTATTTCAAATATTGTTATCAGCGCAATATTGTCATGCGTATAAAGCGTGCTTGTATTCTTCTTCTTCTTCTTCGATACGAAATTCTTCTCTCATACGATATATTTGTTGATTCCATTCTTGTTTTCTCTTCGATACCCAATTATTGATACTCTCCGTTTTGCACATTTGTCTAATGTTCTCACTTCTTTCTCTATCCATCAAAGTCTTTCTTGTAATTCTCCTTAGTATCTTCATCTCCGTTGTTTCTAGAAGTTGTTTTGTTTTGGATGTATCTGGTCTTGTTTCTGCTGTATAAGTCATGATGGGTCTTATTGCTGTTTTGTAAATCCTTATTTTTGTTTCTTGTTTTAGGTGTTGATTACGCCATATTACGTCGTTTAGACATCCAGCTATTTTTCTGGCTTTAGCTACTTGTTCTCGTACTTCCTCTTTTACGTTTCCATAACTTATAATTTCTATACCCACGTATTTGAACTTCATTTCCTGTATGACATTAAGTTTAGATCTAAATGGTTCTTTTAATGTCATCATACATTTTGTTTTGTCTGTTGAAATTATCATGTTACATTTTTTTGCTGTCGTGTAGAAAGTGTAAAGTAATGCAGATCGTTTTCATCTTCTGCAGTTATTACGGCGTCGTCCGCGTAGCAGAGTATTTTTATTTCAGTATCGGCCAGATGATATCCGTTGCCAAGTCGTACTTTTTTTATTATTTTATCCATAATAATATTGAAAAGCAATGGGCTTAGTAAATCTCCTTGTCTGATTCCACTATGAATGGATTATATTGATGAGTATGTCTCCTTTATATAACAGGTGTACTATATCATCCATTTTTACACGATCAAATGCTTTTTTCAGGTCAATAAAGCATAGAAAGGCCGGTTTATTATATTCTATGGATTTTTCTACTATCTGTCTTAGTACAAATACAGCATCCACACATGATCTTTCAGATCTGAAACCCTGTTGTTCATCTGAGAGTGAAATAATGGAGTTAAGCTTATTAGTGATAACCTTGGTCAATAGTTTATGTGCATTATCTAGCAAAATTATGCTTCTATAGTTTGATCGTTCATGTTTTCCTCCCTTTTTAAACATTAAAACTGTTGTACATATTTTCCATCTGTCCGGGATTCTGCATTGTGTTATAATGTTCTGTATGAGATTTGTTAGTATTTGTGTTAGTTTTCCACCTCCGTACTTTAGTAATTTATTCTGGAGCCCGTCTTGTCCTGGGGATTTTCTATTCTTTAATGATTTCAAGGCTGTTTCAACTTTATTTATAGTAACTTCTACGTGTTGTCTTATATACGGTTCTATATTTACTTTTTCTTCATTTGATCCGTCAAATAGCTTTGTTAGATATTTTATCCATTTCTCCTCCGATATTTTATTGGTTTTCTTTATTTCTGCTATTTATTTTCTTTGTTGTCTTATAACTTCCCATATTTGTTTTTGTGTGCTATAAAAATCTCCTTCCAATCTCTTTGAAAACTTTTCCCACTGTTCATTTTTTAATTTTCGGACTAATGAGTTGGTTTCGTTACGTATTTCTTTGTAGTGTTGGTATGTTTCTGGTGTTTTTTGAGATCTATATTTTTAAAAAAGCGTCCCTTTTTTGTTTACATTTTTCTTTTATTTCTTTTCTATTGTACGTTCCATCTAAATTACTTTTGATTTTTCGTGTACCGAGCGCTTACTTATTTGTTGTTTTTTTCACGATTAAATGATTAAATGGGCAAAAAATTTCAATTAATCCGGGACAAATAAAATACCTAAAATACTAATTTTTTTTTTTTTTTTGAATATTTTACAGAAGAACGCACAACAAATTAACAAATTTTTGTTGAATTTAACATTAAAATTTAAAAAATTCCATACAGTTATAATCATAATTAAATATGGTCATTAATTTGCTTTTTATTAAATTGGGGGTACATTTATTTCGTACATCGGTCCACTTTTACACCATTTGTAAGAAAACCCTTTCTACGAAGCAATTAGAATTAAAGATACTAAAAAAGAAAGATATGATGCTAAAAATGTTACGGATTGCATCATTGGAAAACCCTTCCAAGACTTTTTTCAACCGCACCTATAGTTTTGTCAGAAGATGCAGCAGCAATGTCCAATCTTTTTTTTCATCTGAAATTCTTCGTGTAAGCAGTCCATATTCAACTCATCTACTCTTAAAAGTTCCGCAGCATCTTGGAAATGGTTGTAATTTACTGGCGATTTAAAGTTTAAAAATAGCACCTTAGAAAGGATGTTACTTTCTGAAAAATCATATCGTGGTAACAAATAGCTTAAGAAATTATTGTAAAATTGTAGAAACTCGCTTTTATTGATTCGTTTGCAGTAGTACTTAATCCACGCATCATATCTTTCGCTTGACTTTCAAAAAAGTTGTCTTTTATTTTTTGCTCGATCTTCTCGCGAATCCCGCTTTCATTACGTTATGAAGAAATGACAAATATGCCAAAGTCTTTTTTTCTTCCTCCTCAGAGTTAATTATATTCTCTAATAAACGAGGGCATTCATTGCGGAATTCCACAAAATGAGATTTCAGGGCAGGCCATATTTTTATTACTCTTTCAATAGCGGGACCTAGAGACCTCAGTCGCTCGCGTCCAGTCGAGCTAAGTGGATGAATGCAGTACAGAGCTTCATGAGTGGATGATACATGCGAAATCGAGTTAAAAAACAGGACAGAGGCGGTCCCAGCGGGACATTTGAATTTATGCCTGATATCTAAAGCCTTTGACCGCGTTTGGCACCAGGCATTGTAAAGTAAATTATCTGCCTACGGTCTCCCAACCAAACTGCGCCAATGGCTCTTGAGCTTCATGCAAGATCGCTCCTTACATGTGGCAGTTGACGGTATTTCTTCTGATGCGTTTAAAACTAATGCCGGGGTCCCCCAGGGTTCCATCCTGTCCCCCACCTTATTTCTTTTACACATCAACGACCTCTTGAAAACCACCACGAACCCCATTTACAGTTTCGCAGACAATAGCACACTTGTCTCAACTTTCACATCCTATCGATCACTTTCGGTGAATGATACAAATAGACTCAAGCAGGAACAGGTTGATTCCATCAATAAAGATCTTAAAGCAATCGTCGAGTGGGGAATCAACAATTTTGTTCAGTTCAACGCCCAAAAAACACAAAGTGCCACGTTTTCCAAGAAAGTGAATTCCTCAAATCATCCCATCACAATGTCCGGAAATACCCTTGAACCAAGTCCCTCCATCTCGATTTTGGGAGTCACGGTGTCTAATAATATGTCTTGACATGGCCATGTTGCTAACATCGCAAAGTCAGCAAGCCAGAGGCTAGGTTTTCTGTGGAAAGCTAGAAAGTTTTTGTACTTCTGATCAACTGTTGACGACGTACAAGGCTCAAATCTACAATGCTGAAATCCGACCTCTACTGAAGTATTGCTTGCACATTTGGGGTTCAGCACTAAGGCATTCCATTTAGATTCCATTTAGAAAACAGCAAATCTCCAAGAATCCTTTTTTAACAGGGCTGCTACAGAATGGAACAAGCTTCCAAAATAAGTTTTTTCAGAGAACTATGACCTGCACGTTTTCAAAAATTGAGTCCACAATAATCTCCTTTCTATAATCCCTCCCCCTTCTAATAGTTGCAGTGCAAGCCGTCCGCGGCCCACACGATAGGTCTACCCTTTTTGTGACTATTTTCAGTAAAAATATATAATATAATATAAATATAGTTAAAATATTTTCAATTATTAATGAAACACCCTGTAAATGACTTAAATGGCTTTTAAAGTAAGCAGTTATCGTCTTAATATTCGTCTAGAATATTAGGTGAATAAACTAAAGCATTATTGTAATACTGATACCCTATTTAATATAAACCCGTGGATGTAAGCCGATTCTATTTTAAAATGTAAAATGGAGACCCGTCCAAAGTGACGGGATAAGATCGGCATATTTCTATTAAATACGGGTATAGAATATGTAACTAGGCGAACAATGTTAACTCTACTGATACCGAATAACATGAGAATAGTCATGGTTTTTCCACTATTACTTGATATGCAGTAAAAGCTCTTTATTCGCGGGGTATATGTTCCGTAAATATGGCGCAAATACAGAAACCGTGAATATGGAATGGTAATTTATATGGGATTATAGGGTATACGTTCCTAGGTGACAAAATAAAAAACAATATATATATATATATATATATATATATATATATATATATATATATATATATATATATATACATAAATAAAATTTAATTGAAGTTTTTGACAATATTGATTAATTGTTATCTTAGGCAATGGTTTAAAGAATTTCATAATTTTTTCTCGCTTGGCAGTTTTTAAAAGCTCTTTCAATTTAGACTGATATTCAGAAGTGGCATTAGCAATTTCCCCTCTTAAAAATAATACTTCGTTCCATAGACGGATCAATTTTCATACAGAAATCACAAAGCTTATTTGCCATTCTTAAACTTTCATTACTATTTTTCAAATTAAATGTCACTTTTTCTGTGCTTGTTGAAGCCTCTTCTTTAATGGGCTGTGAATTAAATATTTCCTTCAAGTCGCTTTCAGTCAAACCTTCATCTTGCGATTCAAGCAATTCCTGAATGTCACTTGATTCTATCTGTTTGAACCCATCTCGTCCTATTCCATTCGCAATTTTGGCTATGTTTGCAGTCAACGTATTAGGGGTATATTTTTGTCTAGGACATGTTTTAACTTTCCATATGCCGCCCATCCTAAACTGATTCGTCTCTCTATTTCTATGTCCTGTTTTTGTTTTGTTAGGCTTACCGATTGTCCGAGGTATATGTATGACTCTACTTTTTTTATTGATTGTCCCTGGATTGATCTATTCGTGCTCTTCTCAATGATCTGATCGTGCTCCAGTATTCTATAGTATCGAACGCTTTTCTGAAGTCTATAAATGCCATCCAGAGGGGTAAGTTATATTCGTGTGTTTTTTCTATTAGGAGATTAACTGTATGCAGATGTGTGCATGGGCCGATAGTTCTCAAAGTCGACAGGGTTTTTGAAGTGAAAACTTCTTTAGCGGCATTGTACACTTTTTTTGTAATGGGTAAAAAATGTTAAACTCACGTCAGGACACGTGACCTGATCGAAAATTCGTAAGACGGATGGAGAGTAGACAGCTGGCGTGGCGTAGGAGAGAGAGTATCCCCCTCTCTTTTTACGGCGCGGCGAAAATGTATGCCTGCGCCGGCTGTTTTCACTTCTGCCGGCACTCCCAGAGTGCAACTCGTCGTTTTTTTTGGATATTAGAATAACAATTGCGTTCTGCCATTCTTTCGGTATTTCTTCATTTATCAGAAATCTGTTAAAAAGCTCCTGTAGTTCTTATTTAGTTTTTAGGTTACATTATTTAAGCATTTCTGGAAGAATATGGTCTTCCCCTAGTGGTTTGTTATTTTTCATCTTATTAAGGTGAAAATATGAAGGAAAATGTTTTTCCTTTACCTTTTTAGGGCAAACACATGTATGAACATCCCAAGCTACTACCTACCAACGTCCCAAGCTAAGTCCAATCGATTTCTATGGGGATCTTCTCTGTATAATAGTGGGCAAATACGAAGTATTTTCAATTATAGTATTACAAATTCTATATTCCGACAATTTAAAATACGTACCTAAATTCTATTGTCTTACACAGGGTGTCTCATAAAATTAGAAATATTTAGGAAAAATTAATATCCCAAAATCATTAGTTTTCGAGAGTGTTACAAAGTGGTAAAGATTTTTAAAAAAACTTTTTTGCTGTAAATTTTAAAAAAATAAATATTTCTTAACGAAACATCGCAGCTGAGTTACTGAACTAATAACACACATTTTAATGATTTTTTTTTAATTTAGCAGTGACGTCCCATTTGGTTATAGCCGACTATTTTGCCGATACACAACATCCACCCAATGGATAAGATTGTCTCCGCCCATAAGAAAATAGTCCACAAAAACACATTCAAGGATTTTTAGTGGGTAACATTGAGCGTTCAAGTCCCAAGTCCCACACTACCCTTTGTCGAGACTCCAGTTGTTTTTAAAAGAGTTGATAACAAAGGGTGTCTATAAAAGATTTTTTCTTAGTTAATAAAAAAAAAATTATTTTGCCTCAGATTTTCTACGCAACTGGATAAATTTCTAAAATTAATTTTGCAATTTCTTGTTTAATTTGATGAAAAAAATGGTAAACATTTTATACAGAGAAAATTAAAAGTTTTCGAACAAAATTGGAGACTCAATGGCGCTTTTTAATTTATTTTCTTTGGTAGTTTCCAAATATTAACAATGTTTTACAGGAAATTTTAAGGACTATCATGGTAAGTTATTTTTAAATAATTCTTTTTATACTTATATAGTGCTTAAGTAAAGTGACACATACATACATACACAAAGTCACGCCTTTTTCCCGTAGAGGTAGACAAAGAGCACTTCCTTCCACTTGCTACGGTTCTTACACATATTTTTTGCTTCCTCTACTTTCATCAGTGCTCTCAGACATGCTCGTCGGTTGTTGGTACTCTTGACCTGCCCTTTCTTCAAAACAATGTTGATCTGATCGAGATATGTTCGCCGAGGTCGACCTCTACCGACTTGTCCATTCACACTCGCCTTATAAATTTGTTTCGTCAATCTTCCTTCATCCATTCTTTCTACGTGTCCAAACCATCTAAGTATTTATTTATCTATTATTGTAACCACATCTTTATTACACTACAGCGTTCCCTTATCTCAATATTCTTTACTTTATCCAACCGAGTCATTTCGGTTTTACTTCTCAGACTACTCATCTCCACAGCATTAATCCTATTTTCATGTTTTTTCTGTTAAACCCAACATTCACTACCATAGATAAAGTAGAAACCAACACTCCTCTATGCACAGCCAGACGTGCCTTTTTTGACACTTTCTGGCTGTTTATAAAGCTATGCAGTGCCCCATTTATTTGTTATCCTACCAACTCCGTTCGCTCAATGTCACTGTCATACTTTCCATCTCTCGTAAACTTTGAACCCAAGTATACAAACTCATTTATGTTCACTCTTTCTTGCTTAATCAGAACCTCACAGTTTGTCTTGCTTTCTTTTCTCTTAAAAACCATTACTTTCGTTTTGCTTACATTTTTTTTCATCCCTTTTATTTTCAGGGCATTATGCATAACATTTACCATCGCCTGCACTTTCTCTTTAGATGACGCTTATATGACTTGATCATCGGCGTAAAGAAGGCATTTGACGATAAAATCATTCATTTTCAATCCATACGCACTCTCTTTTAAATTCTTTAAACAATCGTCTATGTATAAGTTAAACAGCCATGGCGAAGCCACGCATCCCTGTCTCAAACTCTTTTCGATGTTAAACCAATCCATGCAAGCTCCGTTTATCCTGTCACAAGCAATGGAATCCTCGTAGAGTGATTTCAGTGCTCGTATTAAACTACCGATCACCCCATACATAGACAATGTCGACCACAATTTACTCCTCACCACTCTGTCATAAGCCTTTTCCAAGTCTAAACAAGCGCAATAGACTTTCTGACTTCTAGCCAAGAATTTTTCGACTATACCTCGTAATGAAAAGACCTGATCCATACATCTCCTTCCTCTTCTAAATCCTGCTTGCACATTCCATATCATCTTTTTAGTTTCATTCGTCATTGTTTTATTCAATATCTTTACATATAGTTTTCCGACTATGCTGAGTAAATTAATACCATGGTAGTTCTTACAGTCCCGCTGCGAACCTTTTCCCATCGCTTAAAGAGACCTCTTTTTCGGCTCATTACTAAGAAGTGGTCTGTGTCAATACCTGCAACGCGGTATGCCCGAGTGTTTATCACTTTCTTTTTTAATATTTCATCCACAATTAATTTACCTTATCAATAGGCGCTACAGCCCGATGTAGGCCTTGGCCTCCTCCACAATTCGCCTCCAAGAAATGCGGTCGTTGACTTTGGTTTCCTAGCCGAATATCCACATTGCCCTTAGGTCACCCAGTACTTGGTCCATCCATCTGAGCCGTGGTCTTCCTCTTTTCCTGGTAGCATAGATTTGAATGTTTAGAATTTTCTTTGGCATCCTGGCGTCTTCCATTCTTTGAACGTGTTTAAACCAACGGAGTCTGGAATTTTATAAATGTCACAATGTCTTCACCGTTAAGGATCTCTGTTATTTTCTGGTTTTTGCGGATGTGCCATTCTGCTTCGTTGATTTTAACTTCTCCAAATATTCTTCTGATAATTTTACGTTCAAACCTTTTTATCTTCTCCTGATCTTATACAGTGATTGTCCAATTTTCACTTCCATAGGTTATTACTGGTCAAACTAATGTCTTGTAAATTTTTAGTTTTGTCTTTCTTGTAATCAGTTTGATTTTTAATAGTTTTAAGTTGGAAAAGTAGGCTCGGTTGCCTCTCTGGAGTCTTTCTTTAATGGCGGTGCTGGTTTTTCCCTCGTTGCTGACTAACTTCATAAGATACAATTGTGTTACTCCCTTGAATTTTGCGCTTTCTATCTAAAGGTCTTGAACTGTTCTCCGGTCGTCTGAGGCTGACACTTTCATGTAGACTGTTTTCTGTACATTGACACAGTTCTATTCCGTTTTTTTCTATTTCCTTGTAAACTTCAATCAGGCGGTCCTTTGTTCTAGCGATGATTGTCACGTCTTTCGCACACGCACATATTTGAGTGGATTTGTTGAAAATGGTTCCTTTCTGGTTAATAGGCTGTATTGCTTTATGCAGAGTTATGATGAATGGTGTTGTAGAGAGTCCATCGCCTTGCTCAGATTGTTATCAATTTTCACCTTTGCTCTTGTGTTGGTCATGGTCATCATAGCTAGGTTGATAAGTTTAGGTGTTATGCCAAGATCTTTGAGTGCGTCTTTTAGTTTAGAGCGTTTTAAACTATCGAAAGCCTGTTTGAAGTCCACAAATAGGATGTGCAGGTCGATCTTATACTTATAGCACTTCTCTAGTATCTGCGTCACGATAAAGAGTTGGTCTGTAGTGCCCATAGATTTCCGGAACCCACATTGATATTCACCAATCTTGTTGTTTGCTATGACCTTTACTCTGTCATTGTTCATCCACAATTACGAAATAAATTATACTTATCTGACATCTTTCTTGTTTTGTGTACTAGTGGATCCTTTTATGGTTAAACATTGTGTTTGTTACCACAAGATTTCACTCTAAACATACTTCAAGTACACTTTCTCCGTTTTCATTTACTCTGCCGTCACCGTACATTCCCAGAACACTGTCATATCCATCACGCTTCACTCCTACCTAACTATTAAAATTACCCAACATTACAATTTTCTTATTCTGGTTACACTTATTCAGAATATTTGTCACACTATACCAAAAGTTTCGTCTCTCTTTTTGGGCTTTTAAAGATTGGTTTCACTGCGCATCTTGTAGGGCATAAACCTAAAAGATACGAGTAAAACCAACCTTCAGCCTCACCCAGAGGAGTCTTGAGTTCACACATTCAAAGTCAGTCACAAATTCATTCATTCTAGTAGAGAGTATCACTAACATTCTGAGAACCTTTGCTGGTTTCCGGAACTCCTGACCAGTAGGCTGTATAAGGTCCATGTGTTGTGATATCACATCCTTTTCGCTTGGTTTCATTTACACAAAGAACATTAATCCGTATGTACATGGAATGAATTTTAATTTTTTTAGTAGAATTATAATAATAAGTCTGTATGTCTTTAAAACCATTTACAAAACTCTACTTTCAGTGGATAATTATTAAAAGTTATGCCAAATTTTTTATAATGATTGGGAAATAATTGTTTTTCATAAAGAGTTCTTCACACAGTTAATGGTGCGACATTTAATAAGCGTTTAATAACTTTTACGTTCTGTTTCGTCTCAAAAAACTTTGTCGGTACCTTCTTGCTACCAACCCTTTATTTCTTCTTAAAATCTCCATAAATTTTATGCATATCTTCTAATCCATTAAAAGTAAAATTTATTTTATAACACACAAATTAAACAGTTATATTTATATATTGTCAGCATAAAACAGCTCACTTCTACAAACTTATTTTGGTGCTGCTAAATAAATTAAGATTTATTCCATCTGTAGTGCGCTTTACTACAACACTCTGTACATCTAATTTTTTTTATCAAATTTTGATTGTATTAGATGTACTTAAAATATGTATTTTTACTCCAGTAACTGGGCTGCAATATTTCGTTAAAACATATGTATTTTTAAAAATGTTCCAATAAAAAAACCTTTTTTTAACACTTTGTATCTCGAAAACTAAAATTATTCAATATTCGTTCTGGACCCAGATACTCTATTTTATATGAAAAGTCTACCATAAACGTCTGTCGAATTTTAAAACACCCTGTGTATTATATTTGGCTTATTACTCATATTTTGTTTTAAAATTTAGAAGAGATTTTATAAGATTGGAAAAACTATATTAAGTACCTACCTACCTTAAACAAAAATTTCCATCTCTTACTTTAATAAACTTACAAACAAGAGTATACTGTTAAACATGACAACATACAACTCTTGGAAAAACATAACTCAAGAGCTAAGACGCTTTAAAGGAATTAAGCCGCATGATCGTAAGGCAGCGGTTATATTAGTTCCGAATTCGTAAAGAAAACCAATCGCACGAATACGTAAAAAATCATCAAAAAAAAACAAATGCGAACATGTTTATGTGCATGGTTACATTACTTACATATACAGGGTGATTCATTAAGAATGTGCAATCTCTAAACTGGAGATACTACACACCAAAATATGGCGATTGAGCTTAACATGTCTTATACAAATGTTGCAGATTTACGAGATACAGGGTATTTAAAGTTGGTATTTTAATTTGAAATTTTTTAATAATTTTGAGATTTTAAGCAGCATCGTCTTGAAAATTGGCAACTTTATGTTTTTGGCATAAAAATTACGAATGTTATGCTGAATTTAGCACTATTCATACAGGGAACGTGTTTAACAATATTGCTACCTTAAAACCATCATAAACGAACAATGGGACAGTGCACAAGAGGTAAAATGTCGTATGGAAAAAGCCAGGACGGTTTTTAACAAAGTGAGTGCCATCTTCAAAATTCACAACATATCCCTAGAAACGAAAATAAGACACTTAAGATGCTATGTTTTTTCTGTTCTATTGTATGGAGTAGAATCCTGGACACTCACAGAAGCCACTAGTAAAAAAGTGGAAGCATTTGAGATGTGGCTGTATAGGAGAATGCTCCGAATACCATGGACAGCTCACGTTACAAATATAGAAGTGCTAAAGAGAATTAAAAAAGATAGTTTGGGAAAACCTCAGCAGAACTGTTTCGAGCGAGTACAAATAAAGTTATAATTGCCAACGTGATCGCCAACATCCGAAACGGATAGGTACCCGAAGAAGACATACAGGGCGTTAGTTACACCCTGTTACTTAGGTAAATTACAACATTTTTTTTTTGCCTAAAAATTTATGGCTAAAATGACCAAAAAAGGCAGTTCAATTTTAAATAAAAAAGATACTCCTGTTTATTTCATGTTACTTTATCAGTTTTTGAGTTATTTGCATTTTAAACATTCTATGGATTTTGTTTATTGTGAAATGAATTTAATCCTTTAAATTACTACTATGCGGGATAACAACAGTAAAGACAACAAATAACAATGCCCGCCTTCCACTTTAATACACTTTATAAGGCGTCTCCTTAAAGATCTTTGAATATTAAATAACACTTGTCGATTATCTTTAATAATATTAGCAGCTTCTTGAATTTTCTGTCGTAATTTTTCGATGGAATTAATTGTATCTTTGTAGACTATGTCCTTCATTTGTGACCATATTGAGAAGTCTAGAGGGTTTAAATCTGGACTTCTAGGTGGCCAAACAAATTCACTGCCAGGCGCAATCCACCGGTGAGGAAAATGTTTATTTAGGTATTGCCGTACTGGCAGAGAAAAATGTGGCGGCGCCCCGTCTTGCATAAACCACATGTTCCACCTTATGGCTAGTGGTACATCTTATAGTAGTGTGTTTAACTATTGTTCAAGGAAGTTTAAATAGAGTGGTCCGTTCAGATTAGGAGCAAGTTCAAAAGGACCAATAAAAAAACCAGATATCACACCACACCAAATATTTACCTTGAATTCATGCTGAAAATGTCGTTCCAATAGAGCATATGGATTTTTTGAGTCCCAAAAATGATTGTTTTTCCAATTTAAAACACCTCGTCTAGTAAACGTCGCCTCATCGGTGAAAAGGAGGTAATTAAGAAAATCCTGGTTTTTGTTTTGTTTATCTAGCATAAATTGAGCAAACTGTAGACGATCTGGTAAATCTTCAGGTAGCAAATTTTGGACAGGAGTATAGTGATATGGATGGAGATTCTCTTTCTTTAAAATTCTCCAGATAGACGATTGGCTTATTCTTGTTGCCGCACTTAACCGACAAGTACTGATATCTGGATTTTCCGAAATACAAACTAAAACCTCTTCTTTATCATCGACGTTGATATTTTTTGGAGCACCATTTAAGTTTTTAGGACGAAAACACTCTGTTTTGCCTAGGCGAGTAAAAATACGTCTGCACAGTTTATGATTGGGTTGTCTTCGATGTCTTCGCTGCTGAATGTTTAAAATACAAATAACTCAAAAACTGATAGAGTTACATGAAATAAACAAGAGTACCTTTTTTATTCAAAATTGAACTGCCTTTTAGATTTTTTAGTCATTTTAGCCATAACTCATTAGGCAAAAAAGATATGTTGTAATTTACCTAAATAACAGGGTGTTACTAACGCCTTGTATGAATAGTGCTAAATTAAGCATAAAATTCGTAATTTTCATGCCAAAAAAATAAAGTTGCCAATTTTCAAGACGATGCTGCTTTAAATTAAGAAATTATTAAGAAATTTTAAATTGAAATACCAACTTTAAATACCCTGTATCTCGTAAACCTGCAATATTTGTATAAGACATGTTAAACTCAATCGCCTTATTTTGGTGTATAGTATCTCCAGTTCAGAGATTGCCCATTCTTAATAAATCACCCTGTATTTCTTACAAATTCGTACAAGTTCGTACAATTTTCTGACTCGACCAACATTTGTTTTTTTTACGTCTATTCGTACGAAAAGTGAATATTTATTGTTAGTTTTGTGGTTATGCAAAATATAGATACAATGAATACTGAAAAATTAATAATACTGGTCCAAGAAAGCAACTTTTCACAATCAAAACAATCATATTTCTCGAACTTTTATCCAAATTATTAAGTTATTACTACATTTTATGAAATAGTTATTACTGGACTGTTATTGATGAAATACATATACAGGATGGCCATCTTAAAACGAAACAGCCATTTTCAGGAACCTCGTCAACATTTTAGAAAAACGCTCAGACCCTTTTTCGGTGTTTTTGACTCCACTACTTTTAACCCCAAGCGAGGGTAAGAATTACCCTAAAATTTTTAAATGGCATTGAGGGTTTAATCAAGATGTCTTTCAAAAGGTCTTACAATTTTCTATACACTAGTCTTTAAATTTTAAAATTCTGCCCATTACGTATTGAGAAATTAGATTTTAAATGTGAAACTAGAAATTAGATTTTAAATGTGAAGGGTTGGCATTTGCAGTGACCGACTGGTGGTTCCTTTTTTTTACCAGGCAATTTAACTGGCGAAATTTATTTTCAATTACTGGAAGACGCTATTGTTCCTGCCTTGACTGATATAATTTGAAAATAATTCACAGTATGACGAAGATCATTTTTATTTTTACCAGAACGGTGCTTTTTGCTTGGGGTTAAAGGTAGTGGAGTCAAAAATACCGGAAAAGAGTCTCTCCCTTTAATTAAAAATCGACGGGTCTGAGCGTTTTTCTAAAATCTTGAATGTTCCTGCAAATGGCTCTGTTTCGTTTTCGGTTGGCCACCCTGTATGATTTAATATGATGATTTTTTACTTACCTTTACGTTATAAATAATTTTTCTTCGGGAGTAATGCATTATTAAAAATTCGAGTATTTGTAAAGTTAAGTTTCAACATATTTTAAAAAAATTCATAAACCCAAACTCTGAAGTTTTCCAATAAAAGAAACTTAAATAATAACGGTGTTTCAAAAAAGTAATACTACTCAATTTCATTCATTGGTAACCACAATCTGAAAACTCTTGTATACTGCGGTTTTTCGTCAGCACTCACATCATCCAATGTAACCAATCGATCTTACGTATTCGTACGACTTAATTTCTTACGAATTCGTAAGAATACATTTTCGTACAAATTCGGATCAAATGTAACCGCCGCGCGCCGCCTAATATAACAATTATAAGTCCTTTTTGGGAGCAGAATATTGATTCCTCTAAGTAAACCCACGTACGTCCTACTCAGTTGCGACAACTAAGTACATACATTATCATTAGTAGTAATGAATTACCATCGTATAAAATTGTACTAATAAAAAATAAAATAAAAAGATCCTTATTTATATTAAGTAAACCTGTTATTTCTTTACCGATAACTTAATCCATCGAGTAAAAATTTAATTTTTTAAAACAAAAAAATACGCTTGTACATGACTGAAAAGTAATCTTCGAACTGTCTGAGAGTATCAAAATCGTGTGGTAGGAAACCCAACGGTACCAACGCCAACGTCCGCGCTTAAATTTTCTAAACAAACATAATAAGTTAAACGGTCAACTTAAATTGATAATGATAACGACTAAAATTATAGGTTGCAATAGCAAATCAGATGCTCGTGTGTGTACATACTGAAATTTAAATTACAGACTCGAGGTTGTTTTAAAACGAGTTTAAATCTGATAATTTTAAATTATTAAAAATATTTTGTAACGTAAAAAAGTCATGGGAGTATTGGTATAATCAGACACTTGAATATTTTAATTGTTGTTATAATGTTGCGTGTCTAATTGTTTAAAAAAATTTAAACGTTTATATTTTATACCATAACAATTACTAATATTAAAAAGAATTGTGAAAAATGTTGATCAAATTTTAACGAAGCTAAATTTTTTTTAATGTTATGGTTCCCACGAAAAGGGATATCCTGTAATGCTCAGAGAACATCGTGGGAACCAAGGGAGAAAAAGTAGGAATTGGTGTTGTTCTTAAATTTCTGGAGGTTGTATGCCTCAGGGAACACCTCCCAAGGCAATGTGTTCCAAAGCCTCGCTGTTCGTTGGATGAACGAGTCTTTGGAAAGAGATGTGCTGCAGGTCTCCAAAGTGACCACGAAAGGGTGTGAAGTCTAAACTTGACGGGTTAATCTCGAAGAAACAGCTAAAGAAGGAACGATTGCTGATATTTTAGAAGAGCATCGCCCATGAAAATATCTATAAAATAGAGACAAATCGCTAACTTTTCTACGGTGTTCCAGAGAAGTTTGTAAGCGAGGCATCGCCAACCAGATGAATTGCTTTTTCTTGGACGGAATCCAATAGTTTCAGGATATGTTCAGGTGCCGCACTCCAAATATGGGAACAGTATTCCAGGACAGGTCGGATCTGAGCCTTATAGATCATAAAGTAATTGTACGCAGGCATGTCTTAAAAATTTTTGTTTCTTAAAGATTGATTAACTTTTTAAAGGGTAATAATTAAATGAATACGTGAACGATTATCATTCAGGGTATTAAAAAACGCATTAAACGCAAACGCAATTAAAAGCTCGTTTATTCAATTTGACGAATATTGTCCTTTGCGGCCTAGTGCCTCGCATTCTAACAGCATATGTTTGGCCGTTTCTGTCCCTTCACTACATTGCCTGCAGTGACGTTCTCCGTTTTATAGCCCCATTTTTGTAGGTATCCTCTCATTGGACTGTGGCCAGTAAGAAGACCCGTTGTAATTCTTACCTGATTACTCATCTTCAGTAGTTCTTCAGTTCTGCATTTTTTCGGTTCTTAGATGAATGTTTTTCCGTGGTGCATGAGAGGGGCTTCTTTTCACCGTTTTCTTTGTTTTCGATTGACCCAGTCCCGTATGCATCCTCGGATCTCAGATTAAGTAATCCCGAGTGCGGGTTATAAGCCAATGTACGGATATAATGAGACCTTTCTTGCTAGTTCATCAGCTTTTTCATTACCCTCGATCCCACAGTGTACTGGAACCCACATCAAAGTTATTTTGTTGTGTTCTAAGAGGACACTGATTTCTTCTCGGTATTCCCATACCCGTCACTTTCGGGTAGAAAGAGAGATTAGTTTCTAATACCAGCAGTTGTAAGGACACTAAAATTTCATTATTTTGAAAAAACCCGGGGAGAACGAAGTTATTATTACAGTTTGCTTTAGAGATGCTCTTAATTGACAAGACGACCATCTTATGCCATGTGTTTTACAAAAAAGATTTAATCCCATGCAATGCTAGGTTATATTTAATGACCAACATTCTCTTTAAATTACAAAATAATGTATAAAAAGACTAATTCAAATGATATGTAAGATTAATGCCATGTGTTTTTTATAATAAATGGACCAACATTTCCTCCGAAATTACAAAATAAGATATTAAGACTAATTATTGATATTGTTAAAAAAAATTTGTCTGTTTATTAAAAACAATTGTATCATAATTTACCACTGTCTGTTAATGGCAACACAATTATTCACACAGAAAAAAATCTGACAATAAATATAGTTCAAACTAACTTTGTATACTTCACTGTATTTCGTTCAGCTGCTCGTAAAATAAAAAATGTCTCCTTTCGCATTCTGACCAGCGCTAAATACTCCCGCCTCCGCTTTTGGAAATTCGTAGCCGTTCTTTAATCTTCGAAAAGTTTTGAATGCTTCTAGACCTTAAGGTTGGATTCACGGTGGTTCGTCGATTCGAGGTACGCAAACAAACAGAGAAGAGCTGGCTCGGCCATTCTCGTAATCATATGCACAAAATATTTTTTATTTTGATGTTGCAGTAAAAAAGGGTATTATACATAAAGTTGTATACCATACAAAGAAAAGGTATAGAGATGATTAACATTGCAAATAACCTTTTTTCCAAAAAATTAGTAACCTATTCTTAATGATTCTTTTCTCTCAATACATGCAATTTTTTTTATTATTAAATAGAATGGCGACCATTTAAAATGATTTTGATTGTTAAGTTAACGGAAATTCGGTCGAAAGGTTAAAGAGAACCAAAGATTTAATTGTCGACGTTTCGAAACTTTTTTTCATCTTCAGGAAGTTTAAAAACAAAATCCCAAGATTTGCCAACACCTCAAAACTGTAACTATTCTTTGATCTAGGAAAAGTTTTGAATACTTCAGACCTTAAGGTTAAAGTCACGGTGGTTCGTATTATACATAACATAAAATTGTATACCATACAAAGAAAAGGTATAGAGATGATTAACATTGCAAATAACCTTTTTTCCAAAAAATTAGTACCTTATTCTTTATGATTCTTTTCCCTCAATATATGCAATTTTTTTTGTTTGTTTAATAGAATGGCGACCATTAAATATGATTTTAATTGTTAAGTTAGCGGAAATTCAGTCGAAAGGTTAAAGAGAACCAAATGTTAAATTGTCGACGTTTCGAAACTATTTTGGTTCATCTTCAGGACTCTGAAGTTTAAAAAGAAAATCCCAAAATTTGCCAACACCTCAAAACTGTATCTGTTTTTTTTAATAGAATGAAAATGGATGCATTTCTTAGTAACCAATAGTTTATTCTTTGATGTAATACATACTTTTTTCAATTTTTATCTACAAATTTCATACAATAGTAAAAAAATAATTTAGTAGGAAAACCAGTGCAAACAGGATATGACGATAAACTGGATTAAACGTAGAGATGATGTCGACAATTCACCAAAAATTTAACGGAAGTTCGGATATTTTTCAGTCACAATGTAAATTTTTCATTATTACTGCTCTACAGGATTTCGTTGCTTCCGAAAAAGTTGTAAATTATTCAATTTAAATTACATCAGACGACTAGATCCGAGAATTTCGGGAAGTTAAAAATCCGTTGAAAATGAGTTAGATATTCATGAAATTGTTTCATTAAAAGTTTCATATTATTAGGAAAAGTTGGATTTCAGTTATATTACAGTTTAGAAGCTAGATACATAAAATATGATTATAATAAAAAATATTCTCAAATATTATAAAGTAAATTAATATACAACGCAATATTCAGTTGTTAACACTGCGGGCGGGGCGTCCGGTCTGTGAGACTTGGATGTGATGTAAACGTTAGGCATTTCTCGACAATATTTTGTAACACTCTGTGGATCCACCTACCTTTCTAACTTTAACAGTAGTACGACTGTAGTGAATGGTGATTTGATAAGTCGTCTCTATAAACACTAATAAAGCGAAGAGTCTTTAAAACCCTACGCCCCGGTTGATGTTATTTGTTTTGTAACCCACCTTTTGCGCTTTCGTGGTAAGTTTAAATTTATTCTACTTATTTCCTATTTTTATTATCCGAAATTTAATATATAAAATATTACGTGATCTTGGACGGTTTTCCAATATGATATACCTACTATTCTTAGAAATCAAATTATTATTATTTTTATTAGTATTGTTACAATCCGGCCCTGTCGGCGACCGAGGATCGACCGCGGTTGCGGTGCATATTAGTCACCGCTTTGTCAGCCACCGCCGCAGTCTGGCAAAGTCTAGAACATCGCGTCACGAAAGTAGAAGGGTCCCGGACTCTGGAGAAACAGATGGAATGGTCTAGAATTGTGATTTGGAAATATAAAAAGGACCTCGCAACTGGAAAGAATCAAAAACCATGATGGTAGTATGGTAAAAGGAAAGAAATGCGTATTAAAAAAATGGAAGGAATACTTTAAAGTTTATTTGAGAAAGAGGATACACAAGTACAGGCCCCATTCAGAGTAAAAGTTGCAATGAAAGTGAGATTAGTACGACAGAAATTGTGGAAGCGTTGAACAGTATGAAATAGGGTGAAGCTGCTGGGTACGGCAGGATAACAGTTGAAATGCTGAAGGCTGGACAAAACGTGGTAGCTAGTTTGCTGTACCTTTGTTAGAGGAATGGTAGCGTACCAGACGACTGGTGCAAAGCCGTAATCATGCCAATTTACAAGCAAAAAGGTTAGCAGCAAGACTGTAAGAACTATCGAGGTATTAGTTTACTCAGTATAGTCGGCAAACTGCATGCAAAGATATTGATTAAAAGAGTAACGAATGAAACTAAAAGATGAGATGTGCAAGCAGGATTTAGAAGAGGAAGAAGATGTATGGATCGGGTCTTTTCATTACGAGGTATAATCAAGAAATTCTTGGCTAAAAGTCAAAAGGTCTATTGCGCATTTATAGACTTGGAAAAGGCCAATGACAGAGTGATGAGGAGTGATTGTGGTCGACATTGCCTATGTATGGGGTGAGCGTTAGTTTAATACGAGCACTGAAATCATTTTACAAGGATTCCACAAGGATAACCAGAGCTTGCATGGACTGGTTTAAAATCGAAAAAGTTGTAAGACAGGTTTGTGTGGCTTCGACATGGCTGTTTAACTTATACATAGACGATTGCTTATAGGAATTTGAAAGAGAGTGCGTATAGATTGAAAATGAATGATTTTATCGTCAAATGCCTTCTTTACGCCGATGATCAAGTCATATTGACGTCATCTGAAGAGGAGTTGCAGGCGATAGTTAATGTTATGCATGATGCCCTAAAAATTAAAGGGATGAAAATAAATGTAAGCAAAACGAAAGTAATCGTTTTTGAAAGAAAAGAAAGCGTGACAAACTGTAAAGTTTCGAATCAGGGAGAAAGAATGAAACAAGTAAATGAATTTAGGTTCAAAGTTTACGAGAGATAAAAAGTATGACAGTGACGTTGAGCGGAGGGTTTTGGCAGGAGTACAAATGAATAAGGCACTGCATAGCTTTATGAACAGCCAAAAAGTGTCAAAAAAGGCACGTCTAGCTGAGCATAGAGGTGTGTTGGTTCCTACACTAATGTATGGTATTGAATGTTGGGTTTGACAAAAAAAGCATGAAAATAGGATTAATGCTACGGAGATGAGTAGCCTGAGAAGTATAGCCAGAGTGACTCGGTTGGATAAAGTAAAGAATAGTGAGATAAGAGAACGCTTTGGTGCAAAAGAAGATGAGTTTACAAAAAAAGACAAAAGAATGCTTAGATGGTTTGGACACGTAGAAAGAATGGATGAAGGAAGATTGACGAAACAAATTTATAAGGCGAGTGTGAATGGACAAGTCGGTAGAGGTCGACCTCGGCGAACATATCTCGATCAGATCAATATTGTTTTGAAGAAAGGCCAGGTCAAGAGTACCAACAACCGACGAGCATGTATGAGAGCACTAATGAAAGTAGAGGAAGCAAAAGATGTGCAAGGAAGTGGTCTCTGCCTACACCTACGGGAAAAAGGCGTGACTATATGTATGTATGTATGTTTTTACTGACCCCCTTGCCAGTCCTCGGCACGTTTTTTACCAGTATATTGGATTAGGAAAATTATAATATGACATTGAAACTGCGCGCATGCGTAGTTCACGCACTAGTTCTATCTCTCTTACTCTCATGCAAAGGATCCCTGAAGAAATTTATGAATCCTGGCGAAACTAATTGGAATAATCGGATATTTTGATCAAATTATTGCATGGTCGTCGGTCTTTGAAAAGTGTGCCACATTTAAATTAAATCTGATCACTTAAAGTAGGGAAAAATCGAGGCCAAAGAGTCAGTTACAAACAAACATACCCGTGAAACTAATATGAGCGAGTGAATGACTAACGGAAAACCTTACAAATGAACTATTAAAATAAATCAATTTGCATACATACATATCTTTAACTATTTATCAGATAATGCTAAACTAGAGATGAACAAAACGAAATTTAGTTCAACCATCACTTTATCATTGGGACAAAGTTGACTAATATATAACTGAAAGTGAAGGAATCGGCTATAAATTTTTAAATAGGACCCAAATAGTATAGATTTTCCGATAAGTAACAAAAATAATTCATTGTTAAAAGTGGTAGCCCATATTTGGAACACCTCCTTTACTTTAAACAAATATAGAGCTCTGTACCTAATCTTTTCTAATCATAAGCGAAACGTTAGGAATTTTAACGATTTGATCCTAGAATTGTGATAAGTAGAGAACAATTAATTAAATCTAGAAGTTATAACACTAATAACAATTTAGTAATTATTTGGCGCATTTAAAATAAATCTCGATATTTAAACTTATCCATTTTCGAACTAAATCTAATTAATGACCTAAAATGCTATGAAAAAACGTAAGATTTTTATTTGGAATTATTAAATGTTTTAACATAATCCTTAATTTATTTTATTTCGAAGTAAAATATCAAGATAACTAACAGTGATGCAAGCATCATTTTTAATGATTTAATTAATAAAAATCATCTTTTTTGACTACACTAATATTAAAATTCCTTCAATATAATGGGTGTTGCTGTCAGACAAGCAACATTTTAAGTTTAAAACGGTATTTTGAACATGTAAATAAACTACTGGACAAAATAAACGCACCATTTTAATTAATCTAAATATTTACAATATAAAAATAAAACTAAGTTACATTGAAATAATATTAAACAAATACAAACAAGTCCAACATGACTTTAATTTGCGTTATTGTTTCTTTAAAAATTTGTTATTGCTGGAAATGCATAAATGAGCTAGCTTAACTCCAAATTAAAAAAAAAAATAAATGCATCTGGGTCAACTCTAATACCGTATAGGCCCTCCTCTACTTTTCATCACTGCATTTATGCGTCGAGGCTTGCTTGATATCAAATGTTCAACAAAAGCTTTCGGAATAATCTTCCATTCTTCAATAACGGCCTCTATTAGTTGGTTGTGATTAGCAACAGGGGGTCTACGACTTTTAATATTTTTTTTGAGATAGTCCCATAGATGCTCTATAGAATTCATGTCAGCACTGTTAGGTGGCCGCTCTAATAAAGGAAAATTAACATCATTTAGGTAGCCAATAACCTTTCTGGCCACATGGGGACGAGCGTTGTCTTGTATAAATAAAAATTAGTTCCGAAAATTATACACGCTAGGATCTACAAAAAGTGCGAAGAAAACAAAGAAAGAAAAGAAGAAACGCAGTTTGAATTCCGCAATTCCCTAGGTACACGCGAAGCCCTTTTAACTTTATAAGTTCTGATCCAGAGATGCCGTGATGTCAGTTGTGACGTCCTCATTTGTTTCCTTGACTACACCAAAGCTTTTGACCATTGTCAACACCGGAGTTGATCACCGCTTTGCAAAGAATAGGTAAAGACGATAAGGACATTCAAATAATCATCAATTTGTACTAGAACCAGCGTGCGCAAATCAAAGTCGAAGATCAATTGACCGACCAGGTGAAGATCATGCGAGGAGTGAGGCAGGGCTGTGTGCTCTCGCCGACTCTCTTTAACATATACTCTGAATAAATCTTCGCTGAAGCCCTCACGAACTTAGAACTGTGAATGCGAATAAACGGGAAATATATCAAAAACCTTACCGACGATCAATCGCATCAATTCGGACCCAGGGGCGCTACTGGCAGGGAGTAAGGAGATCGATAGAGTAGACATATTCGCGTACCTCGGAACCATTCTTAACTCGCAATGGGACCACGCTGAGATCAGGTCCACATTTACCAGGATGCGACCCTAACTGTGCTGCGGTGACCTGAGTTTAGGCACCAAGTTGCGGATAATAAGATGGTGTGTTTTTCGGGTGCTGCTATACGGAGTCGAGTCCTGGACCCTGACTCAGGCTACTGAAAAAAAAGATCGAAGCCTTCGAGATGTGGATTAACAGGAAAATATTGAAGATATCTTTGGTGGAACATGTCACCAACTCAAAGTCCTGCGGCGCATGAGAAAAGAGACAGAAGTGCTAAACATAGTGAAGCGGCGAAAGCTTAAGTACCTCGGTCATGTAATGCGCAATGAAGAAAAATATCGAATTCTTTAACTCGCCATGCAAGGCAAAATATTTGGCAGGAAGGGACCGGGACACAGTAGTATCTCGTGGCTGAAGCACCTCCGACAATGGTTTGGAGTAACATCCGCAGAGCTGTTTCGGAGAGCCGTCAACAAAACTATGATAGCCTTGATGATCGCCAACATCCGGACAGGATAAGGCACCATAAATGAAGAAGAACCTGTCTAGCCACATGGCGACGAGCGTTGTCTTGTATGAATAAAAAATTAGGTCCAACAAACGGAGCAACGGGTTGTTCGATAATAATGTTGTCTAAGTAATACTGGGCATTCATATACCTCGTACGAATAGGGACCAACTTCGTACGAGCTTCGAAGCAAATTCCCCCCCAAAACATTTTAGAGCCACCACCAAAAGGTCATACAGTAAGTTATCAATAAATAAAGATCATTGAGAAAATATTAGTGGTACGGACATTTTGTTCAGGAGTTTAGTTTTTGTCTTGGAATTTTTTTAAGCTATAAAAAAATTAATAAAATCATAGGTACTCAGAGAATTGGAGCATTTTTCAAGCGTTTAAACTGCATTCATAGTGCGGTTTTTTGCATTGTAGATCCAATTATTTTGAAAAATCTTCAACCAAAGGTTTATTTAAATCGTGATACAACATCGAATTAAATAATGAAACATGGATAAAGGAAAAACAGGCATATTCAAAAATGCAAGAAAACGATTTGAGCTTAAAACATGCTTTTTCATCACTGATTCTGTAAAAACCTAAAAGACAACCTTTGTACTTGTTTCTTTAACCACAGTTCTCGACGAGTCATAGTCGTGTGGTTATTTTTATATTATTAAAAATAATCTTCAGCATTTTAGATCGAATTAGATGTCACAAAAATTTTTTTCTTATTTTAAAGATGTCCAGGATGAAAAAACCGGCAGTAATAATTATCGAAAAAGTTTAATACGAATTTTTTTTTTACATATTATGTATTTGAAGAGCTACAAATTTGTTACCTATTAACAACAGAAGTGGACTTCCATGTAGTATTCACTTCACTATTCTATATATAATTCTAATATGTCTGTCAGTGTCAGATATAAAAATATCGGTTTTGATTTTTGATTTTGGAAAAGATATATTTTGTGCAATTTAAAGTAATAAAATAGTTTCACAAAGTTATATATACTTTTATTACGATATTACGATATAATATATCATAATAACATTTTGTCTTCCTAATATTAATGTTAGTTTTAAGTTAGGTACATTCAAATGTATAATATTTTTTTTGTATATCCCTGTTATAAACTGTTATAGTCTTTTGAAATTATAGTAATAGTAATAAATAGTTAATAGAAAATGAACTAGAATTTGAATCTGTCTAGTTCCTATTCTGACATTTCACATGATATTGATTTCTTTAATGTCAGTTTTTGTCTTTGAAAATACGTTCATTATTATAACATATTTTATTTTATTGCTTGTATTTTTATTATATTTATTATTTGGTAACTCAGTAATAACCTCACCATTTTTATTGTGGAATTCCTTACTTCGTGAAATCTATTCATAAATATAACTAACAAAAGACACCGATGAAAAAAAATTATTGATAATTTTGTAGTTTTTATTTAATATATTGTAAAATTTTCTACATTTACGTTTTTTGTTTACTTCAGTTATTTTCTGTTAATTTCCATATTTCATGAACAATCTGACAACGCTGCAAATGTTCACAATGATGACGTGAACGCAACTTTATTTGGCTTTTGCCATATATATGTAGCTTTTATTATTTTATATTATTATTTTTTATTAAATTTAAACTTTGTTCTGGAGTCGGAAACGGCGGCAATATTGAGGTTAATCTCCTTCAATAGATGTGAATGAAGTTGAATAATTTGCGTGTCAGCAGTTCCCAAAAGCGAAAATGATACTAAACTAAAAATGGGTCAGTGGAAGTTGGTGGAATGCAGTTTATGATTACAGTGACCTTAAAGTCTAAGGCAAGCTTTATTAATCTAATGATTTAATCTTATGAACTGTGGAATTGGCCATTAAGCAAGTTAATAAAAATTAAAAAAAATTTATTATGACCATATATTATCAGGTCTGTATATTTTGTATTTTATAATATTG
The DNA here is from genome assembly GCA_950111635.1 of Agelastica alni. NCBI lineage: Eukaryota > Metazoa > Arthropoda > Insecta > Coleoptera > Chrysomelidae > Agelastica > Agelastica alni. The sequence goes on from OX467710.1 coordinate 64,539,861, forward strand.
TGTATTTATTATATAAGATTATGTATTATTATTTTTTATATCCTTATTTGCTCTATCTTTATTAAATACTCCGTGCAATTGTCTCAATTTTTTGTAAAAACCCATAAAATAAATTGTTTTCATTATGCGGTCGATCAGCTAACTTAAGCACTTTACAAAATAATAATCTTGTAAATAATAAGTTGATCGGTCGGGGTACCCCAATTTAAGCAAATATGTCTTTTTTCTTCTTATCACGGCCTCTCCTCACGAAAGTTGACGATCCATATGACTAACATTGTCCTGGATACAGCAGCTCTAAATATCTCAGTCAAAGTGCACCTGAACCATCTTCTAAGGTCCCTCAACCAGGAGTTCTGACGTCTTCCAACAGATCTTCTTTCATGAATCTTTCCTTTAATTATTAGCCCCAGTAATTCGTATTTTTTGCATCTCATAATATGGCATAATATGGTTAATAATTTTTTTTACTCGTCTTAATATCTCTTCGTATGTAACTTGGTGAATCCATGAGATACGAAGCATGCGGCGATATACATACATCTCAAAAGCCACGATCCCTCTCTCAGTTATTGTATCGAGAGCCCAGCCTTCACAACCGTACAGTAATACACTGAAGATATAGCACTTGACCATGCGCACTCTGAGCTCCAAGCTCAAATTAAGACTGGTGACAAACTGCTTCATTCTGGTGAAAATTTTCTTGGCTTACTCCATTCTATCTCCCGCTTCGGGTCGCACAGCGAGTTGATTATGGTGCCAAGATATTTGAAGGATGATACCTGTTTTGCCATTGATCAAAAGCGTTTCGGTGATATGTGCCTTGGAGAAAACGATCAATTTGGTCTTGGAAATGTGTATTCCGAATCGTTCACTGTGTTGTGTAATCTGGTCCATCAGTTCCTGCAAGTCTGATTTGTTATAGGCTAGGACCACGGTGACGTCTGCGTATCTTATATTATTGATGCATCCTCCATTCACTTTAATACCTCCCATATCTTCCTATAAAGCCTCTCTGAAAATGGCTTCCGAGTAAATATTAAACAGGAGTGGAGATAAAATGCACCCCTGCCGTACTTCCTTTCTTATTGACACGGCATCCGACTTCCCCCTGTCTGCTCTCACCTCCGCAGTTTGGTTTCAGTACAGCTGGTATGTCTTAGGGTATGCTTAATCTCTGAGATTGGTGGGATTATACGGTCAAATTCAGATTTAAGATCTAATAGATGTTAAAATGATAAAACGGTGTTAAAATGTAGGAATCGCCTTATCACCATTCAATATTAATTTTTGTGAGTCAATGATAATTTTATTAATTTTGCTATAAGTCAATAACTAAACTTAAAAAAACATAATTAAAGTAAAGATTTTGCGAAATGCTACTGGAATGTACGTAAGCAAGCTGTGCGGTACAGTGACGTCACAGCCAATGACAAAGATGTTCCAGTACCTTCCTGACCAATATGGAATATTCTATAGAACGGTTTGGATACGTTTTTTTTTTTTTAAGAAAATAGTCGCAAAAAGGGTAGACCTATCGTGTGGGCCGCGGACGGCCCGCACTGCGACTATTAGAAGGGGAAGGGATTATCGAAAGAAAATGATTGTGGACAAGCTTTTTAAAAAGTTGCAGGTCATAGTTCTCTGAAAAAACTGATTTTGTAAGCTTATTCCATTCCGTAGCAGCCCTGTAAAAAAAGGATTCTTGATGAAGATTGGTCCTTGTAGTGTGAATCTTGAGAGTAAATGTGTGAGACTGATTAGCTTGCCAAATTCTTCGGCCGAATATGGCCAATGATGGTAGGGGAGTTTTTATTTCTCTGAAGCATCTGCCATGGAAATATCTGTAGAGCAATGACTGGTCTGCAACTCTTCTTTTATGTTCTAGAGGGTGAAGGGTATCTGTGAGAGTTGAGCTGTTTATCAAGCGAATGGCTCTTTTCTGAATGGAATCTAGAAGACGAAGAGAATGCCTTGGTGCTGAACCCCAAATGTGCGAGCAATACTCCAGTAGAGGTCGGATTTGAGTCTTGTACGTCGTCAACAGTTGATCAGGAGTAAAAAACTTTCTGGCTTTCCACAGAAAACCTAGCCTCTGGCTTGCCGACTTTGCGATGTTAGCAACATGGTCATGCCAAGACATATTATTGGACACCGTGACTCCCAAAATCGAGATGGAGTGACTTGGTTCAAGGATATTTCCGGACATTATAATGGGATGATTTGGGGAATTCACTTTTTCGGTAAACGTGTCACTTTGTGTTTTTTGGGCGTTGAACTGAATCTCTATTTATGAAGTCAACCTGTACCTGCATGAGTCTATTTGTATCATTCACCGAAAGTGATCGATATAATGTGAAAGTTGAGACAAGTGTGTTCGCTAGTTGATATAAATAAATGTGTAAATAAATTCGAATCCCGAGTGTTATTTAAGTAAAAACGTTTTATTAATCATCACTAAGACAATGAGATGACAATACTAATGCCAACCAAAAGGACAAAAATAGGAGTAAAACTAAATTAAATACCTTGATAACTAAACTAACGGTTTCAATATAATTTTGATCAATATCTTTATTTTGATCACTTAGGTCTAAGACATTCAAACAATAAATAAAATAATTAGTTTCTGTCAAGTCCGGCACTCTTTTCTTATTAACTTTCCAGTGGGAAGTTATGGTAATGGGTCCGATATCGCGATATCCCGAATTTTGACATATCTTTACATTTCAAGGTCTCCAGAGTCGAATACAATAGTTTTTAAGTGCACATCTGTGTGTGTATGTACGTAAGTTCGTATGTGCGTTCGATATCGACGTGGGACCAAATGCATTCGACGCATAATTACGCAACTTAGAACTGATTAAATTTTCAACAAAAGCAGTCAAGCTGTTTTAATGGAAAATCAAAAAACTGAAAAAAATGGTAAACTACCTGAATTTTGCAATTTATAAATTATACTATTTTTAATACAGAATTTTAAGATCTTTTGAATAATATTAATATTGCATGTTAGGAATATTTGTATGAAAAACATGATGATAATATTTCATAAAAAAAAAATAGTTTTAAAAAACAAAAATAGGAATTGGAGAATTTTAAAATTGTGTCAGTATTGAGACGCTATAGCAGTGAAAAATTATTGTTAGTAATAATTAAGCATTGTTTATAACAATTGAATATTGTCACTAACAAATAATTATTAATCATAATAATTAAAAAAAATTTTATTTATTATAAACAATTGAAAAAAGCTCCCGCTCATGAAATGATAAAAAAAGTTTGAAAGAATAAACAGAATATTATTTATTATAATTTGCTATAAACAATGGAATCGTTTTTTATAATAATTTTAATAATAATAATTATAACAACGAAACATATGGTTATTTTATTTTTCCACCTAAAGTTAGTCGTGTGGGTCACAACCAAACCACTGATATAAACTAGGAATGAAAATGGACACAATGTTTAATCAAGTATAAAGCAGGAATTAACAGTTTTTTTATTATAATGAAACCTTTTGAATTTAAAAAATACACGCACTGTAAAAAAACATGATAAAATTTTAGTAATTAGTTTTCAACAACTTATTTAATCGTTAAATTAAAATTCAAAGAATTCAATATTCTTGTTACAGTCACATAAATACAATTAGTGAAGCAACTTATTCAACTAGTATATCTCACTTTAATAATTTATTCGTAGACCAATGGTATAAAAATAAAACCAATAAAGAAAATTATTTTATTATTTTAAGGTCAAAAAAAATTTTTATTTACCTATTTATTTGACTTATACATAAATAACGCCACAACTTACAAATAATTATAATCATATATGCAACAAATTATGCACCACATCTGCATATTACCCGAGGCTCTATAGAGAAGCGATTGAAATACATAATTATTGGACAATAAATATTGTTACCGCCTGTAGTTTACTGATTTTTTTCCTTCTCTACTCAGGATTCTTTTTTCTGTTGGTATGTTGTCCCTGACGATTCGTGGTAACCTGTCTTCATTCATCCTGCCGACGTGTGCGTTTCAGTATCTTCGTCGAGCTCTGCACCATCTTACGATATCACTGGTGTCAGCTTGTTTTTTTAGGTCTTCGTTCCTTTTCTTATCCAGAAGGGTGTTGCCTGTTATTGCGCGTATTGATTTCATCTCTGTTGTTCTGAGCATTTTTTTGGTTTTTGATGTATCGGCTCTTGCCTCTGCTCCGTAGGTCATTACTGGCCTTACGCATATTTTATAGATTCGTGACTTACTCCGAATGCTTATCTGTTTGTTTCCCCAAATGCTTTTTAGATGACCAGAGATTGATGCAGCTTTGTTAACGTTTCGTTTGACTTCTTCCTCCAAATTTCCCCGGCTGGAGATCTTGCAGCCCAGGTAGTCGAAATCCTGACCTGTTCAATCGGTATGTCATAAATTACTGGTTAACATCATGGGTCTTTTGCGATAGTCATCGATCATCTTTTCTTTTTGTGATGAGGAATCCATTTCATTTCTTGTTTTGATAATCTATAGTCCGCCATACGCTTTACATGTCCATGCCAAGAGAGTTGTCTTTGTTCCATATCCTTAATGATCGTATTCTCCAATCCCATTATTTGTCGGATGTCTTAGTTTCTTCCTCTATCTGCACGAAAAATCATTGCTGCTCGTCCAAGTGCAGTCATTTCTGTAGCTTTTAGCATTCTTTTATTCCTCTCGGTTATTCTCCAAGTTTCTGAACTATAGAGTAGTCTACTTTTTATTATTGTGTTGTATATGTTGTATTTTCTCTGGCTGGTTGTTTGTTTACTCCATAAAATTCTATTTAGACATCCAATTGCTTTCCCTGCCTGTACTATTCTTGTTCTTATTTCTTTCTCATCTTTCCCTGTTTTATTGAATGCTATTCCCAAGTATTTGTAATCTTCACATGCTTCTACAAAATCTAAGTTTTTTAGTTGTTAGTTCTGGTTTTCCTTCCCAACGCTGAGGTATCTACTTTTTTGGATGGTCATAGTGAGGCCCCATTTCTCATAAGTTTCTTTCAGTTTGCGCGTCATGTATTCAAGGTCTTCTCTGTCTCCTGCCAAAAATTTTATCTGGTACATCAATAAAGTCTTTTGAAAACATTATTTTGGATATACCACGTTATGAAAGAAAATCTTTAAAAGTGATATAATTGTTGGTACCAACAAAACCTTTTCACCATTATTAGCCGGTACCCATCTATACAACAACAAAATATTTATAGATTAGTATCAAGTAAAAACAAACTGTAAGTATTTTCATTAAAATAATAAAGATAAAGACCATAAACAATTTTCACGTTAATCAAATGTTAAACATAAACTACACAAAGTTGGTACTTCTACCAAAAACGTTTTCTCCAAAATATGTTTTTTTTAGTATTTTAAGACATAATGAATTTCCAATAATTTTCTTTAGGAACAGTTCATTTCACTCACATATATTAAATACCACTCACTTTATTTTTTATTTGTATTATGTGCATTTAATAAACATTATCATTTTAATACTATACTGCCAGGTGGTTTTGGAACAGGAAGTTACAAAAACCTGTAATGAACTCGATTTCTAAAAACAGTTTATTATTTTTTTTGGCAATCGGGATCTTTATGAATTTTATTGGCAACACGAATTGTATCGTTTTGATAAATTGTTGATTTTGTTGGCTTTATGCACATCTTCAAAGAGAAAAATAATAAAAATTTTATCTACGCATTTACTGAGTTTTAATGTTAAACATATTGTTTTTAATTATTATTTATACAAAAAGAACTATAAAAGTCTGTCTAAGAATTTTTTAAACATTTATTGTATTTTCCGAGGTTTTAATGTCCGGGTACCCCAGGTAGTGTGATATTCACCTTATCTAACGATCATACTCATAAACTAGAAACCTTTACCCCTATCAATGAAGACAGCGCATGATTCCACATGTCTCACTCCAAACAATCGCAGTAACAGACACAAGACGTTGTATGATTGGGTGCTACTATTAAAGGCCAAACTCATGGTACCTTCATATCCAGAACGAGCCAAGCAAAACTGCTTTCTGAATTTTTTCTGCCAAGATGCTATATACGTCTTTAGACGAATTAAACTTTCATAACCGAATAAGATGGGCAGGTCAAGTAACAAGATCATAAGACAACAGGTTCATAAAAAACAGTATTCCTTGAGAGACCAGATGGCAGAAGATTAATAGGTAGACCCAGAAAAAGATGAAAGGATGCTGTCGCAGCAGGTCTGTCTAGGATGGAAGCCCTGCAAGTGGAAGCACAAGATCGCAGGAGATTGAGAGCAATAGTGGATGCGGCTAAGACTTACCCAGACTTGTAAAACCAGGAAAGAAAGAAAGAAAAAAAGAAAGAAAGAAAGAAATTTATCAATAATGAGGATTACCGTATTTAAGTTACAACCCGGGTAGAGTTTTTAGAGCTCGGGAAGAAAGTTCCTTTTTTGCTTTTGATTTATTTACTTTAAACAATGACATACATTCTTCTTTTACCATGATGAAAAGTACAATGTCTAGCTTGAGTTGGATGTCTTGTTACAAAGCCATTATTTCAATAAATTATACATCCAGCATTCTCCACGACACTCTCGATTTTCTACGGGACATACGGTATGACTGACTGCTCATCGATAACAAAGGCAGTGAAAATACATCTCCCTAAGAGCTGTGTTGTATCTGGTAATGTATAATGCATAGACAGTACATGCCGACAGTACATAAGAGTTTCTTAGTGTGTTCCACATGATCTGCAGGCAATGTTAACATCCTGTTTTAATATTTAACGTCTTTAAACCTCGGTTGCAGTAGTGGACAACGAACAAAGATGACTTAAATAGACTTTCGAAATGTGGGTCTACAGACGGATACTCAGGGTTTCTTGGGTAACAAACGCAGAGATATTGAGGCGAGTAGATAAAGAGGCAGAATTAGTGAACACGGTAAAAGCAGAAAAACTTGCTTATCTGGGTCACGTTATGCGCGGAGAAAGCTAATAATACAAGTGAAAATACAGGGTAAACGAAGTATGGGAAGAAGACGCACTTCATGGCTAAAGAACTTAAGAGAGTGGTATCAATGTACTTCAATATAATTATTCCGAGCAGCTGCATCCAAAGCAACAATCGCCATGATGTTAGCTAACCTTTTAAGAGGAGTCGGCACGTGAAGAAGAAGATATTCATTATGATATTTACTACGACTGTCTTTTTGAGTGGTAACTATATTTGGAAAAGCGGTATATAGACCAATGCCATTCGTAGCTCCCATATATAGGCTTAAAGGATAATCCTGAAGCTTCCTGATTGTTAGTCGCCCACAAATATCCCGTTCGAAAAACAGCCTACTTCAAGTTTTCTGCCTCTTTACTATCAGACCAGAGCACTGCCTAGCTTCACCTACCTATTCAACTACGGTACAATCCAGCCTTTGATGCTCCGCTTCATGGCCTGCTTTGCAATTATTTGCATTTTTTGTGACCAGTTTATTGGCCTTCCCGTTACATGTTGTGCCAGAATAAACAGGGAATCACCGTAACAGAGCCTAGTTGCTTTTGGTTAATTATTAATTCCTAAATTGCATCATCATCAAAGACCTAATGTAAAATTATTATTTATTATTAGTATTTCTCACACATATTCGATAAACAAAATTTAAAAACCAAAAAATCAAAAAATATATGATAATGTTGGCAAACTTAAGGTTAACAAAACAATTATGTATTATCGGTTAAACCATTTACGAACGACAATACGAGTATCTTTAATGAAAGAAAGCACTTTGTGCTTTGAAATTTAGACAACGTTCAGTTACTTTTAATTAACTCTAGAAATATTCCATTTTAAAAATTGCCTACACGTGATGGATATCAATAAGTTGTTTGCTTGTACTAAAGCACTTTATCGAAAAGCTTATTGAGTTTTAAAACAACGATTTTTACGAGTAAAATTCGGTTTTGCCAATTTAAATGTTTTATTTAAGCATTACCCAAATCAACATATTTTTACTTTTTAAGATTTTAGGACCCTATTTATAGTTTTTTAAATTTAAAAAATTGTTTTTTAAATAAGAAAATTTGCCTCCAGTAGCTTTATAGGTATTTACAGCAAACATAAAAAATTATCTTCGGTAAAAAATGTATGTAAAAATCTAGACACGCGGTAGCGTGTCAAGCCAAGTTTAAGCTAACAGAATGGCGAGCGGTACCGTGTGTAAGTAATATTACACGAACCATTTGGAGCCACTTTTGACCCCCTCATAACTCAAAAACTATGTCACATAAACTTGTCAAATTCGGCACATATTTTAAAACTTGCGAGAAACATATGTGCTCCAAATTTCATAAACACACCTCAAATAGTTATTTAGATATTAACGTCCAAAAATCGTCATTTATATCACTGACTGACCTATAGATCAAAACTCTAACCCAGTTCCAGATGACCTACCTAGTTCAAATTTGGCATCCAGATAGGTAGTTGGGTAAATACAAAGAAATAAATCAAAAACTAGTAAATTTTTATTATTTTATTATAATTTTTCAATTAATTAATTCTATTAGGAACACTTACTTATAGTGCCTGTAATGTAAGAATCAGCAATTAAAATTGATGACAGCCGGTCTTTATGTAGATTTTAAGGTCTTTACGTGAATATATAACGAGTGGAATACCACCCTTAATTTTTTTTAATCCAAACATATCAGTTTTAGTACTTATAACTAAGAGTATAGTCAAACTTTTGTATTTATAACGGTATTAACTGGGATTTAGTACTAATTATACAAGAAAATAAAGAAAATAACACAAAAAAGACAATTATAACCCATTAACGAAGGAAAATACAGTAGGATAACAGAACCTATTTGGTATTAATTTTATTATTATTAATTTCTGTACGGAAAGTAATGATATCCCATCAAAAACATAAAGGGAAATAAGAGCCAAGTTCAATATTATGATATACTTATGCCTTGGTTGTTGACTTCAACAACCAAAGAAGTGAGATCTAAATGGGTGCCAAGTTCAATGGTTAGTCCTAAAATTTATTTATAACAACATAAAATATTTTATAACAACTGACTTTGAACTTGGCACCCATATAGATCTCACTTCTTTTGTTGTTGAAGTCAACAACCAAGGCATTTATCATAATATTGAACTTGGCTCTCATTTCACATTTATGTTTTTAATGGGATTTTTCTTTCAGCACCCTGTATCTTTAAGGGCAGAGGAACATTTCTTGATGGCCAATTTAAAAATTGGGCAGGTGTAAATATCAATTTGGAATTTGAAAAAAAAACCTGCGAGTGATACGAGCATAACAGTGCAAACCGTCTCCGCAAGGTTCATTCTGTTGGAGAACTGGTTGATTGCACGTGAATTTGATTTTGGTACCAGTTTTTTTCCGTAAGCAGCAGCTATTCGTCTTAACTATGTTTACATGCATGACTACGTATGTCAAGGGTTGCAATGTATTTTTTGGGGAACAACAATATTAATGTGTTACCTAGGCCACCTCGGACCCCAGACCTTAATTTTATTAAAGATATCCCTAGTAGAACCGAATGTTGGAAAAACATCGGCGCAACCTCGCGCCAATATTGGAATATTGGGGCTATATTGGTGCACCATATCAATACTTAGCCAATATTGGCCCAATATTGATTCTCAATATACCGCCAAGATTCGGTTGCGAATGTTGGCCAGACATTGGCGCAATATTGATCAATATTGCCAATATATAGCCAATATTGGATATATATAGGCTCCAGCTTTTTTGTAATATTGGCTTGGCATTGGCAATCAATATTGGCGAAATATTGGCTAAATATTGGTCAAGCGAAATATTGATGAACCAATATTGCGCCAATATTGGACTATATTGGAAAGTGTTAACATTTTTTTCTATTTCCAATATTGTCGAATATTGGCACCAACGTCTAGCCAATATTGCGCCAAGATAAATTTCTACTAGGGATGATTTAAAAAAAATACTAGAAAAACCATTTTTTGCGCTTTGAAATGCTTGGAATGAGATAGTTTAAGAGGACATCAATCACTTAATTCTATACATACCGAGATGTTGTCGGAAGGATGTAAATAATTGACTAGATATCTGGTTTTATTAATAAATCGCATTTATGTTGTTTTTTTTTGTTAATTTTTCAATCAAAGAGTATTTTTTAGTTTTTGTTTAATTTATACATTTTAAAAATTTTAGTTTTCCTGGAATTTTGTTATTTGTATGTTAATGATTTAAAAACAATTTTCTTTTAAAAGAAACACAAATTTGGGTTAATTTATGCCGTAATAATATTTGGAATAGACCCAGCATCCCTTAAATTACCTCAATTATTTTATTATCATTACATGTAAAGTTTGTAGCAGTGCGTGGTATTATTGTTTAGGCAGGTCGATTCAAATGAGAGGTTTTTGCTTGTGAAAGAATTTGTTTAAATTTAATAGCTAAAGGCTATTTTAATAATGCTTCTGTTTGTAAACAACCAAAACTCAGTAGAGCGTTATTTTGGTGATAACAAGCAATTTAGGCCCCATTTCCTACAAGACAATGAATTCAATATTATTCATGGAGTAGAAGTACCGTTTATTTTAGATTTAAAATAATTATGTTAGAATTATGACAAAAATAAAAATGACTAATAAAAGTCCTTACAAAAAAATAATTATGTTAGAAATATGACAAAATTCAAAAAGACTAATAAAAGTATTTACGAAAACAATTGAATCGAATTGAATTTTAACACTTTTTATATTTTATATTTTTATAACAATAATATTTCATGCGTTCAGACTAATTCTCAAAGTATATTTTCATTCAAAAAAGGTTTATTTAAAAGGTTTAAGGTTTAAGCAGGTTCTTTAGGTTAAATTTTTGATTGTTTCCTTACACCAATTGGTATAATATCAGTCAGCTAGGCTGCTTTAAAAGCACTGAGCTTCAACAAGATACATTCTAAACTTGTATGGAACTGCATCAAATCTCTAGAGTACCTTGTTGCGAAAAACAGGGTGACCCTACTGTGGGTACCTGGGCACCAGGGGGTGAAGGGAAACGAAAAAGCCGACACCCTTGCAAAACAGGGGGCCGAATCTGCGTTCACTGGATCAGAACCGGTTTTTGGAGTCACCACAAGTGCCGCCAAAACAATTTTTTCGGACTGGGCGGAGAGAAAAATACTCACGTACTGGTCCGATATACCAGGGTTAATTCACTCGAAGGCGTTTCTACTTAAACCTTCGAGAAACACAACTAAGCAGATCCTAGAATGGAACAGAAATGATCTGCGTATTCTAACATTGTGTGAGTACGAGGCTCTGGGCTGTTCTTTTATACCGCATCTGCAATCTGCAGAACGACTGGCTGAATTATGAGTTGTTTTGCTGAGTACTTTCCTAGGTGTCTGTCGCGAATTTCAGCCCACCCCATAATACAAAGCTGGTCATGTATGTTGTTGGGTTGTCCAGTACCCTGTTTAGACATCTGGTCACGTATTCTGCGCCTACCGTTATTTCTTCAAAATTACGTATAGTTTAACTTGCCTGTCGTGTTGTTTTTTTTATTATTATTAATATAACCAGTCTTTGGCTAGAAAAAGTGTAACTCTTTTTTCTGTTCAAGCTTTCGAGTCTTTATTGGCTCTTCATCAGGAACTCTACAAATAACATTGAAACAATTCATTGGAAATCCATAAAAGCAAACAGTACTTACAAAGTTGAGATTTGAAAGAAGCATTGTTCATTATCACAATTATATAAAACACTTATTTAAGTGAAACATCTCTTACTTATTTATCATTATATAGACAAACAATTGTAGGACAGAAGTTGTAAAAACTAAAAAAAAATTTTTTGTTGTAGGTTTCGGAAAAATTATTCTTATTATTAATAAATTATAACCTTAAAAACCACCATGTGCAAAAATTTTTGGCGGGAAAGAAAATGAAATATTAATTGACAAGTTGACAATTCATGACATGGAATCATAGAAAACCATGTCATTCAGAAATTTATCAGATTGAAACAACAGGTTGACAAAATTTGAAAACGGGATTTTCGATTAAAAATTCAAAAATTGTTATTTGTATTATGATTTGATAAGTGGGAAGGAAGACTAAGTAAATAGGAATAAATAATGCTAAGATTGTCAATGTCAGTTCTAGCATTCATAGAGTTTGGTTCTTTGACAATGTTTGTCATTTCAAGAAAAAGTCTTTTGGATAAATAAGATTCATTATCTAATATGCTCACATTGGCATAATCTGGGATGTGAACTTCAGTTATAGCATGTATAGCTAATGTACTAGAATGTTTGGAATTTCTGATATTGCTTTTGTGGGAGGAAATTCTATCTTTTAGTTTACTTTTAGTTTGGCCAATATACTTTTTTTCACATTGTGAACACGGAATGGAATAAATTAAATTGGAACGTTCTAGCAAGGGATCTTTATCTTTTAATTTTGAAAATATTAAATTCAACTGTAACGGATTTTTGTAAGCAACATTGATGGTTGGATATTTGAATAACAATTTTTTCATTTTTTGATTTAATTCAGAAATGTGGGGAAGGGAAAAATAATATTTCCGAGTATTATCTTGACTAAGAGGAGTGTTAAGAGTGGGAGATACATTGATTATTGATGATCTGCTGAACAACAGTTTACATTCTACATTCTACATGTACATGTACAACAGAGATAGCTAAAGGAATGCTTAGATGGTTTGGACGCGTAAAAAAAATTGATAAAAGAAGATTGACGAAACAAATTTATAAGGCGAGTGTGAGTGGACAAGTCTGTAGAGGTCGACCTCGGCGAACATATCTCGATCAGATCAACATTGTTTTAAAAAAGGGCAGGTCAAAAGAGTACCAACAACTGACGAGCATGTATGAGAGCACTGATGAAAGTAGTGGAAGCAAAAGGTGTGTGTTAGAACCGTAGAAAGTGAAAAGAAGTGGTCACTGCATACCACTTCGGGAAAAAGGCGCGACTATATGTGTGTATGTATGTAAATATTCAATATTATAAAATAGATTCATGAGAGAAAAAAGAAATATTTAAAGTATAAATATATGCCCATAATATAATTACTTACAAACAAGCCTAAAAATTGTAATTGAAATAATATAAATTGATTTTGAAATAGAAAATGCTAAATTTTTATAATTTAAATTTGTACTGCACAAAAAATTTGAGAAATTTTAAAAACCTTTAGTTTCTTTAGTATTTTTTAAAAAAAAAATTAAAAACTCCTTATAGAACAACACCATCTGGTGTAAAAAAATGATGATTATGAATAACCAAACGTTGACCAAGTAATCAAAGTCCGTTACTGGAAGAAAAGGAATATGCAGATAGGGAACAAGTTTGTTACAAAAAGAGGACAGCAAATGCTTTAAATAAACCCTAAAGATATTTAGATACAACAATAAAGTTACTTATTGGCTGTCAGGTCGGAGATACTCCCAAAAGATTTATGTTTATTTTATGATCGTCTAATTATAATTATATCGAATTTCTATAGGGCATTCTTTATAGAAATTATCTTTGGCCATATTACGAAGATTATTTTAAGTGTACTAAAATTTTAAAATGCAGTGCATAATCTGTATTTAATTAAGATAAACAGGTATTAATTTTCAAAAAAAAAGAACAGTAGAGCACTTGCAATGAATTTATTTGTACTCGGCTAATAAGAAATTATAATAATGTGGAAAAAAATTTATCATTAAACGAAGTATCTTTTTACATTTGCGTTTCCTTCGGTATAAAAGAATATTTCATAGCGAGTTGTGCTCCGAGGTGTCGTTTATGGTCGATTACAATAATGTAAGTGAATTCGAAAGGACAAATCCGACAAATTTCTGACCACACAGGGCACGGTATATCAATAATGGTGATGTTTTGGTATAGGTGGTCTAAACAAGGAATCTAACCGTCGTCAGGGATCCAGACGACCTCGAGTAACCTTGGCATGGTAAGATCGTCATTTTAGAATTTGCAAGACAGAGATCCACAACGCTCGGTCGGTAGTTTTACAACAAAGACTCTTTATGTCATCGATATATTACAGAATACGCACTTTTAGGCTTTAATTGAATGGTTTATTTTTATATCTCTTACTGACACTTCGACATCGTGCTGCTCGTCTTGAGTGGTGTAACGGTAGAACAAATTGAGATGGTGAATGGAATCGTATTATGTTTTCTGACGAGTCCCGATTTTGTTTTTGGGTTCATGATGGTTGCAAAAGAATAAAACGATTTCGCGAAGAACGCAGACATTTAGAGTTTGCTGTGGAACGGCATATAGCAATTGCACGAAGTAACAGCACAATAAGATGTCACGTCTAAAAATTATTGACATAAATTTAAATGATTACTATTACATAAGAAATGTACTGCAGAATATTGCACAGCCATACCTACAAGAGTTAATTTACGCCTATGCCAAAAGGATAATGAACGTCCTCATACAGCAAGGGTCACTTCAATGAAATAACATGACCATTTTTTTTTTAAGAAAATAGTCGCAAAAAGGGTAGACCTATCGTGTGGGCCGCGGACGGCCCGCACTGCGACTATTAGAAGGGGAATGGATTATAGAAAGAAAATGATTGTGGAAACGCTTTTTAAAAAGTTGCAGGTCATAGTTCTCTGGAAAAACTGATTTTGGAAGCTTATTCCATTCCGTAGCAGCCCTGTAAAAGAAGGATTCTTGATGAAGATTGGTCCTTGTAGTGTCAATCTTGAGAGTAAATGGGTGAGACTGATCAGCGTGCCGAGTTCTTCGGCCGAATGTGGCCACTGGTGGTACAAGAGTTTTTATTTCTCTGGAGCATCTGCCATGGAAATATCTGTAGAGCAATGACTGGTCTGCAGCTCTTCTTCTATGTTCTAGAGGGTGAAGGGTATCTGTGAGAGTTGAGCTGTTTATCAAGAGGTCGGATTTGAGCCTTGTACGTCGTCAACAGTTGATCAGGAGTAAAAAACTTTCTGGCTTTCCACAGAAAACCTAGCCTCTGGCTTGCCGACTTTGCGATGTTAGCAACATGGTCATGCAAAGACATATTATTGGACACCGTGACTCCCAAAATCGAGATGGAGGGACTTGGTTCAAGGGTATTTCCGGACATTGTGATGGGATGATTTGAGGAATTTACTTTCTTGGAAAACGTGGTACTTTGTGTTTTTTGGGCGTTAAACTGAACAAGATTGTTGGTTCCCCACTCGACGATTGCTTTTAGATCTCTATTGATGGAATCAATCTGTTCCTGCCTGAGTCTATTTGTATCATTCACCGAAAGTGATCGATAGGATGTGAAAGTTGAGACAGGTGTGCTATCGTCTGCGAAACTGTAAATGGGGTTCGTGGTGGTTTTCAAGAGGTCGTTGATGTGTAAAAGAAATAAGGTGGGGGACAGGATGGAACCCTGGGGGACCCCGGCATTGGTTTTAAACGCATCAGAAAAAATACCGTCAACTGCCACATGTAAGGAGCGATCTTGCATGAAGCCATTGTGGCAGTTTGGTTGGGAGACCGTAGGCAGATAATGCTTTTTTGCCTAGCATGACATTTCTCAGGATACTATAAATCATATAATTTTCAACATGTCTTGAAAAGTTATAAAATGCATAAAAAAATCATTCTATATAAATTTTATTAAAATCAACTCTTATTGGATTTTTTAAAGTCAGTATATATATATATATATATATATATATATATATATATATATATATATATATATATATATATATATATATATATATAGGTATAATATTTTTTAATTAAACCAAGTTTATTTGTATATATACATATTTATAAAAATTTTGTCACACATTTAAAAAAATTTGCGAAAAAGAATTTGTAAAATCTATCCATTTTATAAAAAATGCAATAGATATCAAAAAATGTATTATTAATTTATAAGTTTTTCTAAAATTATATTAGGCTTTTTAATAAAAACAATATTTATAGTTAAAGTAAGCCGTTTAACTTTTTAATAGGATCATAATCATAATTTTAGATCGGACAATTAAAAAATTCTTAAATTTTTCCTTTGAACGTTTAAACTTCAGTGAGCTTTTTTATGAACACAAAAAGGAGTAAAACCATTTAAAAGAAGCCATTAAACTGGATTTAAGGATTAATAAAGAGAATTAGATAAAAACACGACCAATAAATAGATGAGATGGAATGTTACAGTGAAAAAAAATATATGTTAGGAAAAACGAAATTAACTAACCTGAGACCAAAGCGAAAACCTTTACATACATACATACATATAGTCACGCCCTTTCCCGTAGGGGTAGACAGAGACCACTTCCTTTCACTTGCTAAGGCTCTTACACACATCTTTCGCTTCCTCTACTTTCATCAGTGCTCTTATATATGCTCGTCGGTTGTTGGTACTCTTGATCTAGCCTTTCTTCAAAACATCTGATCTGATTAAGATATGTTCGCCGAGGTCAACCTCTACCGACTTGTTTATTCATACTCACCTTATAAATTTGTTTCGTCAATTTCCTTCATCCATTCTTTTTACGTGTCCAAACCATCTAAGCATACATTTATCTATCTTTGTAACCACATCTCCTTTTAGTCCGCTGCGTTTTCTTATCTCACTATTCTTCACTTATTCCAACCGAGTCACTCCGGCTTTACTTTTCAGATTACTCATCTCCGCAGCATAAGTTTAGGAACCAACACTCCTCTATTCACAGCCAGACGTGGCTTTTTTGACACGTTCTGGTAGTTTATAAAGCTATGCAGTGCCCCATTCATTTTTTTCCTGCCAACACCCTTCGCTCAATGTCACTGACAGACTTTCCATTTCTCGTAAACTTTGAACCCAAGTATACAAACTCATTTACTTGTATCACTCTTCTCCCTTAATCAGCACCTCACAGTTTGTCATGCTTTCTTCTCTTTTAAAAACCATTACATTTGTTTTGCTTACATTTATTTTTATCCCTTTGATTTTTAGGGCATCATGCATAACATTAACCACCGCCTGTAGCTGCTCTTCAGATGACGCTAATTTGACTTGATCATCGGCGTAAAGAAGGAATTTGACGATAAAATAATTCATTTTTAATCCATACGCACTCTCTTTCAACTCTTTTTCAAACCTTCACAAAACAAGCAAAAATTTGCTAGAGATCTGAGAATAAAAAACTTAGAAAAGCAGGTATGATGGAATAAGAAGGTAGACCTGTGAAAACAATTTAACAAAAATATTTAAAAATCCTTCAGACAAATCATGATGGAAATAAAGAAAAGAAGAAAAGAAGAATTTATTTTTTATTTTTTTTATTTAAACAATGCCTCAACCGCTAAGGGTTATTGGCATTGTGAATTTAAGATTATAATTATATCTTATACAAAAGGTCGATATCTTTTAGTAAATTTGTAAAGTCAGTTTTTGTGGATAAAATGTTTTTTAGTGAACCTGTTATATTATTTTTATGCCTGTCTAAAGTAAATAGCGGACATTCTACCAAAATATGTTTTACACTGATGGGTAAATCACACGCGTGGCACATGGGGGCTTCGTCTCTTGTAAGAAGGTGTTGATGCGTAACTCGAGTGTGACCAATTCTAAGTCTTGTTAGGATGGTTTGGTGACTTCTTTTCAGAGGGGCTAGTTTCCAGGATAGCACTGATTGCTTCACTTTGCGTAATTTAGAATTTGATTCTTTCCACTGGCACTTAATGTTAAATTTTTTAGAACAGGTTTGAGATCAAGATGTGTTACTTGAGTGGACACTAATGCTTCTGGACTTGATATGGCTTGGGTGTTGAGGGTACAGTTGATTTAACGATGGGACTGCACTTAAGGAATCTGTGATGATGATACATTTATTGATGTTATTGTTATCTAAATAATTCAGTGCGTGAAGTATGGCGGTGAGCTCTGCTGTATAAGTAGAGGTATATTTTGGAAGTTTATATAGGAAATGGTTATTATTTACAGTGAAGGCTGCTCCTAGTCCCTCGTCACTTTTTGAAGCATCTGTATATATATAGGTAAGAAATTAATTATTTTACTTAATAAATATATTTGTACTTAGCTTAAACAATGCATTTGGTAACATCATTTTTTTTTTATTTTGTCTCTGGCGAAAAAAGCAACCCTTAATGATCTCTAAAGTCTCCATTTATTATTTTTTTGGTTACTTTCAATTCCAATCCATTAATAATATAAAAAGGTTTTATTACAATTTTAAATTACATATTTTGGATATATTTATGTTTTTTTTTAAATTGTTTTGTTTTATTAACTTTTAAATTATTATTTTCAATATTTTGTTTGTTTATTATTCTCTTCGTACTGCATACAAATTTAAATTTCATAAAAATTTAATCAATTACTAAGGAAACCAATATATTATTTATTATTTTATTTTATAATAATCAAGTAGCCCGATTTTTTTTATTAAAATCGTGTATTTTTTAAATATTCATGTTTTTTAATATTGTTTTATTTATATTTAAATAAATATTTTCAATATTATTATTATTATGCTTTTCTTCATACAAATTTTAATTTTTAAAAATTAAATCGATTACCAAGAAATAAATAAATTCAAATTGACACAAACTTAATGTATTTGATGTTGGCGCCATGTGGACCACGCCTACAATGTTTGGCATGTCTTGTGTTTTAATGTACAGTTAGCAGAAGCAAACAAAAGCACTGGTGGGTGTTTTCATGTCGCTGTTGTTGTATTTTTGGTATTTAATTTCATATCAAAAACTGACTATCGATAACATTAAGTGTCAACTGTCAACCCAATTAGTAAGGCTAGTTGTGTTTTTAAAATTCCAATAATTTTGTAAACAAGGAAAATTAGATCTAGGCCAATTGTATTGATGAACTATTAGGAAATTTAAATAAATTCAAATATTTGAAAGCGTTTTTTTTTCTTGTTTGGAAGGTGATTGTAAATCTGATCACTATTATTTGAAAAAAGGTTTGTACTGCCTTTATAACAACTTTTAATATTATTAAATTTGTTCAAAACTGTGCCTTAGTGGCTTATTGTGAAAGGTAAATGAGTACTATTCTTGATTTTAACACAATATTACAAGCCAGGGTAATGTAAGACTGTTGGTCTGACGAAAGGAGTAGGGAAACCAGTTAGAAAAATTGGTTTTAGGTTAAATATTAATATAAAAAAAAATGTTTACCTTCACAAGATTAACATTTTAAGTTTAAAAACAAAAACACTCTTGATTACATATTTCTAATAATGAAATGTCATTTTATAAGTAACTCACGTTATTTAGTACAAATATATAAATATAAGTATAAAAACAATTAATAGGATAAATGTAACAATACCAAAATGTCTTAATTATAAAAATGATTTAAATTTTTACAAGATTTACATTTGTTTAATAAATGATACTGATTTTCTTGTTGCTGCTGCAGCTAATTCTGTAGCTTAATCTAAAGGGAATAACCATACACCAGCAGCTTTCTGTCTGTCAAAAAATTCCACAACATTTTTAATAATATTTCGAGCTTTAGACTTTACCCTTTTTTTTATTTTTTATCCATGTTATTAACGGATCAAACTGAAAAAACCAAGAACTATTGGTCAGGATTAACATAAAGGTTTCTTATTGTGTTGTTATAGGTTATGCACTAGGAATATTACCAATTAAAAATTACTAAGTGATAAGGTGAGTTTATACAGCAAATAAAATAAAATAAGAAATACTATAAAATAAAATAAGGAATAAGTGCAAAAAACATTGGTTTACACAGATGACTAATATAAAATAAGAAATAACATATCGCAGCTTTTTTACAATGAATTTTGTGTTTTGTGCATAACAGTTGGTACATAATCTCCAAATTGATTTGTTATTTTATTTCAAATACGAATTTTTTAAATTTTATCATTTTTTAAAATTATCCAACTATATATCTACCATCCATTTCCTTTTAAAAAATATTATAATGGATGATAGCATGTTGATAGAACAGGTATCGACCTCTTCTCAGTTATATGCAAAAACTGATGAAAAATACAAGAACAGCCGACTAAAAGAAAATGCTTTGCTCACAATTGCTAACATAATGAAGAAAGCAAGTAAGTGCCAAAAAATTAGAGAGTTAAACGTTTTTTAAATCATTTTTTTTTGTAGCTGAAGCTTCTGAACACAGATGGAAGCTTTTGAGAAAAAAATATATGGGCCATAGAAGGAAAATCAAAAATACGTCCACAAATAATATCATTAGGTTAGATTAGGTTGATTGTAAACTCGGAACATTTAGAACAGAAAAGATTTGGGTAACGCGCATTATCATTTTTTAAACAAAATAAATAAAACAAGACAAAGAGATATAAGTTGGCCATCTTTTGTTCCTATTCTTATTTCTTATTTTATTTTCTTGTGTAAACGCTTTCATAGTTTTGGGCATGTTTATCTTTCTGATTTTATTTTATTTTGTTCCTTATTTTATTTTATTTGCTTTATAAACTCGCCTTTAGATACATACCCTCCTGTTATACGATCAAAATTAACTTATTCTTAATAAAGACTGATTGTTTTGTAATTTATAAAGCAAATAATAATTAATAACTTATTAAACCAGAAAAACACCGGCAAGCTAACAACAAATGTTTTAAATAACTGCTGACAGCACTTATAATTGTATTATTCATAAAATCACTCGATTTTAATATTTTGATTATACGCGCCAACCTTTAAACTTTCAAACCTTGCATCGCGATTGGTTGTTTGCGATAACATTAAAAATAGTGGGCATATTTTACGTCGCTTTTGTTTGCTTCTGTGAACTGTATGCTGTAAAACTTTATTATTTTATATTATGCAAATATTTAAATTTTTACTACATTTTTCTCTTCAATTTTTATTTTTATGCTAACAATTACTCGGAATACATAAAAGCACGAAAAAAGTTGGTCATTTCAGATAATTTATACGTTGATCTTGCATTTTGATAATAACCCATAAATTATTCTTAAGATCGTCTTCAACACAGTGTAAAGTTATAAAAAATTTAACGTACCTTATTAAATTTTTAATAAGTTACCGAAATAACTTTTATATCGTGTAATTTCGTTAAAAATACTTTTATCTGTTTCTATTTTTCATCAAGCAAGAATGTCTGGGAATACAAAGACCTTTTGAGTTATTTCAAACAACAATTACCTACACAAAGAACTAATTTAGTATAAATAGTGTTAAATAATTTTCATTTTTTTTAAAAAGAACTTTAACACCAAAGGTATAGGATCAGCAAAAGATGCTTCAATAGGTGAGGCTATAAAAACCGCTTTTGAAACATTTTTGTTACAATCTGCAGTAAAAACATCCGATATATTCGAATAAATCATGACAAATATGATTTTTTGTTAGCTTAATGGTTCTTTTAGAAATTTTGACAGTTATATTAATGTCCAGTGATGAATTTAGTATTACTATGTAGAAAAAAGAGGGGAGATCAAATAAGACACGACAGGAAAACCACCTCATGAAGTTTTATGCTGCAGACCCATTTCATTACTTTCTGTCATGACATTTATGAAAAATTGCTTTTTAAGATAAAAACAAGATAGAAAACAAGGATTCCCACGTATCAGTTTGGTTTTATGAAAAGCCACTCGACAATAGATCATCGGATCACTGATATTATCGAAAAATCCTGGGAAGAAAAAAGTTTGTTTCACTATCTTTTTGGATGTGGCAGAGGCTATCAATGAAGTATGGCATAAATGATTATTCAACCAATTTGAAAATAAGACAAATTCCCAAATTTTTAAGTCTCAGAATAAGGAAAGAGAAATAGTTTTCTGATATAAAAAAGTCAAGAGGAAGTACCTCAAGGTAGTCAACGAAGAGGCTGACTGCCTTGCCAAAGAAGGGGCGAATACACAATTTTCCGGTCCAGAACCCTTCTGCAATCTACAATTTACAATCTACCTCAAGGTAGTGTACTCGTGCTCTATCTATTGCTTTGCTTCCGTAATATATGAAAATCATTAACGATTTTTTTAATTCTTTATCTCTGTCCTTCTGAAATAAAATTTATAAAGCAACGCCTTCCGTTAGATGTTTTCGGAGATAAAATACAAGGTTGCTTTCTTGTTTTTATTTTTTCAGTCTCATTGTGGACTCTGTAAAACAAATTTCTCGATAGTCCTGTCGCAATTTTATATCCTTTAACGATAATTTTGAATTGGATTTTGCAAGCCATGTTTTGCATCATTTCTTATAAATTTAATTACATTGGCAATTACTTTTTTAGTTTCCAAAGAGTAATTCTTCTTATTTTGCGGTCTACCCATTTTAAATAGAAAAATATAACTGTAACAAAAAACACTAGTACACCCAGGCACTCATACAACTACTAACAACTAAAAATAAATCTTAACCACACCCGATAACCCCTTTAACATGATTGCATATTCCCGCTTAAAAATATTGGCGCGTACTACTTTGTTTACCTTCAAGCAAGGTTATTCGTCAACCGTCGTGTATTTTTGACATTTCTTCCTACTCCGACTGATTTCACCGGAAGCTGTCTTTATCAATATAAATTCGTCTCTAATACATTAATATTATTATTTTCACTTCGTACTGTTTTTAAATTGTTTTCACTTCTCGATGCAAAATAATGTCAGTTTGAGTTTAAAAATAAAACAAACTTTATGTCAGAAGTTTAGCTAGTAAATTCATCTGCCAATGGTAAGAACTGTAAACTTTTACATTCCCACTATTCGTACAAAACAAAAAAAAATACTAGAATTATTACGAATATACATTTGCACAATTTTCCAATCTTGGATACCCCAATGTAAACGCCACCTAATGATCAAGAGTATATATATATATATATATATATATATATATATATATATATATATATATATATATATATATATATATATATGAGGAAAGACTTCCGCGGTCAGAAAAATGAATACTAGGTTTTCTGGATAAACCGCGAAGAGAAAATTTGTTTTCTCGACGTTTCGGCTCCCGCTTTGGAGCCATTATCGAGAGCTAGGTTAGGGTTAGGGAGGGTAAGGTTCAGTACGTTTGTCCCTGAGGTCTCAATCTGCCTACTCCTCAGGGGCAACTTGACAACCCAATATCTAGAAAGTCGTCTAAATGGTCACAAATATACAAAAAATGCAACTACAGCTTTACATAAACATGAAATAACAGAAAAACATGAATTCGACTTTAAAAATACAAAAATAGTAGCACAAGACTCAAATTATCACAAATTAACATTTAAAGAAATAATACACATAAAAAAAATGCAGTAAATGATAATTAAGACATAAAAAATCTTAGCCAAATTTACCATAGTTTAATTAAATAAATGCATTAAAGAAAAACAAAAATAAAAGCAAACTTTTTCGATTTCACTTGTATATCAGAAATTTATTCTAAGGTATATACTTGCTATCAAATATAATATGTTTTCTATACGTTTTAATATTAGTTTTTATATGAAACCAACTAAATGTGTGTGTAAATTTCCAATTTAACAATAAACAATTTTGGGTAAAGCTTCCAATCAAAGGGCGAAACGTCAAATTAAGTAAATTATATATTTTCATTTCGTAACACCAACCCAAGAAAAAAAAAAGAAATAAATTATTATACATGGTTAAAGAAAATAAAGTATTTATATATATATATAAGGTGATGAAGGACCCCCTTCATTTGTTTCCCTGCCAACACCCCACGCTAAATATAACAATCATACTTTCCGACTCTCGTAAACTTTGAACCCAAATATAGAAACTCATTTACCTCCACTCTTTCTCTTTCAATCAGAACTTCGCAAAAAAAATTATCACATATGTTATTAAAACAAACTAATAAAACCGAGAAAACTATATTTTAATTACTTTTTTACAAAAAAACCTAATGTTGGCCCAACATAAAATAAATATTGCTTTAAAGATATTTCAGACCTTTGACATGAAACCAAGACGATCACGATCATCAATATTCAAATTAGCTTGTTTGATATTTACATCGTTTGAATACAGTCATTATAAATTCTCACGACTTCGTTTTATTAAATACCGAAACAATTTAAAAAAAAACAGTAGAAACTGTTTACTTTTCAGAAGGTAGGTATTCATGTTGTTGTTATAAAGTTGTCATATCATTAATCATCATTAGGAAAGGATTACAGTAAGCCTGTCATTATGCGATAGCCGATTGCCACCATGTCTAACACTTTTCAACGGTGGTTATATCTATTCGGTTATTCGTTTTGTAATTGAATAACAAAGTAGTAGCTCACTGACCCTATCGACTTAGTTAAAAATAGATCAATCTTGTTACAAGGGACTGTCCCATATTTTATACTCGTGTCGACAGAAGTATCAGGTTTCATTAAATTTTTTTGTTTGCTTACTTGTTGCGGTTCGTTACAAAATAAAAAGTTACATTATCTAATATATAAAATTCTCGTGTCACAATGTTAGTTACCATACTCCTCCGAAACGGCTAGACCGATTTTGATGAAATTTTTTGTGCTTATCCGGTATCTATGAGAATCGGCCAACATTTATTTTTCATCCCCCTAAATGTTAGGGGTAGTCCACCCCTAAATTTTATTTTTTATTTTTTAGACAAAATTTTTAATTTCTATTTTTTTATGATATAACATACAAAAATACATACAATCCTCAATTTTCACCCTTCTACGATCAACCCTTATTTTTTAATAGCCATTTTAGTAATTTAATCATTTTTCCTCTCCGGTCGAAAACTGATCAATCGTCATTTAATTAGTTATCCCCGCCAGATGTCTACAGGTGTCACTTCTGACCCAGTAAACAGCACGGAGTAGGGATGAGAACGAAGCCGGTCTCCTTTCTTTCTCACTCCCTACACAGTTGTCGGCCATCATTATTGTTTATGCATCAAGTGTAGTAGTAACGTTGACAATTATTATTTTGCTATCTCAGTGTAACTCTCATATTAACTTTTAATCATTCCTATGTAATAAAATTAATGTAATGTAATTAAATGTAATTGAACAATTAAGATTTTCATAGTTTCCAAAAAATCAATCATTATGAATCTTTATTTTGAAATGTCAATGGAAATATTGGTTGTATGAAAAAATTATAAGAGACAATGTTTTCATAAAATTTAATTTTTTACTTTTGTTTGAAAATTTTTTCCATAAAACTTATATTTTTGTTATAATTTCATAAATTAAAACTAATCATTTCAAAACTGCGGCAAAAATCCTGGCCCTAATTATACTTTTAACATTTTTCATCATTAAATAATTTCATTAATTCTATTTATGTATGTTTTGTACGGTGAGCAATGCCAAGAAAACGCAAAGGGGCTGATTTGAGCCGCAGTACAAGTAAAGCTCGAAACTTGCGAAATAGCAGATCCGAAAGAACAGAAGAACAAATCCAGCAACAAAATACTGATGCACGTGTCAGAATGGCGCAATTGCATCAAGAAAGGCCAGAAGATACACGAGCTGAACGCAATGAAGTCAGAAGATTAGAACAACGACAATCACATTCTTACATACATACAATATACACATTCTAACATACATACATACTTACAATAAGTAAGCTATTTTTTGTCTACACTAGAAATTACTAGGAAATTATTTATATGGCAAAATAACGTTTGCCGGGTCAGCTAGTAGTATTATAAAATAAAATACAAAAACTTTTCGACGCCAATTTTAAGGCGATTCTTCAGTAGCACAAATTTAAAACGGTAGGTCCTTTGACTTTCGACCAAAGCCAATAGCGAAACTTAATCGTAAATAAATAATTATGGTATGAATGAATGAAATTATAGAGAAAAGAATTGCCCGAAACATAGAAACGTACGTCACGTTTGTGGATCTTCAAAAGGCATATGACACAGTTCCAGTTAAACGACTATGGAAAGTATTAGAGCAATCTAACATCAATCATACATATATTGCACTTAAGGAGCTTTACAGAAATTCTCGATCCAGAATAAAATTGGTAACCGCCTTACAGAAGGATTTGAAGTGATCAAGGGCCTGAGACAAGGATGCTGTGTCTCACCTTCTATTTTTAAAATTTATATTGCAACAGCACTTAAAAACTGAAAAAAGGAAAGTTCATGGAATGGGCATCAAAATGAATAATAACTCTATATACACTCTTTAATTTGCCGACGATCAGGTTATTATAGCTAACGACAAGGATGAGATGGAGTATATGATGCTGTACCGAATGGGAAAACTTTATAAAAGAATTATTCAAAGACGACCAAAGAGAATACCAACAAACAACATCAAACAGAGACAAAGGCCCACCGATCCTAGTTTCCGAAGTACAAAAAGCAATAGATCAAGCGAAGCGACGAAAGACCCCTGGACCAGACGAGGTACCTGCAGAACTGCTAAAATTATTAGACGACGAGAGCGTTGGGATTATCACATCCTTATTTAACAAGATATATAGCACTGGTGAAATACCAAACGACTGGTTAGAATCCTTATTTGTTACTATCCCGAAAAAGAGTAACCCAAAAGAATGTGGTGACTATCGACTTATCAGTTTAATGAGTCACACACTTAAAATATTTTTGAAGATACTGCATCATCGTAAATATCGACTTTGTGAGGACAGAATCAGTGATGAGCAGTTTGGTTTTCGAGGCGGTATGGGGTCCCGTGAGGCGTTGTTCTACATGCGAACACTTTTGCATAAGAGTGTTAAATTTCGTAAAAACATCTACGTATGTTTTATCGATTTCGAGAAAGCCTTTGACAACGTACCGCATACACCACTGTTTCAATGCTTAGATCTAATTGGTCCTGACTCATATAATGTAAGACTGCTCAAAAACCTTTACTGTAACCAGACTGCTAGAGTAAAAGTGGAACAAGAGGTTTCAGAAAAAGTTCCTATTAAACGTGGCGTTAGGCAGGGATGTGTCATGTCACCAATGCTTTTTAATGTCTACTCGGAAGCTGTCATTGAAGAAGCGCTGAAATATCGCCATG
The DNA here is from genome assembly GCA_950111635.1 of Agelastica alni. Classification (NCBI taxonomy): domain Eukaryota; kingdom Metazoa; phylum Arthropoda; class Insecta; order Coleoptera; family Chrysomelidae; genus Agelastica; species Agelastica alni. The sequence continues at coordinate 64,566,959 of OX467710.1, forward strand.
AAGGTGTTAAAATTGGTGAAGAAATAATTAACAACATTAGGTACGCTGATGATACTGCTATAATGGCAGAAAGCCTCGAAGACCTTCAAACACTACTAAATGCAGTAAACAATGCATGCAAGGAAAAGGGTTTAATAAGTGTCAACACAAAGAAAACGAAGTGGATGGTTGTCAGTAAAATTAATATCGAGTATCCAAAATTGAAATTAGACGGTAAAATTCTGGACACACTACAACACTTTAGGTATTTGGGTATCTGGATAGACTGTAGAGTTGAAAGCGATGAAGAAATCTCAACCAGAATAGAACTGGCACGTAAAAGATTCACTAGTTAAAGTTCTGTACTATGTAATAGAAGTCTTTCGATGAACATCCGTCTAAGAGTATTAAAGTGCTACGTTTGGTCTGTTTTGGTTTATGGATGTGAAACCTGGACACTGAAAGTAAAGCATCTAAATAAATTGGAAGCGTTTGAGTTATGGTGCTATCGTCGTATGCTAAAGATTCCATGGACAGCACACGTAACTAACGACTGTGTTAGAATCACTACATAAAGAGCCAGAACTGACAAACACCATCAAAATAAGAAAAGTCAAAAACTTTGAACATATGATGAGGGGGCATAAATATCGCATGCTCCGATTAATTATCCAGGGTTAAATAGAAGGAAAGCGATGGATTGGTAGAAAACAGCTTTCTTGGCTTCGTAATATTAGACATTGGACGGGTCGAACAGTCGAACAATTATTTCATGTAGCTACCGATCGAGAAGATTTCCAACAAATTGTCAACTCTATGATAGCCAACGCCTGAACGCTTGATGATAGCCAACGTTTGAAAACAAGCATGGCACACAAAGAAGAAGAAGAATATGATGCGAAAACTTATTGAGGAGTACAGAGAATGGAGTTTAACAGTAAATACAAATAAAACAAAATATTTATGCGTAGGGAATCAACCCAAAGATGATCAGAAGATTTTGACCTGCCGGGAATATGTGTACTTAGGTGTTACCTTTGATGGTAGCGGTACTGATGTAATAGAAATCGAAAAAAGGCTTATTCAAGGAAAAAGAATTATCGGATGCCTCAATGGGATACTATGGAGTAAAGAAATAACAAAGAAAAGAAAAATTAACATCTATGAAACCATGATAAACAGTACTCTATTATAAGGAACAGAAACCTGGAGAATTACCGAAAAGAACAAAAAGAAAGTTGAAGCTGTTGAGATGGATGTTTTCAGAAGGTCTTTGCGCATCTCCCGAAGGGACAGAATAAGAAATGACAATATAAATACAACAAATAGGAATTGAAGGCACCATTACTAGTGATATCGAGCAAAAAAAGCTCACCTGGTACGGCCACGTTCAACGAATGCCCGATACAGGATTGCCCAAACAAGTCGTACAATGGCAACCAAGTAAAAGAAGTAAAAGGGAAAGACCTCGATTGGAATGGCAAACCGATATTCAAAAGTCATCAGCGGAAGAAACCTAACATCTGAAGATTGCGAAGACCGAAGTTGATGGAAAATAGGCGTCGGACAACGTCGAAAGACATTCTAAACCGACATATATATATATACATATATATATATATATATATATATATATATATATATATATATATATATATATATATATATAGGTCTAATTTTTTCCATAAGCACTGCAGCATTGTACCTTTCCAGCTCCTTAGTTTTGTTTCATTTCTTTAATTCTCCTGTTAAAAAGTAGTAGCTCATGTACTGCTATTGCCCCAGGTGGATCACTTCTTTGGTCTTGTATACACCCCAGGTAGTGCTTACACTGGGCGAAGATAATATGAGTGTTTGTTTCCTCCTCCTCATTACATAATCTGCATATAGGTTATGTGAAGGACACGCCTATATTTTGCAGATGTTTTCTTAAAAACCAGTGTTCGGTACAAAGCCCTACAACTGTTCTAAGTGTTTCCCCACTTAGCGAGAGCAGCTTCCCTGTCTGCTTAGGTGAGGGTTCTTTCAGCATTAACTTTCTGTGCCTAGTTCACTCTGGCTGTGCCCACTTCAGCTGATGCTAAAAGTGGACCCAGCCATTGATCGCTGCTTTAACGCTGGCCTTGGGTATCCCTATTATTGGTGTTCCAGAGCCCCGCCTAGCTAGTTTGTCCGCTTCTTTGTTACCAGAAATACCTTTATGTCCTGGTACCCACGACAAAGTGACCTTGTTATGGTTAGCCAAAGTTTGTAGGTTTCCGGCACATTTTTGGACAATTTTTGAGTCTATTCTCCGTGATGTCAAAGCTATAAGTGCCGCTTGACTATCTGATCTAATGAGAATTGTTTTCGTTTTGTATCTTCGTCTCAGATTTTTAACAGTACAAGCGTTTATGGCATGTACTTTAGCTTGGAAGACCGAGGCATGGCTTCACAATGAGTTTGTTTGCTTATATTTGGGTTTTGAAGAGTAGACGTTTGAGCCAGTTCCTGTAATCTTCGAGTGGCCTCCCATGTCATTCTCACTCTTCTACTCATTTCCGCCTGTTGGTTTTCTTTGCCGAGTTTAATTTGGTAGCCTAGGTATAAGTGCTGCTTTGGGTTGGGTATCTTGAACTTTGACTTCATGGGCCTAATCTAAAGCTAGAGAATTAAGGTACCAGAGATAGAGTGGTAAAAATATAGTACTGCGAGAGGTAGAAGCGGTCAAAGCGGTTTTGGCAAGTGGTGAAGGGAGACGCAATCCTTCCTAAGTCGGGTTCTCTGACCTACTGTGGAAAGTGGGTATTACGTTAAAATAAAAAGGAAAAAATTACTATATTAAAGAAAACCGTCATTATGACGAAATTTTTATTTAAAAATGTTCGATGTCAAATAATTTTTATTGCAATTAAACCAAATATTTTAGTAATTTCTAAATAAAGAGAAACCTTAAGATGACATCAGATTTAATGGCATAGTTAAATTGGTAAATAATTTTAGTTTATTTACGTTTATTACGGGACCTCAATCTTTGCTCGGTTGTCTAACTTTATGAAACGGTCTTTTGAAAGGTATTTTTAGCTGCCGCTCTTACATTTCAAAACCAGCGCTGTTTAGTACCAAACGCATACATTTTATTTAAGTAAAATACGAAGGAAAGTTTCTGCGTATCTAAATAAATTTTTATTAAGAATAATAAAAAATTTCTATTGAAGAGTTTTATTATTTGTCTTAAGGGGTAAGCAATGGTCAATTTTTTAAAAAAAATCGATTTTTTTTATTTTTTCTTATGATGTTTCAGAAATATTAATTAAAAATCGAACCTCCAACGAATAGAATAGAGGTCAACAAAGATGGCGATAATTTTGTCTACAAGTGAAATATTTTTTAAAATGTTGGTCTAATAAAGTTAAAATATAGTATAGTAACAAGTATTTATTAGTTTCATTAAATAGATTTAATTACTATCAGAAAATATCAGTGGTCTCGGTGCGACTCGAGAGGTCCACACGACTAACTTCCCAGTGGAAAGAATTAAAAAATACCATATGTTTTGTTGTTATAATTATTATTAAAATTATTATAAAAAACGATTTTAAATTGTTTGTAACAAATTTTAATAATAAACAATATTCTGTTTATGTCAACTGCATTCTTTCAAACTTTTTCTTATCATTTCATAAGCGGAAGCTATTTTTAATTATTTATAACAATTGAAATTTATTTTTTAATTATTATGATCAATAATGATTTGCAAGTAACAATTTTTAATTGTTATAAACAATGCTTGATTATAACTAACAATTATTTTTCACTTTTATAGCGTCTTTAATGCTATTCTCTCAATACTGACACAAGTTTAAAATTCTTCAATTCCTATTTTTGTTATCTAAAACTATCTCTTTTTATGAAATAATTTCATTACATTTTTCATACAAATATTCCTGCCATGCAATAATCATATTATTCAAAAAATCTGTATTAAAAATAGTATAATTTGCAAAATTCAGATTGTTTACCATTTTTTTCAGTTTTTTTATTTTCCATAAAATGAAAATCTAAACAGTTCTAAGCTGCGTAATTATACGTCGCATGCAATTGGTCTTACGTCGATATCATTTTTTGTTCTCAAAATAATTCCGAACGCACATACGAACATACGTACATACACACTCAGACGTCCTCTTAAAAACTATTGTATTCGACTCTGGGGACCTTTAAATGTGGAGATATGTCAAAATTCGGAGTTCGAAAAATCGGACCCATTAATATAATTTCCCACTGGGAAGTTAATAAATTATTTAAAAAATTTTTTATCGTCTCTGACTAATCTTAACCTCTTAATAATTTCTTACCAAATAAAGAGATGCTCAAATGCAATGTTATATTACTTAGTATATCATTTTTTATAAACAATCCAATTTACATCAGTTACTATAATTGCTTTAGTTAATTACACCTGTATTACAATTATTAACAAACAAGATAATCTCACATATTCACTATTTTTCGTTTAAGGCAGAGGAATCTACGAGCATCTTAATAATAATAATAAAACTAGGGGTTGTGGTTTCTACTGAGATAACGTCCATCGTGTCTTTGTAATAGCAATTAGCCCTCTACCATACCTGTCTTCATCCAGAATATGTCGCCGAATAGTAACTGCCTTAGTTGCACGGGGTCAGGAAAAGCTGAGCAAATAGGGGTTGGCAAACTTTAGATTGTGCATGTGGTATTCAATAGGTAATTAATATGTATGTAATATGGTATCCACGACCCATCAGTATGTGCACTGCTTGTCTGGCATCTCTCCTACTCAGTGATTCAATGTTTTCGGCCTTTGTAGATAATCGCATACACACTTAGTCGCCAACCTGGCTTTCGCCAGCACATTAGCTCTCTGAGTTCCTGAATGACTGGAAACTCCCGTCCCACCTTTAAAAAGTGCTTATTTTAGAGTCATCTGTAAGCCAGAGGTCCCCAATGAGTAGAACCGACCTTTGGGTTTCAGGTTATTCTTCTCGTGTCGGGAAGCATACCTTCAATAGTCTCTCCCAAACATGGATAGCCGGTATCCTTTCCTGTCACATGCTAAGCACGGAATTGGACAGGATATGAGCATCTTATTATCTTAAATGATTGGGAAAAAAACAATTAAAGCTTGCGTGGATTAAGATAATATTTATCTATTTATCTTTTAAAAATTATTCCTCTACTAAAATCGACAAGTAATTCAGTATTTAAATCATAATTTGATTTTTATTATTTTTTTAAATATACCTTTTGTGTATTAAATTATTTTGCTTTATTATAGGTAAAAATATATTTTAATTATTTTATTAGGTAACATACATTTTTTATCTGTGGTAATTAAAACTTTTTAGTTTGATTTATTAAATGATTTACGCCATTAACTAATTAAGCATTCAGTTATTCCCAAAGCGCAATGTACATATTATGTAGTTCCGTGTTCCAGCATATTTTATAGTAAATATGACGTATCAATTTAATAATAATTTTAAAATAATTGATTTACACATTAAAAGGCTTAAGTTTTACTTTACACAATGACAAAAAAACGGAAAATGAAAGATATGTAATATCACCGTAATGTTTAATTAAATTATGCATCAAATAAGAAACAACTTCTTCTTCCTTCTTTAATGTAAGCAAATTGCTCGTTTTTCTTTGTATCCTCTGCCGTTCAATTGTTGAGTGGTTGTCGCTCCATCTCTTGTGGGGTATTCCAACGTTTCGGCGCACTAAGAGCAACTTGTCTCTAGTTATTTGGAACATTCTGTCGTCATTCATCCGATTTATGTGTTCGTTCCACTCTCTCTTTTTTCGCAGTAACCATTTTTTCCAGCGATCCTGCGTACTATTTTCATTTCGGTGGTTTCTAATATTCTCTTTGTGTTCGATGTATCTGGTCTAGTTTCCGACTTGTAGATTTGGGATTTGGTCTCGATTCCGATATATTTGTTTCATAGGATTGTATCGTTTAGGTAAGCTGAGGTTTGTGCTGCTTTTGTTGCTTGGTTTCTTACCTCCGCCTCGATGTCACCGTATCCCGATACTTCTATGCTTAGGTATTTAAATTTCATCTTCTGTTGTATAATTTTATCATCCACAACCAGTTTTCATCTGATAGGTGTTTTTAAGGTGGTCATGGATTTCGTTTTTGCTGCAGATATCTTCATTTTTAGACCCTTTGCCGTTTGCGAAATTTGAATAGTAATCTCTGTAGGTCATCTTCGTTTTCTGCTATCAGAAAAGCATTATAGGTATAGCATAGAATTTTGACGTCTTTGTTCCCCATTTTATACCCTTTCAGGTTACGTGTGCTTTTTATTATTTCGTCCATAACGATGTTGAACAATAAGGGGATAGGGAAATCTACTGGTAAAAATTTTTGATGGTTTTTATCATGTTGTATAGAAGGTGTACTACGTCCTCCAGTTGTATTCGGTCAAACGCCTTTTCCAGGTCTATAAAACACATGGATTTTGGTTTGTTATACACGATGGATTTTTGCACAAGCAACATTGATAGGTTTTAAAGTGTTTGGAACAGAATAATTCATAAGGCCACTGCTACTGCCTTTGTTAAAAAGACTCCAGCAGCTTAAAAGGCTACGAAATTGCAAAACCTAAAATATGAAACCATTATTTTAAATTGCAGCCTTGTAGCGAATTAGTAGATCACCAGACGAGAAGTTATTCCTGGCTCGTAACAAAAATCTTTAATTTCGCTGTAGCTTTGGACAAAAGGAATTAATACCAAACTTCTGTAAAAGCAACACTTATTAAATTTAAACTTTTACTATTGGAAGGAGTCCGATCATAGTTACACAAAAATTGTAAACAGCAAGAATATTAGCTTAAGCATGAAAATCAACAAAAGAAGTATCCAAAATCCATACATTATCAGTTACATTTTTTATTTACATTATCTAACACGAATCTTCAGGATTAACCTCTATTGGTTAACATTTTCTGCGGTATGCACTGCTTTTAACTTTGTCTCATTTTAATAAAAACGCGATCAATTATTGTTTGTTAACATGAACTGGTACATTTATAATAGAATAATTTCACTCTCCTATTCCTCTTATTTCGTTACTCTTAAGAATTTTATCTGCTTCAGTAACAAGTTCTTGCATTTTCCAAGAGGAATTGCTTCATTTGCATATTATCAATTATTTGAACATTGTCTTAATGGATGTGCTTCATTATCATTGACCGAATACAAACAACGCAACGTAACGAGTCAATTTAGAACAAACGAGGTTGGAAATTAATGTTATACACTTACAAAAAGTATCGCATGATTGTAATGTTAGTTTACCTTTTTATATTTTTTAATGATATCTAGTAAAACTTTATAAAATTAAAGAGGGGTTTGGTCTTAAAAAATGAAAATTCAGGATAAAAAATACAAAAATAACGTTTATTTAGCAAAAACAGAAATATCTTATGTATATATATATATTTATATATATCGCGTTAAAACGTGCGTCGGCGTCTTGCGATTCCTAATCTCCATTCCTCTCTATTCGTCCACATGTCCTCTCTCAGATCTCTCTCTTCCATCTCTTTTTGTATGCCTTCTCTCCAGCTCTTTCGTGGTCTTCCTCTTCTTCTTCTTCCTCTGGGGTTCCACTGTAATATTTTCTTTGGGATTCTGTCTGGTGGCATTCTTTGAACATGCCCGTACCATGTCAACTGTTTAGTTCTTATTTCGTCTGTGATGTCGTGCTGTACTCCCATTATTTGTTTTATCCTCTCATTTGTAACTCTTTCTAGTCTTGATTTCCCCGCTGCTCGTCTCCAGTAATCCATTTCTGTGGCTCTAATTTTTCTTTCGATCTTTTCTTTCAAAGGCCATACTTCGCAACCGTACATTATTATGCTCTTCACTATCGTGTCGTAATATCTTATGTAACAAAAACAAATCTTAAAACAATGAAATCTATTTTTAGTAACTGGTATGCCTTTAACCACAGAAAAGGCACAATGGACCCAATCATACTTAGAAAAAGCCTCCCAATCTAGCTAATATTGCCAACTCTAGCTCCAGTGACAGCTCTTATTCGTTCTGGAAGTCTTCTTAACAAATCCCTAATAAGCTTTATTTCTTAACTTTCCAGTATTTACAAACATATCTATAAATACTTGTTTTATATTCCAGTTAAGTGCGAACAAGCGTTATCATGCATGAGAACAAAATTCACACCAATAATAGAAACAAACGGTGTCACATTTTTTAAAATCTATTAGCATCCTCATTATTATCATGCAGCCCCTTTTACGTCCAGTGTTGGACATAGGCATCCTCCAAACGTCTCCAGTTCTCTTTGTTCCTGGCAATCCAATTTGTCATTATCCTCTTCAGGTCATCCGTCCATCAAGTGAAAGGTCTGCCTCGACTACGCTTGTCACTTCTTAGTCTTCATGCCAACAGCTTTTTGGTCCATCTTCCGACTTCCATTTCTGCAATGTGTCCAGCCCATTTCCATTTCCGTGTAGCGATTCGCTGTATAATATTATCTACTCCAGTACGTCGGCGTATCTCTTCATTTCCACTCGATCCTTCAGGGTCAAAACAAGCATCGATTTCTTCATTCGCCTTTGTGTTACTCTCAGTTTTTCTGCGGTTTTCTTCGTTAAAGTTAGAGTCTCCGCACCGTAGGTCACAATCATTAATCGCTTTCCGTTTCATGCAAATCGGGATATTTCCATTAAGGATGTCATTTTCTTCGTACGCCGCCCATCCCACAGTAATTCGTCTATTTAGTTCGCAGGTTTGGTTGTATTTGGCTATTTTAAGCTCATGACCCAAATATATATATATTTGTCGACCAATTCTACTTTGCTGTTATTAATTTGTATTTGATCACTGAGAACCATGTTAGTCATCATTTTGGTCTTTTTAAAATTTATTATCAGAATCTATTAACTGTCGATAAAATGTTGGTAAGTACCTGTCAAAAGACGCGCAACCTCATCCCCTAGCTTTTATTGACGAGTGCTGCCATATTTATGTTAAGGTCGAAAACTTTTCAGACCACCCTCGTACTTATTCTGATTTAAATGCATATTTTTAATAACATTTATCGCATTTTCTTTTTTTTTGACAATAAACTTTTACTGCTCTTTCAAATTTCGTTTCCCTATACCTAAAACAAACCGTTATCGAGATATTCAGCTATACCCTACATTGGGAGAATCCCCAAAAGTAGCTTTTCCGAAATACGTAATAATATAAAGGGTGTTCTTTTTAAAATAAGCAAGTTATAGGCAACTTCCATTTTAACCGGAAGTAGTTGGAGGCTCTAGATATTTTAGATCAATTCGGCATATCCGAAAACCTTTCACCTCAAATTTTCAGATTTTAATTATGTCAAGTTTTTTTAAAATGTCCAATTGGAACTTTCAAAGAATTAACAAGTGTATATATATATATATATATATATATATAAATTTTTACCATTTTGCGATACTTTTTGTGCTAAATGTACATTTCATTTTAAATTTAAGACCGCGACACTTTCTAAACAAATAAAATGTAAATAAGAACTAGACAATAAAATTAATCAATTTTGTTATAAATCAATAGGCAATACAAAAGACAATAATAATACATTTATGTAATTTAAAGTAGTAAAAAAACGTAATCGATTTATAATGTACGAGGTTGACATATTATATTTCATACCTTAATTCATTTTGAATAAATATTTTTAAATATTAATTTAAACTTATTTGCAAGAAGTAGTATTTTTCCTAACAGACCTTAGGTAAAAAAGATAAACAACATCGAGACAGTTGACGCTTTCATATATCTTGGTACTTCAATCTCGAACAGGGGCGGATCCAGCGGGGAAATAAAGAGGAGAAGCGCAATAGCGAAAGAATCCATGACCAAACTAACCAAAGTATGAAAAAGCTATCACATATCCCTTAACATCAAAATGAGATTGGTCAGATGCTTGGTGTTTTCAGTCTTTCTATATGAATCAGAATTCTGGACTTTAAAAAAGACTAATGAACGGAACGCTGCTTTCGAAATTTTTGCTGGAGCAGAATGCTAAGAGTGTCCTGGACTGAGAAAAAAACAAACCAATCCATTCTGAACCAACTCGATGATACCGTACGGTATCACTGAGTTTTTTTGTTATTATGTTTAATTATTTTTTTAGACGTGGATTATCACTATACAAGGCTTTAGATATAGCATACGGAGATGATGATAATGCAAATCAAATACGAAGACGAAGGCGGCATGCTCAATGAGCGCAGGAGTCTTTATAGCAAGCACAGTAAAGCGATATTCGCAAACTGACAAAAGAAATATAATGGTTATTCGTCCTAATTGCATTGCTTAATACAACAGTCACAAGGGTGGAACTGATCAAATGGATAAATGCATTTCTAATTATAGAATTGGTATCCGCGGCAAAAAGTGGTACTGGCCAATTGTTACTTGATGCAGCAATAAACAACGCATTGTTTTTATACAGGCAGAACTACAATAAAACATTAAAGTTGAAGTTCAGAAGGGAGCTCAAGAATACCTAACACGTTACGGTACACAAGCAAAATCGCCAGGTCTTGCAATGTCTGTTGCCGTACTTTGTTACCAGGTCTTCGGTATGATTGTGCGAACCATTGCATTGCATAATCAATGCAATAGACGTTGTTGTGACGAAGATGAATGCAAAAGTTTTGGAAGAACAATGTTCTGTAAATGTTACGTAGGTCTTTGTGCAGCTTGTTTTGTCAGCTATTACACAAAATAATATTTTTATTGATGTTTTTGACGAATAAATATGTTTTTTGAAAAATTTGTTTTGCATTTTATTGCAGTAAAGGCGCCTAGTGACACTATTTTGGTTTTGGAATTTGACATTTAATAAAAATATTTTTTGTCGTCAGTTTAGACTCATATTGAGTCAAAAATATGAAAAATTATAAAATTTTAGACGAAAAATAGTTCCGGGAGTTAATGGGTTAATTTCATTGCTTGCAGCAGTTAACTAGACGGTACAAGTGCATTGTGTTCTTTAAAGAATAACATAGTATTTATATTTTGTGTCAATTAAAAACGTTTAAAAAAATGTATTTCAATGGACAAGGTTTATAAATGTTTTATTTATTATAAATAGCTTTCTGTATCAATTTGTTTAGCGTAATAATAATGTTCAATAAACTAAGGATAATAACATGGTGATGCCTAAACTCAAGACTCGTCTCCTTTAGCCTCTATCCGTATTATGGAGCAGCATTGGTAAATGGACATGCTTACAGTGGTCCAGTAAATGAAGGGGATTTCTGCAGGGCACGCATGAATCATGAAATATACCAGTTGTATGAGGAACCCACAGTTTCAATGCATATCAAACTGATGCGACTGAGATGGGCAGGACATGCCCAAAGAATGCCAGACGACAGTGTCCCAAAAAAAGTGCTCACAGGAAAACCTGAAGGAATGAGACCGGTAGGAAAGCCGAAGCTACGGTGGGAAGATGGGGTACGGAAGGATGCTGAAGAAATACTGGCTATAAGAAATTGGATATTTGCAGCGGTGGATCGGGACGAATGGGAAAGAAGGATTAAGGAGGCCAAGGCTCGATATGGGCTGTAGCGCTATCGTAGTAGTAGTCACAGTGGAGCATTTCTTTTTCAATACAATCGGAATCGAGGCTTCGTCATTTCTTTGCTTAATTTAATAATTGTAAATTTTTAGAATGTTCAAAGCTTAGAATACCGTCAACCTGCTTAATAAATGCGAGAAAATATTTTTGAGAAAACGAAATACATATTGATCTGTCCAGTTGTTATTAAATACTCTGAGTATTTCACAAAATTGTCCAATTCTTTTTAAGAATTTTAGTTACATTAAATATTCAATAAATACAGAATTTTTTATTGCACGTCTGTACACATAAAAAACTTATTTATGATGTAAATAAATTAAAGCATCACATATTTATGAAACAAAATTAAATATTTAATGGACATTTATGCAGTTGTATTTAAAAATAACTAGGTAATGTTTATTGATAAGTTTTATTTTATTTTATTAACTGATAGGCGCCAATGGTTAATTATCATACAATAATAATTTATAATGAAATCATTTTTTAATTAATCATTTAGTGACATAATAAAACAAGCAAATAAAATAAACAGTATTGCCGTAGCCAAATCGAGTGCTCTTTTTTTATTTAATATAGTTGCCCTTCTGCTCGGAAAAAAATACCTGCAGTTTCATCGCCATAGCTCTCCTTCTAAAGTTATCGTGCGAAAAGTACAAAATGCGGTAAATTTGAGGAAGTGATAAACTTCGCAAAAGAGGCTACAGCTGGCTAACGATGGAAGGGAGGGACAAAAAAGTATTGCCTTCTCGTTGCTCTTGACATCAAGAACGCGTTCAACTCAGCTAGATGGGATAGCATCTGCCTGGCACTAGACAGACTCAACGTTCCGTCGTACCTGAAAAGAATGGTGAAGAGCTACCTCAGCTGCAGATCACTAAGGTACAATAGAGACGAAGGCCCACACAAGTATAAGGTGACTGAGAGAGTTTCCCAGGGTTCAGTACTGGGACCACTGTAGAATATTATGTACGATGAACTTTTAAAACTGCAACTGCCGCAGGAAGCAGAGTTAGTAGCCTTTGCTGGAGCCACCATAGTTGCAAGGCATAAAGAAGAACTACACATATGTTTTGTAGAGTTATACGATAGAGTACAGCAATGGATAAGATCAACTGGCGGAACAGAAAACCGAAGCGGTTCTCATCACCAGCAGAAAGAAAGTAAATACCTAGGATTGATGATAGATGCTAGGTTAAATTTCCAGCAACAGGCGAAACGCATAGCTGAAAAGGCTGCGAATGTGGCATGGGCGTTGTCCAGGCGTTGTCCGCGCCAAGTCCGGAGAAAACTGCTGGCATCAGTAGTAACTTCTGTGCTTAGTTATGCGATTGGCATCTGGGGAGATGCCTTGAAAGTCCAAGAATATCGCAGAAAGGTAGCAGCAACCTATAAAAGGTAGAGGCACACCTGTAGAATCCCGAGCGAATCAACGAAGAGAGGCGAGGCTTTAAAGCCTTTCGCAATGGCAGGCTGAGTGGGATGAATCAACGAAAGGCGGATGGACACATCGCCTTATCCCACAGGTGGATAGTTGGATCAATCGAAAACATGGTGAAGTAAATTACTACCTGATGCAGATGCTGTCCGGACATGGATGCTACCATTCGTACCTTCATCGCTATGACTATAAAGGGCTTCGCCGCGACAGAAAGGGATTCCTAATGATATTAAATATCGAATCATAAACCATTAGTGTCACTTACGGGGGTACAAATTATTGAATTGCTTTCGTTAGATATTTATGAAAAATACGAGTGTCGCTACAAAGGATTGGGGATCCAAAAAAATGCCTTTATTTGAAAAGCATCTGCATAAGAACTTGATTTATATTTAAGAATAAATATGTTTTATTGTAATGAAAGGTAAGGTTAATAAATAAAATATCCTTTTATTCTACACAAAAAATTATCATAAATGAATAAAAATAAGTTATTTGTAGTTTTTATAAAAATATAAACTAAATAAATAAAGAATATTTATAATGAAATATACTTAACTAAAAAAATACACAGTACAGCAAAGTAGTTTAAAAAGCCAACTTGAGGTGGCAAAATGAACCCACATGCACATCATCGAAACGTCAAACTAATGTTGTTTTAACTATATCCAGGAAGTCCATTGGAAATGCGATCATAACAGAACACTGGGCAGGTAGATCCCATGCATGGCGCTTGGGACTCGCAGAGCTACGACACGACTTCTCTAAAAGCTGTCGCGATGAGGAAGAGAAGGAAACAATGGTACATCTTCTCTGCCACTGCCCTGCCCTAGGCAGAAAACGGCTCTCTATACAAGGGCAACCGAACTTTATTGACAGTTCCAACTGATTCTCACAGTAAAGTGGGAAGGCACCGCCGTCCATCATGGTATCACAACGGGCCAAAAGACATACGTGGGTTCCCTTCGAAGCGCCGTTTTAACCTAATCTTACCCAACTAAAAAAATAAACTTTTTAGGATATATTTGACCCCCAAAGCTGCTTATATGTAAATGTATTTACAAACGGAAAAATTTTATTAAAAAAAAAGTTTTTTAAAATAGTTCATTTGGGATTTTTCTTTTGTATCTTGTTACTTTTAATATTTTGGTTCTTTAATTTCAGTGTAAAATATAATCGCACTTTTGTGTACAACGCAAGAAAATAATTATAAGGAATATTGGAACAGGGGTGTATAAAAACTATATTTTCAAGCTTTTGAGTTCTTCTTCTACCCTAGTTTTGCAAGCAATTAAATTTATAAAAGTTTTAGAAGGTATAGTTAACTCTCTAAATTCGACCGACAACCGCATCCATCGATTCCAGCCGGTATTGTATCACATAACCGTTTTAGTACAAATATCCCACTACGCGACAGCATGTATTGCAAAGTCCAAAGTCCATGCCCAAATCATGATAGAAATTGTCGGCTTAAAAGCCATCACATAACAGAAAAGAGGGGTTGTGTGTACCGTGATATTAAGGATATCAATAGGTAAAAAAGGCTATAATAGTACACCAAACATTTTTAATTATCACAAGCAAATCATCGAACGTTTTTGGCGTCAAGCCATCATCAGGAGAAATGTTTGTCACAAATTTGTTTACAAAAGACGAAACATGAAGAAGATATGACTAAAGCTCAACAATGAACATTACAATGGTTGTCTAAAGAAATGAACAAAACATTTGTAAGATATATTTGGATCCACCCTGTATACAAGGTCCATCGGTTGAGTCATAAACGCTAGGTACCCATAGAAAAGGACGAGATAGTCTTTGAGAAGAGACAAAAGTGTACAGACGCATTTTTTGTAATGGATAGAAGTTTACGATAAATAAAGCTTTTGAGTAGAATACGTTTTTATTATTTCTTACAAGCAGCGGTGGGTTTGTGAAAATTTTACTATTTTTTTTTATTTATTATTTTGAAAGAAAAAAATAAGAGTATTGATAGAAAAACGAAAAAGTCGTAATCGTGGACGTGAGGAAAGACGTCGCCGCCGACAAAGTAGTAGTAGTTCTAGTACTACCTCAAGTTCTTCGAGTTCAGATAGTAGTAGATCATCATTGATGAACTTAAAACGCGAGGTGAAACGCTTAAAAAAAGAAATAATTAACATTAAAAACAAAACTGTTTGTAAAGTGCGCGCTGGTGATGAGTGTTTGGTGCCAATTTTTGACCCTGCGCGTGATGACATTGCGGCCGAAGAGTGGGTCCAGAAAGGTAACTAAAGAAATTGTAACTAAATTACATAATTATAAAAGATTTTTTCTCTTAACAAGACATGTGCGTTTTATCATTTTAACAAAAATTATGTTTCCATGTTTTTGTTAAAATGATAAAGCCTTTTTTACCTATTGATATCCTTAAAATCCATCGACAGCGTAGAGTAATACTGTTAAGATTTTTAGTTCCTTTGTGGGTTGGGCGATTAAAACTCTCGATACAGTAACAAAACAATGTTTATTCCAAAATAATAAATTCTACTTTTATAAATCACTTAGATATTCACTTAGATATACAACTTTTGTAACTTTTTATAAGTATTCACATTTCTTAAATCATAAACACTTTTAAAATTATTACTGACCCTGTCTGCCCGCTGTTCCTTTTTTTATACCTGTTTTAATAACCACGAGAAGGGTCCAGTAATTTCTCCAATTATCCATTGTCTTCTGTGCTCATTAAATAATCACCCTAGATTCGGTCGCGCTCTCGGTAAGAATGACAGATACGGACTTAACAAAATCGTAACAATACTTTGTATTGTAAAAATTAATAAAAATAATAATTACCATGGCGACCTGTTAATACAAGGTGTTCTTTTGTGACTGTTATCATAGAGATCGAGTTGTCGTACATTTGTTATAAATAAATCAATAAATAAATATTTATGAAATTTTAAACACGACTATTTGCCCAAATACAGTGACTTGATTTTTTTAATAAAAAACTCTACTAAGAATTTTTCATTTTTGACTACCAACAGAAAATCGGTTAAACACTTGCAGGAGTGTTTCCAATCTAAATGGATTACACTGTGTAAAAGACCATTTTTGGTAATTGTAAAAGATAATTTTCTGACTATATCTATTCGTTTGTCTTTCAGTAGTGCCTTTTAACATCGCATTAGTTGTAGTAAATCTATAACTGAAAATTTCTTTTTAACGGTTGGTCGAGATGAAAGTTGTTTGAAACAACCCACAATAAAATATTCGTATTCGTAAAAATAACCAGAAGATAAGAATTTATTTTAAGAAAACATCTCATTTTATCTGGAGAACGCAGTACAAGATTAATATGTAACAAATTCTTGTTAATTGTCTATTTTTAGATAAAAGTATCTTTGCATTTGATTTTGTTGTAGACTATTTTTGTAGACCATAATTTGAATAATTGCATTTTATAGTAGCGCCTGCGGCTGTTAACAACAAACACAAGAAGAACTAACTAATTGAGGTCTTGCCTCATTTACACTCGAAGGTATGTTACTTATTTACAATATGGAAATGTTGTTTGATCGTTAATGTATGTGTTGTCTGTTTGTTCTTGAGATATTAGAACTAAATTTAACGACAAATGTGCACGATACATTGTTAGTTTTGTAGGAATTACTAAACAAAATTTATTTTTAATAAAATCCACATATACACACGAACTGAAATTCCACAATTCAGTTTCAGTGTTAGCGATTTTCTCACTGGTTTTCTTACTTACCGAGCAGATGATTTTTGAACAGTTTTTTATCTTTAAATAATTGTGACCCACATATCTTCATACTTCGTGTAACTGACAAATTTTTTTTTTGAGTAAAAATGTACCATCCAAGTGCTGAAGTCACACGATGCGCGGTTTTAAGAAGGTTTCCAAAAGAAAATAAATTGCATTAAAAACTTGGATGTGCGTACAATCACTGACGAAGAGAAGCAACTGCGAGAACTTCGCTGAAATTGCTTTGCGAATGCCCAGCGCTTTTCTGCAAGGGGCTTTAGTTTCTGGAAGGGGCCTTCCTAAAGCCTATCGATGTCAGAAACTTAGCCCCCCAGGAAACTGATAAACTTTGCTCGAAGTCTCGGAATCCCGGGCCTTGAATAGATTAAGGGTTATGCACAAAAGATCTAGTAGGTCGAGGTGCTTGAGAGGCTGCGTGGCCTTCACGACCTCCTCTACAATCTACAATCTACAAGAGAAGCAAAATTTAAAAAATTAAAAAACAGAAAATCACCCGGGCCGGACGGCATCCCCAACGAGCTTTTAAAATATGGAAGCCCCGAACTCGCAAGGAAACAAAATCTTTAACGAAACGAAAACACCAGATGAATGGCATAATAGCATCACCATACCGATATTTAAGAAGAGCTAAAAACCTGCCCACAAAACTAGAGAGGAATAACCCTTTTAAATGCAGCAATGAAACTATTCACGAGTATTCTTAAGGACAAACTGGAAACGCAAATTAATAATGCTGAAGAACAACAGGGCTTCACAAAGGGACGGTCAATAACAGACGCAGCATTTATAACAAAACAAATTAAAGAAATGGCTATAGAGTACAATATGCCAGAGTATATTTGCTTCATTGCCTAACGATGGCGTTTGACAGGGTTCGTTTGGGAGACATTCTACATATATTAATAGAAAATAAGGCACCGGCGAACATAACAAAGATAATCCATGACCTAAATAACAAATAGCTGATGTTGTTGAGAGAATAGCCACACTGAAATGGAATTGGGCAGGCCACGTCGCTAGAATGACGGATAACAGATGGACGAGGCGGATACTGGAGTGGCGACCAAGAGACGAAGCATATCGAAACAGGGGCCGGGCCACCCACTAACTCGATGGACTGATGACATAAAGCGCAGCCAAACAAATTGGATGCAAGCGGCACAGGACCGATGCGAATGGAAAGTGATGAGGGAGAACTATGTTCAGCAGTGGACACAAGAAGATTGAGTGATGATGAAATAACAACAACGTAACAAAGATTAAAGCAGATCAATTCACTGAAAATATTCCAATACCGGGTGGAATTAGACAGGGTGACAGCTTTAGTCCCTTTATGTTTAATCTTTTCATGGATAAAATTATAAATAAAGTAACAGATCTTGACCTCGGATACAGAATGGGCAATAAAACGCCGATGATGCAGCAATTATTGCCGAATCAGAAAACGATCTACAGAGACAAATCATCCAGTTCTTCCAAGTAAGCCGCCAACTTAATAAGAACATTTGTACGGCGGCCCTCACTTCTTTTTTCCATGATTTTTCCCTGTATAACAAGGTGTAGTATGTTGTACTTTTCTGAGTGACGCATTATATGACCGAAGTATTCCAATTTACGTCGTTTAACTGTGTTCATGACTTCGTAACTTTTATTTAAGCGTTGCAATACCTTTTCGTTTGTGACTCTATCTACCTAACTGATCTTTAGAATACAGCGATATACCCACATCTCGAATGCTTCTAGTCTCTTCAAAAGCGATTCAGTCAAGGTCCATGTCTCAACCCCATAAAGCAATACTGGGAATATATAACAACGAACCATTCTCATACAAAGTTTCAAATTAAGATCATGACTGCAAAGTAAATTTCATAAAATTTGTTCGTGCTTTAGCAATTTTACTTTTGATTTCTGTACTAGGGTTCCACTTTTCGTTAATATTAGTACCCAGATATACCAGCTGACTTACGCGTTCAATTAAATCTTTACCAATTGTAACGTTATAGTGATTATTATATACGACTGCTTGTTTACTAATGACCATAAACTTTGTTTTCTTTGCGTTCAGTTTGAGCCCATATAACGCGCAGATCGCAACCATTCGGTCCAACAACGCTTGAAGGTGTTCAATTGACCCTGTCACTAACAAGGTGTCATCTGCGTACCTAATATTATTCATAAGCACGCCATTAATGAGTATGCCTTCTTTAGCTTGTTCTAACACTTTCTCAAGGATTGTTTCAGCATACAGATTAAACAAAAGTGGTGACAATATACAGCCATGTCGAACTCCACGCTTGATCTCTACTTCTTCGAAGTATTGGTTTCCAACCCTGACACAGGCAGCCTGACCCCAATACAAATTTGCGAACATTTGTATCAACAAAACCAAATGTATGATAATCGCGAAAGATCCGCTCAGATGTAAGCTAGCAAGTAAGCAATTCAGATATCTGGGCATAGACATATCAAGCACCCACGACCCAGTTAAAAACCTCAGGAGTCAGATTAACAAAGCATCCGCACTATAATTATGCCTACGAGATATAGTCTGGTCAAACCCGTACATGCGCAAAGAAAGCAAAATTAGAATCTACAAGACTTACATCCGACCGATCATGACGTACGGTACAGAAGTCCGCGAAGACACCAACGAGACGAAACACATGCTAAGGGTGGCCGGAATGAAAACAATGAGAATAATAGTGGGGAAAAAAAGAAAAAACAGGTTAAAAAACACAGATAACAGAGAACAATGCGAAATACAAGATATTGTGAGATGGGGAAGACAACGTAAGAGGCAGTGGTACAACCATGTAAGACGGATCGACGAGAACAGACTTCCGAAAATAGTCCTATAAAACAACCCGTCCAGCTTAAGACCTCCTGAGAGGCCACCTAAAAGATGGAGAGATAGTTGGCAATCTACCTCTCAGGAAAGGATGCAGAGGCAACTTCAGAATTAACAGATCGACAGATCTCCAAGAAGTAGAAGAAAAGATTGTACGTTTATAAACAATAAATAAGGACTTTCTCGATATTATTAATGTTAATAATAATAATCCTTCCATTTTTACAATGACAGTTAGAAGTAAGTGTTTTGTGAAAAAATGTTATCCCCACTTAAATATATTTAAGGTAATGTGATTATTGTTTAATTTTTTATTTTTATTCAATTAAAATTGAACTTGCAAAGATAGAAGAGTAAAGCATGAACATCCCCTGTAAGATACTAATAGAACAATTATTATGTTTATGTTTTCTTTATAAGTATAGTCATAATGATTTTAATTAACACAGTATTATAAGTTTTATCTTTTATGCTAGCATGAATTTTTTCTTTAGTTACTTTGATTGTCTTACCACAGCACCAATAATTCTATGGATTTAAGTATACCAAGTTTAACACGATATTAAATTTTGTAAACGGTAGACAAGGTTGCATCCTTTTACCACTGCTGTTCAATTTATACTCTAAAGCAATCTTTATAGGGGCACTGGAAGAACACAATAAAGGCATCAAAATTAATGGGGTACCAATCAGTAATCTCCGCTATGTAGATGATACTGTCTTGCTGGCGGATAATATTGAAGACTTGCAGATGATGCTTAATAGAATAACTACAATAAGCAACCACTTTGGACTTAAGATCAACAGAAAGAAAACCAAATTTATGGTGATTAGTAGGAGGAATATCCTAATTATCGATCTACAAATAGGAACCAATAAATAATGAATGGGACCCTGATTTAGAGATTAAGTTTAGAATTGAAATAGAAAAATTAACATTCATAAAAATGAGAAATCTCTTAAGTAACCGCAACCTAAGCATTGGTACCCGATGGAGAGCCACGAAATGTTACGTGCTCTCTACGCTGCTTTATTGCGTGGAAGAGTGGACATTATAACTAACAACAATGAGAAAATTAGAGGATTATGAGATGTAGCTATATGGACGCATACTAAGAATACCATGGACTGAAAAAGTAACCAATTCGGAGGTATTAAGAAAAATGAATAAAGATCTGGAATTGCTTGCAACTGTTAGGAAAAAAAAAGCATCCTACCTGCGCCATGTGTTTCGTAATGACAAGTATGGTCTATTGCAACTTATTATAGAGAGATAAATAAAAGGAAGGAGAGGATTGGGCAGAAAGAAACAATCCTGGATAAAAAACTTGCGTGAATGGTTCCGATTACAAAAAGCTTCAACTACATTCCATGCGGCGCAAAACAGAAAAACATATCACATGATGGTCGGCAACATTCGCTAGAAGACGACACAGAAATAAGAAGAAACGGTAAATCTCACGAAGATTCAAATGGATTCTTAAGTTATTCCTTTTTGTGCCATAAGAGTCTCTGATATTGACAATAAAAATGCTTAGTAAGCTTAATTATCCTAAAAAATTTTAATTAATTAAAATAAAAATGTAAATATAATTCAACTTAAACTTTTTTAAATGGTTATTTTTTCACAAAACACTTATTTTTATGTGGAAACCCTTTTAAAAAACGCACATCGCGTGACGTCAGGCTTGGGTAGTCTATTATAAGGGTTACCAAATTTAATGATAAAGATTGATTTACACTATGCGTAACGTCATTCTCACGTCACTAATAGAAAACGACCTGTGATAAATAGAAAATATCAAAAATCGTTAGCGTCATAGAAACACCTACCACATTTTACATCCATGAATCATCAGGATTTTTTTCAATAAATAGCCACAAAAAATGTATTTTTGATCAAATTCTTTATATTGGCTTTGATTAAGTGGCATGTATCAAATATATACAATATTTTTTTACCACATATTTCAAATTCAGGATTATCTGATGTTACTCCAAGAGAATTTGCAAGTTCAATGAACTTAGACCCCATATCACTTATGGGGGCTTCTACATTTAAAAATGTGCTCATTAATTTGGAAACACACTTTTCAAAAAGTGGATATAACTTTTTCGCTCCAAATTGTGAATCAGTGAAAACATAAACAATTAGTTGTTTCCAGTTCCGGTACAAACCTCTTGCCATGATTACCAGAGCATTTTGAGCCATTGAAACATCTTTTTCTTCAACTTCAGTTAGTCCAACAATTTCATCACATCCAGTGTGGTAAAAAAAAGTTAGATTTCAGAGACATTTTATCAATACAAAGCGTAGATACAATGCTGTCCTGGGGCAACATTTTTTTAACTTTTATTTCCAGGGCTGTAAATATTGCATCATTATTCAAACCAGGTTTGCAAACAAGTTTTGCTGTCGTTCTCTCAGTAAGCTCATTTGTGTAGGAAGACGTAACAGCTTACTCATGAATTTGTAAGCTCGAAGTCTCAAAAAATAGAATGTCAAAGCAATTTGCTTATAGTCTACTGAATATCTTCTGCCTAAGGGTTTTATATCATCTAATACTGCTTGAGCTTTAACAATATCTGCTAGAGGTTTTCTTAAAAACTTATCACATAAAGTATTAAACTTCTGAAGACTTGACTTCTGATGTTTCAAGGTGATCTTTCTTTTCCCTTCTTCAAAGCCTTGATGTTAGCTCTTAACTTTTTTTTTCTGGGACTTTTAAAGCTCAAAATGGCTGGTGACTGTGTAGACATTAAACTAGAATACAAAATTGAAGTGTGCTTTATTTGTGCGACCACTTCAATGAGGACATGCGCGATAGGTACAAACAACTTTTCATTTAGAAGCCATTCCCAATCATTATGAATTTATTTTAATCTCGCTTCTGTATATCTGTTTGTTCTGTGTTTGTGTTGCAATATTTATTTTAATACCTACCATATCCTCCTTCCTGTTTTTTAATACGTCAATAAATAACAGTACTTATTTTATTGTCAGACATTAAAATTATTTTTTATATATTATTATTAATTACCAGTATTCCAGTTTTTGTGTCACAATGTTCGAAAAAAATGAAACACTAGATGTTTTTATTGCTTGAAGTTGTAAATTACATCTGCTTACATTTTAATAACGTGTAAAATTAATCTTATATCTCATACTTCCAAAACAAAATGTATTTACATTAAAATGTTTCTGTTAATACTTAGATAAAAAAGAACGCTTTTTCTGCGTGTAATCATGAAATTTGTTATAATATCACCAATATTTGAAAAAAATTCTCAGTGTAATAAACATCGACTAACTCAACGTCGAGGTCATAAATTTTGGTTACCCCAACATCAAAGGAATTTCGCCGGCTTTCCATTCTTATTTTAGGCTGGTGTATTCTGTGCACCTACAGTAAGTCCGTCTGTCGTGTAATTTGTTTTGTTTTGTAATAGTAATTTACGTAACAAGTCCGTAAAATACTGTTTTTTAAATCCACGAGTACCCAAGTCAAAAATAATAGTTGTGAATGATATATTCTCGAATAGAGATATATCTTAAGAAAGCAAATTGGTAAAAGGCAAACCCTGCTTAAAAGTCGCCCGAAAGTACGCACGGAGACCACCGTAGTTATTCCGTCATGCCCACGACGAACCTGCTCCACTCTTCCCAGATGCCAGCGTTAAAGCACCGATCAATGGCTGGTTCCACTCTCAGCATCAGCTGAAGTGGCGCAACCAGAGGGAGCCAGGCACAGCAAGTTAATGCTGAAAGAACCCTCACCCAAGCAGGTAGGCAAGCTGCTCCTGCTAAATAGGTAAAAACAGTTGTACGGCTTTGTACCGGACACTGTTTTTTGAGGAAACATCTGCACAATATAAGCGTGTCTGACACAGCACCTACATGCAGATTATGTAATAGGGAAGAGAAAACAGCCACTTATATTATCTTCGAATGCGAAGCCACCGCCCAGAGGAGGCACTACCTGGGGTGTATACAAGACCAAGGGAGTAATCTACCTGAGGCAATAGCAGTACATGAGCTTCTACTCTTTAACAGGAGAATTAAAGAAGCTGGAAAGGTACAAAAAGCAGACAATGCTGCAGTGCCTAGCGAAAAATTGGACCCCTTTCACAGCTCCTATTTATTCATTCATTTTTTTATTCAAGGGGCTCCAAGGTTAAAAAGTGGCCGTAGGTCAGCGCCTGCATATCGTTCGTACCAGAACTAACAGGACGCGTAAAGCCATTCTCCAGTACAACACTCACGTGTGGAAACTTACTGACATTTGTCACATGCATGTTTGCTATATCGTAGACACACCTCTACTTGATTCAGCGCGACGCTGTTGGTGTGTTGATACACGCTTTAGAAGTCACCGCGTTAAGCTAAATTTTGTCCGTTTTATTCGCGTATATACTCTTTTTATATTATTTTGTCAAATGACAAATCAAACTGACAATTTTATTTACGATATTTTATCGAAACTATGCATCGATAGGCAAATTATAAAGGCCAATGTAGTGCCAAATGGTAGTAAACATTCGTTTGAGGTTATGGTGCGTATCTGCAAATTGTGGATCTCCAATTTTTCATCACTGACAAACAGTAACTAAATCATAATAATAAAAATAATGTAGCTTTGCATAAGGAATCAGTTTCGTTGTTACGTAAGCAATTTGATCGAACTGCTGACATGTTTGGGCAAGGAAATCTCCGGAAGTGACCTTAAAAATAATTAGATTTAATATTGTTTTGGAAAATATTACCAATTTAAATTAGGCGACAGCCCTTATTTCCGAAAAAGCTTTGGTAGAAATAGTAAAAAAATTAAAGTGCAACCTACTTTTATAGACAGAAGAACAGCAAAATCAGGAAGACGCATACAAGCTGGAAATCAAACGCAAAGACAAAAAGCGGAAACATAACCCAATTAAAAATATTTTGGCATATACACCTAATTCTAGGATGCATTAACTTTTGTAAATTAAGTTTGTTTCTGTTTCTTTTTTTATAATAAATAAGCAAAATTCTCATGTAGGTAAATCATTTTTTTTATACTATTTTTAAAACTTAGTCATTTTCACAAATAATATCTAATAGGCCAAATTTTTTAAAAAATATAATAATCAGATATTGGCTAAAAATTCTTTTAGTCTTTCGCAAATATTTTAATTACCATTTATACTTAAATGTTAAATTTTATATTAAAAAAAATGTAAGCACTTTGAAAAATTATAAATACGTCAAAGCAATTTTTAATCTGCATTATCTATTTCGCGTTGAAATGCGCGGGGAATTTTCTAGAGTGTGTTTCAACACACGACCAAGAAAATGTGCTGCGCTGTACTGGACAATGGCTTTACGCCAACGGGACCCATAGGACAGGAGTTCAAAATGAACTGGTGCAAGGCTGTTATCGTACCGCTTTACAAGGGAAAAGGTTCGCATCAGGACTGTAAGAACTACCGACGTATTAGTTTACTCAGCATAGTCGGCTAACTGTATGCAAAGATATTGATTGAAAAACGAATAAAACTAAGATGATATGGGATGTGCAAGCATGATTTAGAAGAGGAAGGAGTTGTATAGATCAGGTCTTTTCATTACGAAGTATAGTCGAAAAATTCTTAGCTAGAAGTCAGAAGGTCTATTGCGCTTTTATAGACTTGGAAAAAGTCTATGACAGAGTGGTAAGAAGTGAATTGTGTTGACATTGTCTATGTATGGGGTGAGCGGTAGTTTAATACGAGCACTGAAATCACTTTACGAGGATTCCACTGCTTGTGTCTGGATAAACAAAGCTTGCACGGACTGGTTTAACATCGAAAAAGGTGTGAGACAGGGTTGTTTGTCTTCGCCATGGCTGTTTAACTTATACATGGACGATTGTTTAAAATATTTAAAAGAGAGTGCGGATGGATTGAAAATGAATAATTTGATCGTCAAATGCCTTCTTTACGCCGATGATCAAGTCATATTAGCGTTATCTGAAGAGAAGTTACAGGCGATGGTTAATTTTATGCATGATGCCCTGAAAATCAAAGGGATAAAAATAAATGTAAGCAAAACGAAAGTAATGGTTTTTGAAAGAAAAGAAAGCATGACAAAGTTTTGATTGAGGAAAAAGAGTGGAACAAGTAAATGAATTTGTGTACTTGGGTTCAAAGTTTACGAGAGATGGAAAGTATGACAGTGACATTGATCGAAGGGTGTTGGTAGGAAAACAAATAGCTTTTTGAACAGCCAAAAAGTTTCAAAAAAGGCACGTCTAGCTGTGCATAGAGGTGTGTTGGATCCTACACTTACGTATGGTAGTAAATGTTGGGTTTGACGGAAGAAGCATAAAAAAAGGATTAATGCTGCGGAGATGAGTAGTCTAAGAAGTATAGCCGGAGTGACTCGGTTGGATAAAGTTAAGAATAGTGAGATAAGAGAACGCTGTGGTGTAAAAGAAGATGTGGCCACAAAGATAGATAAACGAATGCTTAGATGGTTTGAACACGTAGAAGGGATGGATGAAGGAAGATTGACGAAATAAATTTATAAGGCGAGTGTGAATGGGCAAATCGGTAGAGGTCGACCTCAGCGAACATATCTCGATCAGATCAACATTATTTTGAAGAAAGGCCAGGTCAAGAGTACCAATAACCGAAGAGCATGAATGAGAGCACTGATGAAAGTAGAGGAAGCAAAAAATGTGTGTACGAACCGTAGCAAGTGGAAGGAAGTGGTCTCTGCCTACCCCTATGGGAAAAAGGCGTGACTTTATGTATGTATGTATCAACATTGTTTTGAAAAAAGGCCAGTTTAAGAGTACCAACAACCGACGAGCATGCATGAGAGCACTGATGAAAGTAGAGGAAGCAAAAGATGTATGAAAGAACCGTAGCAAGTGGTCTCTGTCTACCCCTAAGGGAAAAAGGCGTGACTGTATGTATGTATGTTTAACTTTAAATAATTATGTTCGGTGCTGAATTTTAAAACAAAATTGAATTGCCGCTTTTCTTACGTATAACTACTAAACAACAATAACAACAAAATGAGCCGTCGCGGGGTGCCTGGCAGATGTGAAATCTAAATACTACTGCTGAATATAACATTTATAATCTTTAATAATCTTTAAAGCCTATTCCTATACCATAAATTAATTATAATTTTTTTTTATGAAAATAGTGGCAAAAGGGTAGACCTATCGTGTGGGCTGCGGACGGCCCGCACTGCGGCTATTAGAAGGGAGAGATTATAGAAAGAAAATGATTGTGGACCCGCTTTTTAAAAAGTTGCAGGTCATAGTTTTTTGAAAAAACTAATTTTGGAAGTTATTCCATTCTGAAGCAGCTCTGTAAAAGAAGGATTCTTGATGGAGATTGGTCCTTGTAGTGTTAATTTTGAGAGTAAATGGGTGAAACTTATTGACTAATTATAAATATGCTACATTTGCTTTGTACTTTTTCATTAATATTTTTAATGTGTGTGCTAAAGTATTGTAAATTTGTGACAAACAATTTAGTTAATATATCCAAGGTCCGCCAAGGTATTTTGGGTCGGTCGGAAGACTGAAAGTCGCCACACTAACTGTCGGTCTAACCCTTACCCGCCGCATTAGATATTTCACATTAAAAATCAACAGTTTAATTATCCGCAATCTTAATTTCACTAATTTGATTGAAAACCTTAATATCTCTCATAAAAACTGTGAAAGACATGCTGGTATCATGTGACTGCTAAAAAAACGTTCATTTTAGAGTTGCTGCAACTAAATCCTTGCTAAAAAAAACAACAAAAGCAACTGATTTTTACAGTGGGATACGTTCAGAGAAAACTGAAAACAACGAAGAATGGCTTCAAAAGCTCACAACGTATAAAATGGCAGCGTTACAAAAAAAAATGACATTCTAATATATTTAAACTAATTCAAAATTCCATTATAACTTAATAGGCTACTGGCGGTTGGTTTTAGTCTGAAAATCAGGACGGCTACAGGACGACCATTAAAACTTTAATACTAAAAACAACAAACAACAAATTGCATAGTTTGTTTGAATACGTACTAGTTTAATATATTTACCACCTACTTCTACCAACAAGTTATTTACTTTACCTTGTTTTGATAAGGTTTTATAGCTTAACAGTACAAGAACCGATATGTTGAAGGTACTTAAAAAACGTATATTTAGTGATAAATATATACGCATGTTTTAAAAACTTATCTTCCTTTTGTTTTTTTTTATAAAAAACAAAGGCATAACAGAATATTTAACGTAGAAATTATTATTTCTCGATTATATATTTTTATTTTCACACAACTCCATAGAGTGCAATTTGTTTATTATTAGTTATAAAAAAAAATCTCAAAAAATGGTAAGAAATTGGGGTTACCGAAAACCAATGCTCAACGCCAACAAGAATTCTGGCAGAATCAAAAAAAGATACAAAAAAGTGAAACGTTGAATTCAAATCTTGCCAGGTATTATATATCTTCTATATGAGAATCATTAACAATTATATTTGTTTTTTTTTTTACAAAATACCTTGATCAAAATTTATAAATGGCTTAAGGAACTTCTTTTCTATTGGGTGTCCAATGGCATCAAACGACATTTTTTTTTTTTATTTTTCCCCTATCTTTTTCCCATTATTTATTTATTTATTTTAATGTTGCCCAAAATCGGTCTTGGTCTTGTTCTTTCATTTTTGCAAGACCAAGACCGCGTAATTTTAGCAAGAGCAAGACTAAGCATGCGAGACTCTTGCGTGTTGCAGTTAGGACTGAGTGTCGTTTCAGGGAACGGACAGGCTTAATTTATAATACAAGAAATTGACACAGTCAAGTTAATGTCATTAATTTGTTTTTTATATGTTTTAACCATGTTTTAGCACATGTAAGCCCATTAAATGAAAACGTTTATTAAGAAACATACTGACTTTCGTGAGACACTATTTACGTAGCTACAGGAGATTCATTTTCAAGGACTGCTTCCGTACGCCGATTACCAAGAAATACTATTTCAAATATTTTGATAAAACAATGAAAGGTGTATGTAGTTGTATTGATATTTTTAACTATGTAAATATATGTCACCGGATATAATTAGATCATGTATAAATTAATTTGTTTGTATTAGTTTTGCATAGCGTAAGACAGCTGATAGAAGTAAAAAAATATTTTATCTGAAATCAGAGAATGTCTGTTAATGTTATTTATGACAATTACAACATTTCTTAATTAAGTAACATTTATCATTTCAGAAGGATGGTTAAAACTTTCTAATAATGATTACTACATATGTATATCAGTATTACACTTTTTTACGAGGGTATGATAATTATTATTTATTGGCTGAAAAAGTAAATAAATAATTTTGAATATTTTTCTTTAAAAATTGTTCTTGTAAATAGAATGGAAAAATTATTGAAGTTAGTAAAAAGTAATTTATAATGTTGGGTTATTTTTTTCTTGAAATGTTTGTGGGTACCAGTTTATTAAAAATAAAGAGTGCCTTTGTGTATGTAGTTGCCAAAAAAAATGTTTTCTTGTGTACTTTTTGTTTTAATTCACAAATAATAGTATATTGTGCAACTTGTGCAATAAGTTTGCTAGCTCTGCAATTCCCATGCGCCGTGCATGGGATTCACCTGTCCAGTGTCCTGTTATGGCCGCGATCGAATTTCCAATGGACTTCCTGGATAGAGTTAAAACATCATTAGTTTGACGTAGATCTAGTTTAGGCCAAATTTGTTTCGATGATGTGCATGTGGGTTCATTTTAAACTACTTTGCTGTGCAGGAGAAGCCAGCAGTTTGTAGTTGGTACTGCTGAGATGAGATATATACAGCTGGTCTGGTGGTGCTCTCTCTTGCTAGCTCGTCCGCTTTACAGTTGCCTGGTATGCCCCTGAGACCGGGTACCCAGACAATGTGAATTCTAAACTTATTTACTAGCTCATTCAGGGCGGCTCGGCATTGCACCGCTGCCCTAGAGGTAAAGTAGACTGAGTTCGGTGGTTTGATAGCAGCCTGGCTGTCGCAAAAAATGGATACCTCTCTGAACTTTTGTTTGTTGCGGAGTATCCAGACAACTGCCTTGGAAATGGCTGTCATTTTGGCTTGATACACACTACAGTTATCAGGTAAACGAAACGACAGGCTAAGTGAGGGGTCTTTTGAGAAGACACCGCAACCTACTTTACTCTCTAGTTTAGAGCCTTCCGTATGAAATACTGCGCTCTGAGGTTTAACTAGATTCTCGGCCCAATCTTCTCTGGATGGGATTTCCAGGGATAGGTCGCCTTCGAACCTAAGGGTAGGTTTAGTGTAATCAGTGTTTTCGGATTAAGATCTACATAGCAAACTATTTAAATGACTGCCTAACAACAAGCAATACTCTATTTTGTAGAGCTGTGTAATCGTTAACGTCAAATGTTTTCTTAGTGTAACTAATTAATAAGAACTCAATTTTTATACCTTTTACTTTTTTAACGTAAATCATTTTCGACGCTAATTTACAACCTGCTAGTCTGGCATCCCAATTTTCTATCATTTACATCTAAGAAGTGGGATAAAATTAAAGCAGAGAGTTTGATGGCTTTTGTCGCAATATCTTGGCACCAATTACGTTTGCTTTATAATTATTTATAATAACTGAACCTGTTGACCACGTTCATTGGGTAAATAGTCAAAAGTATTACGAACCGAAACGAAAAGTTGTGTTAGTTTATTTTAGTGTATTAAGATTACTGGCATATTTATTTTTTTTAATTCTGCAAACAGTGCTTTTGAGTATTCCTTAATATTATTTACTCAATACCAAGTTTAAACATTTTTTTTAAACGATCATTTAGTTACAACGTATACCAAGTGATTAACCAAAAGAAATGAAAAATGCAAATATTTCTGCTGTACGAAAAAAATGTAAACACTTTCTGCTAGAAAACCAACTTTAATTATAACCTACTTTATACATTTTTATTATTAAGTGGTCAAACAAAGTCTCAGTAATGAATGTAACTCTTTTCCTTTCTAGCATTATGTAAATTATACCAGTCTTTTATCCTAATTTTTCTCCTACTTAATTCTATCTTGTCTTAGTTAAGGTAAAAAAATTTTTTTAGGTTAAGCGGAAGAGCAACTTAGTAGCACTATTACTAGGGCTGTGATACAATAAAGACGATTATTATTAATATTTATAGACCCTCAAATAGTTATAATTAGGACTATTTGGAAAAGAGACGATTAAAATGTGCTTTATTTTATACATATAAGCTGTGAAATTATTAATGGCATTAACAATTTTATTCGAACATTGACTAAACCAACTTATCTTTCTATCGACAATTACGAAAACAGTTTTGGTGTATCTATGATTATTGATATAAACTATAATTATTTAGCTCTTGAATATTTACTAAGTAAATTTATACGTTGTGGATACATTTTAACGTTTTTTGTCAAACAGTTCTGTAGACTGCTTCTTAGTTTTGTTGCTACTGTGTGTTTTCCCATTTTGTTTATATTTACAAGAATTTCTTCCTTCGTCGATACTGGTTGGTTTTTAATTATGACCAAAAAAGAAAAAATTATTTTTACTGTCATCAAATAGCGCTGCGATGACAGAACAATTAGCAATACTGCAGGTTGAATCAATGCCTACCAGCTTACTCCAGGTCTTGATAACACTGTAATTCCGGTCTAAAACACTGTAGGTGGCATTGTAAATGACTTTTAAATGCCCAGACCTGTTCCATTTTCTGATTGGATGATATTAACTGATATTATTAGTTTTAGACAAAGCCGCCAAAAGAAGTCCACAGTCTTATAATTATTGCAGTCAGTAACTAAACATCTTTTATTAAAGTTACTTATTTTTGCTAAAAATTAATAAATATAATTGGTTTATTTTATCAATTAAAAACCCAAAAATACATAAAACTCATTTATTAGGGACTTCACAATGCTATTCTTAAGTATTAACCAATTGGGTTAGTTTTTTATTATAAATAAGAGTTTTGAGTCAATTATGACATAAAATAATAAACAATTTCGACTTCAATTTCAAACACATGTTGCATTGCTCATCAAATAATATACACCCTTTTTTTTTTTTGGATGCGAGACAAGAACTGCCTTAGTGTATTATTTTGTGGTTCTTTTTAAACAATCATAATTGGAGAAAAAAAAATGTGCAATTATGTTTATATTTTAAGCGGAGAAAAAGTACGAGGGATAAAAAAAAATGTAAGCAAAACGAAAGTAATGGTCTTTAAAAAAGAAAAAAGCATGACAAACTGTGAAGTTCTAATTAAGGGAGAAAGAGCGGAACAATTTTACGAGAGTTTACAAAAGAATGAGGAACTGCATAGCTTTATGAACAGCCAGAAAGTGTCAAAAAAGGCACGCCTGGCTGTGTGGTGTGTTGGTTCCTACACTTATGTATGGTAGTAAATGTTGGGTTTGGCAGAAGAAGCATGAAAATAGGATTAATTCGGGTGGATAAAGATAGATGAGTAGAAAGATAGATGAAGAAAGATTGACGAAACAAATTTATAAGGCGTGTGTAAATGGACAATTCGATAGAGGTCGATCTCGGAGAACATATCTCGACCAGATCAACATTGTTTCGAAGAAAGGCCAGGTCAAGAGCACCAACAACCGACGAGCATGTATGAGAGCACTGATGAAAGTAGAGGAAGCAAAAAATGTGTGTAAGAACCATAGCAAGTGGAAGTCTCTGCCCACCCCTACGGGAAAAAGGTGTGACTATATGTATGAGAAGTACGACATTTCATGGCGCGCCTTAAAAGCCATAAAAAGTCACCTCTCCAAATGAAATAAACTATTTTTTTTACGTACAATAATTAGGTCGTGATTAATAAATGGGTAGTTACGGTTGTAAGGCAAACAAATTTTTGACAGATTAATACTAGCATCAACCTGTGTTAGAAATCTAAGCGAGCTTGTCGGCAGGAATAAAGTCTTCTCTCTTGGAAAAATATTGTGCGGCATATGATCATTTCATAGAGTGGTGTAATTCAAAGAATGTAAATCAAGTGCTACATATGGTCTATACTGTTGTATGGGGCAGAGATTTGGACCTTAAAAGCAGCAACCATTAATCATCTTGAAGCATTTGAAATGTGGCTATATAGACGTATGCTCCAAATCCCATTGGTAGCCAAGCAGACAAATGAAGCGGTTTTAAATAGAGCAAACGCCGTCCGCGAACTACTAACAACAGTTAAATGCCGAAAGCAGGTCACATACTCAGGGGTGAGCGTTACCGTATCCTTCAACTTATAATGAAGGGCAAGATAGAAGGCCGTAGAGGAGTCGGTAGAAGAGAAGCCTCGTGGTTAAGGAATCTTAGAGAGTGGATCGGAATTTGAAGCGCAGAACAACTCTTTATAATCGCCGAAGACAGAGCACAGCTCGCCATTGTGATTGCCAACATCAGGAGGACCTGATATGTCACCAGAAGAAGAAGTTAATCTATTTGAAAAAAAATGTATTTTTAGCATATTTCAACATAATAAGTAAGGAGGAAAAATGGAAATAATCAACTAATAATTAAATGGCTGAAATGGATATAAGTAAATATTTACAGTTACGCGCATTCTTGAAAACGGCAAACGAAGGGTACTCTGCAAAACAATCAAGATTTTTTTTGAAAGATCAATTCGAAAGGTTTTTATCTCTAGTGCAAGATGATTTGTATTTAAGATTAAAGGTACATTATGTGTATTAGATAATTTTAATTTTGTGTTTTAAACATGTGATTTATTTTGATTGTTTTATTGATTAGAATAACTGTGGCCTGCAGATGAGATAAAATGGTAAAAATAAAAACTACAGAAATAGAGGACATGAAAAATTTTATTTTATTTAAAATTCCGAATAGTAAGACTAGAAAAGTTCGATAGTTTGTCACGTGCCTATTTTTTTCTATAGTTTCGTATTCATGGTCGCATACAGTACACTATGCTATAACTCGAATATATCATTCGTTGTAGATAATGTTGCATAACTTTCGATAGTTGGTTTGTAATTTCTGTGTGGATGGGACAGGATATCTACACGAACGAGGCACAGATTTGAGAAGATTGTGGGTTGACGTTTATTCCGCGCCATTTTTCTTGATTTCCGGCAGTCGTGTTTTGAGAGTCTTGGAGGCGAGGTGTCGGTGAACGTTGTTGGGGACGGTGTTATTAGCACGTGTGCAGAACCTCTATGGGATTTCTTTCATATCTGGCTGTATTTGAGCCATCTTAATTGGATTTTGAAGAAAAAACCATTTGATTTTCAACTTGACCATTTTGTCTTGCCATTGTTGTGGATATTGTTGGAGTTGGTGTCAAGTTAAAATAACCGTTATCGGGATCTATTTGAGGGAAGCCATCGTTAATCAGTGCCACCCCCATAATCTAATCAGCCCCCGGAGTAGGCCACCGGAGTAGGCCACAGGAGTACATGTGAATTCGCATACCCAAAGGTTATCAGTGATTTATTTTTAAATATATAACGCTGTGTCTCATTTCGGCACCACGAGTAAGTCTTCCTTCAGTTTATAAGTATAGTACATGTGAATTCGTTTACCCAAAGGTTATAAGTGATTTATTTTTAAATATATAACGCCTTGTCTTGTTCGACACCACCAGTAAGTTTTGTTTCAGTTTATAAGTATAGTACTTTGTGAATTCGTATATCCAAAGGTTATAAGTGATTTATTTTTAAATATATAACGCAGTGACTCATGCTTACACCACTATCATGTTCTGTTTAGTTTATTAGTATAGTACATTGTTGGAAACTATTTATTGCATTAGATAATATGCCAAAACTAAACTTGGATTAAAGTAACCTTCTCAATAATTCTTTATGTCCAAGTAAAAACATATTTTCTTCCTACTTATTTGTAAATATCCTACAATCTTGATATTTTAAAGGACAACCTTTGTAAAGATATTTTTAAATGAACTCGATTGTTTTGGCAGTGAAAATCTTTATGTAATGAGTTAACTTATAATATATATATATATATATATATATATATATATATATATATATATATATATATATATATATATATGTTTTACCTTTTGTTCTTTGTCTTCATGTAAATGTTTGAATTAGTGTTGTTAATGAGTTAATTTATATATGTCTTACTTTTTGTTGTAACTTGGTAAAGACTGTTACTCTTACTTCTGTTCTGGTTATTTTATAAAGCTGTAAATTTTACATTTTTGGTTTGTTCTAGCAAGAAAATTTTACCATAGCTGTTAACTTTGACTATATTTGTTATGATGTTGCTATTGAACTGTGTACCTTAATTATCTATTGAGTGAGTAAAGTATCCAACATATTTTTGCTATAATTTTATTTATTTGGTTTACCATAATCATAGTTGTTTATCTTGTAGCTCTGCTAGTGGTTTCCGGCTTATACCGTCAAGCCGGTGGCGCAGCTCACTTTTATATTTTTTCTTCTACCCTCTACGGCTGAGCTCGGGCATAATTTGCCAGTAGAGAAACCGCTAGCAGAGTACTCGTTAGAGAACGAAAAAGAGGTGGCAAGTTCACAATAATTGGAATAGATTACCTTAAAATTTATCGAAAATACGCAGTGTTAAGATCAAAAAATATGCCAAAAACTAGATTCTTTTTGAAATATCATAGTGGAAAATGCTATAAAAGTTTGATAGGAGTATACAATATTGGCAGTGTTCCAAGTAAAGATTGCAACTCTTTTAAAATTAAGTAATGCAAAAAATACACAGGCTATTCGTTAAGACGTATTTCGGCTAAAGCGGCACGGAGGATGAAAGTAACATTTACATTATTGCATGCTTTTAATTTTCAAAATGCAATATTGACAAATTGAACATTTATTGTTTCTTTATCAAATAAAAATGACATTTAAAATCATTTTCTTTTCTTCAGTAGTATAATATTTATTTCATGATTTTTCTGAGTTGTATTACACATAATAATTATAATGCTGCCATGTTCTTGATATTCACCTAGTCCTGATTAATAAATGAGTAGTTACGGTTGTTAACCAAAAAAACTTTTGACAGAAAATACTAACACTAACCTGTCAGTGTTAGAAATGCAACCGTATTATTTAGCGTTTTCATGGCAACACTTTTCACTCCGGACGGAGGAGGGACAAGAAAAAGTAAAACTGCCGCTGGTAAAAAAGCTGAATTTTTTCGCAATAATTTACTATGTACAAAAGTAAAGCATGTTTGTTTCATAACATTTATATTGTGCGCGAAATCTAGAAGACAAGAAATTAATAAATCTTTAAAGAATAAGGTGCATCAATCTGCGACAGATATTAGAGAGAGTTATTACTTTATTAAAGTCCTATATGGAAATAATCAATATAACGACAATAAAACCAGGGCGAGGATGACAACCAACTACTTGAATTAAATCTTTGGGATTGGCAAATTGAAGGTGATCAAAACGAAGGTATATTAATAAACATAAACCAAGTATGATTATATATATTTCATTCGTAAATGGAATTTATATTTCTCAATAAATATATCGTTTTGACCTAGTCACTATACTATGTTAGAAATACATGTTACTTAAGTTAAATAATGATAACTAGGTAGTGTTGTAATACAATTTTAAAAAATATTTGTTTTTAAAACTGTTTTACTTTAATTGACTAATAACATTTTTTGATTGGGACCTACAGTATCGAATTCTAACCAAAGGGTTGGAATATTTCCGCTTATTAAACACAAACACACACACGCACGCACACCCACGCGCGCGCCCACACACACACACACACACACACACACACACACACACACACACACACACACACACACACACACACACACACACACACACACACACACACACACACACACACACACACACACACACACACACACACACACACACACACACACACACACACACACACACACACACACACACACACACACACACACACACACACACACACACACACACACACACACACACACACACACACACACACACACACACACACACACACACACACACACACACACACACACACACACACACACACACACACACACACACACACACACACACACACACACACACACACACACACACACACACACACACACACACACACACACACACACACACACACACACACACACACACACACACACACACACACACACACACACACACACACACACACACACACACACACACACACACACACACACACACACACACACACACACACACACACACACACACACACACACACACACACACACACACACACACACACACACACACACACACACACACACACACACACACACACACACACACACACACACACACACACACACACACACACACACACACACACACACACACACACACACACACACACACACACACACACACACACACACACACACACACACACACACACACACACACACACACACACACACACACACACACACACACACACACACACACACACACACACACACACACACACACACACACACACACACACACACACACACACACACACACACACACACACACACACACACACACACACACACACACACACACACACACACACACACACACACACACACACACACACACACACACACACACACACACACACACACACACACACACACACACACACACACACACACACACACACACACACACACACACACACACACACACACACACACACACACACACACACACACACACACACACACACACACACACACACACACACACACACACACACACACACACACACACACACACACACACACACACACACACACACACACACACACACACACACACACACACACACACACACACACACACACACACACACACACACACACACACACACACACACACACACACACACACACACACACACACACACACACACACACACACACACACACACACACACACACACACACACACACACACACACACACACACACACACACACACACACACACACACACACACACACACACACACACACACACACACACACACACACACACACACACACACACACACACACACACACACACACACACACACACACACACACACACACACACACACACACACACACACACACACACACACACACACACACACACACACACACACACACACACACACACACACACACACACACACACACACACACACACACACACACACACACACACACACACACACACACACACACACACACACACACACACACACACAATTTGACAGCCGTTACGCTGAAAATAGCGTTATTTGACGCTTGGTGCCTTGAAACGTGAAGCGCACATGTTTTTGGCGATTTTGATTTTTGGGGGTAAACCAATACTTTTCCTTTTTCACTCTTCACTGTTCCGAAAAGTAAAAACGGCAAAAATGACTTCCTTTTTCACTCTTCACTGTTCCGAAAAGTAAAAACGGCAAAAATGACCCTACCCAGAAACTACAGGCCTATCGCAATGCTATCTATTATTTTAAAGGTCATGGAAAATGCCATCAACATCAAGCTCATGAAATATCTGGAACACTTAGGAATTGTCAACGATAAGTAATATGGTTTCCGTTATCAGAGATCAACTGCTGATCTGCTTGCTTGCGTCTCACACATATGGCAGCTATCTATTGAAAAATATGGTAAAACTTTAGCCGTGGCATTGGATATCTTCAAGGCATTTGATCGAGTTTGGCACCAGGGACCAGCTTCGTGGATGATAGTACCCTCCATACCGGTTTCTCTTCCAGGGCTCCTATATCTGCCCGTGAAACCAGAAATGAACGAGGCAGAAATGTCAACAACCTAAATATGGACTTAGCAACAATACTCGAATGGAGCTTCGTGGATGATAGTACCCTCCATACCGGTTTCTCTTCCAGGGCTCCTATATCTGCCCGTGAAACCAGAAATGAACGAGGCAGAAATGTCAACAACCTAAATATGGACTTAGCAACAATACTCGAATGGGGATCCAATAACTTGGTAGAATTCAA
This sequence comes from Agelastica alni, assembly GCA_950111635.1. Lineage (NCBI taxonomy): Eukaryota > Metazoa > Arthropoda > Insecta > Coleoptera > Chrysomelidae > Agelastica > Agelastica alni. The sequence continues at coordinate 64,605,714 of OX467710.1, forward strand.
TGCAAATAAATTACAAGCATGTGTTCTTTAGAAAAGCCGATCTCACTGTGCCCAACATACTATTGTCAGGAGTAACCATTCCATTGAAGTCATCCATCTCGATGCTTGGTATTTCTATCAGCAATAACCTTTCTTGGAAAAATCACGTGAGGTCCATTGCCAAATGTGCATCCCAAAAACTTGGCTTTCTGTGTCGTGCCAAGACCTATTTCACTTCTAGTCAGCTGCTTATAATCTATAAGGCACGGATCCGACGTATTCTGGAATACTGTTACTGTTCTTGGAATCGTTAATTAAACGAACAGCGTGGCTTTGGAACACATTATCTAGGAAGGTGTTCCCCGAGGCATACAATCTTCAGAAATTTAAGAAGAACGCCAATTCCTACCTTCTTTCACTTGGTTCTTACGATGTTTTCTAAGCATTACAGGATATCCCTTTTCGTAGGAACCAGAACATAAAAAGAAATCCTAATGTAAATTACAAATTTCTGTTTTTGTAAATTTAAAAATACAATGAATTATATATAAAAAAACGTAAAGATGAGAACAAACCATAATTTTAGTAAGAAAAGTGAGTGTCACGCTATCTTATTGTAAATACCAAACTTTAATTTCCTGAATAATATTTTACTACAATGATCACTGTTATGATATTAATTAATAAAAATGAAATATCATGGTGAACTAGTAAAATCCATTTAAAAGAGGCAAGTTGCCTATTATAGGGATTTATACGACTGAAATGAATTACGAGACCGTTTTGTTTTTAACTACATTTTGTAAATGCACCCAATTTAGGGGAACTTTTATTACCGTCGCTAGTTAAGATACCCACTTAGTTTGATTTCCGGAGTTACCGTGTTAAAAATGCATAATTAATTACTTGTGCGGGTAGCACTGACATTTTTTAAAAAAATGAGGGTTTTTGGACAGTGAGCAACTAGAGAGAAACAAATTATGCAATGATTTTGTGAAGTAATTCAGCAGAATTAAAATATGGTGGACCTGCATATTCTCAAAAGCCAAATCATTATTTATAAATTTTTTATGCGTCATTTTAAAAAAGGGGAAATCTTTACCGTAATTCCAAAAAGTCCCAAACAAACCGTGTGGTGTAGGGTTAGGTTAGGTTAGGTATCATGTGAGTGGGGCGTAGGTCGTCCCTCCACTGCGACCCTTTATAGATTAATTGTGGCTCACGCCTAGAGGTTACGCACAATCCAGCCCTTCTCACAAAGTTCATGGTTGTATGGGGTGAGATTTTCTTGAAATCGGTAGGTTCTATAGTCCGTTCATAATTTGTCGATAGCACAAAATGTGCGTCCAAGTCATAAAACGGCCGTAATAGTCGTAAAATCATAGGCGGAGGTTCCTGAGGTGTTTATTCATGTCCGTACACAATTTGTTGATAGCTCACTGCAAGTTTGACCCTCATTAGGTTTAGTACGTTTTTGACCGCATTTAATTTACGGCTCGTTGGTGTTTCGGCGTCTACGGCAGTAATTAACGTCTCTAATATTTATTTTGCGAATTTTGTGCAGTGCGTGAGTAACTTTTTTTCATATTCCTACAAACATATACGTACCTTTCGTTCCTGCTTGTTTTGTTTGATTGCTTGCGATGGCTTCGTCATCATCATCAACATCATCAAGTTTTACACCGGTACTGTTGCGTACAGTCAGTAAGTCTGTCTATTCACCAAGAGAGAAGACTATTGTTTTGAACGTTCACGATGCTCTGCTTTCTCAGAATTCCACAAACACTGTTCAGAACATAATCAAGAGTTGTGCCCACATGACGGGCGTAGGGGAGTCAACAATATATAGGTTCCTATCAGAAAGAAAAAAACAAGGTATAGCTAACCCAAATACAAACGAATACTTAAAGAGGGGGAGAAAACCTATTGAAATTGATGAATTTGCCAAAAATGGTATTCGAAGGAAAATTCACGAATTTTTTTACAAAAAAGAAATACCCAACTTAAACAAAATTTTACAAGAAGTTAGAGACGACCCGGATTTGCCTCATGTCGGACGAACCAAATTGTGGCAAGTTTTAAAAGAATTAAATTTCCGGTGGGAGAAATCAGACCGAAAATCACTTTTGATTGACCGGGAAGAGATAATATGTTGGAGAAGAAAGTATCTAAGATCTATACGAAAATTTCGGGCTGAAGGAAAGCCAATTTACTATCAGGACGAAACGTGGGTAAACGCAGGTCATACTCTCACAAAAATTTGGTCAGATAAAAATATATCAAGCTCCAGGCAAGCCTTTATGGAAGGTTGGTCTACTGGTATTTCCCCACCCTCTGGTAAAGGCAGTAGATTAATAGTTTCTCACGTTGGCAGTGAAAAAGGATTTGCTAAGCATGGTTTGTTGGAATTTCAATCCAAAAGCACAAAAGACTATCACGAGGAGATGACAGCTGATGTTTTCGAAGAGTATTTTGAGCAGATGATTGAACATATACCACCAAACTCAATTATAGTATTAGATAATGCACATTATCATTCACGACTAGTAGAAAGACTTCCAACGACTGCGTGGAAGAAACAGGATATCATTGAATGGCTGCGGAATAAGTCCCTGCCTTACAAAGATGGAATGGTTAAAGCAGAACTTTTAAAAATTGCCCGGCAACACAAATCTAAGTTCAAGAAATACGTAGTTGACAAAATGGCGGAAAGACGAAACATCACAGTCCTTAGACTTCCACCCTACCACTGCGAATTAAATCCAATTGAACTCATTTGGGCACAAATGAAAAGCTATGTGGCTAGAAAAAATACGTCATATAAAATACAAGCTGTACGTGAATTGTTATATGAGTCTTTACAACATATTACAGAACAAAATTGGCGAGATGCAGTAAGACATGTTATAGAAGAAGAACAAAAAATGTGGGATCTTGACAATATAATTGATGCGACTGTAGAGACACAACCGCTAATTATTAACCTGCAAGACGACTCGGATTCCGAAGATGATCCTGTTTATTTTGAATTTGAATAGTTTTGTAAGTAATCGTAGTTTATATCATTTAAAAATAGGTATTAATTAAATAAATGTATCTTTTACAAATTGCAAGTAACTTTTTATTTTTAAATAAAATAAAGAAATTTTATTAAAATAAAAATACAATTTACAGTACCTACAGTTTAAGAATATTAATATATTTATTTATTTAAAGTAACGTAATGTTTTAATCATATACTCTACGACACTGGTCAGTCATTTCCACTCAAAATACCTACATAATCGGATTAAAAGTTTTATAGCTGTATTGTATTTATTCAGATACAAGGTGGGTTAGTCGAAAACATCTTAAACTGCCAGTTTTAGGTTGGTTTTTGTTATTATATCATACTACCTGTCCTCTCTGTATTTCAGTTCTCTAATGAGGGTCAAACTTGCAGTGAGCTATCAACAAATTGTGTACGGACTATAGCTTTGTATAACCAAATACATTAAAACTTATTCTTCCCAGGTCGGGGCATAAACATAGTATATGTTCAGCAGTTTCGTCTTCCACGTAGCAAAACCGACAGTCCGTTTGTTGATTCAGACCTATCCTTCCAAGGTAGTATTTTAGACGACAGTGTCCTGTAAGCAATCCCGTTAGAACTCGCAGGTCATTTCTGCTCCATTCTAGGATCTGCTTAGTTGTGTTTTTTGAGGGTTTAGGTAAGAACGCCTTCGAGTGTGGTGTATCTCATTGGGGAAGTTTTTCGCAACTGATTTTGCGAAAATTTGTATGGGCAATTTTTCTCAGATAAAATAATATAATAAAAGTGCTGTGCGAGTAATCGGATTACTTTCTCTCTCCCTCTTTCTGCAGACAGTAAGTGTAGAGAAAGAGAGATAGCGACTAAAGCATTCTTGTTACGCACAGCCAGCCCCGGTCTTCGCAATGTGCGATAGGAACTTCGTTCCAAAATACATTTATTCTAAGAAATCAATGGATTTTTGTTAATAAATTACACTAACAAAAATTTATATTAACAAGTCGTAAAAGTTGGTCTTGTAAAAATAATACATTGTTATTCATATTTATTTGCCTTAGGCCCACTCTAATAAAACCAGAAAATTTTTAATATTAACCTTCCACTTGTATTATTTCAAACTTGTTTTTTTAACCACGCAAACTCAGAAAACTCCATTTTAAATAGTCATGAAGATGAAATAATAAATTTTTGAAACTGGGATTTTTCACCAATTGGTTTTTTTCAGCATCTTTATCGAAGTACTACTATTTTAAAAATCATATCATATCATTTTTTGGACATAACTTTAATTTTAATTTAAAACAAAATAAATAAATAAGTGGTGTGTTTCCAAGATTATTTATAAGAGCTCTACATATTTTTTGCATGAATAAAATTAAGTTATGTGTTTCTTTTCGTGAAATGGCTATTCATACTCTCCGTAAAGCCTCAAATAATTATTGGCGGTGCCAAAAATTCCTACCACCTTATAAAACTTTTCGTTGAAGTATGTTTTATAAATGCTTTACTAGATTTAAGTCCAGTGATAACGTAGATTGTAGGCTATGCTGCCTCTCAAGCACTTGGAACTATCAGATCTTTTGTGCATAACCCTTAATCTATTCGGGGCCCGGGATTCTGAGACTTCGTACAAAGTTTATCAGTTTCCTGAGGGTTTAAGTTCCTGACATCGGAGTGCTTTGGGAAGGCTCATTCCAGAAACTTAAGCCTCTTGCAGAAAAGCGCTGGGCATTCGCAAAGCAAATATTTTACAATTTCAGCGAAGGACTCGCAGTACTGGCAAGTATCACTCTCTGTTTTGCCCATATTTTTCAGGTGATACCTCAGAGAGCAGTGTACATTGAGGAGTCCCATCACCAGTTTCAAGTCTTTCTTGTCCAACTCGAGAAGCTGTTTAGCATTCCTTGGCAAAAGGCTTACTAGCCTTTTCGCTTGTCTTTGTCCTGGCACTTTATGCCAGTGAGATTTCATCTCATTTGTTTCCCAGCGTCGAACCACTTCTTTTAAGTGGATTTTGGAGAGTCCACAAAAGGATTCTGGGCCAAAAAATTGTGTAGTGACGCTTACCCTGGCAAACTAGTCTGCTTCCTCGTTGTCTTTATTTCCCTTGTGACCTGGAACCCACATCAGAGTAACCTGATTGTTTGCTGCCAGTTATCTCAGGGATTGTTTACAGTCCCAAGTCAGCTTAGACTCTATGGTATGTAATTCTGCTTGAAAGATTGTTGGGGAGTATCAAGGGGTTTTAAGAGCCTAAATTCGGCAGTGACGTTTAACTGTCACATACACAAATCTGAAAACATCGAACTTGACGGGCCGATCAGAGTCAAGAGTCAAGTTTGGTATTATCGATAATCCGAACTTGACTAGAGCTTCTGATTGGTTCATTTGATAAGTGCGTAAAATAGTCGCAGTAAGGCAATTAGTTTTTTGTTTGCAAATCTCGTCACGTAAGGAACTCATTTATGCATCCATATTACTAGCACATTATTCTTAACGTTATTGTAGAAAAATAGGACAAAAATAAACACTAAAACTTTTATTTTTATGTAATCAGATCAATTTAAAAGTTGACTTGTTCGAACATGTTTCTCTGTAAAAGAAAAGACAAATGTTTTATGTAATGGTGATCTTCTCAAGTATAATTTACTAAAATTAAATGAAATTTAACACAATTACGTCATTATTTTAATCCTGTTTTGCTAAAAAATTGACAGGATGTTAAAATTATCCCTTTAAACGAGGGGCTTGCCTCGAACGAAATGGTTCTTCCGCATTTCGCATTTTCGTGGCATTACCGCTCATTTCCTGTAATTTTTCTGGTACTGCTTGCATTTTTCCTTATTTCCTGTCTTTCCGGTATTGCAGTTATTGTTCTACTATTTTTCATGTACATGATCATTTGATCATATTGTGTACAGACATATGAATAAATTATTATTAATACGCTTATATTAGTTTCAACAACGACCGACGACAATGCAATAATTCGATTAAATTATCCGATTATTCTGATTACTTTCGCCAGGATTTATAAATTTCTTCAGGGGTTCTTTGCATAAAAGTAAGAGGGATAGAACTAGTGCGTGAACTACGCATGCGCGCAAATATTACAACATTTCATCGCATCGGTGGTTCAGTGGTAGAATGCTCGCCTGTTACGCGGGCGGCCCGGGTTCGATTCCCGTCCGATGCATTCTTTTTGTGCTTTTACCATTTAATAGAGAATTTTTTTGGTAAGTAAAACAAATCGAAAAATAAATTATAGTTTAAAAAAACTAAAAAACACGCTTTTAGAGTAAATCATGCCACGTCTTTTTTTTTGTTCTCTAAAGAGTACTCCACTAGTGGTCTCTCTACTGGCAAATTATGCCCGAGCTCAGCCGTAGAGGGTAGAAGAAAAAAAAATATAAAAGTGAGCCGCACCACCGACTTAGACGTTACAAGTCGGAAACCCCTAGGTCTTGTAGGCACCAGCAGAGCCACACGATAAACAACAAACAATTATGGTGAACTAGATAAATAAAACTATATTTACAATTACTGCAATATATTAATCAAGTAAAAATGATGTTCTGATTTTTTACAATAAATTCTGTATTTTTGTAAAGTGGATTAAACGAATTTAATACACTTTCTTAAAATAATATTTAAATTAATTATAACAATCTTTCAGACAATAATAAAAACCTAATGAGGTACAAAAGAGAATAAAAAAAACAACAAAAAAAAAGAAATGTTCACACTATTTAAAATTTCAAAAATAATTGGTTTTATATAGAATTCCTGGTAGCAAAAGATTAACACAAAAAAAGAAATACAAAATAAATGGACTTGCAACAAGAATAATATTTTAAAACCCTCACAATAACCACATAAATTATATTCAGTAATATATAAATTCAGATTCAACTTGGAGCCGGTACAAATTTAACGAAAAATGATTTGTTACTTTTAATCTATTGAAATCACTTAGATCAAGCACATAATAACTGATAAGTTGATAAAATTAAACTCAATACTATGTAACCAATTGAAAACTTCATTAAGACGCCACTGTTACATCGATGATCCAAGAACAGAAACACCACGTAGTATTTTTAAGATTTACACTGTTAAAACACCCGAGCTTATTTCAAAAATAATTATTTTTTTTTACGATGGCTGTCCTTCAAAATAGCAATATTGTAGGATATTTACAAATAAGTATGAATAAACGTTTTTACTTGGACACAAAGAACTATTGAGAATATTGCTTTAAACAAAGTTCAGACTCGGCATATTATCCAATGTAATAAATAGTTTTCTTTATCTAGTTCACCATAATTGTTTGTTGTTTATCTTGTGGCTCTGCTGGTGCCTACAAGACCTAGGGGTTTCCGACTTGTACCGTCTAAGTCGGTGGCGCGGCTCACTTTTATATTTTTTTTTCTTCTACCCTCTACGGCTGAGCTCGGGCATAATTTGCCAGTAGAGAGACCACTAGCGGAGTACTCTTTAGAGAACAAAAAAAAGACGTGGCAAATTTTTGAATTAAATGGTTTTTCCTCAAAATCCAATGAAGATGGCCCAAATACAGCCAGATATGAAGGAAAAAACCGTAGAAGTTCTGCTCACGTGTTAATATCAAATCGTTCCGAAAACTCTCAACCGACTTCCACCACTGACACCAAGCGACCGATCACCCCTCCTCACTCCCAGGCCGGATATCAGAAAATGACCCGGGACACGCGTCAGCCAACCTTTGCAAATTTAAGTTCCTAATTCATAATCGCGTTCGTCCATGTTAATAGACCACAGAATACACTCAGAAAAGCAAACCAAACAATAATATAGCTGACAACACACGACAATCGAGGCCAACGATCAAGGCGAAATCTAATAACAGAGACTCCCACTCCAATTAACAGAATGTCACAGCCATTAATGATTAAATCCCTTCCCTGCTAGGTATGCAACACAATATACAACGAACCAAATACGGTATGCAAAACTAATTACGAACGCCAGACTATCATAATAATGAAACGGTAGATGGGAAAAAATAGGCACGTGACAATCAAACTAAAAAGTAAAAAGTAATTTTTAACATAGGAATAAAATACTGACGAGAAAATTAATGTCACTAAAAGCGTGGGGTGCTTTGTATGACATTTTTAAACTAACTCTGCGTTTCGGAATGAAAGCACCCCACGCTTTTAGAACAGTGACATTAATTTTCTCGTCAGTAATTTTATTACTATGTTAAAAATTATTTTTTACATTGATTTACTCTAAAAGCGTGTTTTTTAGTATTTTCAAACTATAATTTATTATGAAAGAAAGGAATAGTATCTTAGGAAATACCCATAGGTAGGGTGTTAAAAATAATTCTAAAATATTTTTGGCGTGACTGTTCATTACTTAGGTATATTGTGATATACCTATTTATTCATACTGATCGACTGGTTTGAGTATCAGGTACGCTTTTTGCAAAAGAAACCTTTGGTCTTTATTTGTTTTTTTCAATCTTATAACTGAAGAGTAATCCTTCACAATAATGATAATAATCATAATAATAGTTTATTGGCAAAACAATACATTAGGCAAAAGAACAAAATATTTAAATAATATCTTCTTAAATATCGGGAAAAATATATTCAAATTTATTACATATATGCACTATGAATAATTTTTAAACAACAGTTAAATCGTATTTCCAAATATTGCTCCGCATTGCCTCGTATTTCTCAATATTTCCTCATATTAGCCGGCATTGCCCCATAGATTCTGATATTGCCTCGCATTGTCCGATATTTCCTCGTATTTGCCCGTATTTCCCCTGGGAATATACGAGAATTTCCCCCGTGGCAAGCCCTCTTCGCCTTTAATGTATCTATAAGTGCAATGTTTAACTTTCGAGTAGGTATGAATAATAATATTTTTTAATTTAACTAAAATTGCTTCTTAAAAGCTTAAAAGTACTCATTATTAATATTGTGATAAATATCTCGCTTGTCGACCAGTCACTTTTGTGGGACACTGGAAGCGTCTTTATTGTAATAATTTCGGAACCGTTATTTATTGCTGTGTATTTGGGTATATTAGTCGAATACATTTTTCAAGATCGAGCATTAACATTAATCTTATGGTGTTACCTATAAATATCGATATTTTTCGAATCGCTTTCGATGCTAGGTAGTAACTGTAAATGTGTATTTCGTGAAGATTAATCGTTTAAGGTATGTGTTTCTGCCAAGATATTTGAAGCGTGTATTTCCGTCTGTTGAACATATTGAGATTTGATTAATGAAGATTTTTTGTTAGAGTATTGGTTAGTACGTTGCAAAGTGACTACACGCATTAAAATTAAATTTAATTTAATAAATTGAAATGAATCACAGCCTAATTTATTTTTTGATTCTGTGTGGTTATCACTATTATCGAAAGGGGATGTGCCGGCGATAATAGCGTAAAAATTATCACAGGTCTACAAGGTTTTGTTGTTGAATAGCTGGGAGTCGTTTCCGAAGTAATTTGCTACGTTATATCCAAATCTGAGGTCATAATTAGGCCTTTATGTTATAATTTTATGAAATTTGAGGTTATGCACTCAAAAATAGATTTTTTTGCTACTTTAAGATTATGTGTAGATTGCACTAAATTTTGTTGGTTTTTTTTCTGGTTTCATCATTAAACCTGAGGTCAGAATTAGGCCTTTATGTTATAATTTTATAAAATTTGAGGTTATGCACTCAAAAATAGATTTTTTTGCTACTTTAAGGTTATGTGTAGATTCCACTAAATTTTTTTGGTCTTTTTTTCTAGTTTCATCATCAAATCTGATGTCAGAATTAGGCCTTTAAAGCTCATACAATACAAATGTGCGTGCACGACATAAATGATCTGTTCGTTTCAAAACTTAATACCAACAATAATAAAAATCACCGTTCGTTTTATATAATCTCGAACACATCGGGTCAGTCTGTTCGTAATATTTTATTTCACTAATCAAGTCAATGTCTTGTTAAAGATTACAATTTCTATATAATTTTAGACGGTATATAAAATTGCAGATATTATACATAAATATTTCATTAAATATTACACACAGTTTAAGTTTTCTTATGTATTAATAAAAACGGTTTTTCCGATTAAAGATCTATGAGCGCCAGCTGGCAGTTGACAGTTAATTCATAAGTTGGCAGTTTTATGTACGTTTTTAAGACGTTGTCAAATTTGTTTTGATTATAATCTAATTTCGACTCTGTTCAATTTTGTTTTTATTTTACTAAAAAACTGTGTGCAAATATGTCAAAAAAACTAAATAGTCGCTGCAAAGAACTTGCGTCATTAATTGACTATTTTAAGCGAGAACGTGAAAATAATGGACCATTACTATCTCTAACGGCTGTACGAGAGGTAATTTATCAATATTTTGGTTGAAATGAATAAGCAGCTATTAGGTAAGTATGTCAGCCCCTAAATAGCATTCTACCTTCATCGTGAAGCATTTTAACCTGTATTATTTTTATTATTAAACATTTTTTTGTTTATTTTTTTGTTACTGCCTATAATTAACTCTATGTTGATACGAATTAAATAAAGCATTAATAAACTAACTTAAATAGTTTTTATTGAAAACCTTTTGTTTAGGTAAAATTCTTAAAGTTTTATTGCAATGTCATAGACTAATTAATGGTAAAGTGCATGTTTATTAAATGATCAACAACATAACCTTATTATTTCCTCAATGTCTGTACTACTGTAAAAGTCTGGCAACGTTGTTCAAATGTGACCTCATACTCGCTCTATGACGTGCATGCACATTTATATTATATGAGCTTTACATTATAATTTTATGATATTTGAGGTTATGCACTCAAAAATAGATTTTTTTGCTACTTTCAAGGTTATGTTTAGATTGCACTCATAAACACATAAAGAATAGACCGCTGGTCCCAGTGCGGAGAGTTGGCTCCCGATGAGAAAGATAGTTCTTGTTTAACTCTCTCTTTTTAATGAGCAGGGCTTACGCCCAAGAGGCACAAAGCTAGCTGAGTAAAGGGGTCGGCCAGCGCGACTACTCTATCCGAGAGCGTGGGTTCGAGACTCGCCTAGAAATTTTTTTCTCTTTTTTCCTGAACAGATATGAAAGAAAATACGATTGATTATTAATGTTTGAGGCTTTTGAATTTTTAAATTACAATTAGTTTAAATTTCTACATTCTGTGTAGTCTACTGGTAAACGCTTGATAATTAGCTCGCTATCATTGCAATAACTATCATTAGGCAAGTTTTTAAAATATTCCTCAAATAATCTTCACATAAAAAACATAATATAGCTCGAGCAGAAACTGGAATAATCAAAACATAATTATTGTTTGAAAAATTCAAAAAGATTCAAACGTGATAAATGATTAAACATTTGTGCGTTTAACATTGCTCGAAAAAAAGAAAAAAAAAATTGAAAAAATCATGGACTGCAAGTTGCGCCGGCCAATAAAAATACTCTATTACCGGCCGACGCCAGAGTCCCCTACTCGCCCCTCTACTGCTCAGCCTGCCACGGTCGGCGGTGCCCCTTCGGTGCCTGCGCACACGCGCGACCGTAGGCCCCGCCCATTAGAGAGAAAACGAAACAACACTCGGGGCAACTATCTCTCTCATCAGGAGCCAACTCTTCGCACTGGGACCCGCGGTTTAACCTTTTATTTGAATATATATATATATAAATCTTCTGTGCGTGTTTTCGTGACTAAACTCCTCCTAAACGGCTAAACCGATTTTAATGAAATTTTTTGTGTCTATTCCAAAGGATTCGAGAATGGTTTAGATTCACTCCCAATTTTTATTATCACCCCTACGAAACGGGTGGAAAGGGGATGGGATATAAAAACTATCAAAAACGACTGATATTAGTGTCGAATTCATAGTCTTCGGGGACGATGAGTTTGATAGCGACTATTTAGTTTTCGAAATATATTGAAACTACGTCATTTACAATGACTCCGAAAACCACAGGGTCTTTTTAAAGACCAATATTGTATTTTCGCAATCTGAAAATAAACATTTTTATTTTTGACATGATAAGTATTTATAATTAGCGATGAGCAATAAAAATATCGTTTTTTGTACATTTGGAAATAAAAATTTAAATTATTCTGGCTTTATATTTATACGCATCGCCCCCAAAAGTCCCAAGTAAACATTTTCAAGAGAAATTAGTCAGGAAAAAAATGTGCGACTTAATATGGGTTAGTATAAAGGCTCATGCCATTGTTGGGGTTATATTTCATAACTTAAAATGGTCCTAACTTAACAAGAAAAATCGTAGGAAATTGCTTATTTTTTAAAGGAAAGTAGTTTAAAATAGGGCAACCAGAAAAAAAAAGATCAAAAAATGTATGTGCATCCTGTACATAACCTCTCAATTAGCTAAGTGACGCATTTTTTGAGTACATAACCTCAAACATCTCAAAATTCCGACGTAATGACCCAATTCTGATCCCGGATTCGGATTCTACGCAGCAAATTACTTTGGAAATGTCTCCCAGCAAAAAAGACTCCATTTCAATAGCAGGCTGCTAAACAAATTGAATGAACCGTTATAAACCCGCAAAACTTATCTACATCAAGTTCTTACAATTTTCTACAAATCATTCATTCCTTATCCATACGCACTCTCTTTTAAATCTTTTAAACAGTTGTCTACGTAAAAGGTAAACAGCCATGGCGAAGCCACACATCCCTGTGTGACACTTTTTTCGATGTTAAACCACTCTCTCATACACCTTTTCCAAGTCTACAAAAGCGCAATAGACCTTTTGAATTTTAGCCAAGAATTTTTACCTCGTAACGAAAAGACCTGATCCATAAATCTCCTTTTTCTTCTTAATTCTGCTTGCACATCCCATATCATCTTAGTTTTATTGGTCATTTTTTTAATCAATATAAGTTTGCCGACGATGCTGAGTAACCTAATGCCTCGATAGTTCTTACAATCCTGCTGCGAACCTTTTCCATTGTAAAGCGACACGATAATGGCTTTGCACCAGTCGTCCGGTACGCTACCTCTCCTCCAACAAAGGTTAAAAAGGCGGTACAGCAGACTAGCTACCACGCCCTGTCCAGCCTTCAGCATTTCAACCATATTCCTGTCGTACCCTACAGCCTTACCCAATTTTATACTGTTCAACGCTTCCACAATCTCTGTCGAACTAATTTTACTTTCATTGCAACTTTCACTTATGTCTCCTAGTGGGGCCTGTGCTTTTATATCCTATTTCTTAAATAAACGAAGTATTGCTTTCATCTCTTTAAAACGTATTCCTCTTTTCTCACTACACTACCATCTTGGTTTCTGACTGGAAGTGAAATAGCTCGTGGCACGAAACAGAAAGCCAAGTTTTTGAGATGCACATTTGGCAATGGACCTCACGTGATTTTCCCAAGAAAGGTTATTGCCGATAGTAATACCAAGCATCGATATGAATGACTCCATCCATGCATTTATTATAATTATCAAAATTACTTTGGACTCAATTAATTTACTCCCCTTCAAGGAAATCTTTAGTAAAATATTTACTATAATTACCCAAATTACTTTAAACTACATTAATTTGTTTCCATTCATGAAAATATACAGGGTGCTTCATTACTCATTGAAAATATTTTAACTATAGAATCCTGAACTAAAATATGAAGATTCGATCCAAATCACCTAGATAAAATGTGTCTCCTGTCAGAGTCCTGTCATATTTGGTGGGGAGTGTAAGTACTACACACCCTACTAAATTATGTTGAATGAACGTTTCTGGCTACTACCAGAGGCATACGACAGGGGCAGGTGACTGGTTGATCCCTCCCAAATTCTACGCCACTGGCGGAATTGCAATTTTATCACAATTTGTCCATTTTTCAATACTTTCTACGTAATATTGTACTCTTTCTCCATGGTGATAAAGTTATTATTTTTCGAGATATTTCGGATTAAACATGAAGCTGCACAATTATTTTGATTTTAATGTGTATTAATTATGTCGGTGTTCTGGGTCATTTAATTGCATTTATTAAGTGTATGAAACTTCAATTTTTATTAACAAAAAAAACGTTATTTTATTTATCGAAAGTATTTATTGCTTGGGACGATACTAGTGATTTCATATGCCCCCAGAAATATAAATCTAAGTGATTACATTCGGGACTTCGAGGCGGCCACGGAAATTCACTATCTCGGCCAATCCAACGATGGGGAAATTGATGATCGAGATAATTTCGCACTATCAAACGATAATGGGATGGTGCTTCAACCTGCATGAACCACATATTTCTTCTTCTATCAATTGGTAATTCCTCTAGATGATCAAAAAGTGTAGTTTGTAAAAACTGTAAATACGAGTTACCATTAAAATTTGCTGGTAATTCATAAGGACCCAAAATACATACATATAGTCAAACATTTTTACCCGTAGAAGTAGGCAGAGACCACTTCCTACGGTTCCTACACACATCTTTTGCCTCTTCTACTTTCATCAGTACTCTCACACATGCTCGTCGATTGTTGGTACTTTTGACCTGGCCTTTCTTCAAAACAATGTTGATCTGATCGAGATATGTTCGCCAAAGTCAACCTCTACCGATTTGTCCATTCACACTCGTCCTATAAATTTGTTTCGTCAATCTTTCTACGTGTCTTAACCATCTAAGCATTCCTTTATCTATCTTTGTTACCACATCTTATTTTACACCACAGCGTTCCCTTATCTTACTATTTTTCACTTTATCCAACCAAACTATCTCCAAATATACCGCACCATACATTAATCTTGAATTCGTGTTGAAAATGTGATTCTCGGAATAGATCGACAACAATCACAAACTTAAGTGTCAGTGACAACAATTAACAAAACAATTAAGTCAGACCAGAACCAACTATACAAAACACGAGCATATTTTCAATATGTCGTACGCCCTTTAATACCATCAAAGCCTTTATCTAAATAAAATTGAGAAATGATTCAAATCGCATTTATTTATCTGATTTTAATATTGTAAATGTATCTGTTCGTTGAAAAAATTTCGATAAATAAAATAATGTTTTTTTTGTAAATAAAGATTAAAGTTTAATACGCGTAATAAATGAAAATAAATGACCCAGAACACCGACATAATTAATACACATTGAAATCAAAATAATCGTGCAGGTTCATGTTTAATCCGAAATATCTCGAAAAATAATAACTTTATCGCCATGGAGAAAGAGTACAATATTCACGAAGAAAGTATTGGAGAATCGAAAAATTGTAATAAAATTGCAATTCCGCCAGTGGCGTAGAATTTGGGAGGGATCAACCAATCACTTGCCCCTGTCGTACGCCTCTGGTAGTAGCCAGAAACGTTCATTTAACATAATTTAGTAGGGTGTACCGCACTTACACTCCCCACGAAAATGACAATAATACTTCGAATAGTTTTAAAGTACCGGGCACAAATAATTTTTAAATTTTAAAATATATTTGTGAAATTCAATAGGGCTGTTAAGTAGTGGTTTTGTAGTTTTTTAAAAAAAAATGTTTGTTAAAATTCGGAGAGAAATTCTGTCAGAAAAAAAAATTCACGTCTTTTTCTGAAAATTTCGAACAAAGTACAGCAAAATTAAATAAACGATGGTAGATTTGCGAATGTCAAGGACATAAGCTCACTCACCTATAATGGGTAACCATGATGCCGGCCCTTTAATTTAATCCCTTGACATTGTTTCCTCACATGCGCACAAAATACCCTAAAGTTTTTGTCAGTCTTTCAGTTTAACATGCCGGTAAAGCGACGACCCCTCTCGTCACTCGTTATCGAACACGTTGCCCGTCGACCACCGTCGCGGCGTCTTCCTAATCGTCGTATATAGCACGTGCTCCACGTGCGGAAACGCTAGCGCGACAAACTTTCACAGACTCGCCGTCCGCCTGCCGAAATCGAACTGCACGAGATTTCTACTTGTAATATCTACTCTGCTGCTGACTCTGCCATGCCGGCATATTCACGCCCCATATCATGCCGGCATCATATCGGTCATCTTCGGTCGGTAAACGTCTTATTTTTTTAGATTTTTATCGATTATTTACACAAACGCATCCGATAAAAAAGAGTAAACAAAACATCATCCACTAATTTCATGTTGGAACCGAAAGAGAACTTTTTTGCTAAAGCGATCTTAACCATTCTTTTTTTTTACTTAAACGTTACTTTCAAAATAAATTTACCCGGCGACCGACTAATATAATTATTATTTACCCACCGGGGGTAATAAAATTAATTATATAAATACATAATAAAAGTAAGTAGGTAAAATAATAATAATGATGACCATAAAATAATGATAAATAAAAATATGTTGTAATTTACCTAAGTAACAAGGTATAACTAACGCCCTATATGAATAGTGCTAAATTCAGCATAAAATTCGTAATTTTCATGCCAAAAAACATAAAGTTGCCAACTTTTAAGACGATGCTGCTTTAAATCACAAAATTATTAAGAAATTTCTAATTAAAATTCCAACTTTAAATACCCTTTACCTCGTAAACCTGCAACATTTGTATAAGACATGTTAAGCTCAATCACCATATTTTGGTGTGTAGTATCTCCAGTTAAGATATTGCCCATTCTTAATGAATCACCCTGTGTGATTATATCAAAATATTTATATTTTTGCAGAAAACTATTTATATAAGTCTTTATCCAGTATCAAATGATTCCAAATAAATAAAAAACGCTTTTTATATATTTGCTGTCATTTTTATTTGTTATGGTTGCACAAAAAAAAATTTGTATTACAAATTCCCATAAAAACGAATATTGATTTTATACTATTAATGTGAGTAAACTTTTAAATAACCAAATGAAATTTTTTTTAAACAATTAGGGTCAAGGACAAACCCTTAATAAAAACTTTAAAAAGAACACCACGAAATTAAAATATTTATCCATAAAAACGCAAAAAAAATTTTGATTATTATTAATAAACTTTTAAATAAGCCAATGCTTTCCTAACTATTTAATATTACAGTTAACAACAAAAAAAAAACAAGTTTCTATTACACATTCGCTTATGTAAGAAATAATAATATCCTATTTTATTCGAAAACGTAATTAACACGAACAATCTTAACTATAAACTCTTAACTTGTATTAGCGGTAAAGAGAGAAGAGAGCTCAGTAGGAGTATTTCTTATTGAAAGTCAATCAACATTAGCCTTGAGTCTACTATATTTACAGTTCATCTGATCTTCTGCATCCACGTCGTCTTCCGGGGTATCTTCAACTAACATCTAACAGCTATCGATCTAAATCTAGAAAGACTTAAATCTTCTGGTCCAATATCCTTGTGCTTCCCTGTATGTCTTCCAAGCTGTAATCAGCATTCTCCATCAGTCCACCTGTTTCCTGATAAATTCGCATGAAAGAAGTTCGGTGAACATCTAAAGCCTTCAGTAATATTTCCATGGTCCTGTCACGGTCGCTAAATGTTATATTTCGTAATACAGCACCTACCCGGTGAAGAATACGTATTCAAAAGGGTCCCAATGGAATAAATACTATTAAAAGGCTTAATAATTTCTTTATAACAAAAATGTAACATCTTTTTTTATGTGACGTTTCCTAACAAAACTGACCAGTATATTCAATTGTAAAATAAACAAACATAAACATAGATGATAAAAAACTAAAAATCTTAACCATTTTTAATACCTGTCGTATTTCGCAGCCTAACACAATTTCATACGTTTCCACAATCTCTGCCGTACTAATTTTACTTTAATTGCAACTCTCACTCATGTGTCCGAGTGGGGCCTGTGCTTGTGTATTTACTTTCTTAAATAAACTTTTAAAGTATTCTTTCCATCTCTTTAAAACTCATTTCTCTCCTTTTACCATACTACCATCTTTGTTTCTGAAAATTTAACGTTACACTCCTTGTTTGAGTCCATTTTCTACAGGGAACATTTCGCTATTTCGCTATTTTTATCTAGTTTAACGTAAAACTTAAATTACACATAAATTTTATTTATTTATATTTATGTACAGGATCTACAAATTGATTAATGTGAGAATCTATTAGCTGCGAGGCTATTTTATTTTGTCCAACAATAGAATATTAACAAATGACTATTAGAAGTATCACTCTATGCCCATGCCGTCGATGGATTTTAGGCCAAAAATTTCTAGCATGATTCTGGCATGGACTTTGGACTTTGCAATAGAGGCTGTCGCGGAGTGGGATGTTTGTACGGGAGCGGTATTTTTCGTGATAGTATACCGGCTGGAATCGATGCGGTCCACAATCAAATTTAGAGATTTAAATAAAATATGTTTACTAAAAATTTAACGACCTAGCTTGCAGAACTGCGGTGGGAGAAGAACTTAAAAACACTTAAAAATATAGTTTTTAAACACCCCATTTAATTATTTCTTATAGGGCTGTGTTATTTTGAAACGATTCTTAGTCTTTTTATTATATTACTCAGCACATATTTATATTTAA
Source organism: Agelastica alni (assembly GCA_950111635.1). Lineage (NCBI taxonomy): Eukaryota > Metazoa > Arthropoda > Insecta > Coleoptera > Chrysomelidae > Agelastica > Agelastica alni. Next base: position 64,624,247 of record OX467710.1, read on the forward strand.
GGAAAATGCAGTAGGTACGCAACGTACCCGATTGTAACTATACGCACTATCTCTTTAAGGACGTTCCCAAAAAAACATTTTCTTACGTTCATCTTTAAAATTTATTTGTAAATACCTGACAGTATTTTGAACGCATTAGAAAAATTTACACCCATTTTGGGGTACTAAAATTGAAAAAAAGTATTGGCAGATAATATTCACATAAATAATTTCCATACAAGATCGGTACAAGATGCGGCATTTATTTTGTTGTAAACAATGTGTTAAGTAAATTCTCAGACTCTCCTGCATAAGCTGATCAGTAGTGTGTAACTTGGCAGCGCCGCAACAGCGCAGGACGTTTAAGTTGGTTATCCTATACCAGGGATGGCGAACCTTTTGGAGCCTGAGTGCCAAAAAAATGTTTTTTTCAATATAATATGTCGCGTGCCACATGCCATGAAAATAAAAATGCATCAAATGTTTGTGTAACTTTAGATTTTTAATATAAACAAAGCATTAATACATCGAAAAAAATATTTAAGTATTTGTTAATGGCAAAAGAAAAGAAATAAATAAAAAAAGATTTAATTAAAAAAAAAATAAAGAACCCTCAAAATTTCATTATTGGTGAGATTTTTGTTGTTAGATGCTAGATGCCAAATTTTTTATATCGGGTTTATAGCTGGTAGCTTTTATTAGAATACAAGCAATAGTACTTTAGTCTGTAAGTCTACTTCTTATGTCTGATTTAATAAAGTGCATTGAAGAAAATAATGATTCACAGGAAGAAGTCGACGAAAAAATTGTTAAAATACCCATTGCTATTTTTTTAAGACAAGAAAAAGATTCCGGGATAGATTGCCAAGTTGTAAGTTCTTCATTCCTCTGCACTGGCCCAACGAATCGATCTCGCTCAATTTCTTACAAAATAATTATTAAATCTTTAAATTTTTGTGTCCTTATCGAACTTGATTGAAAATAGGACCTATATAGCAGAACCTGAATGTTTTCATTTATTGTTGTCTGATTTCTTTTAACAATATTAAAATTACTATTCATATTTACTCGATTATTATTAATATTACAATTACTAATAATATTGATTATAATTCAGTTCATTATGATTTTGAATAAAAATGTTTAGTTGAAAAAACATGAGTTCTACTTTTTAATAAATTCGTAGGCTCAAAAAATATAATAAATAAAAAAATACACTATTTATAGTAGAAATAAATTAAATATTTATTGACTGATAATAATAAAAATATTCAAACACTAATATATAATGATAAAATATATAAGTATAACTTTATATTACCGAAACTTCTTCTTCTTCTTCACTTTAGGTTTTAGGCACTTTGCCTGTTACGATACTCATCTTTTTCTCGGACTTCCAATATTTCTTCTTCCACGGCATTGATAAAATCTGACTTTAGCAGGTATCCTCTTCTCCTGCATCCGTTCTACGTGTTCTTTCCAATTACTTTTATTTTCCTTTATTTTCTCGTTTATGTTAAAGATGTTTAATTCCGTTCTTATATCTCTGTTTCTTAGTCTGTCCACTTTTGTGCAACCTTTCACTCCTCTTAGAAATTTCATTTCTTGTGCTTGTATTCTAGTTTCTTTTGTTTTGGTGTTGTCCATGTTTCACTAACGTATAAGAGGGTTGGTACAGCTATCGTCTTGTAAAATTTTATTTGTGTTTTTTTGTTTTATTCTTTAATGTTTTGCTGATAGTTCCGCAGATATGTGTGAACTTATAAGTTTTCTTCTGTCTTTGCTTTGGTCATAAGATATATCGCAGCCTAAATATTTAAAGTGCTTTACCTGTTCCAGTACTATATAATTTACGACTATCTTTGTCCTGACTGGATTTTTACCTGAGAAAGCCATGGTTTTCGTTTTGCTAGCTGATATTTTCGTGTCGTATTTTTGACAGATTGTTTGTAGAGTTATATATTTCTTCTCAGGTCGTCTTTTGTTTCCGCTAAGAGTACCAAGTCAACGGCATACAAAATCGAGTTTAAGGTGGTGTTTTGGTCTAAATATATATCTTTAGGGCACTTCGTTTTGCATTCTTTCACAATTGCATCTATATACATATATATATATATATATATATATATATATATATATATATATATATATATATATATATATATATATATATATATATATATGTTAAATAATGTTGGCAAAATACAGCAGCCTTGTCTAACTCCCTTATTTGTTGATATTTCTCTAGTTAACTTTCCGCCCATATTTATTGCAATTTTAGTGTCAATGTATAAACTTTGTATTGCTTTTATGAAGTGATTTGGATACTCCCGTTTTTTTTTTTTTTATGAAAATAGTTGCAAAAAGGGTAGACCTATCGTGTGGACCGCGGACGGCCCGCACTGCGACTATTAAAAGGCGAAGGGATTATAGAAAGGAAATGATTAAGGACACGCTTTTTAAAAAGTTGCAGATCATAGTTCTCTGGAAAAACTGATTTTGGAAGCTTATTCCATTCCGTAGCAGCCCTGTAAAAGAAGGATTCTTGATGAAGATTGGTCCTTGTAGTGTCAAGCTTGAGAGCAAATGTGTGAGACCAATGGTGGTACAAGAGTTTTTATTTCTCTGGAGCATCTGCCATGGAAATATCTGTAGAGCAATGACTGGTCTGCAACTCTTCTTCTATGTTCAAGGGTCAAGGGTATCTGTGAGAGTTGAGCTGTTTATCAAGCGAATGGCTCTTTTCTGAATGGAATCTAGAAGACGAAGAGAATGCCTTGGTGCTGAACCCTAAATGTGTGAGCAATACTCCAGTAGAGGTCGGATTTGAGCCTTGTACGTCGTCAACAGTTGATCAGGAGTAAAAAACTTTCTGGCTTTCCACAGAAAGCCGACTTTGCGATGTTACCATGGTTATGTCAAGACATATTATTGGACACCGTGACTCCCAAAATCCTAAAATCGAGATGGAGGGACTTGGTTCAAGGTTATTTCCGGACATTGTGATGGGATGATTTGAGGAATTCACTTTCTTGGAAAACGTGGCACTTTGTGTTTTTTGGGCGTTGAACTGAACAAGATTGTTGGTTTCCCACTCGACGATAGCTTTAAGATCTCTATTGAGGAATCAACCTGTTCCTGCCTAAGTCTATTTGTATCATTCACCGAAAGTGATCGATAGGATGTGAAAGTTGAGACAAGTGTGCTATCGTCTGCGAAACTGTAAATGGGGTTCGTGGTGGTTTTCAAGAGGTCGTTGATGTGTAAAAGAAATAAGGTGGGGGACAGTATGGAACCCTGGGGGACCCTGGCATTGGTTTTAAACGCATCAGAAGAAATACCGTCAACTGCCACATGTAAGGAGCGATCTTGCATGAAGCTCAAGAGCCATTGGCGCAGTTTGGTTGGGAGACCGTAGGCAGATAATTTACTTAACAATGCCTGGTGCCAAACGCGGTCAAAGGCTTTAGATATATCCAAGGCTATTGAACGGGATTCACCAAACTTTTCAATAGTGTTTGTCCAGAGCTGAGTGACATAAGCCAGCAAATCTCCAGTAGACCGAAGTTGTCGAAATCCATATTGTCTGTCATGAATTATCTCAAATTTCTCCAGATATTTGATAAGTTCTGTGTTAATCGCTTTTTCCATATCTCCCGTTCTTTCAGATATTCCATAATTTGCATCTGTTTACATTGTTAAAAGCTTTCTTACCGAAACTAACAAATAAATTATTTGGCAGTTTTTTTTTCAAAATTGGATCACTTTAGTAATATCTTTTCTTTTTGTTTTTCTAACACTCGTCTTCTTTCTCAGTAAATAATTTGATAACAGCACTTTCATCTTCTTTGTCATAATGTTTTAATAAATTATTTAATGTAAGATTATGTAAAGCCAATTTGTTGCACATATTCATTGATATTATAGCGATTAATTCACCAAGTGCCACAATTTTCATGTCGGCCGAACACATGATCAGGAATTTTATTTAGATTGTCTGCAAGATCGGTAGAAAAATTGCAATTCACCGGCACTCCTGACTACGACTATTGCCGTAACATTTTCACGAAAGCGATAAAATTGTACGCCTACAAACAAGACTATGTGCTCGACTTTAATAATTTAAAAGGTTGGGGTAATAAACACAAAAAGAAAAAATGCAACAAAAAAATATTAACGCATTACAATATTTTGAAAACGAATCCGTTAAAACCGTTGAATTCTAGCGTGGTATTTAAACGGTCGAAGCTCAGAAAGCAGCTCAATTATATAAAAGTGGATAGCATTATGAATTGGTCTAAAACAGCGATTCCTAAAGTGGGTTCCGCGGAACCTAATGGTTCCATGGCGAAGTCACCAGGGTTCTACGAATTTTTTTATTTTTCGTATTTACCTACGGGGGCAATTTGATAAGTCAGTGACTTTTTGAATTTCCCGCGCAGTTACTCCAAATGCAACAGTGCTGCCGTCAACTATAATCTATCAGTGGGCAAATTTCTTATTTTGAGCAAGTTACGTCGTGCAGTTGGTGTTTGATAGCCGTTCAAAGCAGACAACCTCGTGAATTTTTACGAAAATGGAAAAAGTAAATTTCGTGTGCTGATTAAGCATTACTTTTTACGTAAAAAATCCATCACTGAAACTAAGGAAGGACTTGATAAAAACTACCAGGACTCGGCACCATCAATTTCAATGGTTAAGAAGTGGTTTACAGAGTTCCGTTGTGGTTGTACCAGCACTAGTGACGCCGAACGTCCAGGTCGCCCAAAAGAAGTGATCAAGCCGGAAATCGTCGATAAAATCCATGAAATGATATTGGATGATCGGAGAATAAAAGTGCGTGAGTTGGCTCATGCTGTAGGTATCTTAACTGAACGGGTACATCATATTTTACACGAATATTTGGACATGAAAAAACTCTCTGCGAGATGGGTGCCGCGATTGCTCACACTCGACCATAAGCGCAATCGTGTGACCACTTCAAAAGAGTGTTTAGCGATGTTCAGCCGTAATCCGTATGAATTTTTGCGCCGTTTTGTTACTGTGGATAAAACATGGATCCATCACAACACGCCAGAGACCAAGGAACAATCGAAACAGTGGGTTGCTCGGGGTGAACGTGGACCAAAGAAGGCGAAGCAGAGTCTGTCAGCCAACAAGGTCATGGCCACAGTTTTTTGAGATGTACGCGGTGTCATTCACATCGATTACCTCAAGAAAGGTAAAACGATCACCGGCGAATATTATTCAAAGCTTTTGAACAGATTCGACGTTGATTTGAAGCAAAAACAGCCGCATTTGGCTAAGAAGAAGAAAGTGCTGTTCCATCAAGACAATGCACGTGTGCACACTTGTCTAGTCACGATGACCAAAATCCACGAATTGGGATACGAACTGCTACCCCATCCAGCATATTCTACAGATTTAGCCCCCTGCGACTATTTTCTGTTTCCAAACCTAAAGAAATGGCTGGGCGGTAAGAGATTTAAGTCGAATGAAGTCATTACCGAAACAAAAGCGTATTTTGAGAGCTTTGAAAAAACCTATTATTTGGAGGGAATAAAAAAATTAGAAAATCGCTGGACTAAATGTATCGAGCTAAAAGGTGATTATGTAGAAAAATAAAATGTTTATTTGCGGAAAAAAATTTGTTTTATTCAAAAAGTCATTGACTTATCAAACCGCCCTCGTATCATCAGAAGTTAACCTGCGATGCTAACCGTTCTGGATTACGAAGCATTTATAGATTTTCGGAGTTCAACCACATTAAAACACACATTTGAGTCTGTGCGTCCGAAAAAGTTTTGGGTTGATGTTAGGAGTGAATATCCTGAAGAAGCTAAAAAGACTATCTTTGCTCCCTTTTTTTACAACGTATCATTGTGAAACAGGCTTTTCTGCTTAAACTTATACTTACATAAAACAAAATCAGGTCGAAATTGGATGCTATCCCAGACATGTGCACTATGCATGTCGAACTATGCAGCAATTATTAATGAAACACTGAAACAATTTTATTCTTGACATTAAAAGTTAAAGTGAAGAATGAAAGTGTTTTACTTTTAAAAATTTTATAATAAAAGTATTGCTTTTATTTTAATTGCAGTGTCTTTTATTTGTAATCATTTGATGAGTGGTTCCATAAGGAAAAAGGCATTTGGTAAGTGTTCCATTACCTTAAAAGTTTAGGAACCACTGGTCTAAAATATTGACGGATCCCGAGGAGATTATAAAACAAGGTAGAGAAAAAGAAAGATGACGGAGGGGAGCGATCCCGGTAGCCCAATCTGACCAATTTAAGATATTGTTGGTCAACTAATTCTTACAGTACAAGTGGAAAACTTATATAGGGAAAACGTATTCGTAGGTTGAGAACGACTGGTCTTTGGGAACGTCCTTAAGGCGGAAATAAGATTTTCGGTGCACAGTTTTGTTTGTATTTTGTTTCTCGTTCTTTCTGTAGTCTCCTTTTATTTCTGAACCTCGACTAGTGTATGTTCGGCTATGTCGTTAATAGTTGTGGCAGTACCAGCAAACTTATCTGCACGTTTTTAATATTTTTTAGAAATGCTGCTATGAGGTACTGGGTGGTGTGGGAATCCACTTCTCCGTATTTTTTGTTCCTTCTAATTTAGGCAATAAATGTTTATGTATACTGTAAACTTGTTAAATTATGCCTCATTCTGGTTAAAAATAAGTAATACGATTTACAATTGATCTTCTTAGTAAATAATATTTGGGTTCTGGTTTAAAATACATACATAAAGACACGCCTTCGTTTCGTAAGGGTAGGCAGAGAACACTTTCTTTCACTTGCTATGGTTCTTACACGCTTCTTCTTCTTTCATCAGCACTCTTATACATGTTTGTTGGTTGTTGGTACTCTTGACGTGGCCTTTCTTGAAAACAATGTCGATCTGGTCAAGATACGTTCGCCGAAGTCGACTTCTACCGACCATTCACACTCTCCTCGCTTTTCATCCATCCTCTCTACGTGTTTAAACCATCTAAGCATTCCTTAATCTATCTATGTAACCACATCTTCTTTTACACCACAGCGTTTCCTTATCTCACTATTCTTCACTTTATTCATCAGAGTCACTCCGGCTATACTTCTTTGACTACTCATTACCGCTGCATTGATCAAACTTTCATATTTTTTTTGCCAAACCCAACATTCACTACCATACAAGTGTAGGGACCAGCACTCCTAGAGAAATATTATAAAAATTAAAATAAAAATAGGAGTGGCTGCGATGCCTGATGTTTTGAATCGCCCAGAAAACACAAAGCGCCACGTTCTCCAAGAAAGTGAATTACTCAGATCATTTCATCACAATGTCCGGAAATACCATTGAATCAAGTCCCTCCATCTCGATTTTGGGAGTCACGGTATCCAATAATATGTCTTGGCATGACCAGGTTGCTAACATCGCAAAGTCAGCAAGTCAGAGGCTAGGTTTTCTGTGGAAAGCCAGAAAGTGTTTTACTCCTGATCAACTGTTGACGACGTACAAGGCTCAAATCCGACCTCTACTGGAGTATTGCTCGCACATTTGGGGTTCAGCACCAAGGCATTCTTTTCGTCTTTTAGATTCTATTCAGAAAAGGGCCATTCGGTTGATAAACAGCTCAACTCTCACAGATACCCTTCACCCTCTAGAACATAGAAGAATAGGCCATTGGCCACATTCAGCCAAAGAACTCGGCACGCTGAATCCTTTTTTTACAGGGCTGCTACGGAATGGAACAAGCTTCCAAAATCAGTTGTTCCAGAGAACTATGACCTGCAACTTTTTAAAAAGTGGGTCCACAATTATTTCCTTTCGATAATCCCTTCCCCTTCTAATAGTCGCAGTGCGGGCCGTCCGTGGCCCACAAGATAGGTCTATCCTTTTTGCGACTATTTTCATAAAAAAAAATTATAATTAATTTATGGTATAGGAATGGGCTTTAAAGATTATTTATTAATTTAAACCAGAATAGATTACAAGATTTATAAATTCTACAATCCTGTCTAACATAGTTATTTGTTCGCAGTCTGGAACATACATATCATTACCAACAAAACTATAACAGTACATGTATTCTAATCCATGTTTTTAGTTTTAATTTGGATAGTTTTGTATTTATTTGCAAAATTTTGATATTTTTTATTAGTTCATTAAATATTCTTTTAGCTTTGCGGTATATATTTTTGTCACTTATCTGTAGCTTTTTTGTTCTTTGGCTGTTGTATATATTTGTTTTTAGATTTGCTATAAGAGCTAATATATAATTCAGAGAGCTTTCCATATTGATAGGTACATACCTAAGAGATTCAATATCTACCGTAGGGTAAAGGGTTTAAATTTTATAAATTTGTTCTGGCTGATAACTTTTAGTATCCATTTTAAAAAAATTTGCACCAAGTTTAAGCTTGTTCTATATACCTATCTTTAAGCTATATTACCATAGGTAAACATGCTGTAAAAAAATGCAGAGTAAAGCAGTCTCTGTTTGTATATATCTGGACAATTTATATACTATATAAGTAGAGTATATGACACTGTGGTGCGCGTTTCTTAAATTTGGGTCGCTAGTGAACCTGTAATAGGCAAAATCGTTTAACATTGGCTCTTATGGGAGAATCAAAATGGATTAGCTTACCAGATGCCCTTGGGAGGTGTTCGTGCCGTTGGGTCGCGCAGGGCGCGGGGGATGGGACGCTACACGGGATGGGACAGGGTACAACGCGGAAGAACAGCACTGCGTAGGGGCGCGGGGGAGATCACAATGCGCGTGGAGAAACATGGCGCTACGCGGAGATTGGACAGAGCGGAAGATCAGCACAGCGCGGGAGCGCGAGGGAGAAACATGGCGCTACACAGGAGAAGAAAGACGGAACTACGCGGGGATGGGATAGAGCGGTAGAACAGCACTACGAAGGGCGCGGGGAGATGACAATGCGCCGGGTGGTATTTCGGTTATGCTTGATGGAATGAGACGAGCGACACTAGCTGACGTCACGTTAGAACTTTTCACAAATTTTATTGTTATCATGTCTAGGATTATACAGGGTATAGCCGTAGGGAAGACGACGATGTTAAAAAGGCATGTATAATTGTTATTATTGGCCCCTATACCACACTTACATTATAAACTCCGTTGTATGACGTGTTAACACTTTTACGATCTACTAATTACTAAACGGGGTATTGTTTTAGACTCTCTTATTTACATCAATTGTGGAAAAAGGTTCGGGTAACTACGGTTATCTTCGGAGAGTATCGCATAACAAAAGTACATATATGGAGGTGAAGTGGGGGGTTATGAAAACTTACAAATTTCATTGTCCTTATCGTTAATTATACAGGGTATAGGAAGACGACGATGCCAAAGAGGTATTTGCATGTATCTTTGTTATTATTGGATAAAGTGAGACAAGTGATGGTCATGATGATAATAAAAGGTATAGTCGTAATGAAGATGAAACCAAAAAAACATTAGCATGTATTTTTGTTATTGTTTGTCAAAGTAACCATTTGATCGTTTGAAGGTAGATTCACGACAAAAACATACGCGCGCTCTCTCTCTCTCTCTTTTTCTTTCAGCCCTACAGGATAGATAATTATTTTATAACAAAGTAGAGTCAAATGAGTTAACGTTAAGGTTGAAAAAAAGGCCAAAACGTTGGTACGCATCAAAGGCCATAAATGTAACTGTAAGTAGTTATGGTAAAAAAAAGGGAACGATATGGCGCAAAAGAGAGAACTGGATATGGCCGTCACCAGCGGCTCGTGGATAGTTCACCTAGATTAAAGTTAAAAATGTTATTACTTTAAAATAAAAAAATAAAACGGTTTGTCGTCAATCATAAGCACTATAAAGTATTTTTGTGTTTTTTATAGCTTATTGGAGAAGAGTGCTACTGCGACCATAAATATAAAATTAGTCATTATACAGGTTGAAATAAAAAAAATAAGGCCCTGCCTTTCAACAGCCTTTTTATAGCAATAGGTGCACTTTTATATTTTAACTTATTTTGGTACAATGTTTCACGAAAGAAAATACGTATTTAATACGTGACAAAAAAATTAAAATCAGAATTAGTGGGGTCGTCTGAAAGAAAAAGCTTCATTTTATTTTTGGTATATAACGTAAAAATCTGATGTTTTTGAACAATGAACAAGAAGTTTGTTAATTGTACAAGTTGCTTAATAATTGCTTTCTACACAAAGCAACTAATTCATATTTTTGTAGTAATACTAAAAACAAAATTATCGATAGGGTTTGAAGAAAAAAGCAACGTTTTATCTGACATGTATCGTAAATCTGCGGCAGTTTAAACAATAAACAAGAAATTTATTAATACTACAAGTTGTTTGACAATTACAATCTATACAAAACAACCAATTCATATTTTCGAAGTAGTACAAATCTTAAAAGTTATTGTCAGCATCAATCAAAATTTGTTCAAAATATTGCTCGTTGCATTTTAGCTGCAATCTTCATGACGTTGCTTAAACCTTCTACAAAAAAATTAATACTTATTTTTAAAAATAGTTTAGATATTTCTATACAATAAAAGGACTCGTTAATCAGACCACAACACTTTTCAAAAGAATTATTCAGAGAGTTAAAAATCTTGATTTGGGGGGCTGTTAATAAATACAAATTTTAATGTTGTTTTGAGGAGCCACAGGTTAATATCTTTGTTTTTATAAACAGCTGAATATTCTTTATTTGCAAATAACACACAAATCTACTTCTATGTAGAGCATACTGCTCAGTGAATTGTCTCTTTTAGTTGCTACTTCAGTGTGAAAAATTTTAAGATTGTTGTACATGTTTTCGAAAATCACTTTTTTTTTAAACTGTATCAGAGAACCTTTGAAATACATAGTTGAAAATATTATCGAAAAAAGATGTCAACGCGTCAACTAAAACTAAAAAAAAATGCCAACTATTCAGAGCATTTCTATGAAGGCCTATTAATTCCTCATTTCCAGATTTTTTTATTATATACTCTCTGGTTATTATTAAATTATTATTTTAAGAAAAAGTACATTTTTTCCTTTTTACGTATGGATTTAAGAAGCTTTTTCGAAATTAAATAAGCTGTATTAAATTTTGTTTTATTGATCAGTCATTATTTTAGTTAAAAAGTATACTTTTTTTACCTTTCGTTTTAGGTACTTATCTTTCTTACTTAAAAATTATGCTTTTTCTTTTAAAAATAAAATTGTTTCTACATAAATTGATTTTTATTAAAAGATATTGATGAGCTCCTACATTAATGATACTTGCATACTTTTTTTGCAGGAAATGGTTTTTGTAAAAATTTAAACTATGTCTTTATTTCACACTGAAGTAGCAACTAAAAAAAAACAATTCACTGAGCAGTATGCTCTACGTAGAAGTAGATTTGTGTGTTATTTTCAAAAAAGAATATGCAGCTGTTTATAAGAACAGAGGTATTAACCTGTGGCCCCTCAAAAAATCAAGATTTTTAACTCTCTGAATAATTCTTTTAAAAGTGTTTATTACAAAAAATAGTGCTTACTACTTGTGGTGTGATTAACGAGTCCTTTTATTTTATAAAAATATCTAAACTATTTTTAAAACTAAGTAACCCTTTAAACATAAGTATTAACTTTTTTGTTGAAGGCTTAAGCAACGTCATACTACAAAAATATGAATTAGTTGCTTTGTTTTGAAAGCAATTATTAAGCAACTTGTACTAATAACAAACTTCTTGTTCATTATTTAAAAAAATTAGATTTTTACGTTACATGCCAAAAATAAAATGATGCTTTTTCTTTCAGCCGACCCCACTAATTCCGTTTTTACTTTTTTGTCAAGTATTAAATATGTATTCAACCGTATGTGTTTATTGCCCATCATAATTTTTTTAATCTTATTTCTTAAAACATTGTACCATTGTGCACCTATTGCTATAAAAAGGCTATTGAAAAATTCAGAAGTTATAGTAGGACTGTAATTAAGGCAAAAAATTTACATCGAAATTAATAATTGTAGTTTGCCACTACTCAGCTACTGCAAATAGCCTTTTGTGAGAAAATATTTTGCAGCTCAACTTTAACTGTTTTTAAAATATACCATGGGCGTTTGCCTCAAGAGAAATTTGTATTGAATAATCTGTCATTTTCAGAAAAAAATAATACTTTTTTAAAATATTGGAAATATTAAAAAATAAAGCGATTTTTTTTTTTATTCAAAGTAAGTAAATATATTGTTATATATTGTTATATTGTTCTTAGATAATATAGGTATGTTTACGGGCTTATAACCAAAAAAATTACTTTCTAAGAACGTTTGGCTTACCATAATTAATCATAATATACTTATTTTAATACCATAAAGCATTTTAAAGCCTCTTTATACAAAAGTAAAGTTATGTACCGTTCCGATGACCAACAGGTTGATGGTCCTAAGGCAACCGTTAGCGGCTTTGCATGTCGCTGACTTTTCGATACTCCCCTGTATTCATCAAGACTCAAATTTTACGATCTTTTTTGACCATTACATACGCAGACAGGGACTTATTTATTTATTTCAACCTGTATGTATATATATATATATATATATATATATATATATATATATATATATATATATATATATATATATATATATATATATATATATATATAGTCACGCCTTTTCCCGTAGTGGTAGGAAGAGACTACTTCCTTTCATTAGTTCTCTCATATATGCTCGTTGGTTGTTGGTACTTTTGACCTGTCGTTTTTTAAAACAATGTCGATCTGATCGAAATATGTTCGCCGAGGTCGACTTCTACCGACTGGCTCATTCACGCTTGCCTTATTATTCTATTTCGTCAATCTTTCTTCATTTATCCTCTCTAGGTTTCCAAACAATCTAAGCATTCTTTTATCTATATTTGTAACCATATCTTCTTTCACACCACAGCGTTCTCTTGTCTTACTATTCTTTACCTAATCTAACCGACTTACTGCTACTACTCATCTCCGCAGCATGTATCTTATTTTCATGCTTTTTCTGCCAAATCCCGCAATTACTACCATACATAAATGTAATGACCAGCACATTGCACAGCCAGACGTGCATCATGCATAATATTAACCATCGCCTGCGTAAAGAAGGCACGTGACGATCAAATAATTCATTCTTAATCCATACGCACTCTCTTTTAAATATTTTAAAGAATCGTCTTTGTATAAATTAAACATCCATAGCAAAGCCACACATCCCTGTCTAACACCCTTTTCGATGTTAAACCAGTCCGTATAAGCTCCGTTTATTCTGTCACAAGCAGTGGAATCCTCGTAAAGTAATTTTGGTGCTCATATTAAACTACCACTTACCCCATACATAGACAATGTCGACCACAATTCATTCTTCACCACTCTGTCATAGTTTTTTTTCAAGTCTACAAAAGTGCAGTAGACCTTTTGACAAAAATTTTTCGACTTTGCCTCATAATCCTTCCTCTCCTTCCTCTTCTTAATTCTGCTTACACATCCCATATCATCTCCCCAGTTTCGTCACTCATTTAATTAATATCTTTGCATACAATTTGCCGTTGATGCTGAATAAACTAATTGATAAATAAAACAAAACTTGGTATTTCGTGCTTAAAAAACTTTTTACTTAGCGCTTTTGACTTTAAAGTCATCTTCAGTGCTTACCTGTCAGGTTTAAAAGATCCATTCGCATGTATTGGTTGGCCTATATAACTTGTCTTAGGCATCCTAATATTACTGCTTCTTTGTTAATTTGGCCTCTTATGTCATTTGTTGGATAGTGGCCGCTGGACAGATTAAGCTCGTTTAACTTAAATGTTAATCTGTTTTCATACAGTCTTCGCGTGCTTTTTGATTCTAGTGACTTATGTTGTACTTTTCAATGTAAACTGGTGGTTTTCGAAATCTGTGGGGTTGTTCCAATAATAATTTAATATTGTAAACTTTATTAAACAAATACTACAGTCCAAATGAGGTTGGCTATTATAGGTTATGTAGATTTGTTTACAGTTTACACTATCTACAGGATAATTACTTATCAAAGAGATGGATAAACTTCACCTACTAGGTTTCTATCAGATAATGCTTAACTAAAGGTGAAGATAATGAAATTTGAAAATTTGAGAATTTAAGAATCTTTCAATAGTTACTTACGTTCTTGACATATTATGGAAATTATTTTTTTTAATAAAGTATTGAGGTACTGCTAAGCATTTTACGAAAGCTGTTGATAGTACACGTCTTTTCTCAAAACTCTTTTTTCAGTACGCGCCGTGTTTCAACTCACAAATTTGAATAAAAAGTTTTTTATCCTTTTATGTGATGGACGATGGTTTCAATTCACTTTTAAATCCTTAACACCTAAAGCAATCAAATACTTTTATACCAGTTAGATCTTACAAAATTTTATCCTATGCATTTAATCTTTGTTAATGTTTAAGGTATTTCTATTAATATAGGTAAAAAATCTAAAATTTAAAATTTTATTCCAAGTTATTTATTTGTTGTTTCCTCCGTCCTGACTGACGCGCTTCTGCATTCGTTTAAACCAACTGTTAAATCAATCAGCAGTGATTACAGTAAAATATAGTTTTTGGATAACATCGACTGAGAACGGAAAATTTATTGGAATTTACCAAGGGACTATTCCAAAAATTATCTAGTAATTTAATACTATTCTGTTAATAACTCCACAGTGTATATCATATGATTGCAGATAAATATTACGACCATCCGCTTTGACACACTTCAATTGCGGATGACATATTGCATAATTCGTTTTTAAAAATTGTTATTTTAAAAGAAATTGGTAGTTTATTTTCATTTGCTAGTTAAATATACATACATACATATAATCACGCCTTTTTCCCGTAAGGGTGGGCAGAGACCACTTCCTTCCACTTGTTACGGTTCTTACACACAATTTTCGCTTTTTTTACTTTCATCAGTGCCCTCATTCATGCTCGTTGATTGTTGGTACTCTTGACCTGGCCATTTTTCAAAACAATGTCGATCTAATAGAGATATGTTCGCTGAGATCGACCTCTAGTGACTTGCCCATTCACACTTGTCTTATAAATCTGTTTTGGCAATCTTTATTTACCCATCCTCTATACGTGTCCAAACCATTAAAGCATTAAATTATTAATTATTTGTAATAACATCTACTTTCACCCCCACAGCGTTACTTTATCTTACTATTCGTTACTTTATCAAACTGAGTTACTCCGGCTATACTTCTCATACTGCTCATCTCTGCAGCATCAATCTTATTTTCATGTTTCTTCTGCCAAATTCAACATTCACTACCAAACATAAGTGTAGGATTCAGCACAGCCAAACGTGCCTTTTTTGACACGTTCTGGCTCTTCATAAAGCTATACAGTCATACTTTCCGTCTCTTGAAAACTTTGAACCCAAGTATACAAACTCATTTACCTATTCCACTTATTCTCCTTTAATCAGAACCTTGCAAATTGTCATGCTTTTCTTCTTTTTTAAAACCATTACTTTCGTCTTGCTTACATTTAATTTCATTCCTTTTATACAATTTAAACATAAACAGATCGGCAGACGGAGCAAAATGAAATTACCATAGTCATGGGAGACTTTAATTCTAAAGTTGGCTGCGGTAGAGAAACGGATATAATTGGTGAATATGGGTTAGGTTTACGTAATGACAGAGGCGATAGGTTAATTCAATTCTGCCAAGAAAATAATATGGCGATTATGAATACCTTTTTCAAACAGCCAGCCAGACGTTTGTATACCTGGAAAGCTCCTGCAGATAATCCCAACAAAATAATTCGAAACCAAATAGACTACATCGTAATCAACAAACGTTTTAAAAACTCAATAACATCGGTAAAAACTTATCCAGGAGCAGATGTACCATCTGATCACGTACTCTTAGCAGCTGATATACGTTTAAGATTGAAAATTGTAAAAACGAACCCTAGACCACCACAAATAAATTATAAAAAACTTAAAGATCCCATGACCCAATACGCTGCCTCTCAAGATCTGTCTCATAAGCTCGACATCCTGAACAATAAAGAGTATAATTCAATAGAAGACAGATGGAAGGATATAAAGCAAGTAGCACTAGAAGTATCAACAACACATTTAGGTCACTTAGAACATACAATCGCTAAGAAGAAATGGATGACCAATGATATTTTGAAGATGATGGATGAAAGACGAGCACTCAAACACAGAGATGAGTCCAAATATAAAGAGAAACATAAAGAAATACGGAAAGAAATAAGACAGGCTAAAGAACAATGGTTCTCTCAGGAATGTAAAGAAATAGAACAACTACAGGAAAAGCATGATACATTCGCTGTCCATAAGAAAGTAAAAACTCTAATAGGAAGTAATCATCGCTCAAATATCAACAACTTACTAGACGAAACGGGAAACCTTATCACCACCACTGAGGACAAATTGAAAACATGGAAAAAATACATAGAAACCCTATTTAATGACAACAGAACACTACACGATATTACCTCACAAACAATATTGACCACAGGTCCATCGATAACAAACACCGAAGTAGAAAAAGCAATGTCACGAACAAAAAATGGAAAAGCATGTGGCCCCGATGGGATTCCAGCTGAAATCTTGAAACTGTTTACCGGTCATAACTTAAACAACTTAGTTGACTTATTCAACGATATATATCGATCTGGAATGATACCCGAGGAATGGCTTCAATCGACCTTTATAACGTTACCTAAAAAAAGCAATCCTAAGAAATGTAAAGACTACCGTATGATTAGTTTAATGTCTCATACACTCAAATTGTTTTTAAAGGTGCTACATGAACGAATATATCGGAAACTTGAAACACGTATAGGAAGTACACAGTTCGGATTCAGAAATGGACTCGGCACCAGAGACGCTCTTTTTGCCATACAGGTATTAATACAACGGGCCAGAGACGTTAACTGTGAGGTAAACGCTTGCTTCATAGATTTTGAAAAAGCCTTCGACCGGGTACAGCATGAAAAACTTATTAACATCCTAAGAAAAACTGGATTAGATGATGGAGACATACGAATAATAGAAAACCTCTACTGGAATCAAAAAGCCTCGATAAGAGTGGGAGATCAAGCTACCGAAGCTGTGGAAATTAGACGTGGGGTTAGACAGGGTTGTATATTGTCTCCGCTGTTATTCAATATATATTCGGAAGAATTATTTGCTGAAGCATTGAAAAACATTTCTGAAGGCATTTCTATAAATGGTTTTAAGATCAACAATATACGTTACGCGGATGACACTGTTATTTTAGCCGATACATTCGATGGCTTGCAGCATATCATGAATGAATTGATGGTTCATTTAAATGAGTATGGTTTACAGCTCAATACTGCAAAGACTAAATATATGACAATAAGTAAAGGTCGCCCCACAATGAATCAACTACTAGTGAATAATACTATTATAGGAAAAGTTGACCATATTTCCTATCTGGGCTGCCTGATAAACGAAGAATGGGACCACTCAAGAGAAATCCGCCAACGTATAGAAAAAGCGAGAGCCACCTTCCTAAGAATGAGAAGTGTGTTCTGTAATAACAACTTGAGCTTGAAACTCAGGAAAAGGCTTCTCAACTGTTATGTGTTCTCGGTTTTGCTGTATGGTGTAGAGGCGTGGACAGTGACAGAGGCCACAAGGCATTTGAGATGTGGGCGTACCGTCGGATTTTGAAAATTAGCTGGGTAGATCATGTATGCAACGCAGAGGTTCTGAGAAGAATTAAGATACGGACCCCTGAAATACTTAGAACCGTTAAAATACGGAAGCTCTCTTACCTTGGACACATAATGCGGAACGAAAAATATAACATATTACAACTAATAATCCAAGGCAAGATAGAAGGAAAAAGAGGACCTGGCAGAAGGCGCACATCTTGGCTCAAGAATCTGAGACAATGGTTTGGCAAAACATCGACTGAACTTTTTCGGGCAGCAGTGAACAGAGTAACTATAGTAATGATGATTGCCAACGTTCGCTGAGCGGACAAGGCACCAAGAAGAAGAAGAAACATAAACATAAGCAAAACAAAATATATGCTGGTAAAAAAAACAACTCAAGACAATCGTAAGATATATGTGAGGAACCAGCCTATTGAAAGAGTAAGACAATACAAATACCTAGGCACGATTATTAATGAGAACAATGGAAGCTCCCAAAAAATTCGAGTCAGAATAGAACAGGCGAGAAACACCTTTACAAGAATGAAGAAGCTTTTTTGCTGCAGAGATTTAAATCTTGATTTAAAAATACGACTGATGAGATGCTATGTGCTGTCTATACTATACTATGGGATGGAGGCCTGGACACTGAAGGTAACCGACATGAGGAGACTGGAGGCATTTGAGATGTGAATATACCGGAGAATATTGAGGATCTCATGGGTTGTTTACTTGAGAAAATAGCAAAACTCTTCAATCTTTGTCTTTTCAACAGCACCATACCAGATAGATGGTATAACGCCATCGTGATCTTAAATCACAAGAAAGGTGATACAGCTGAACTGGAAAATTATAGGCCAATAGGCTTACTCAGTCATCTCTATAAACTATTCACGAGAATTATCACTACACACTGGAAAACAAACTCAATTTTTACCAGCCAATATAACAGGCCGGATTCCGCAAAGGTTTTGGAACAAATGACCACCTACAAAGCGTCAAAACCCTGATCGAAAAATCAATAGAGTATAACAGACCGCTTGTCATTGCCTTTGTGGACTTCCACAAGGCCTTTGACACTGTTCAGATGAGTGCAGTTTTAAACTCCTTACAAAAATGTCGTGTCGACTATCGTTACACTAAGCTAATATACAACATATATAAGAATGCTACCATGATGGTAAGACTGCACGAAAACACCAACCTCATAAAAATAGGTAGAGGAGTGAGGCAAGGTGACACTATGTCACCCAAACTGTTAACCACCATTTTGCAATACGCCTTTGGAATGCTTAAATGGAGTGGAAAGGGCTTGAATATAGACGGATTAAACCTAACAGACCTGCGCTTCGCAGATGATATAGCCTTGGTGTCCGACAGCCTACAGGATATTAAGATAATGCTGGAAGATCTTCAGGAGGTATGTGCTCGGGTTGGATTAAAAATTAATATATCGAAAACGAAATATATGAAGAATATGGTTCCTAGTGGAATTATTGTTATTGATGACGGAAAGGTAGAGTTGGTGGATATGTACACATACCTTGGTCATAAGATAAAAATCTCGAGAGACAATCAAACATGTGAATTAAGAAGAAGAATTACGCTCTCTTGGGCTGCATTTGGCAAAATGAGGGAAGTATTTAAGAGCAATCTCCCAATGTGTCTGAAGCGAAAGGCCTATAATCAGTGCGTTCTACCGGTTATGACCTACGGAGCCGAAATTTTGACTCTGACAGCCACATCCGCTAAGAAGCTTAGAGTAGCCCAGCGTAGGATGGAAAGATCGATGCTTGGTGTGTCACTCCGTGACCATATAAGAAATGAAGACCTAAGGGCGAGAACAGGAGTCACGGATGTTATCTATCAGGTGGCAAAACTCAAATGGAACTGGGTTGGACATGTGGCCCACACGACAGATGGACGATGAACAAAAAAGCTGCTCGAGTGGAGACCAAGAGCTGACAAGAGAAACAGGGGAAGACCTCTCACGCGATAGATGGACGATATCAAAAGAATAATCAAAAACTGGATGCAGAGCGCTCAAAATTGAAGACAGTGAGCAGAAATGGGGAAGGCCTATATCCAGCAGTGAATGCAAAGGACTGATTGATGATGAAGATGATGACTCCATTAAATGACTTTCTAATGATGTGCCACACATAGTACATTCCCTATTTTAAATTAAGGGGTTGGCAAAAATGATAGATATCTGTATCGTAAAAATGTGTCCCACTCGGAACAAAAATTGACAAGGTTCGGCATTTCCTTAAATTCTAATGAATACTGTCAAATATCGAGGTGGACTATTTTCTATGGCCCACTCCTTATATTTAATATTTTTTGTATAGCTTGATATGGTAAACAGTTTGTATGATTACCACAAAATAATTTTTTTATCTACAACAATTAACATTATCAACTGTAATGGATCTTTTTGTTTAGATAGCAGCGCATTGTTCATTTCTTTTCATTGGTGCTTCCTTTGTCTAAAAAACGGCATGCGTGTGATGAATGAATCATCTTGAGAACCTATACCCATATAATAAAATATTATACGTATAAAATTGCTTCCCTTTGTCTGGAAAATATTGCTCTCCGAGTTATTATTGCCTTCTCTTCTCGTTTTTCTGAAGCTCTTCAAGTGTTTAATACATGTCTATTCAGAAATGAAAAAGACTTGCCACTTCAATACGTTTCCCTTGTTCTTGGTTATTGGAAGTTTAATAAATCAGCAGGGATTTTAAAAAGTAACTACAATTTTAATGTTCAGCACAAGAGAAATAATATATTGTGCGGCTAGGGATAAAACAAGACGATTTCAGAGAAGGAAGAGTTTTTTTTGCAGGGTTATGGAAATTTTCTTTATAAAATTTAAAATTCGTTTCAACCCGTACCACTTACCACATTTTTCATTTTGCCTGTATTGAAGCTGAGAGTTCTAAAGTCTGCGAAAGATAATTTTACGGGATAATTTTAGCATTGCGAATACAACATTTGTTGGATTAGTTAATAGTTGAAATGAAAGTTATTTAGAGGTTAGCAATAAACGAAAACAAACTATTCTTACAACATAAAAATTATTTTAACTTTATTCGAGCCGAACCGGGACGGTTTCTGACCGCTAACAGATGAGTAGTCTGAGAAGTATAGCCGGAGTGACTGGATAAAGTAAAGAATAGTCAGATAAGGGAACGCTGTGGTGTAAAAGAAGTTGTGGTGACAAAGATAGATAAAGGAATGCTTAGATGGTTTGGACACGTAGAAAGGATGGATGGAGGAAGATTGCCGAAACAAATTTATAAGGCGAGTGTGAATGGACAAGTCGGTAGTGGTCGACCTCGCAGAACATATCTCGACCAGATCAACATTGTTTTGAAGAAAGGCAAGGTCAACAGTACCAACATCCGACGGGCATGTATAAGAGCACTGATGAAAGTAGAGGAAGCAAAAGATGTGTGTAAAAACCGTAGCAAGTGGAAGAAAGTGGTCTCTGCCTACCCCTATGGGAACAAGGCGTGACTTTATGTTTATATGACTTGATCATCGACGCAAAGAAGGCATTTGACGGTCAAATCATTTATTTTCAATCTATACGCACTCTCTTTTAAACAATCGTCTATGTATAAGTTAAACAGCCATTTGCCGAATTATGCAATAAATGATTGTCTATTTGATATATTTATACATATATATATATATATATATATATATATATATATATATATATATATATATATACATACACCACAGCGTTTCCATATCTCACTATTCGTCACTTTATCCATCAGTCACTCCTACTATAGACTACTTATCTTAGCAGCATTGTTCTTACTTTCATGATTCTTTTGTAAACCCAACATTTACTACCATACATAAGTGTAGAAACGAGCACTACTGTATGCACAGCCAGTCGTGTCTTTTTGTCACGTTCTGGATACTCACAAAGTTATGCAGGATCTCATTCATATGTTTTCCTGCCAACACCGTTTGCTCAATACTACAGTCATACTTTCCGTCTCTCGTACTCCCAAGTATAAAAACTCTTTTACTTGTTCCACTCTGCATTTCGCAGTTTGTCATGCTTTCTTCCTTTTCAAAAACCATTACTTTTTCTTGCTTACATTTACTTTCATTTTTTTAATTTTAAAGGCATCATGCACAATATTAATCAATACCTGCAACTCCTCACATGATGCTAATATGACCTGATCGTCGGCGTAAAGGAGGTATTTGACGATCAAATCATTTATTTTTAATCCATTCGCACTCTCTTTTAATGCTTTTAATTAACCGTATTCATATACTATAAGGCAGTTGATGGAGAAGTGTTGGGAATACAACAAAACACTGCATCAGCTTTTTATAGATGTTAAGCAAGCATATGATAGCATTCTAATAGTGGAATTGTGGAATACCATGGCAGAACTGGGCGTACCGAAAAAGTTAATTAGTCTCACAAAAGCTTGTGTAGAGGGATCTACAAGTGCAATAAGACTTGAAGGAAAATTGTCAACCTTTTTTCCAATCAACGGTGCTCTCAAACAAGGAGATGCGTTATCCCCACTCCTCTTTAACATCGCCTTGGAAGCATCGTACGAAGGGCAAACATAGAAACGCTCCTATTTGTAAATCAGGGTCCGCGCATTGTAGTAGCTTTTGATGACGATTTAGATATTGTAGGAAATACAACTATTAACGTTAAGGAAGAGTTTATTGAACTGGAAAATGCTGCAAAGAAGGTTGGCCTACAAATAAACGAAGTTAAAACAAAATACATGATTACAACAAGAACAGAACGAAGAGACAGGATAGGACAAAATGTGACAATGGACCACTATAATTTTAAAAGGGTCCATGAGTTTATAAATATTTGGGAGCTACAATCACCTTAGATAACAATATAACACAAGAGATTAACAACAGAATTTAGGGAGCCAATCGCTGCTGTTTTGTACTACAAAAAATAATGAAATCGAAAAATGTAACCCGCCGTACGAAAGTAACAAATTATCATGCAATTATAAGACCTATAATGACATAAGCATGTGAAACATGGACCTTGACAAAACAAAATGAGAACCGACTAAAAATCGCAGAACGCAGAATTCTTAGAAGGATATATGGACCAATCAAGGACAACGCCACACAACAATATAGAATTAGAACGAACAGGGAAGTGCAAAAACTATATAACCAACCAGATATAGTAAAAATAATAAAGGCAGAGAGATTGACATGAGCCGGACATGTGAAGAGACATGTCGTAAAACTGGTGTGGGAAGAGGTAGGAAAGCGGCCGCTGGGAAGGCCAAGGATGCGGTGGAAAGATAATATTGCAGCGGACTTACGGACCCTAAATGTCCAACGACCAGAAGAACTTATGATAGACCACAGCAAGTGAAGGCAAATTGTAATGTCAGCGAAGACCCACCCCAGGTTGTAAGCTACAGAGAGAGAGAGAGAGAGTATTTATATGATTAATATTGTCACTAAATTTAGTCTTAGGTTCGTTAATTTACATTACTCAATACAAAATGCAAGGTTGCATTTTACCGCCCTTGCTCTTTAATGTATACTCTGAAAGAATATTTAGCGAAGCACTAACTGATATACAAGCCGGCATTATTATAAATGGCGAAATCATAAACAACCTTCGCTACGCAGACGATACGGTTACCAACCTTAAGCTAAGTATCCAGGTGATGGGGCTGCCATCTTGAGGTTTCCTGACGCACCTGTTTTTCTGGAAAGGTTGTCTTCCTTAGCAAAAAGGTACCAGTTTTAAGGCGCTGAAAACTCGCCTTTCACCCTCTCTCGTCTGCTATATAACGCACTTCCATTGTGCGCCATGTACCCAGTGATTACACGATATAAACGTCTTCGAGGACGTGAGAGTAGAGCTGAGTAGAGCAGGCAGAGCTGAGTTCTATTCGCAGAGCTTCTGACTCATTCTCCAGAGTTTTTAGTACAAGCTAAGCTTCGACAACTTAGCTCGCCTTCGTGACCCATTACCAGCCCCTTTAACTTAAGGGGAATGTAAAATATAACTTAAAAGGAACGATATTCACAAGCGTGAGATATTTCGTTACAGCCTCTACTTCCCGTTATAAATTTGGGGGTTATAACTGTCACTCGAATGGGGCAATTTTGTTATTACAGGATGTCATTCCATAATTTTAAATTAATGTATTTCGAAATTTTGTATCAATACACAATAATTAAAATACTACTACTATTACTACGATGGCACTACACCCCATATCGAGCCTTGGCCTCCATAATCCTTCTTCCCTATCTGTCCCGATCCACCACTGCATGTATCCAATTTCTTATACACAGTATTTCTTCAGCATCCTTAAGTACCCATCTTTCCAGCGCAGCTTCGGCTTTCCTACCGGCGTCTTTCCTTCAGGTTTTTCTGTGAGCACCTTTTTTGGAACCCTGTCGTCTGGCATTCTTTGGGCATGTCCTGCCCATCTCAGTCGCATTAGTTTTATATGCATTGAAACTCTGGGTTACTCAGACAACTATTGATAGTTGATAGATCGGATAAGACAGCAAACAGACCACATCACATTGCCAACTGTGAAGTGGTAGATCAGTTTGTTTATCTGGGTGCCCTTATCCACTCCTCCGGCAGCTGCGAGATGGAGACCCGCCGTCGTATTTAACTTGGCCGAACAGCAATGAGCCAATTACATAAAATTTGGAAAGATCGATATATATCCATCAATACCAAAAACTCACTGGTCCATGCCCTAGTGTTCTCCATTTTCTAGTACGCTTCCGAGACATGGGTTATGAAAGCAGCCGACAGGCGTCGGGTCGATGCCTTTGAAATGTGGGTATGGCGAAGAATGCTAAGAATACCGTGGACGTCACATCGCACCAATGTGTCAGTGCTGAACGAGATTGGACCATCAAACTTGCTTGACATCAGCGCGAATAATGAACTTCTTCGGACATATAACTCGTCACGACGATATTGAGAGACTGATTGTCCAGGGCAAACCCCTTGGCAAAAGAAAACGCGGACGCTCCCCATCTAGATGGCCAGACATTGTATCAAAAGTAACAGAGCGTCCGCTAGTGGAAGCCATTAGAACTGCTGCTCACCGTGGGAGATGGCGAGAGACTGTAAGAAGAGTTCTGAGTAATAACACCTGACATTAACTTGCGATCACTACACGTCGCTCTCGACGTTAGACTAAGAAGAAAGCGTGCCCTCCAGAAATCCCCTTCATTTACTGGACCAAGAATTCTTCTTAGGATTTTTTGTTCGAGTCTGTCTA
The DNA here is from genome assembly GCA_950111635.1 of Agelastica alni. Lineage (NCBI taxonomy): Eukaryota > Metazoa > Arthropoda > Insecta > Coleoptera > Chrysomelidae > Agelastica > Agelastica alni. The sequence continues at coordinate 64,649,237 of OX467710.1, forward strand.
AAAGCTCCGCGTTTTTGGCTGAGATTGTCCACGTTTCAGCTCCGTATGTCAAATATTGGTCTTCCTGTGTACATCTCTCGATTTTAAAATGGGTAGTATTGAGTGGCATGCTCTATTTGCTGGTTGTCATGTGATATGTTTGAGCCGAGGTAGGTAAAGTCTTTCACTACTTCAAAATTGTAATTATCAAATGTGATGTTTTGGCCTAATCGATTGCGCTGTTGTCTGCTTTGCAGTAGTAGTTTGGTTTTTTTGTTCATTTATCAGGAGACCTATTTCCTTTGCTGCATTTTATATTTCTGAGAATAATTAAAATAATGAACCTCTTTCATCGGGATGTGCCAAACGGTATACGTGTAGGCATTATTAAGAAAAAAATAAGTTTAATTGTGACACAGGGTTTTTGTTCAAACACATTAAATAATACTTTTTTTTAAAACTTTGATTTAGTCAATAATACTTGTGTAATAATGCTGCAAATGTAATTTTTCGATTTACCTTCGATTTTTTAAAAATGTATTTTCCATTAAAAGTTCTAGCGCTAAGCCACCCAGCACTTTACAGATAGTAGTGGCAACCTCTCGCCTTATAAATAAAATAAAGTCACCCTTAATTACAGTAGTGTGTTATGCCCCTGCTGCCAGCAAGATTCCAACTGAAATAACAATGATAAACGTGAGCATCTCGAGTAGGTATATATCTATCGATAAGTCACGTCTCCTGCGTTCCTCGGATTAACTTTAATACTTCACAAGATTAATGAGAATATCATTTGTTGCGGTGGTAAAGGTGTTTTGAAATCATTTACTCGTAAATAGCACGAAATAAAATAAACATGCGTTGAAAAAGCATTTACGTTTTGGTTTTGACTACTAATAGGTCTGGGACCAAGTGCAAAATTTGATGGCTGCTCCAGAACGGCTGGAAATTTCAGAAGATGTAGCCAGGACCGTGTCTTTAACGGTAAAAATAGTCGGTAAGCTCCGACCGGGGCGGTTTGGCCACTCGGTGGAGCCAAAGATGTAGATTTCCTCTAAAATTAGTGATATATCTTGGACGGTTAAAACCTATTTAAATCAAAAGAAAAAAATATTATCTTGTGTGAAATTGTCCGCAATGGAAGTGTAGTGGTTTAACTATTTTGTAATTCGTAACATGTCGTGCCAGGCTTCCGGTAAACAAGATTCCAGAATATGAATATTGGTATCGACTTGTTATTTTGACCATTCTGTCGTCATTCATCCGGTGTATGTGTTCGTTCCACTTTTTTTTTCTTCCCAGTATCCATTCATTTACATTGTCTATTTTACATGTTCTTCTTATGTCCTTTCTTCTCTCCCTGTCAAAAAGTGTTTTTCCAGCGATCCTGCGCATTATTTTCATTTCGGTGGTTTCTAATATTCTCTTTGTGTTCGATGCATCTGGTCTAGTTTCCGCTGTGTATGTTAGTATAGGTCGGTTGACCGCCTTTTGGATTCGGGATTGGTCTTGATTCTGAAATATTTGTTTTTGGAGGATTGTATCGTTCAGGTAAGCTAAGATTCGTGCTGCTTTTGCCGCTTGGTTTCTTACCTCCGCCTCGATGTCACCGTATCCTGATATCTCTATGCCTAGGTATTAAAATTTCATCTCCTGTTGTATAATTTTATCATCCACAACCAGTTTGCATCTGATAGGTGTTTTTGAGGTGGTCATGCATTTCGTCTTTGCTGAAGGTATCTTCATTTTTAGACTTTTTGTCGTTATGCTGAATTTGAATAGTAATCTCTGTAGGTCATTTTCGTTTTCTGCAATCAGAACAGCATCATCGGCATAGCATAGGATTTTGATGTCTTTGTTCCCCATTTTATACCCTTTTAGGTTACGAATGCTTTTTATTATTTCATCCATAACGATATTGAACAATGAGGGGCTAAGGGAATCTCCTTTACCACTATTTACAGGAATTTCTTCGGTAGTTGTGCCATTAATTTTGGCTTGTATTTTGTTTCTCTGGTAAATATTTTCAATGGTTTTTATGATGTTGTATGGGATTTTCCTGTTGTATAGAAGGTGTACCACGTCATCCAGTTGTATTCGGTCAAACGCCTTTTCCAGTTCTATAAAATACATGAAGGCTGGTTTGTTACAATCGATGGATTTTTCAGTTATTTGTCGCGACAAATACCGCATCTGTATAAGATCTTCCTGATCTGAATCCTTGTTGTTCATCGCCCAAAATGGTGAGTTCCATTAATGCCGTTTCTAAATCCTTTTCTTCTATTTCAGTTACCCCAAGTTTTTTTCGTAATGTGGTTTGTGCTAATAATAAAAATTATATTGTTTGCAAATAAAGTGGGGTGGTTCAGAATATCCATAGGATGGTAAAGTCCGAAAAATCATAAAGTTTATGAAAAAATGAAAATGAAAATTGGCTGTATAACTAAAAAATACTGTTCGTAGAAATGAAATGAAATGTGATGCAAAAGTTTCCTCATAAAGAGACCTACAATTTTAGACCTTATTTGGACCAAAATAAACCCAAATTTGATCGTTTTGATAACATCCCTAAACTTGTCCGCAACGTAAATTAAATCGATTATATGAAAAAACTTTGATGTTATCGCTGTCTGGGCAAAATTTGGTGGAACTTTTAGAGTTACTAATTATTTGATATTATTGCTGCCATGTATATCTATGGATAATAACCCAATTCTGATTTTTTATGACAACATTTGGCTGTGTACAACAATAAGGAAAAAATATTTAGAATTTTTTTAGTTTTAATCAAATCAAGATATCTCTGGTACTACTACCCCTATTAAGGTCTATTTGGACTAGAATTGTAGGGTTTTTATGGCAAACAACTTTTTTATTTACACATATCTAATCTCTACGACTAGTATTTTTTTAGTGATATAGTCAAAATCCAATTTTTTCGCAAATTTGATCATCTTTGGACTTTTTCAGCTTGCGGACATTCTAAACCTTCTTCTTCATAAGGTGCCATGATCGTTTGTGGATCTTAGGCTCTCATATTGCACAGCATATTAACAATTATAGTCTTATTTACAGCTGCGCGGAATAATTTACTGGTAGTTTTTCCAAACCACTGGCGTAGATTTTTAAGACAGCAAGTAGTACAGCAGCCCACACTTCTTTTTATCAGAAACTTCTTTCTCAGATCTTCAGAATACAGCGATATACCCACATATCGAATGCTTCTAGTCTCTTTAAAAGCGATTCAGTCAAGGTCCATGCCTCAACCCCGTAAAGCAATACTGGGAATATATAACAGCGAACCATTCTCATGCGAAGTTCCAAATTGAGATCATGACTGCAAAGTATTTTTTTAAATTTCATAAAATTTGTTCCTGCTTTAGCAATTCTACTTTTGATTCCTGTACTAGGGTTCCAGTTTTCGTTAGTACTAGTACCCAGATATACCAGCTGACTTACGCGTTCAATTAAATCGTTCCGCTCTACTTTAATTGCGGAGCATTTGATTTTAATGGAGCATTTGATTTTAATGAGTTTAAGGTATTAATTTTTATGTAATTTTTATGTAATTTTTATGTAATGAACTTATAAAATATGGTGGGCCTACGTTGATGGAACAAATCACATTGCTATTCAACAAAATATATAAAAACAAGAAAATTCCAGTACAATGGAAAGAAAGCATTACAATACCATTGTTTAAGAGAGGTGTCAAAACAGATATGAACTACTAAAGGGGAATAAGTCTGTTAAGTACAACATCGAAGCTACTGACAAAGATCATAGCCCAACAGGTGGCACAGACTGGAATTAATGAGGAGCAACAAGGGTTTCGACAAAATAGATCCACCATCGACGGGATTTTTATTCTTAGACAGATAGCTGAAAAAGCAATAGAATACAACAATGTTGCTTACATGTGTTTTATTGATCTAAAACAGGCTTTTGATAGAGTCAGACTGAAGGATGTGCTTGCACTGCTCGAGGAAAGAAATTTGGACTCTCATCTTATCGCATTAATTAAAGAATTGAATACCGGAAATTCTACGTTTATAAGAGTTGAACAGAAGATAACAAAAAAGATAGACATATCAACAGGTATAAGACAAGGAGATAGCCTTAGCCCTATTTTGTTCAACATCATCATGGATAAAATAATCGAAGAAGTCAAAACGGTGGGAAAAGGATACAGGATGGGAGATCAGGAGTTTAAAATAATCTGTTATGCTGATAATGCGGTCATTATATCGCAAGACGAGGACAATTTACAGAGAATGCTATTTAAATTCGAGCAAACTGCACAACAGTATAACATGTGATCATCTCGCAAGAAAAAACACAATCTCTTACAATATCACGAGATCCCAAAAGATGTAAACTGGCATTATATAACAAGAGCGTGGCACAGGTTATGTCATTTAAATACTTGGGTGCTCAAATAACCAGTAATCGTGATCTTAAGTCGGAAGTCAAGTCGCAAACAATCAAAGCAGCCAGACTATCGGGATTCCTACGAGATGTGATATGGAGGAACAAGCACATGTCTATAGCGAGCAAAACAAGAATCTATAAGACCTGCGTAAGACCGGTAATGACCTACGCTACTGAAACGAGGGCAGAAACAGCAGCAACAAAGAGAATTTTAAGAGCAGCCGAAATGAGAACCCTAAGGACCATAACAGGACATACTTTACTCGACAGGCAGAGGAGCGAAGACATCAGAGCTACCTGCGGCATTTAAGATGTAGTAAGATGGTCCAGAGTCCGAAAGAGAGCTTGGAGGGATCATGTGGACAGAATGCCTGGAAACCGCCTCGTAAGAGCTGCTAAGCACAACAAGCCTGAAGGTAACAGACCACCAGGACGACCGCCCAAGAGGTGGCACGAGAGCTGGACATCAGAATCCCAGTTGCGGCTGCTATGAGTGCTAATATATGAGGAAAAACAAGACAAATGTCTTAAGAAAAAGAAGAAGAAGAAGAATTTTTATGTGTGCAAAGATACAGCCGTTCTGAAATTATGTTTACAGGGAGACTAACGCGACGTATTCCGCATTGCGGACTAGCTCAATCGCCCCACTTCCGTTGCGGACACCTTCACGTTTAATAATTTTTTTATTATCTATCGATTTAAATAAGTTTTAACCGCTTTGAAATCATCACTAATTTTTGAGGGAAGTTACATCTTTAGCGCGCTGACGTGCTAAATCGCCCCGGGGTCGTCGGGCCCATTAGCTTTACTGTTGAGGCCACGGTCTTGGCTTCATCCTCTGAAATTTCTAACCATTCTGGAATACCCATCAAGACTGCACTTGGTCATCTATACATATAAAACGCTTTGTCTTGAATGACTGACTGACGGATCAACGCACAGCCTTAACTGATCGTAGATACCTGAAACTTGGAGGGTGTGTACTTTGTGTGACTTAGGAATCCGATAAGAAAGGATTTTTTGAAATTTTGCCCCTAAGGGAGTGAAGAACGGGGGCAAAATTTGTATAGGACAACGTGATTCCTTGGTCCAATTTACTTCAAACTTTTTATAAACAGAATTGATGGAAGACGTGTTTCGTATTTTATTGAAATTCATCGCCTAACGGGGTTAAAAAAAGTAGAAAATTATTTTGGGGGTGATTTGCATCGAAATTGATAGCAATACTCCTTAGTGCCTTTGATTTAAATTACATTTTATTTTGACACATGTTTGACAACTTAATCCGATTTTATTCAAAAAACGTTGAACTCACATAAAAGCTGGGTGCTCTTTAAAATTGGAATGCCGAATATAAAAGAATATTTAAATCGGATTAGAATTCGAAATTTCAGTTTTATTTGTTCTTGGATATTTGAATGAAAAACTTACCTTACACCTTGACTGCACACTCCGCGTTTGAACTTCCTCTCGATTTGATACAAACCAAAACCCCACTCTGCAATATATCCAAACAAATTAATATGGCAGAAGTACTCCGCAAAACTAAATTAATTGTTTGGGATAAGAGTACTATTGATCATAAAGGGGGTATTGAAGCCCTAAATAGATCTTTACAAGATATTAGGAATAATAATTGTCAAATGGGAGGAGTAACTGTATTGTTAGCAGGCGATTTCCGGCAGACTTTACCAGTAGTGCCCAGAAAAACGCGAGCGGACGAAGTTAAATTGTGCGTAAAGCGGTCTCATTTGTGGCCTTTAGTGACAAAACTAAGCATTACCAAAAAATTGAGTCCAACTTGGGAAAGATGTTACTGCCGGACAGTTCTCAGGCCTGTTGCTTAAAATAGGAAATGGTGATTTCCAGGAACTAGTTTTTTTTTATGAAAATAGTCGCAAAAAGGGTAGACCTATCGTGTGGGCCGCGGACGGCCCGCTCTGCGACTATTAGAAGGGGAAGGGATTATAGAAAGGAAATGATTGTGGACACGCTTTATAAAAAGTTACAGGTCATAGTTCTCTGGAAAAACTGATTTTGGAAGCTTATTCCATTCCGAAGCAGCCCTGTAAAAAAATGATCCTTGATGAAGATTGGTCCTTGTAGTGTCAATCTTGAGAGTAAATGGGTGAGACTGATCAGCGTGCCGAGTTCTTCGGCCGAATGTGGCCAATGGTGGTACAAGAGTTTTTATTTCTCTGGAGCATCTGCCATGGAAATATCTGTAGAGCAATGACTGGTCTGCAACTCTTCTTCTATGTCCTAGAGGGTGAAGGGTATCTGTGAGAGTTGAGCTGTTTATCAAGCAAATGGTTTTTTTCTGAATGGAATCTAGAAGACGAAGAGAATTCCTTGGTGCTGAACCCCAAATGTGCGAGCAATACTCCAGTAGAGGTCGGATTTGAGCCTTGTACGTCGTCAACAGTTGATCAGGAGTAAAAAACTTTCTGGCTTTCCACAGAAAACCTAGCCCCTGGCTTGCCGACAATTGCGATGTTAGCAACATGGTCATACCAAGACATATTATTGGACACCGTGACTCCCAAAATCGAGATGGAGGGACTTGGTTCAAGGGTATTTCCGGACATTGTGATGGGATGATTTAAGGAATTCACTTTCTTGGAAAACGTGGCACTTTGTGTTTTTTGGGCGTTAAACTGAACAAGATTGTTGGTTCCCCACTCGACGATTGCTTTAAGATCTCTATTGATGGAATCAACCTGTTCCTGCCTGAGTCTATTTGTATTATTCACCGAAAGTGATTGATAGGATGTGAAAGTTTAGACAAGTGTGCCATCATCTGCGAAACTGTAAATGGGGTTCGTGGTGGTTTTCAAGAGGTCGTTGATGTGTAAAAGAAATAAGATGGGGGACAGGATGGAACCCTGGGGGTTAATAATAATTAATAATAATATAATTCTTCCTAAAGAATAATACAATTGTTTTCACTGTAAAAGAGCTTTTAGCTAAAATTTACCTAAACAATAATAATATTTACGATGAACCTGCAGAATGGGTATGCGAGCGTGCCATCCTAACACCAAAAAACGAACAAGCTTCAGTGATAAAAGAAATACTTTTGAGATCATTCGAAGGGGTCGAATATCAATATAAATCCGTCGACTCAGTGATAAACAAGAACGATGCCATTCATTATACGGTCGAGTTCCTGAATACACTGAAGCCTCCCGGTCTCCTAACTTACATATTAAAAACGACGATGTAAGTGTCGAATTTATAGTAAAGGTATGGTTCTCTGTCCTTTAGTAATTATAACATCACTACCACTACTACAGTCACTTTCTTCACTGATATAACCACTCTTCAATCTATCATTTTCAGGCGAGTCAATATAAAATCCATCGTCACTACGTTGCAACTCATTTTCAATTTCATCTTGTAAAAATATCTTGGGCATTTCAAATATTTTTTTAGTTATAGAAATGAGTAATATTTAAAACGCAAAAATGGTGCACATGTGGATACTGAAGTGGTTGTAATATATACATCAGCAGATATAAAATAAACAGCTTGAGATAGCAAGTCTAAAATAAATATCATATTATCTTTTATTTTTACATAAACATATACTTAACGAAGGTTTAAGAAAGCAATTTGGAAATATTAGAAATGGGCTTAGGGAATGACAGACCGGCCAACCCGCTGTAATGATAAGACATGGTGTGCCGCCTATACGGCGACGTACCAGTGCAAAGGGTAAACGTATTGTTGCGACTATGGCGCAACGGTAAAACGCATCTTGCCACTCCTACGGCGACATACAAGTGCAAAGAGTTAAAACTGAGAGTTGGCGCGCACCAATTATGTTGCTGCGCAATATAAATCCACCAAAATTATGCAATGACACCAGATTGCAAGTAAAAACATTGCATCGCAACTATACTGACAGGTTGTTCTCGAGGATAGTCTGTATTTATTTCTAGGATTCCTCTAGCACCATCAAATTACCCCTTTGAATTCAAGAGAGTGCAGTTTCCCATCAAAGTCTACTTCACCATAACCATAAACAAAGCTCAAGGTCAAACTCTTAAAGTAGCGAGAGTAGACTTGAAAGAAAGCTGCTTCTCCCACGGCCAGTTGTATGTGACATGCTCCAGAGTAAGCGCACAGAGTAGCCTGGTGACTCTAGCACCCGCAGGAAAAACAAAAAATATTGTTTACAAAGAAATACATAAGTAGGTGTAGTATTTCGATTTCGTTGTAAAAATATAATACTCCCGTGTCACTTTCCCCAGATCAAAGGCCGAGCTTCGTGTTCATAAAATATAACAAAATTTTATTTATATTTTTATGTTTATTAAACCTTTAAATCCCTACACTGCAATAAAGATTGTTATATTTTATAAGTATTTAAACTTTTGAACATAATAATTTATGTTATAACAAAATTAATAATAAACCAATTAAAAATCCTATTACAACCAAATGTCAAAAAAGGCACGTGTGTTGGTTCCTACACTTATGTATGGTAGTGAATGTTGGGTTTGGCAGAAAAAGCATGAAAATAGGATTAATGCTGCGGGGATGAGTGGTCTAAGAAGTTTGCCGGAGTGACTCGGTTGGAGAAAGTAAAGAATAGTGAGATAAGAGAACGCTGTGGTGTAAAAGAAGATGTGGTGACAAAGATAGATAAAGAAATGCTTAAATGGTTTGGACACGTAGAAAGGATGGATGAAGGAAGATTGACGAAACAAATGTATAAGGCGAGTGTGAATGGACAAGTCGGTAGAGGTCGACCTCGGAGAACATATCTCGATCAGATCAACATTGTTTTGAAGAAAGGCCAGGTCAAGAGTACCAACAACCGACGAGCATGTATGAGAGCACTGATGAGAGTAGAGGAAGCAAAAGATGTGTGTAAGAACCGTAGCGGAAGTGGAAGGAAGTGGTCTTTGCCTACCCCTATGGGGAAAAGGCATTACTATATATATGTATGTATGTATGTTCCAACCATTTTCTACTTCTACGCGGACGAAGTCGCGAGCAAAAGCTCATCATCATCATTCTCCAGCCATTTGCGTCCGCTGTCGGACATAGGCCTCCTCAAGTTTCTTCCGAGTTTTTCGATCCTGTGCCGCTGCAATCCAGTTGGTGTTGATCTGTTTTAAATCATCTGCCCATCTGGTGGGTGGTCTTCCGGGGTTTCGTTTTTCTGTCCATGGCCTCCATTCCAGAAGTTTTTTCGTCCATCTCTGATCCGTTTGTCGTGCTAAATGACCGGCCCTCCTCCATTTCGACTTTGAGATCTTTTCAATAATGTCTTCTTCCATCGTTCGTCTACGAATCTCCTCATTTCTTACTCTGTCTTTGAGTGATATCCCCACCATAGATCTTTCCATCTTTCTTTGTGTGACACTCATTTTCCTTGCTGAAGCCTTAGTGAGCGTTAGGGTTTTTGCAAGCAAAAGCTAGTAGGACTATAAAATGAGTTAAATGATTATGATTCTTGATATTAGGGATTTTGAGTACTTTTTTAAGGTGATATAAATAACACCAGCCACACAAAAAAAATTGTTCATCATTGTTTTTGACTTCTTGGTGTTAATACTCAACTTGTTAACAGCTAGCCAATTAACCACGACACTTAGATTCATGGCTTCATGGTCATTAATGAACAAAATGAACGGTAAAGGTGCGCGGCAGCAACATTGTGGACCTTCAATATCAACGTTGATATTTCTGATTTTAGTCAATAATTGTGCTGTCGCATTGAAAATTTTATCAGGCGAATTTTCAAACTTGCTTTCGCTGCTGCTTTTCATTATGTAGGTATTGCAATAATCGCTATTTTCTCCAAAAAAAAAGTGTCCGGGAAGTGGGTACTTTCTGAATGGTTGCCGAAAAAATATATTAAGGGCTTACGCTATTTCATCAATATTAATATCGCTGACCCTAAAACCATTTTTCGTGTAACACTTTTAAAAAAAAATATGCACGTCATTGGTTTATAATCGTTTCGATCAATTCACTGGAATCCAATTAAAATATTTCAAGATATTATTTAGCCGTTCAACCCTTCAAAGACACCGAGGCCTGTTTATCCGAATCAACAAACGTAATTCCGATCACACTTTATTAAGACATTTCACGATCTGCTTGTATTAGGCCAGTTTACAGCAACTTTTAGCTTTAATATGGCTTTTGCTTTAACAATGTAGGTACACTTGTAGATCTGAGTAGAGGTGTGTAGTTCGCATCATCAGTTTAAAAAGATATAAATTAAATATCAGTGGTCTGGGTGCGACACAAGAGGTCCACACGACTAACTTCCCAGTGGAAAGAATGAGAAAATACCATATGTTTTGTTGTTATAATTATTATTATTAAAAATATTGTCAAAAAATATTCAAAAGATCTTGAATTCTGTTTTATAAATTGCAAAATTTAGGTGGTTTACCATTTTTTTCAGTTATTTGATTCTCCATAAAAATAGTTTAACCGATTTTGCTGAAAATCTAATCAGTTTCAAGTTGCGTAATTATGCGTCAAATGCAATTAGTCCCACGTCGATTTTTTTTTTGTTCTCGAGATAATCGAGACGAAAAATAATTCCGAACGCTCATACGAACATATGCACATAAGTACATACACACAAAGACGTCCATTTAAAAACTATTGTATTTGACTCCGGGTACCTTGAAATGTGGAGATATGTCAAAATTCTGGATTCGCAAAATCGGACCCATTACTATAACTTCCACTGGAAAGTTTATTGGGTAACCAATATTTATATTCTTTTAAAATAAATAAAATTGAATTAATTTATTTTAAAAAAAAACATCCGAGTACATTTCTAGATGACTTGTTAGACAGAAGAGATTTAACGATGAAATTTCACCAAAAAATCACCCCATTTCATCCTATTAGATTTCCATACGAATAAAATTAAAGTAACTGTTTGTGATTTTAAAACAAATCCATTTTTTAAGCCTATATGATTATTCGAACGTTACCAAAACACAAACAAGCATTTTTTTTACTGTCTGTCAGTCTGTATGTCTATATATCTGTCTGTCTTTTTATTGAAGTTGTCACGAGTAGATAGTGCTTGGCAAGAAGCAGAATATAGGCTTTATTTTATTGAAATCGGATGTTAGATAAAAAAGTTATTTTCATTTAAAGATCTCTTTAGCCTTAGAAGTTAAAAGCAAATAATAATTACTATCGTCGATGTCCTATAGACGTCACAACACGAAAGAATGTGTTCAAAAGAAAAAAATTACCAAAAAAAACCCAGAAAATAAATTCGGTTAGATTTTATTTCTTGTTTAGTTTAGTTTCTAAAAAAATCAATAGGTGGCGCTGTTTATATTTTAAACGCGCTCTAGAATTTTTTACAACAAACCACCTGACCGGCATCATTATTAGTTCACTAAAAATTTACGGTTTAATTTTAAAACGCACATGGTGGTCTATAAATAAATTCTTTGATGTTAAATTGGATGTCAGGAAAAAAGTTATCCTCATTTAAAAATACTAAGATAAAACTAAATTCCACGCGGAAGAAGTCGCAGGCATCAGCTAGTTTAAAAGAAAAATGTAAAGAATTCAACTTCAACAACAAGTTGTTTGGGAATGTAGACAATCTTGATTATTTTTTTCGTACGATTCTCAACCAATCGGAACGTCCAAATGAGCTAAGCTACCTCGTATCATTTTGAATATACTTGGATATACATCGAGTAGCTCCACCAATCATAAATTTAGAAATATTCGAATTTCCATAGTAACCAGTTCATAATTGTTACATGCAAACAATGCGCATCAAAAAAATTTGACGTTTATTTTATGATTGAGTCGATTCGGTAATTTATCAATAAAAATGATTGACGAGTGTGTTTAAAACAATAAGCCTAATAATACATTGAAAACAAAGAAGTACGTATGGAAACAGTTTCTGGACACGGCGCATGGAAATCACAGAGCTACGACACGACTTCTGTAGAAAAAGAGGAGGAAACAATGATCACGGTATCACAACGGGCCAAAAGGCCTAAGTGGGTTCCTTCCAAACCGCCGTTTTAACCTAATAGTGGCAAAACCTAAATATTTTATAATGGATACCGAATATTTTTATATCAGAAAATGTATTGGAATTAAAAGTACCTAAATCTAAATTTTTAAATAGATACTTTTGAGATCATTAAGCGTTGCTCTTTTTGCCAGTAACATAATAAAAAAAATATTGATACAAAATATATTGTAAATGTAGTAAATTCTAGTTTTATTTTTTATTTCTTCACCGGCAAGCAATATAATTAATTTTTTTCTTTATTACTTAAAAGGTTTTATAAATTTGTTTCCGTATTAGAATGAGAACTATGCAAATGTTTCGTCGGTATAAATGATATCTTTTTCTTCAACATAATTATGATATACTGTTTTATTCTATTCAAAAATTTAAAACGCTTTAATTTTACATTATACCTTTCCCTTAAAACTAGCTAGTGCATTGCATATTTATTGCAGAACTGCTTTTAATGTTGGCCGTTTCCTTTTATGTTAGGTTCATCAAAATTATTTACGATATCCTCAATTATTTGTCCCAATCCTTTTAAAATAAAACCTTTCGCTAGATGTTTTCGGAGATGAAAAACGAAGTTGATTACCTTTCTTTACTCCTTGAGCGTCATCATTAATGCTGCGAAATACCTTGCTGGATATTCCTGTTGCAGCCAATACTCGACGACAATAATTTTAAATTAGAATTTTTAAGCCATGTTTCGCCTAGTTTTTTTATAAATTTAATTACATTAGCAATTACCTCTTTCGTTTCCGCACAATAGTTTTTCTTATTTTTCGGTCTACCAATTTTAAATAAAAAAATAGAGTAGCAAAAATCACAACTTCATCAAGCAGGGCAATTGTGTTTTGTTTTAGCTGGTTTCCTACTCCGAACATTTTTGCCTCTTGGTGTGCTTTTTATTAGTTATTCATTTAGGTATATTAAAAAATAAAAAATGTACACAAAAATAAAAACTAAAGTTAAACTTAAAATACCCAATCAAAACGTAACAAAATGCAAATAAAATAATTTAAATATTTTACTCCCTTAGACTAAACAGTAGCCAAATCTATCAAACAGATTTCTCCCCGTTTTTAACACAAAAAGTTTTCATCGATCCTCCTCGTTCATGTGTATAGAGATGTAATCGGCACTGCAATCGCCGTTATATTTACATTGCTGTTTTGTAAATTTATATCGTACTCTGAATATTAAATACACCGTGTGTTACAAGTTTTTGATTAGGTACAGAATAAATATTAAAAATAAAGAGATAAAAAGACACAATATTAATAAATTTAAATGGTATTAGGATATCTGTTTCAAAACTTTATTTATATTAACAATAAATACAGGTCAACAGTAGTTGGTTCCTTGTTAGGAAGTAGAAATACTGGCCTAATTGTTTTGGAGCTATGCTTTGTAACATGACACTAATGATTAAAAGATATGATTGACAAGTACAATTTAATTACTTAACGGATTAATATACTCCATATTCATGCTTCTTAAATAATATAAAAAAAATTAAGTAGCTGACAGGGAAAGGTAGGTATTTGAAAAGATAAATGTCACTTGTTTCTCAATGATAATACTACAACAGTGACGATTACTCCGTGAAATTATCATAAAATGACCAAAGTAAAAGTTACTATACAGAGGTACTAGTATAGTAGATTTTGTCACTAGGTTAGAATGAAAAATTCGATACGAGTGGAATATTCCAAGCGCGAGCGATAGCGAGCGCGAGGAAACACAAGTATCGAATTTTTTCATTTTAACCGTGACACAGACGATATTTTCTTCACGACCTAAGATTTTAAATAATTTAAAGAACTTAAGGTATTTATTAAAACATAGATATGTATTAATTGTTTTAAAAAAAGGCCAGGTCAAGAGTACCAACACCCAACGAGCATGTATGAGAGCACTGATGAAAGTAGAGGAAGCAAAAGATGTGTGTAAGAACCGTAGCGGAAGTGGAAGGAAGTGGTCTCTGCCTACCCCTACGGGAAAAAGGCGTGACTTTATGTATGAATTAATTGGTATTATGAATAATATTTATTGTGTTGGTACAGTTATTAAAATGAAATACCGATGCATTTAAAATATTTGATATTCATGGCAATCGCTTTTGTTTAAAATAATTACGAAATATTTATATCTTAACGAGTGATTTATATCTCAACTAGAAAGCTATTCGTCTGCTTTGTGGACTACAAAAAAGTATTCGACCGCATTCAACACGAAAAGTTAATACATATTTTGAAGGACATAGAACTAGACAGCAACGACATAATGATAATCCGCAAGATATAAAGGGAGTTCGCCAAGGTTGCCTTTTATCCCCCTTACTATTCAATGTATATGCGGAGTATATGGTTAAACAATAGTTGGAAGACCGTCCAGAAGGAGCAAAAATAAACGGTATCGTGATCAACAATATAAGGTACGCAGACGACACTGTAGTTATGGGAGAATCCGAAGAACAACTGCAGGCATTGATGAGCACTCTAACGGAGGAAGGTTTAAGAATGTGATTAGAGGTGAATGCGGCAAAGACTAAGACCATGGTTTACGATCGAAACTCACAAGAACAACCTATAAACGGCGTCACCCTCCAGAATATTCACAGCTACATATACCTGGGCAGGGAAATAAACCATCAGCTGAACCACGCTAAAGAGATTAAAAAAAGAATAGTAATAGCCAGGGCAGGTTTTCTGGGAATCCGAAATATACTGTGTAATCCAGGTTTATTCCTCGAGGTAAGACTAAGAACAGTAAAGTGCTATGTGTGGTCCCTGCTCTTATACGGCTGGGAGACATGGACAGTGAAGCAGGAAGAATTCCGGAAATTGGACGCCTTTGAAATGTGGATATACAGGCGGATGCTCCGTATAGCATAGACCACCAGGACAACAAATGCAGAAGTTTTAACTAGAGTGAATACCCGCCCTCAATTAACAAATATCATGAAGATAAGAAAAACAGCCTATCTGGGACCTCTAATGCGGCACAAAGAGTATGAACAACTACAAGTAATACTGAAAAAAAAATTGTAGGTAAACGAGGCAAAGAGAGGAAGAAAAAGTCCTGGCTAAGAAACATAAAAGACTGGACAAACATGGATGGTAATACTCTGATCCATCGAGCCCACCATAGAGAAGAATTTGCCAAAGTGGCCACCAAGCTCAACAGAGACGGAACCTGAGAGAAGGAGAACAAGTGATGGAATGAAAATACATGCAAACCCCATAAGAAACAACTGTTCTTCTCTAGGTGCTGTCTTCGCTTCGAAGGTTGGCAATCATTATAGCAATTCTTATTTTTGAGACCGCAGCTCTAAATAGTCTATTATTACTGCATCAAAACCAATCCCTAAGGTTCTTTAGCTATGAATTTCGTCTTCTTCCTATAGATCTCCTCCTATAGTATGGACAGCACATAGCATTTCATCAGTCGTATTTTTAAATCAAGGTTTAAATCTCTGCAGCAGAAAAGCCTCTTTATTCTTGTAAAGGAGCTACTTCTTCCTCTTTAGGTGCTCTGTCCTCCTCGGACCTTGGCAATTATCAGCGCTATCTGAACCTTGTCTACAGCTCGGCGGAACAATGTGGTAGTGCTCACTCCATACCATTGTCTTAAGTTTTTTAGCCAGGATATCTTTCTTCTACCCGGCCCTCTTCGTCCTTCGACGCTCTTCTCGCTTCTCGCTTCTCGCCTGTTCTATTCTGACTTTTATTTCTTGGGAGCAGTCATTGTTCTCATTAATAATCGTGCCTATGTATTTGTTCAACTGTTACAGAATGAATATTCTCACTCTAGAGTTTGAATGATATCATTATTTTATTAAAAATAATTTCATAATGTGTATATTCCAAGTAAGGTCGTGGAGAAAATACATTTAATAAACTCGTATCTGAATTATTTTAAAACTACATTTGAGTTACAGGAGTCCTATATTTATTTTAAATATAAATTGTTCTGTATTATATATTTTTAAAATCCATTTCAATATAAAGGCAGGTGTGTATTGAGATTCACGCACTTTTAACTTAAGTTAATTTTTTATAACCTTCTGCTTCCTCAAAGCAAGGTTGATCAACTGTAAATTTAAGGAAGTGTCTAATAATCCGACATGTGACTGACTCTTCATCTGCATTAAGAAGCGATTTCGCAGTAATATATTTAAACTAGCAAGTTTGGTAATGTAATGATTCACAGCCAATTTTTTGTTGATTTTTTTTTATTTTTATTGTTATCAAATGGATCCATTATATTAATTATTTGCGGTAAAAAAAACCATAATTGCACCATTTTATTTTTCCAGAATAAAAAACGTTATCATTGAAAATGGTTTTATTGATTTTCAAAATGTTCTCGTGTACAGTACAGGGCAACAGAAGTAGCAGAGAGTTGTTCGTTTTCCGGTCTACTATCATGACTTTGGTTTTACTGATATTAAGTTTAAAGCCGTACTCTTTGCTTATATTTCCTAGTCTTGTCATGATCATTTTCAACTCGAGTTGATCTGTCGCCAATATGGAAGTATCATCGGCATATCTCTATCTTATGCGCCTTACTCTCACTGCAATCCTCCCATACCATTCATCGAGTACTTTGCGCATGACGTACTCACTATAAATGTTAAATAGGATTTGTGACAGGATACACCCTTGTCTAACCCCTGCTCTAACGTCAAATTTGTTTAAGTAAGTTTGGTCTATTCTGACCCTTTGTAATGAACAGATCACCTACCCGGTGAAATCTTAAATACCTCAAAAGGACTTCTAATGAAGATTATACAGAACAACTAGAGTTTAAAATATATTCGAAAATATCTGACAATGTGTCGTAATTTTATATATGATATTAACATTCAAAACATCAATAATTACAATCTAGATAAAAAAATAATCTTCAAACAGGGTGTTCGTGTTCTGATTTCTTACACCCTTGCTGTGCTGTGTTGTTTTTCTCAAATGATTGTAATTCCTCAGTCATGGCTTGCTTTTACTGATCTTGATCTGGACGGGACATCGCCTCCTCAACACATACTGGGAAAATCACTATCGCTTAAATCCTCAAACATTAAAGTAACATTAGATGATATGTTTGGATCTGAAGGCTCAGTGTCAGAAATATTGTTACTATTGCCAGTCATTAAAACTATAGCAGTATCTTCACAATCCCTCACTAAATCTAGAGTACTTTCACTCCTATCTGTGTCTGTTTCATCTATGGGCTCTTTTATTACTATTACATCCCTGCTTGTTGTTATCTTTCTAGTTACAGGGTCAAATACACGATAACCTTTAACATTATCGCTATAGCCCACTAGATTTAGCTCTCTCAATAATTGTCATGTTTAGTCTTTCTGACATACATACTATTCTGCTGGGAGGTATATGGATTAGTTTTCTGGTGGATAATACCATTTTGTTTTAAAAAAGTTTCAAAATTTGTGTTTACAAACTTTCCTCCATTATCCGAACGAAAAGACTTTTTTTTATTTTCTATCAAACTTTTAAAATTCTTTAAAATAATTGGGAGCTTCATCCTTTAATTTTAAAAAATATATAAGAGCCATACGAGAAAAATCATCTTTGAAACACAGGAAGTTTATTGACTTACCTAATGAGATTGTTTCCATTGGCCCTGCCATATTTGAATGAATAATCTTCAAAATATTTTTAGCTCTTTTCCCTGTATGATTAAATGGTAGTCTTGACTGCTTTCCTTTACAGCAAATTATACAATTTGACTTCTGGATGTCGATTTGATTAGAGCAAACAAATCCTTTTACAGCATTACTCTTTATTTTATTTAGATCAGCCCCAAAAGCAATAGATGTAAGAACCGTAGCAAGTGGAAGTGGTCTATGCCTACCTCTACGAGAAAAAGGCGGTGACTATATGTATGTATGTACGTATACCACATTAATTAAATTAGCTTCTGCCACTAACTTATTCTGTTTGTTGAATATTTTGCAGCGATTCAATTCAAATACAACATTTTTTCCATTTTTAATTAATTCTCTCACAATTTGTTGATATATTTGGAAAGCAAAAAGCCTTTTGAATTGTAATGTTATGGTACTCCTTATTGACTACTGTCCTTCTAACTTCTCCACTGCAGCACACTGAAACTTTAACATTATTTGCAACCATAATCTCTTGGCATTATTTTTCTTTGAACGTTTATTTTTTTACCTTTATTTTAGTTCTATCAACTTTGTCATTCGTCTTGTCAAGTTTGACATTTTTCGTATCTCCAACTTTGTTGCCAAACCGTCGAAGTGCTGGCTGCTTGTGATTGGTATAGAACGTGTAACCTGCTTTATCGGCACTGTTGACGTCACTGTCCATGTCAAGCAATTTTGATTTGATCGCATCGGTTGTAATGGCTATACCGGAATGTTTATTAGCCATTATCATTGGCATGAATCTTTCTGGCAAGCCTGCCAGCATTAAGGAACCGATCCATTCGTAATCTATCTTGAAACCCGTACCTCGTAACCTTTGGCCGGTTTTCGCTATCCGACTCACGTACGCTTGTCTTAACGTTTAAGACAACTGTTAGAAAAATGCTGGGAATTTAATAGAGACCTACACAATTTATTCGTAGACTTTAAACAAGCGTATGATAGCATCATCAGAGCAAGCTTAAGGACAGCACTAGAAGAACTTGGAATACCCGGCAAACTTATAAGAATGATAAAAGTATGTGTTGAAGGATCATACAGTTCAATTAAAATAGAAGGGCACTACAGCGAAATCTTTGAAATAACAACTGGACTTAAACAAGGGGATGCACTGTCGCCGGCTTGGAGAAGGTAGTAAGACGAACCGAACTAACTATGAACATCTTCGGCCATAATGGACCCTGCCTGATTCTAGCTTATGCAGATGATCTAGATGTTGTAGGAAGAAGTACAGTTAGCGTGAAGGAAGCCTTTATAAAACTAGAAAAAGAGGCAAAGAAAATGGGAATGAAAGTCAATGAGGAGAAAACTAAGTATATGCATATGACACGAAACGTAGGACGAGATCGAATACGTCAAAATGTTACTATGGACGAATACAACTTTGAACATGAACAGACTTTTCAATATCTAGGAGCATTAATAACATCAGATAATAACGTTAAAGTAGAAATAAAACAGCGTATACTTCAAGGGAATAAATGCTATTATGCAACCCAACAATTATTAAGATCAAGGACTCTGACAAGCAAACAAAAATAAACATATATAAAACTATTATAAGACCAGTTGTAACATACGGCAGCGAAACATGGACCATGACGGTACAAGACACACTACTACTCAATCGTTTCGAAAGAAAGATCCTTAGGAAAATATACGGAGGAGTCTGGGATCAACAAACATTGCGGTATAGGATGCGCACGAACAATGAGGTATATGAACTATATAATAGCCCAAGTATAATACAAGAAATTAAATCCAACAGATTAAGATGGCTGGGACATGTCCAGAGGAGTAATGACTCAAGGCTAATTAAAATGGTCTGGGAAGAAGCCCCTAACAACAAAAGACCACTTGGGCGCCCAAAACTTCGATGGCGTGATAATATACGCAAGGACCTGCAAACTTTGGGAGTCCTTAACTGGGAAGAAAGTACTCAGGATCGACATGACTGGAGGAGAATTGTTGAGGCGGCCAAGACCCACCCCGGGTTGTAGAGCCATGGATGGATGGAAACTGATACGTCTCGTAAATCCCGTGCCATCAAACAATGCTTTTAACTTTGTCCACAATTCAAACGCGGATTTAGCATCTTTAATGTGAATGTATAAGTTTGGGTCGATTGTCAAAATAAACTTAGCCTTTGCCTTCTTATCGTCTTCCGATGAACTACTTGTTAGACCGGCACTTTTGATGTACTGCTCGAGATCTTCGAGAATCAGAAATACCTCAAATACCCATTCATCATAGTTTTCTCTGCCTTTTAGTTTAGGAACACTGACCAAATAATTACCAGACGCCATCTCGCACAAAGCTCGAATTATTAACCTTTTTTTACTCAACGAACACACATGGTTCTGGACCCATATTTGTAACAATGTCTACCGAAAAATATTACAAAGAAATGATTAATTCCTATGTTTTTGAATAGTATTTCTTTTAAATGCTGGTTAAAATTTCTATACATTCGGCTATGGTTTTGGATAATGTTATCTATTATTCGAGGTTAAGAGAACAATTACCCGCAGTAAAATGGAAAAAACAGTGCGTAAAAGTCTGGTTCATTAAAAATGGAATTATTTTACTAACTTTTAGTGTTGGCTAGGCAATACACTGACAGAAACCTCACAGTTCAGACGCGGCTAAGAACACTCCGCTTGTATGTATGGAGCATTCTCTTGTACGGATGTGAGACATGGACGCTTAAAGTTGATACTGTAACGAAGTTACTATTAATATGAGACATACGGTTGAGTACTGGTCTGATTTACGATTAATTTGTTTATAATAGGAAACGTAGGCCGTTGTTTATTTCAATAATTAAAATAATACGTATGTGAAAACGGGTCTTTGTTGTAATTCACATCCGTCTCTGCGCACACCGTTTTGTGTATGTGCGCCCCACTTATCGGGAAGAGTAGTGGAACCGAGAGTCAAGATCGCGGAGAAAATCACTTGGAAAGTCAGTAGCTGTTCAGCGAAGGACCAGCCCACCACGGAAGACCCGAAGGACCAGTCCAAGACCGACTACCGAGGAGAGAACAGACCAGTCAAGGAGATGAATCGAAGGAGCCGCTGCGACACTGGATTGACCGAAGAGGAAACTGGGAGTAAGGGTATTACTAATATTATTTTCAGGTGTATTTTTATATTTTATTTTATTTGGTATATTGGTAGGAACCTCCTCCGGTCTTCTCAATACGGCCTCCGATATCCGCTGGGATAAAGCCCCGCTATTAATTAACTTTCTCCACTGATAGTTGCCCGGTGCAAGTGGACCTACCACTATAAAATAGATAGCGCTAAAGATTGTAAATAAAATACCCGAGTTAAAGCGCCAAATTAGATAGTAGTGAGCGAGTTAAAAAAAAAGGCTTTACAACACCATAAATAAAATAGAAGCGTTTGAGATGGGGTGCTACCGGAGAATCCTCAAAATTCCTTGGACTGCACATACCAATAATGAAGAGGTACTTAGACAGCTATACGGAGAGAGCATTCCATTTGCGACGGAAGTGAAATACCTGGGTGTAGTTCTGGATAAAAAACTCACCTGGAACGCCCACTTGGAAAAAACAATAAACAAAGCCAGGTTTTCTCTCTGGAATCTCAGAAGAGTATGTGGCAAACCTTGGGGAATGAACCCCAAACAGATTTACTGGATTTATCAAACAATGATAATATCTATGGTCACGTATGGTTCAGTAGTCTGGTGGACCAAAGGGTTACAACAGACAGCTAGAGCAAAGCTTGCTGGCCTTCAGCGGCTGGCATGCCTGGCCATAACTGGAGCTATGTCCAGCACACCAACGGCAGCGATGGAACACCTCCTACATCTCCCTCCCCTAGATATTCTCTTAGAGAGGGAGGCCAGGATAGCTTCCTATAGATTCCTGTCTTTGGAAAAGCAAATAAATGGAGAGCAACTCGGAGATCACTCCGGGATACTGAGTGAAACAAAAAAACCACCAAATTCTCGGGATGGTTCCTGACTTGCTAGCCACAAAAATACACGTAGGAAAGTCGTTCAAAGTCCTCTTTCCGGAGAGAGACGAATGGATGAGGGGACAAATCCTCTTCCCAGAGACTGAATACGTAATGTACACAGACGGCTCAAAAACCCCAGATGGAGTTGGGGCCGGTGTTTTCAGCAGGAAACCAAAGATTGAAATATCTACCAGTCTTGGCAGGTATGCCACAATCTTTCAGGCTGAAATATTCGCTATCGAATTGTGTGCAAGAGAGTTGACCAACAGACCTCTAGCAAACAAAAACAAAAATATAATATCAGACAGCCAGGCCGCTTTAAAAGCACTGAGCTCCAACAAGATAAATTCTAAACTTGTATGGAATTGCATCGAATCCTTAGAGTACCTTGGTGCGAACAACAGGGTGACCCTACTGTGGGTACCTGGGCACCAGGGGGTGGAAGGAAACGAAAAAGCCGACACCCTTGCAAAACAGGGGGCCGAATCTGCGTTCACTGGACCAGAACCGGTTTATGGAGTCACCACAAGTGCCGCCAAAACAATTATTTCGGACTGGGCGGAGAGGAAAATACTCACGTACTGGTCCGACTTACCAGGGCTAACCCACTCGAAGGCGTTTTTACCGTTACAACCCTCGAAAAACACAACTAAGCAGATCCTAGAATGGAGCAGAAATGAGCTGCGTATTCTAACAGGACTGCTTACGGGACACTGTCGTCTGAGATACCACCTCAGAAAGATAGATCTGAACCAACAAACGGACTGTCGGTTCTGCTGCGTGGAAGACAAAACTGCTGAACATATACTATGTTCATGCCCCGGCCTGGAAAGAATAAGGTTCAACATATTTGGTTAAACTAACCTAGAACCTACCGATTTTAAAAAAATCTCACCCTGTACAACCATGAACTTCGTAAGAAGGGCTGGATTGTGCGGTGAACTGTAGCCTCTAGGGGTGAGCCACAATAGACCTACTAAGGGTCGCGGTGGAGGGGCGACCACGCCCCACTCACATAAAACCTAACCTAACCTAACCTAGACAGCTGAATAAGAATCGAGAACTTCTGAACAAATAAGAAAGGTTAGTTATTTCGGACACATAATACGAGACCCCAAATATCACATCCTTCGCCTGATTATCCAGGGAAAGGTTGAGGGCAGAAGATGGATGGGTCGCAAAAAGATATCATGGTTACGAAACATTAGAAATTGGACAGGACTGAGAGTAAAACGGCTATTCCGAGCAGCGAAAGATAGAGACCAATTCAATCAAATTGTCATGGAGATAGCACACGCCTGAAGATAGGCACGGCACCGAAAGAAGAAGAAGGCAATATACATTGGTATTTCTTCAAGTGCCACCATTTAATGCGAATTAAATTCGATTGAGCCTATTTGAGCACAAATAAAAGAAATGTGGCCCGTCATCACACAACCATAAAAAGAAGAAAGGTGGAGTACTTTGCCCGAGTAATGAGAAATCCGAAATATGAATTGCTCCACATTATTATTCAAGGAAAAATAGAGGAAAACGTGGTCTTGGTCTCCGAAGAATATCTTGGCTCAAGAATCTTCGCCGATGGTATGGAGTAAACACCACGACACTCTTTAGGTCGGCTGTGGACAAAGTAAAGATCATGCGAACGATCGCCAATGTTCTAGGAGGACATGGCATTTGAAGAAGAAGAAGATCACACACCATTTAAACTTAATGTGATTTGGCAACTTTTATTGCAATCATTATAAAAAATTACAAAATAAAATTGACAAAAACTATAGAATACGTAATTAAAAAGAAACAAAATATGTGGAAGGTTGACAATAAGGTAGAGGAAACTATAGCTAGTAGTAGGTAATTAATTATCTTTCTTGAAATTTATGATGAATTTAGTAAAGATGATCTCGACTAAATAATTTTATTGTGTTGTTACCATTATAAACTTTTTTATTTTGTATACAGAGTGTATACAAAAAGTAAAAAATTTTCGTAACGCCAACCGTATGCAAGATGAAGAAAAAAAATGTATACACATTTATTACGATTTTGCCGAAACTAATGAAAACATTGTAATAAAATTTTATACGAATATGTTTTAGACGCTGATGCATGTTTTTATATTTGACTCTCATAGAGGGCGCTAGTTACACGGCTCGTACTAAGTAGTATTGAACATATCTTTTTTGAGGTTAGATTTAATAATCAAAATTTCAAGCGAACTTAAACATCATTCAATTTTACACCAAAAAGGTATTTTTGGTAAAACTTGATACTGTGTACCGTTTTCGGAATATTTTGATACGAATATTATGAAGTAATAACCAAATTTTTTTTCTTCAACGCACTTTATCTTTAATACGGTTGGCGTTGCGAAAAATTTTTACTGAGCAAACCCCAATTATTTTTCAGTTTTCTACCTCTCCTAGAGAGGGGGTCACTTTTTTTGAAACACCCTCTATATGTAAAGCATTTATTTAAATTTTTTAACATCATTTACAACATTGAATTTTTTTTGATACTCCACAAGTATGGATTTAAACATTTCATCCTCATTTAGATTTTATGGTTGTGTTGTTAATGTAGTAACCCAAAAAGGGACAGGCTATTGGGAAAAGAAGGTGGTCAAACTAAAATAATATAATACTTTCTAAATGGTGTATGCTATTACATAGCGCCACTTAATTAAAAATACATTTTCTCGGCAACGTGCGTAACGTAATATAAGTTATGTTATTCTTTTAAAACAGTAAGTTAAATAAAACTTCGCAAAAAAACTTTTAATTTAAATTTATCCTATCGAATTCAATGTAGGTAATGCTTAAACTTTTTTTTACGTGAGATTAACAAATTCATTCGTTATATGGTTTTCAATTGTCGGAGAAATAGTTACTCCCAAATATTAATTTATTGAGTTTACTCATTTTCATTCAAGAAGTACTTACGAACGGATGGAGCTTTCATAGTAAACATTGCTACGTTGCTCCTCGTAAAAAGGTAAATATTGATGTTAAGAAGTCGTATTTTTTTTTGTTCCTTCTACCGTAGTCGGGTCAGACACCGTCTTGAATGAAAAAACAAAGATAAAACAGTCAATAAATATTATTTATGGCTGTGTGCGTTGTGATAACTAGTGATGACAAATTTTTGCTAGAACAGTTGAATTTTGTAGTGAGAAATTGCACCAATGTTATCATTATACTAACATCAATTTACTTAATTTATTGGAGTGCAGTAAACTGCAAAATATACGTATGCTTTATAGATTATCAGAAAGCATTCGATAGAGTAAAACACACGATATATGAATAACTTTAATGAGAGAAATAGACGATAAAGACCTGAGAATTATCAAAAACATTTACTACAATCGAACGGCCAAAATCATAATAGAAGAGCAGTTAACCGATAAAATCGCAATAGTTAGTTATTCGTGTCCGGATCACACTATGTCCTTCCAAAAGTTTGCGGCTCTAATGGCCCTGTTATTTGCTAAAATTAAATCGTTCACTGTGCAGCTCTGTTCCATGTCGATGCAGATCAGTAGGTGTGGAGGGTTCTGGATTTCTCCGCAGGAACACGGGGAGTTTTCGTCCTCTGGTAGCATTCCCCATTTTTGCAGGTTTTCTCTGCACCTCGAGACTCCTATGCGAAATCTGTTGAGCGTTCTCCAGATTGGGTATGGGAGGAAATGTCTCGGTGCCAGCTCCTCTTTGTGTTGGACGATTGGGTCTTGGACCTCAGCGCGCCATTTCTGGAGCCCTTTGGCTTCCTGAGAGACTTGCAAAGGTGCTGTCCTGGCCAAAAAGCTGTAATTCGTAATTTATTTAGAATTTTAAAAAAAATTTAAATTTAAAAAAAAAATATATGGAATATCGCTATTATAATTTTTTTAATTTTTACTGAAAACAATCGCAAAAAGGGTAGACCTATCGTGAGGGCCGCGGACGGCCCGCACTGCGACTATTATAAGAGGGAGGGATTATAGAAAGATGATTGTGGACCCGTCACCCACTAGAACAGATATTTCCATGGCAGATGCTCCAGTGAAATAAAAACTTTTATACCACCACTGGCCACATTTGGCCGAAGAACTCGGCACGCTGATCAGTCTCACCCATTTACTCTCAAGATTGACACTATAAGGACCAATATCTATCAAGAATTCTTCTTTTACAGGACTGCTACAGAATGGAACAAGCTTCCAATCAGTTTTTTCAGAGAACTATGACCTGCAACTTTTCAAAAAGCGGGTTCACAATCATCTCCTTTCTATAATCCCTCCCCCTTCTAATAGTCGCAGTGCAGGCCGTCCGTGGCCCACACGATAGGTATACCCTTTTTGCGACTATTTTCAGTAAAAAAAATCTCTACGAACAACGCTACGACCATTAATCGGCCAAAAATGCATTCTTACTGCAGCTAAAGTAACTTGTAGTCCTAAAGTTTACTGGCTTATATGATCAAATCTAATGACTAACTTAGTGAATTTACCTTTATTAGGTAATAAAATAGGATGTTTATTATGATAAGAAATGTTTAAGTTATTAAGTCTACCACCAACTCTGATAAGACCTAAAAACGGATTTAATGATATCTTGATCCTGCTGCTTTATTTTGAGTGTATTCTGAATGAAAGTAATAAATCGTTGCACTGAACAAGATTTTTGGTTCCCCACTCGACGATTGCTTTAAGAGTCAATGGAGTCAACCAGAGTCTATTTGTATCATTCACCGAAAATGATCGATTGATGTGATGTCGTCTGCGAAACTGTACATGGGGTTCGTGGTGATTTTCAAGAGGTCGTTGATGTGTAAAAGAAATAGGGTGGAGGACAGGATGGAACCCTGGGGGACTTCGGCATTGGTTTTTAACGCATCAGAAGAAATACCGTCAACCGCCACATGTAAGGAGCGATCTTGCTTGAAGCTCATGAGCCATTGGCGCAATTTGGTTGGGAGACCGTAGGCAGATAATTTGCTTGATTATGCCTGGTGCCAAAGGCGGTCGAAGGCTTTAGATATATTATTATTATTATTATTATTATTATTATTATTATTATTATTATTATTATTATTATTATTATTATTATTATTATTATTATTATTATTATTATTATTATTATTATTATTATTATTATTATTATTATTATTATTATTATTATTATTATTGCTTGATCCCACTTAGCGCTTGTGCTAAGGATTGGTTTTCTTCAATTGTGTATCAACACCGAGTGTACTCCGTGCACCTAGGGTGTTGTTTTTAATAGTTGTTGACATATTATTGTATGGGTGATTTATAGTACTTTCCGTACTATATGTGCAGTACACAGGACCACAGCTTTCTGCATCTGAAGGAGATTGTGCTTGCCTGGAACTTCTTTCATTATGTTAGTGGTGACGTTAGAGATGAGTCCTGTAGCTCCGATGATAATGGGGATGACACTAGCTTTCAGGTTCCACATTCTTTGTATTTCGATTTGCAGGTCTTTGTACTTGATCATTTTCTTCGCTTCTTTCTTTGTTATATTGTAATCTGAAGGGATCGCCACATCTATTATTAAGCATCGTTTTTGTATTTTGTCCTTAATTATTAAATCGGGTTTATTTGCAATTATTTTCCTGTCAGTTTGTATCTGCGTATCCCATATAATTGTTACATCTTCTGTATCCACGACAGGGTCCGTTGTGTGTTGGTACCACTTCCCATTGACAACTATTTTATAGTGTTTACAGATATTCCAGTGAAGTTGTCTGGCCACTGTATTGTGCCTTTCTAGATACACCTTTTTAGCTAATATGGGGCAGCCCGAAACGATATGGTGTATTGTTTCGCTGAAAGACCGGCACAGTCTACATTTTTGGTCAGTGTCGGTTTTCATTATCTTTGCCTTAATGTAATTTGTTGTCTTCAGGTTCGCATATGTAAGCCACGCCCATGTGTTGTGCTGGTTTATGGTTTCTTTCACAGCCTCGTTTGCTATTTGCCCGTGTAACGGTTTGTTTTTCCATGTTTTAATGCGTTCTTCTTTAATCTGTTGCTTCATACGTTGTTTAATTTCTTTTACTTTTCTTGTTTCAGGTATCCTGGGTTTGCTATCTTCTGTCTCTTTCTCCTCTTCTTCGTCTGAGCTGTCGTATTCCTTAGGACTCTCTTGCTGTTGTCTGAAGATCATTCCTAAGTATTTGTCTTGTTGTTTGAGTTTCAGGTAGTTGCATTTTTCTTCTTTAGCAATGTTGTAGGTCGCTTCAATACTAATCATACCTCTGCCTCCTTCTCTTCTAGGTATGTATAACCGGTCAATGTCGGCGCGTGGATGAAGGCCACCGTACATCGTCAGGAATTTTCTTGTTTGGGAGTCTAGTTTCCGGATTTCTGCTTGGGTCCATCGAATGGTCTCTAGGCTATATTAAATGACCGGGACCGCGAGAAAAGTGATTGCCATCATCTTGTTTTTGGCATTGAGCTCAGTTTTGAGGATCTGTCGTATTCGCCTGTAATATTCTTTTTTCAGCTTGGTTTTCATTTTTTTTTGTTGGATCCCATCGTGTTCATCAACGCCAAGGTATTTGTAAACGTCTGTTTGGTCTAACTCTTTGATGGTTGTTGATTCATCTAACTTGATATTCTGTGTTGCTTGCAATCGACCCTTGATAAATGTAGCTTTTGCACACTTTTCAAGTCCGAACTCCATTCCAATGTCGTCGCTAAATTCTTTGACGACCTTAAGCTGCTCGGTAAGTTCTTCGTCTCCTTTCGTCACTAGCTTTAAATCGTCCACATAGAGTAGGTGACTAACCTTTTCTTTTTCGTGTTTACATGTGTAACCCTTATCTGTGTTATTGAGGATGGAGCTTAGGGGGAACAGTGTGACACAGAAGAGCAGAGGTGATAAGGAGTCCCCTTGATAGATCTCGCTTTTCATTTGAATGTTTTCAATGATGTTGCTGTTAGTGTCGATGGTAACCAACCGTCTGCGGAAGATGAACCGTACCCTGCATACCCAGGAGTGGACCATTCTACACAGGGAAAACGCAGGACCTGGTCAAATGTGGACGTTCTCAATGGATGAGGTATCGATTAAAGATTTGGAGCGGCTAAATTTCTGCCCATATTTTGACTTTGGACAGGTGCAATTCCGGTCCAAGGAAGCCAAGAAAGATCCATCATCGGTGGAAATTCCAAAGTCTTCGGAGGTAACCGTTAGAACCAAAGAGGGAGGTAAATCTACCTCGGCGGCGACAGCGGGACTGAAGAGGCCGGCCAAAACCAGCAAAAAAGCCGGAAAAGGGAAAAAACCCCTTCATGGTAAAGCGCCGACAAAACGACCTACACCAGGAAACAATACGGGGAAGGAAAGTAAACCTCCCCACTCTACCTTTAAGTAGAAATGGCTAACCACATCCAATTTCTCCAGGCGAACATCCAACATGCTAGAGCGGCTTGATATGTCCTCAGCAGGAGGTTCGCCAAGGAGCAACTCGATGTGGCACTAATCCGGGAACCCTGGACTTCCAATACAGGCAGAATAAGCGGCCTAGGAAACTGCTCCGGTAAGTTAATAGCGTGTACTCTAGGTGGTAAGCCAAGAGCATGCATACTCATCAGGAAAAACATAAACTATTTTATGTTAACAGAGTTTTGCACCCCTGATGTGGTTGCAGCACAGCTTTCGATCTCAGGAGGAGACAGTAGTGTAGATGTAGTCATCTGCTCTGCTTACTTCCCTGAAGACCGAAAAGAACACCCTCCTCCAGCAGCAGTGCGAGATCTAGTCGCCTTCTGCAAGAGGAACAACAGGCAACTGATCATTGGATGCGACGCAAATTCCCACCATTTGGATTGGGGCAGCAGCGACATCAATGAAAGAGGTGAGTACTTATATAATTATATAATAGGGGAAGGGCTAGCAGTCAACAACGTAGGCTCGGAACCAACCTTCGTGAACAGAATTCGCGGAGAAGTTCTAGACATAACTATTAGTACACAGTTTATGAGTACCAAAATAGTTAACTGGCAGGTATCTACCAAGCCCTCATGCTCAGATCATAGACACATACGTTTTGACGTGAGAATAGGACAACGTCCCATAGTGCAATTTCGAGATCCAAAATGCACAGATTGGAAAGGGTATTGTGAATCCCTCCAACAGCACCTAGGTAACGGTAATAGCACTATACAAAATAGAGCTGAAATAGAAGCGGCGAATGAGCATATCACATCCGCCCTTCTAACGCCCTATAAGGAAAACTGCCCATTAAAGGAGAAGAGGGACCATAGAGTTACACCATGGTGGAGCAGAAGCTTAGACAAGCAAAGAAAAGAAGTTCGACGTCTCTTCAATCGAGCTAAAGAAACAGGTTGCTGGGAAATCTATCGTACAGCTCTAACGACTTATAACAAAGAAATAAGGAAAGCCAAAAGAGAATCCTGGAGGAGGTTCTGTCAGAGTATATCAGATCTACCTGCCAGCACAAGAATCCACAAGGCTCTCGCCAGAGATCCGACGCAAGAGATTGGATCGATAAAACGACCAGATTGCTCTTTTACGGAATCTGGTAAGCAAACGTTAGAGACTCTCTTGCAGACCCACTTTCCCGGCAGTCTGCTTCTGAGGGACCAGGAGCAAATTCCACTCTCAATGGGATCGACATCACGACCCAAAAGGGAGGACTGGAGAAAGGTTTCAAAAGTGGTCACCCCAACATCTGTACAATGGGCGGTGAATTATTTCTCCCCATTCAAGTCTCCAGGGGAGGATGGTGTTTTCCCTGCCCTCATTCAGAAGGGCAGCGAAATTTTACTACCTCTTTTGGTTAAACTATTCAGAGCGAGTTTGGCGTGGAGTTATATTCCGCTGGGCTGGTCAACTGCGAGAGTTGTATACATACGTAAAACGGGTACGGTGAATCATTCCCTACCCAAATCCTTCCGGCCGATCAGCCTTACCTCATTCTTAATGAAAACTCTGGAAAGAATTATTGATAGACATATTAGAGAGGGGAATCTTAGGGAACATCCCTTAAACCCCCACCAATATGCCTACCAAACAGGCAAATCTACGGATTTAGCTCTAAACAATCTAGTAGGAAAGATCGGCCATTCCCTTAAATATAAGGAAATTGCGCTGGCAGCTTTTCTAGATATAGAAGGAGCGTTTAATAACGCCTTACCACAGTCACTCTATACATCAATTAGGGATAGAGGGATAGACGGTAAAATCTGTAACTGGATCAAAAACATGATTGAAAACAGATATATAATATCATCACTGCATGGAGAGTCGGTTAGGTTCAGGGCGGCGAAGGGGTGTCCACAAGGCGGGGTACTTTCCCCCCTAATGTGGTCACTTCTAGTCGACTCTCTGCTGAGCGAGCTTTCCATGCAGGGAGTAGATTTTCAATGCTATGCGGATGATCTGATTATAATAGTTAGAGGTAAATTTGAAGCGACGATCTCAAACGTCCTTTAAGAAGCTCTTAACACAGTATACAGATGGTGCGAGAGGGAACAGATGTCTGTAAACCCCCGAAAAACTGTAATTATTCCTTTTACGAAAAGGAAAAAGCTAGATAAGCTTCGGCAGCCTGTCCTATACGGAGAGAGCATTCCATTTGCGACGGAAGTGAAATACCTGGGTGTAGTTCTGGATAAAAGACTCAACTGGAACGCCCACTTGGAAAAAACAATAAACAAAGCCAGGTTTTCTCTCTGGAATCTCAGAAGAGTATGTGGCAAATCTTGGGGAATGAACCCCAAACAGATTTACTGGATTTATCAAACAATGATAATATCTATGGTCACGTATGGTTCAGTAGTCTGGTGGACCAAAGGGTTACAACAGACAGCTAGAGCAAAGCTTGCTGGCCAGCGGCCAGCGGCTGACATGCCTGGCCATAACTGGAGCTATGTCCAGCACACCAACGGCAGCGATGGAACACCTCCTATATCTCCCTCCCCTAGATATTCTCTTAGAGAGGGAGGCCAGGATAGCTTCCTATAGATTCCTGTCTTTGGAAAAGCAAATAAATGGAGAGCAACTCGGAGATCACTCCGGGATACTGAGTGGAACAAAAAACCACCAAATTCTCGGGATGGTTCCTGACTTGCTAGCCACAAAAATACACGTAGGAAAGTCGTTCAAAGTCCTCTTTCCGGAGAGAGACGAATGGATGAGGGGGCAAATCCTCTTCCCAGAGACTGAATACGTAATGTACACAGACGGCTCAAAAACCCCAGATGGAGTTGGGGTCGGTGTTTTCAGCAGGAAACCAAAGATTGAAATATCTACCAGTCTTGGCAGGTATGCCACAATCTTTCAGGCTGAAATATTCGCTATCGAATTGTGTGCAAGAGAGTTGACCAACAGACCTCTAGCAAACAAAAACATAAATATAATATCAGACAGCCAGGCCGCTTTAAAAGCACTGAGCTCCAACAAGATAAATTCTAAACTTGTATGGAATTGCATCGAATCCCTAGAGTACCTTGGTGCGAACAACAGGGTTACCCTACTGTGGGTACCTGGGCACCAGGGGGTGGAAGGAAACGAAAAAGCCGACACTCTTGCAAAACAGGGGGCCGAATCTGCGTTCACTGGACCAGAACCGGTTTTTGGAGTCACCACAAGTGCCGCCAAAACAATTATTTCGGACTGGGCGGAGAGGAAAATACTCACGTACTGGTCCGACTTACCAGGGCTAACCCACTCGAAGGCGTTTTTACCGTTACAACCCTCGAGAAACACAACTAAGCAGATCCTAGAATGGAGCAGAAATGACCTGCGTATTCTAACAGGACTGCTTACGGGACACTGTCGTCTGAGATACCACATCAGAAAGATAGATCTGAACCAACAAACGGACTGTCGGTTCTGCTGCGTGGAAGACGAAACTGCTGAACATATACTATGTTCATGCCCCGACCTGGAAAGAATAAGGTTCAACATATTTGGTTACACTAACCTAGAACCTACCGATTTTAAAAAAATCTCACCCTATACAACCATGAACTTCGTAAGAAGGGCTGGATTGTACGGTGAACTGTAGCCTCTAGGGGTGAGCCACAATAAACCTACTAAGGGTCGCGGTGGAGGGGCGACCACGCCCCACTCACATAAAACCTACCTACCTACCTAGTGTCGATGGTGTCGCTCTTTGCTTCTGAGGTCAGGTACAAGTCCGTGTTCCAGGCACTCATTGTCTTGCTGATGAAGGATAGGAGGGTCGAAGAGGTTCTATAGATGTTTAGGGCTTCGATTATCCAGGTGTGCGGGACTTTATCGAACGCCTTCTCGTAATCGATCTAGGCTATTGACATATTTTTCTTCCTGTCTTTGCAATCTTTATGTAACATTTTGCTCGTAAGAAGATGGTCCTTGCAGCCGTACGTGTTTTTGGCACATCCTTTCTGTTCAGCGGGAAACATGTTGTTGATTGTTAGGTGATGGTATAGCCGCTCGGATATTATTTTTGTCAGAAGCTTGTAGATGTTATTCAAGCACGTGATCGGTCTGAAGGACTTTACTAATTCTGTATTTTCATTCTTTGGAATTAAGAACGTTCTTCCCTTTA
The DNA here is from genome assembly GCA_950111635.1 of Agelastica alni. Classification (NCBI taxonomy): domain Eukaryota; kingdom Metazoa; phylum Arthropoda; class Insecta; order Coleoptera; family Chrysomelidae; genus Agelastica; species Agelastica alni. The sequence goes on from OX467710.1 coordinate 64,682,941, forward strand.
TCAGCCACGGTGGAATGCTTTGCTTGTCGTTGAACATCTCATTGAATGCGGATGTTAAGCAATCATGGGCTGCGGTGAGTTTTTTGAGCCAGAAGTTGGTAATGCCATCCAACCCTGGCGCTTTCCAATTCGCTGCTGTTTTAATGGCCGAACTCAATTCATTTCCCGTGATATGTTCCCATTCCATTCTGTTGATGTTAGCAGTTCTTATTATTATTATTATTATTATTATTATTATTATTATTATTATTATTATTATTATTATTATTATTATTATTATTATTATTATTATTACAATAAGGTACGGGCAGGGACCCTAAGATCCATAAGCCCTAAATTACACTAAACAATGATTACAAAAATTAAAGTAATTAGAAAATTACAACAAAAGATTAATTAGGAAATAAAAAAGCATCCAGTCTGTTCTTAAAAATATTGAAAAATGGTGCCGTTACAATATCCTAAGGTAGACAGTTCCATGTTGAGAAAACACGATTACATAAAAAATGTTGCCTTGTCCTACAAGTGAATATTTCTTTTTTCAGTTTCCATTTGTGTCCTCAAAGCCAAATATTAGTGTCTACAAAAAATATGCTTCTTAAGTTTCCATAATTAAAATTTAAAATGCGGAAGGTGATTATCATGTCCCCGCGAAGACGACGTTGTTCAAAAGTCGGTAAATCCATAATGTTTAGTCTTTCTGTATAACTAGGCCTTCTACGCCCGAAGGATAGTCTGTTTGATTGACGCTGAACTTTTTCGAGAAGTTCTTTATCCAGCACTAGTTCCGGACACCATACAGTTCCACAATACTCTATAATTGGACGAATAAAAGTTTTATATAAACGGAACTATGCAATGACACTTTTGCGAAAGACCTGCTGAGGAGGTACAGCCTACTTTTTGCTTTGTTGGTAATATTTACAACATGTTCAGACCAGCTCAAATCTCTAGTAATTGTAACACCAAGATCATTATAAGAACTTACTTCATTTAAGGCGTGACCGCGGATTGTTTTTGCCGATGTATAGAACTACACACTTATCTGAATTAAGAGGTAACATCCAGTCTGAGCACCACTTAGAGATCGAATACAAGTCTTCTTGAAGATTTATGTGAAGAGATGAATCTGAGAATATTTTTGAGTCGTCTGCATAGAAAACTTTGTTGCATTGAATATGGAGTTGGAGGTCATATTATAAATAAGAGAGGACCCAGTACTGATCCCTGCGTTACACCGCTTAATACAGGTTTCTCAGCTGAAAAACAATTTCCCACTTTCACACAGAATTTTCTGTTTGTTAAGAATGAGTCAATCCACTCGAGTAGATTACATCGTATACCAAGATGTTCCAATTTATACAGTAGTCTTCGTTTTGGCACTCGGTCGAACGCTTTCGCAAAATCTAGGTTAATAATGTCCGTAGGTATTTTCTTGTCTAAAGATTTTGTCCATTCTTTAACACACCAAAGTAGATTCGTCATTGTTGAACGTCCTTTTACAAAACATTGTTGTTGTTCAGGTATTATTTTTTCAAGCAAAAGAAATTCACTGATATATTCTGAAATTATGGATTCCATAACCTTACAGAAGACAGGTGTAAGGCGGTAGTTATTGGGGTCAAGTTTATTGCCTTTCTTGAAAATGGGGGTTACCGAGGCCGTTTACCAGATAGGGGGTAGTATGTGTGTATTAAAAGACAAGGACATTATTATAGACAAAGGATGAGCGAGAGCATTGCAACATCTTTTTAGAAATAAAGGATAGATTAGATCGAGACCAGGAGAAGAGTTGTTTTTTAATTTTTGAAGGTGACATTTGACTCAGGAGTAAAATGAACTTGCTCTAAGGATGAAAATACTCTTTTGGGAAGAATATGGGGTAAATTATTTTTGATGTTTTTAGTAGAGAAAACTTTAAAAAAGTATCTGCCAAAACTTCGGCAGTGTCAGTGTCATTTTGACAAATGGTTCCGTCATCTTTCTTTATTATAGGAATGAATATTTTTGATAACAATGATGATCGAATGTATTTGTATAATTGTTTGGGGTCGTCGCTGCATACTATAGACTCTTCATATATTTTTCGGGCTTCCTTTATTGACTTTTTTAAATCTTTGGCAATATTTTTGTGAATTTTAAAATCAGCTTGACTGACCGTGCGCTTGTACTTCCGCTACAATTTGCTTTTATATCTAATCAAGGAAATTATTTCACCATTTATCCACGGTTTTACTTTGTTTTTGTTCATCACTTTCCTGGTAGAATACTTGTTTTTAAGAGCCGCAACAGAACTTGTAAATTTGTCCCATACTGCAGCAGGATCCCCTGAGACACCTAAATTCTGTACCCAATCAATACTAGCTAAGTGGCCGTTTAGGTTATCAACATCAGTTATTTCAAAAGTTATAGCATTATTGTTCTTAGATGGTTAGTCAACATTAAATTATATTTGGCTTGTAATGACTGCATGATCAAAAATACCTATTGGTGAGCCTATCACAGGCTCAGTCAGTAGTTGTTCATCATTTGTAAATAATAAATCTAGGGTAGATGGTTTATTATTGATTCTGTAACGTGTTGGTTCAATTATAAGCTGATTAAGATTCGAATTTAGGACGAAGTCCATGAACCGGTTTTTAGAATTTACGCCATCACCAGGTGCCACAGTAATTGTCCAAGAAATTTCTCGAAAATTAAAGTCGCCAATGATGACAACAGTTTCGAGAGTAAATAAGTACTGAAGTTTTTCGATGAGTACAATGTCATCAGCTAGTGCAGAGTCTCCAGGTCGATAAACACAAACTATGTGAAGTACAAACGAGTTTGAAGAAATTTTTGAACCCAATAGTTCCATATTACTGACAGAGACGTCAAGAGGATTAACAGCAAAATGTTTTCTTATATCTGAAGACAAGTAAATACATACACCCCCTCCACGACGATTCTGCCGATCATATCTATACAGAGAGTAATCTGCGATATCATACATTGCATCAGGATCTTTTGATGTTAACCAAGTTTCAGAGATAAGAATAATTTTAGGTTTCAAGTCTTGTGTAATACATAACAATTCATTAAATTTAGAGTTAAGAGTAGCCAGGTTCGTTTATAAAAGTAGCCAATCGTAAAAACAGGGCGCTCCAATATTATTGACGAAATTTCACAATCCTTGGGACACCTTGTACATATTTTATAGTCAAATCTCGTTCACCATTTTGTGTCTTTAAATCAAGTTCGGTGCGTAGTTCTTTTAAACATTCGATTTAAACCGGTGTTTTGTCGTCGATAATACTGAGTTTATTTGTGGCTTCTTTTTGCAGAAGTTTCTTTTTGTTTCGCAAAATATATTTTGCATCATGTTCAGTATACATTACTACCTTTATCATCCTAGGAAATTTGTTATTAGTTTTGCCAACTCTAAATGTAGTAACCAACCGGAACCTGGTCACATTCCACAGTTCACAGTTCACGAATGATATTATTATCATGCTATTTTTTTGCTTCGATATCTCCAACAATCTCCGGGACCCCTCTTACAAAAATATTCTTTGCGCGATTAATTTGGTCAACTGCTTTATTTGCAATTTTATCAGTTAATTGCACGGATAAAAAGTAGTCAACAGTTGACAGTTTGTTTTCAATAGTCGCCAATTTCACATCGATCGCAGTAGTTTTCTCATCAATTTTGTCAATTTTTGTTTGTAAACTGGCAAAAGATTCAAAATTAGAAGTACAATTGTTGCATAGAATTTTAATTCCACGTATTTTAAGCCTGGTAATGCGATCTTCTGCTCGTAAATCTGTGCATGCCATATGTATGTCCTGCTTGCAAGCACCACACTGAATTTTTGAATCTCGATCATCTGGTGCCTTGAACAATTCGCACAGTTGTTGGTCATGGTGGGAGTAATGTAAATGGTAAATAGTTTTGACTGACCTTGCAATTGAAGATACAAGCAAACTTAGAACTTTGTTGCACTATTTGATAATCTAAGTTTCACTACACCTATGTTATAACTTATCTAACTAGTTTGTAAACGAAAATAATTATCAAGTAGTTTTTAATGACTAAAATTAATTAAAAACTTGTAGAGCTAAATTAATACTTGTTGTTTCTACGACAACTCGAACGTGATATCTAAGGCTTTTGCACGGGACTCACCAAACTTCTCAATAGTGTTTTTCCAGCGCTCAGTGACATAAGCCAACAAATTCCAGTAGACCGAAGTTGTCGAAATCCATATTGTCCGTCATGAATTATCTCAAATTTCTCCAGATATTTGCTAAGTTCTATGTTAATCGCTTTTTCCATAACTTTGAAAATGACTGAGAACAATGCAATAGGGTGATAATTCGCAGGAATAGTCTTCTTTCCTTTTTTCGGAATGGGTTGGACTTTAGCGTTTTTCCACATGGACGGAAATACTCCTTTGCTGTATGATAGTTTAAAGAGTCTACAGAGAACTGGGGTGAGCTCTTGAACCTGTCTTCATGACAATTGTCAAAATTCCATCTGATCCTACTGCCTTATTAGAGTCAAGATTTCGTAGGATTTTCCTGATAGTGCGATGGGGAATAGCGACCTCAGGCATTAATGAGTTTATTCTAGGTATCGTTGGGGGTTGTTTCCTATTGGTATCGAGAACATTTCGGCCAGCAGATCCGCTTTTTTCTTGGAAGATACGGCTGTCGTGCCGTCGGACCTTTCGAGTGGTGGTAAAGAAGAAGTTGTAAAATTCTTATTTATGGCCTTAGCCAAAGACCAAAGGGTCTTTGATCCAGGAGGAGAATTGACACGCTTATTGCATATTCTCGTGTCGTATAATTCTTTGTCAAGGTCAATCGTTCTATTGCAGGTGTTCCTTGCGTGGACAAAGGCTTCTCGGTTAGCAATTGTCGGGAAATCGCACCAGAGTCGATATGCTTGATTTTTGTCACGCACCGCACGGTTGCATTCTTGGTTGAATAAGGGTTTGGGGTTGGAGATCCGTCTTGTACCATGAGAAATGTATGAGTCCTTACCTAGCCTTATGATTTCCGTAACAGATTCTGCACATATTGATGGGTCTTGTGAGCGAAAGTAGACATTTTTCCATGGAAATGTTAGGTAATAGTCCCTTAGCTCATCCCATTTGGCTGATCTGTAATGCCAGACAATACAGGTACCAGACGCGATCTTGGGCAGGGTTGTTTGTTTGGACGTGGCTGAGATGAGTTTATGATCATATTTCCCGAATGGAGCGGTTATAGAGACTTAGTAGTGGTCGGGATGTGTCGTGAGGAGAAGATCAAGAATGTTGGCTTGGTGATTGGGGTTATCGGGTATGCGGGTAGATTCTTCTAGGAGCTGGGTCACGTTGTGACTTATCGAAAAATTCTCAGCTTCCAGACCGGCGATGTCGGTGCGGTTGGATCTCAGCCAGTTCGCGTTGTGAACATTAAAATCACATAAAAATATAACTTTCGTGTTGGGGTGGTTAGTTTGCAACAGCTCCAGCGTGTCGGAAAGATGTTGAAAGAGGTTGACGTAAGGAGGGTTGGTAGGAGAAAGATACAGGCAGCAGACTTTTGCAGCAGATTTTTGTATGGTTAACTTGAACCACATGACCTCTAGGCCGTCCTATGGTACTAAGTTCTCCTGTCTACAACAGGAAATATCACTGCGAGTGTAAACACAGAGGCTGGTCTTGATTTTGAATCTCGTTTCAGGTTCGAAACCAGGACACAAAAGATGCGTATTGTTGGAGAAGGGTTTGATTTGTGTCAGAGTACTGAATGTACTGAATTAATGTTAGAGTTGAGGCCTCGAATATTGCAGAAATTAATTCTAAAGTTGCTTTTGGGGGAATTATCAGCAACAGCAGTTGGAACATGTATTTTTATTGAACTTTTATAATTTGGTTTAAAAAGAAAATATAGAAAAAGGAGGAGTATAGGGAAGAAAAAAAAAGGAGCAGATATATGGACTAGCTTCTACAGAAATTTCTGCATCCAGGACGGTCAATTGACCTCGATGGACTGTGGCATCGGCAGTGCTTCCCGAATACACGAGCTCGGATCCCCTCTAGTCACAAACTGGTAAAACAGAAGTATCGGGATTATACACCAATTGATGTGGCAGCCTCCCAGAGAGTTGCCAATGGGTTGGGGGGCAAAGAGGCCTGACTGATGCCTGGATGATTCCATTCGAATATAAACCAGAACACATTTCACCCGAGGGACCGGAAACTCTGACCAGGTGCCGAAACATGACTAATCATTTCACGGCACCTATAATCAGAACGGTGGTGTTTCACCGGGCGATAGAGGGTGAACCTTCTACCACCTACAATAATTACAATGTTGTGGAGTTGTTCGCAGCTAGAAATAGTGAGATAAGGAAACGCTGTAATGTGAAAGAAGATGTGGTTACAAACATAGATAAAAGAATGTTTAGATGATTTGGACACGTAGAGAGGATGAATAAAGGAAGATTGACGAAACAAATTTATAAGTCGAATGTGAAAGGGCAAATCGGTAGAGGTCGACCTTGGCGAAAATATATTTATCAGATCGATATTGTTTTAAAAAAGGGCCAGGTCAAAAGTACCAACAACCGATGAGCATATATGAGAACGCTGATGAAAGTAGAAGTGAAAGATGTGTTTAAGAACCGTAGCAAGTGAAAGGAAGTGGTGTCTGCCTACCCCTACGGGAAAAAGGCGTGACTATATGTATGTATGTACACTGGAGTTTCGTTTTAGCCAGAATATTCTCAGTATTTTCTACTTCTGATTTTACCGGAAATGGACTTTAACTTTATTATTTCAAATAAAATACCCAATACAGGTGTCCCAAACTCAGTGGTCTATGAGGCATTATTAGAGAAGGATTTTAAAAATTTGGCAGATAATACATAATTAAGTTTCATAATTTTTTTTCTTGTGGAAGATAATAATTAAAAATACGGGTTTTAGCGTTTTCCCGTTAATTTTAAGGCTATGTTGAAAAATGACTAATATAAAAGTTTTATATATTTTGATTATCTACAACTTTTATATTGAACTTTTCTCGATAATAAATTTTAGCTACAAATCATAAAAAACCAATGCCCAACCCTGAAAACGTATATTTAGCTAACTTCACCACCTGTCCGTAACTTTTACTCAGTTGTTCTCATTCTTTTCAATTTACTTATATAATTTACCCAAAATTTTCGACCATCACATAGTTACTGCTAAGAATTTTTATTTGGTCCAAAAATGACGACCTCGGCCTCGGCAAACATATCTCGATCAGATCTACATTGTTTTAAAGAAAGGTTTTAAGAGTGCCAACAACCGACGAGCATATATGAGAGCACTGATGAAAGTAGATGAAACAAAAGATGTATGTAAGAACCGTTGCAAGTGGAAGGAAGTGGTCTCCGCCTACCCCTACGGGAAAGAGGCGAGACTATATGTATGTTAGAGTCACCATAGCGTGTCGAAGACTATTTAGCTAAAGTCAGTTAAGCATTCTTGAACTATTAAGACAGAGTAAAATTGACCATTTGGTTTTTAAAACAGGACAATGTAAGATTGGTAAAATGTCATCTTTTCAGATCAAACCAGAATTGGTCTTTTTCTTCTTTTAGTGCCTATACCCATTAATGGATGTTTGCGACCACATGTTCCATCTCTATTTGGTTCCTTACTATGTGAATTAATTTCCTTACATTTCGTATCCCGGTCCATTCTCTAACATTCCGCAAACAATACATTATCATTGGTCTTCGGTCAAACGAATTTAAGTTTTTAGTAGACGTGGAAGATAAACTAGACTCGAATCTTATCGACTTTTTCACAAATATAAAGGTGGAACTATAATAAATCGGATGGTATCTTGATTGGTGGAAAAACTCCTATAATTCCTACAAAAAAATTCACCGTTGATCTGTGAAAACCTTTCCGGTATAAATTTTCTATTTATGCATGATAATGCATCCCACATAAAGGTAGAGTTTCTACTAATTTTTAGAAACGAAAGGCTCGATTATTTTAAGAGTGGCCTGTCTAGTTGTTCACCTGACCAGAATCTAATAAAATTCATATGAAATACTATAAAAAAAATGATTAAAACCCGTCAAAATAATGAGCTAATGCAGATTAACTGATTCAAGTAGTTTTAAAATAATGACATAATTTACCCCAAGCAAAAAATAATAACTTAATAGAAAGCATGCCTCGTCGAAATCGTGCTTGAATTAAGTTGATTCAAAAACAAAGCAATTTTTCTTATAAATAGCAACTTACATCTCAGTATTTTTTTTAGGAAAACGACAATTATGCTCATCTTCAGTATTTTAAATAAGTTCGGTGGTGTGTATGTTAAAGTTAGTGACTTATTTTAATGGTAGATTAGATAATTTAAAAGGTTTAATTATTTACACCCGATTTAATTTGTTTTTCCTTTAAAATTGCACAAAATAATCCTTACCTTACCAATAGGACTCGTCCACAATTCGCCTCCAAGCAATGCGGTCCTTGACCCTCAGGTCACCCAGTACTTGGACCATCCATCTGAGCCGTGGTCTTCCTCTTTTCCTGGTAGCATAGATTTTAATGTTTAGAATTTTCTTTGGCATCCTAGCGTCTTCCATTCTTTGAACGTGTCCAAACCAACGGAGTCTCTGGGATTTTATAAATTTCAAAATGTCACCGTTCAGGATCTCTTGTTATTTCCCGGTTGTTGCGGATGTGCCATTCTGCTTCGTTGATTCTGACTATTTATATATATATATATATATATATATATATATATATATATATATATTTTATTATATATATTCTTCTGATTATTTTACGTTCTAACCTTCTTATCTTCTCCTGATCTTGTACCGTGAATGTCCAATTTTCGCTCCCATAGGTTATTACTGGTCGAACTAATGTCTTGTAAATTTTAAGCTTTGTCTTTCTTGTAATCAGTTTGCTTTTTAAGAGTTTCAAGTTGGCAAAGTAGGCTCGGTTGCCTCTCTGGAGTCTTTCTTTAATGGCGGTTCTGGTTTTTCCCTCGTTGCTGACTAACTCCCCTAGATACGTGAATTGTGTTACTCCCTTGAATTTTGCGTTTTCTATCTGAAGGTCTTGAACTGTTCTCCGGTTTTCTAAGGCTGACACTTTCATATAGACTGTTTTCTGTATATTGACACAAAATAATCACTGCACCAAAATTATTTATTTAAAATTATTCTTTAACACTGGAAGGTTATTTGAATTAATGTGAAAAACAATTAAAACAAATGTATAAGTAAAAATAACTTTAATTTTTAAACACAACTCAATTTTTTGATATATTTACTATGAGAAATATAGCATCTATTATTACACACAATATAGTAAATAATTTCGTAATTATGAGATAAATATATCACAATGCACAAGAAGCACACAAAGGGCATGTTCTGAAATTCACCAATTAAAACTAAGTCTAGTATAATTAGGGTCATTTTATACTAATTAAATCACAAATGTCATACTTCATCTTAAACACTAAAATTTTTATTTTGTTCGTAAAATAACAAAATAAAAAAAAGAAATAAAAAAAAATAATAATAAAACAGTTTAAAACAGCCGCGAATATACACAATCACTGTGATTTTTTTATTAGACACATATTTCAGAAAATAAACTATTCTTACAACGAAACATCAGGAAACTACAAAAAAATTGTACATACAAGTTATTCACAATTTAAAAAAAAAAGACAGCAAATCCTGAGAGTCTAGTCAGAACAATTGGTATAGTCTTTTTCTTACTCATGCTTTTACTTAAAATATATAAATAAAGTTTTGTAGATCATAAAAGTTCTTTTATAACCTAAATTTATGTTTATCATGAAATTACTATCCTATTGCACATATTTCGTAATTATTTGATATGACGTAACTCAATTTTTGGAACGGTACTGTTAGATTTATAAAAAAGAACATTGACCTTTAAATTCGTGGTTTTTAGCAGCTACAACTTTGTCACCATGTTTTTATTAGATTAAAAAAAACTTCAATCAAGACTTCCAGTATTCAAAAATCAGAGTTAGCTGTCGTAGCTGCAACAATCTTTTTTCTAAACTATTTGAGTATTTTTGCATTTTTTTGGACGGTTTTTGTTATTTTGTGCTCTAATTAACGAAAATAGACGAAAAAAACTAAACAACGTTGACTGAAAATGTTAAAATTATCAACTATTAACAAATATCACATTTTAAATGCAACGATACACATTAATTTTCATCTAACAAGTAACAAATTGTAAATATTTTAGGAATACCATAAAAAAGATAAATGCATTGCTTTTAGGTCTGGTATCGGATAGTATTCTAAAGTTATTTCGATCACAAAATTTTATGGTAGTCATTAAAATGATTAAATTAATGCAGAATGACCCATCGTCAATTGAATTAAAAATCGTGTTATTGTAGGTAAATGGTGAATAAAGCTTAACATTAAGTGTGACTAAATGTAATCTTCTTTTTAACTTTATTAGTTCACTTTCTAGTGTTTTTAATCAATTTAGTCTTAAACTTAGGACTAGGTTATTTAAAATAGGTAGAATATTTATATCGCTGAGCGGCCAGCGAAGACTACGCATTGAAAATGCCAAGTGAGACCTTGGCGAAACGTCTGCAAAAATCCAATCGGATTCTAGCCAACGAACGGATGCAATCCCGGATCGATATTACATTACATTCCACCATCCGTGAATCACTACGCTTAAACATATATATACATTTTACAATTTTTGTGCCTTTAGTAAGTCGTACAAGTACGTCCACTGATCCGCACCAGGTAGTACGCCATTGGACCCGAGGCCGAAGGAACACTATTCGAAATCAAGTAGGTACTTTTGCCTTTTTGCGATCGTAGACTGTCCTGAGGCGAATTTACAAGCAGGCTTGAGCATAGGGCAGCAAATTTGGGAACTATATTCACCATATGTACATTATTGTGTAAACACCGTACATTACCCTTTGTTATATATCATACATTATAAATAAGCTTAGAAATAACCCCAAAAAAATTCGATTTTTTTCGATACAAAATTTTCAATCAGATGATAGCCTGATTGGTCGAACTTTTTTTGTGTGCAAATTTAACTAAATTGCAAAATAAACTAGAAACTGACAATTGTAGAACATTTAACAGCTTATACATGGAAAATGGTAAATCCGCCTGTGAGACTGTCGATACGAAAAGTTTCAATTATGTAAGCGTGAGTACAGAGATTATGTAGCCAATAAATTGTGACATCATACTGTATTCTTCTTCCTCTGGTGCGTATGTTTGCGATAACATTTTCCATCGCTTTTCTGTTTCTTGCGGTGTGTATCACATTATGTATCCCTGTCCAGTGCCTGATGTTTCATATACTGTACGATGAACAATTTAGTTTAGTTTTTGGACTGTACAATAAATAATTTTTTTGGTTTTTGTTTCTTGTTTTTGCATCATTACACAGCTCAACAAAAAAAATGTTTGGTTGCCCTGGATATTTCTGCGGATTTCTATAATTTCAAGCAAACAGTTTGTAAAAATATTTATGAAAGTACTGAATTGGCTCTGGATTTTAGGATAATTTTTTTATTAATATTAAAAATAATTTAACAATATACGCCGGCTCCTCGGAATACGAGTTATTAATAACCGATAATTGCAATGATAATCGTTGATACCTGTACAATCAGCAAATAATTTGAGAACTTGAGATCTGATGAGTTTTTGACCGGTATACTCAGAAACCGTCCAAGCCAGCTTAATTTGCTACTTCCGTTATTTAAATAATAAATGTTATTTTGATTATTGCTTATTTTGGAGCCTTAACAGTCAGTAAAAAAATTAAGAACCCGAGATTGAATAAGTTCACCGATCATTACTCTAATGAGCAACAAAATGACATTTAGTATTTAAATAATGGAAGTAGCAAATTAAGCTGGCTTGGACGATTTCTGAGTATACCGGACAAAAACTCATCAGATCTCAGGTTCTCAAATTAGTTGCTGATTTTACAGGCATTAACGATGATCATTGCAATTCGCAACAAAATTACTCCGATTATTTAAATGATAAAAATAGCGATTTAAGCTGGCGTGGACGGTGGTTTGTTAATATACCGGCCAAAAACTTATCCGATCTTGGGTTATCGATTTTGTTGCTGACTGTTCAGGCATCAGCAATTATCATGGCCATTGAGCAACAAAATTATTCGATTATTTAAATGATGAAGATAGTAATTAGCATGGACGGTTTTTAAGTATACCGGTCGAAAACTCATCCGATTTCCAGTTTTCCATTTTGTTGCTGTATCTAGGGACCTTAACAATCTTTGCTGCGATGAGCAACAAAATTAAATAGTTTATTTATGGTTTTTTAGCAACAAATTTTGGTTCATTCCGATTTTTCAGATCAGTTGATATTTGTTGTCTTCGCCTGCTTATCGAGAAGCTAGCATTGTTGGCGATTTTTCGGGATCGGATCGAGCAACAAAATAGTTTCTTTGGCAACTAATTAGCAACAAATTGAGCAACTTTGATGAGTAGCCAACTTTTCAAATAAATTATAATGTGTGCCCTCTAATTATCTCACTTTTATGCGTACGTATCTTGTGTTTTAATTATAATAAAAAAAAGCAAGTATAATTTGTTAACTCTAGTCATGACAAGTGAATTAAACGCATCGTGGTGGCAAACATCGTGAAGTCGGGTCGATGAAGGTGAAAAACCTATGACGGTGTCGTGATAGGTGAAAATAGCCAATGGCCGTCGCGTCGGCGATTCAATTATTGCGGATTCAGTGGACGCCCGATGTGTACGATACGGACCTGTGGACGCTTACCTTAAGAATATAAAAATCAGTCTAAAATAAAACTTTTCACGGTTTTAACAAATACAAGCTGCCTCGAGATTACGAAGATGTCATCATTTCCTTCTCCGCAACATTTTTATTTTAGAAACTATAAAATACAAATGTCTTTAAAAAGAATAAAAGCTCCCGGAACACCACCAAAAATTCAAAATGAAAACTTCTAATTTCATTTTATGAAGCAACACTAATAATGTACTATTTCTTTTTTAAAATACGATTAATATTTTCACTGGGGTCTTCATGATTAGTAAATTTATTTGGTTACCTTTAAAAAATAGAAAAAATATATTGCGGATAAACTTCCTAAATTCTAACATAATTAAATGTTATGAACTTTGAATACTTATCCTTAATATTATTAAGACATTGCTGCATTTTATTCTGCAATGTGACTTATCCAATCATAAAAAAATAAATGTTTTTACGTGTCGATATTTTATACAAAATATTTAGACTAGTTTTAGGTTCTTTGGTTCGTTAAAAAATATCGCAGGAACGAGAGATTGCAGAGATGACGTGAAACAAAACGGCGACGCAAGACTATGCATAAACTTAAACCTAAAAGTATTAATACTTAGTTATTATGGTTAAACAAAGTAAAAACAAAATAACTTTCCGCCTACACTAACTAGTACTTAGATTAATAGCTCGACAAAACAAATGTTTGAACAAAATCGAGGAAAATAGACAAATTTTTTCTTGTAAATCTTAAATCTAGGAAACATAAATGCCAATTTAATTAAATATAGAATATATGGCAGTGCCGAAAATTTCATTGCAATGTATTGCTATCTCATATTATTCCTTGGCGACGCTGTTAAAATAACAAATAATTACAAGAGAAGCGAAAGTAAAAGTCTACAGAACTATAATTCGCCCCACAATAACTTATTGAAGTGAGACATGGACCATGAATAAACGTGAGGCTACTAAATTGCTGGTACTGGAACGGAAAATCCTGAGGACTGTTTTTGGGCCTTGTAGAGATAAAATAACAGGAGAATGGAGAAGAAGACAGAATCAAGAACTACAGGCACTCTATGGAAACGAGAATATAGTGCGTCACATCAAGGCCAATCGCATAAGATGGGCAGGACATGTCCTAAGATCACACGATGAAAGACTCCTTCCTCAATACTGCCTTTTGGGAAAGGCCCGAAGGTAGGAGGTCGGTTGGCCATCCAAAAAAAATGTGGAAAGACGCAGTAACAAGTGACCTACACAAACTAAAAGTACAACAATGGGAGATAACTGCGCAAGACCGACAAGAGTGGAGGAGAATAGTAAACGCGGCCAAGACTCACCAAGAGTTGTAGAGCCATTAAAGAAGAAGAAGAAAAGAAGAAGAATATATTGCTATCTTGTAAACCGTTGTAGGTACAAATTCGGTTAAATGGAACAAAATTTGTTTAATTAAAAGCCAAAGTTTATAATGTTTTAAAATTTGAGGTAGGGTTTTAGCATGCGACGTTATTAACAAAAATAAAATAAATACTATTAAGGTTTTTTGTTATGGTTCAGGCGGTAGATATCGTGAAAACCCCAAATTCTCGTTTAGAAGTTTCTTCTCCGCTAGGCCACCCTCAATTTTTTTTCTAGAATACGGACCTGTACTTTTTACGTAATATTTTATCAGGACTTATAATCTGAATACAACCATGTAACTGTTCATAATAAAATTTAAATGTTTGAATGTTCAAATTGTATATTGTAGATTACACAGCTCTACAAAAAAAACTTGGTTGTCTGTAAAGTCGGTTTACGGACGATAATTTTACGTGATGAAAAATTGCATACTTTCATGAATTGAATTATTATCACTGAATTATCATTATTTTGTATAATACAAAGGAGTAATTGAAAATTACAGTTTTTTCGATAAATAAACATTTATTTGCACTCGTTAATTCAAATATTTTTTACCTAAACTTGTAGGTTGTGTGCTGCCACTATCTCTCTTTTACTCAGACGCATCGGCTGATGGAGTGGAAGAGAGATAGATGCGTCCCAAGCCGAACGCTTAGGCCGATCGTACTCACGCTCTCGCTTGCACGCTTGGCTCAAGCGGAACGTGACAATGAGTCATTCTTTTTCGTGCGTGCAGCCAGCGTTCATCGATTTATAAGACGTTATCACGTCAAAAAAATTTTTTTGTTGCCCTGGATATCTCTGCGGATTTTTGTTTTCAAGTCCACAGTTTTCGAATATATTCATGAAAGTACTGAATTGGCTCTGGTTTTATGATTTTGGTTTATTTTATATTTTTAATAATTCATACTTTGAGTTGGCTTTTTCGAACAGGAATTATTATGAAGTGCCATCAATCCATGTAAATGCCCGAAAACTCAGTGAATTGATAAGGTTGGAGGACGCACGTCTACTTTCGGGTAAGTTGCTAATGTGAGGTTAATACTTTGTTTCATTTGTTGAATTTTGATTCTAATATAGTTTTTTGTTCTAGAAATATGAGTTTATATGACATCCAACAAGATACGAAGTATCACAGACTTTGTTAAGGAAGTATATAAATATTTCGGATTACATATTAAAAACCTAGATAAGCCATGGGTTCCTCATAAGGTTTATACATTTTGTGTCGAGTCTTTACGTTTGTAAAAGAAAGGAGAACGTAACAGGTTAAATTTTGGTATCCCTATGATCTGGATGGGGCCCAAAAATCATTTCGATGATTGCTACTTTTGCGTAGAAGACATTAAAGGTTTCAATCGAAATAAAACGTGACAATATTCAAATTTACAGGCTACAAGATGTCCTGTCTTGCACAATGAATGTTTTCCTCGACATATTTATACTTCAAAAGAAGTTCGTATACGTTCGGAAACTACGATTCACAACATTCATTACAGTATACAAGTGAAAGTGAATATGAAAGTGGAACCTCTGCATCGGAGTTGTTTTTTCAAAATAAGCTTAGCGATTTTATACGAGATCTGAATTTATCAAATCAGATATTATAGATATTATCATATATTACCACATTTTAGTGAAAATGGAGAACTTGTTTACTGTAATAATATCTCATAGTTATAGACATAGACATGGGTTTAAAGGAATATAAATCTAGTAGTTGGCGGCTCACCATTGATAGCTGTAAAAAGAGTTTAAAATGTGTTTTAATGCACAATGCAAATAAATTCGCATCAGTACCAATTGCCCATTCAACAAAACTCAAAGAAAAATATCAAAATATTAGATTGGTTCTGCAAAATATTAATTACAATAAACATCAATGGCCGGATGGCGTTGATTTAAAAATGGTTAACTTTTTACTTGGTCAGCAAATTGGATATACAAGTTCAACTGGGAATAAGATGTCTAGAGAATCCTTAATTGTTGGTAAAGCCAATATAATAAATAAGCCATTGTTAAGTGGAAAAAAGATCATACTTCCGCCGCTACATATCAAGGGAGGAGAATGTATTTGTGAATACATTTGTTAGACATTTCCTAAGCTGAGTATGAAAAAGTTGAAAGCTGGAATATTTGATGGCCCTTAAATCCGGAAATTGATAAAAAATTCAAACTTTATAAAAGTTATGACTAATGCTGAAAGTACAGCTTGGAGAAGTTTTGTGTAGGTGGTAGAACATTTTCTAGGAAACTATAGAGCACCAAATAATAGGATTGTGCAAAAAATGTTGGAAAGCTTTAAAATTTTAGGTGCAAATATAAGCACAAAGTTGCACTTTCTTCACAGTCATCTGGATAGATTTTTTGAGAATCTGGAGAATTAGAGTGAGGAAAAGGAAGAGCGCTTCCACCACGATCTAAAAGTGGTGGAAAAAAGTTCTCAGGGTAGATGGGACCGTCACATTATGGCAGATTACATGCTGGTCTTTAAAAAGAGATTGTCCTCAAAAAAATATAACAAAAATGCTACTTAAAGGCAAGTTCAAACTTGTATCATCGTACACGAGCCTTTGTTTTTGTTATGATTAGTTTGACTCACACGAATTTGATTAAAAGTTTGTGTTAGTTATGATTCCTAAAGAGTATAAATGCTTGACGATTGCTGAAAAGAAGAAGTTAATCGAAAAAGTAGAGGGAGGTGAGAAGAAAAGTGATGTTGCAAAAGAATTTAAGATTCCTCTGAGTACTCTCTCAACCATAATAAAGCACAAGAAAAAATGTATGCTGCTCAAACCTCTGGAGTACGGAAAAGAACTACTAAAGATGAATATCGTCTGAAAGAAAGCTTGGTTATTTGGCTAAGACAGTGTAGAGGACAAAAAGTGTCTATTAACGGAAACTTGTTAAAGGAAAAAGCAAAAGCGTTTGCGTCTACTCTAAGCACCAAAAACTTTGCGGCAAGTGAGGGGTGACTTACAAATTTAAAACAAAAATGGAGTTGTGTTTAAAAATGTTTGTAGGGAAAGTGGAAGTGTTAATGATGCAGTTTGCTTAGATTGGCACGGTAAATTGAAGACTTTGATTGTAAACTATGATGCCCGAGATCTTTTTAATACTTCCTGAAATTGATTTGTTGTTCGAAACTTTTTTTATATGGAGGTGAACATTCGTACAACGTCTTTAAATAGTTAAAAAGAAGTCACATCTTGTATAAAATAAACAAATAAAAAAAATTAATTTTTTATAAAAGTTTTAAATATACTTCTATAAATGGTCTTTAAAATTCTAATATTTTTGCGGAATCGATTTTGTGGTTTTCTTTTTTGTGTAAAACTAATTATGTAAAATTATATACTTACGTCTAAATTCGAAATAAAAAAAATTGAACCACTAAATTTCCTATAACCCAATGTACTGATACATTTTGAAAAATAATACGAAGAAATGATTATATATTATACAAGAAATATTGAATCGATTTTTTTCAAAAATTTGTTTGTCGAGGAAAAATTGCTAGCACATAGATTTTATCAGTGATTTCGTGAATTTCAAAAAATGCCCTAACGATTCGGTAGAGAACAGTTGGCATCTCTACAAGGAGAAAAATTTAAGAAACGCCGAAGGAGGGACGGGACATGGGGCGCTAACTCCTCCCGCTTCTTGAATACGAGCGCGGAATTCCGGGCATTGGTCAGCTATGCATGGATGGCCTAGCGACCTCCAAAACAAACAGCGGCAGTATCGACATAAAGATAGCATTTCGGCGTATTGCCTTTCTTCTTTTAAACCAACGGTCCTAAAAAAAATAATAACAGTAATTTGGTGAAAATAAAATAGTTTCAAGTGCAAAAGTATATGTTGGTACTATAACTGGATCAACCTTTATATTTTTAAACAAGAATCGTAACTATGTGTGCAGGAAACTCTTGATATTTCTAACAGTATACTTGGAAGCAGAATGAATAGGGTATTCCACTTTGTTTGAAAAAATACTTCAAAGTGTTGATTTTACTAATAAAAAGCCACACAAAAATATATTTCGGCAAAATAAACACGCTTTCTTGCCATAAAATTAAATTAAGTTTTAAAGCTTTTTTAATCCCGCGAAAACACTGTCAGCCATTTTGGTGACGTGATATTGGTAAAAATAACAGTCGTGTATAGACGAGGAAATTTGGAGCAAAACCCAGGAAATTTGCGCAGACAAACGGATCGAGATGCGGTTTTTTGCATTCGAATCGTTAGCTCATTTAGAAACTTTGTTTGTATTTTGTTTTTCACATTTCACGAAAAATGCATTTGTGCATCGAAGAATGCATTCTTCAGCTGCATAATTTCAAGTGGTGGGAAAAAATTCGTATCTGCTACAAAAAACACCTGAACTGTACGAAATTTTGCACCCGGGGGTTGTTTAGGTCGCGAAATCTGAATATCATGTCCAAATTAGCCCCCTGTACACCCAATATGGGAATAACAATGATAACAAAACTCTTCAACACAATATACAATACGGGCATTATTCCAACCGACTGGCTGAGGTCAACTTTTGTTACAATCCCTAAGAAAAACAGAGCTACAAAATGTAGTGATTACCGTACCATCAGCTCGATGAGCCACCTCCTTAAAGTATTCTTGCGTATTATTCATTCGAGAATATATCAAAAATTAAAAGCGAGCATCGGCAGAACTCAGTTTGGATTTCGATCAGGATTGGGAACGCGTGAAGCGCTCTTTGGATAACAAGTACTAATACACCGGTGCCGAGACGTTGACTCTGACGTGTTCGTGTGCCTGGTGGATTTTGAAAAAGCCTTTGACAAAGTGCGACATGACAAACTTATGGAAATACTCAAAACAACTGGTATTGATGACAAAGATATCCGCTTGATAGGTTATTTATATTGGCACCAGTCTGCCAAAGTAAGAATTAACGGTCACCTGACGGATAATGTTAAAGTGAAGAAAGGTGTGAGACAGGGATGTATATTGTCTCCATTCCTTTTTAATTTATACTCTGAAGAATTATTTGGGCAGGCCCTAGGAGACATGGATTTGGGAGTTGTGATAAATGGACAAATTCTCAACATAAGATACTCGCACAGTCCATCGATGAACTACAGAGACTTATTGATAGGGTGACTGAAGCTTGCGAAGTATTTGGTTTGAAAATAAACACGGCAAAAACCAAATACATGCTAATAAGCAAAGGAGTTCATAATCAAGTTGCTAGTGTCTACGTCAACGGAACACAATAAGACAGAGTCTCAAGTGAGAGCTACCTTGGTTGCAGGATAAACGAGGACTGGAATCCATCAGTTGAAATCAAAATACGTATTGAATGTTCCCGGGCAACATTTTTTCGCATGAAAAAACTTTTTACCAGTCATCTATCGATTGCCCTGCGAATGAGGATGATTAGAGCATATTTCTTTCCAGTTCTTTTGTATGGAGTCGAGAGCTGGACACTAACAGAAGCCACGCTCAAAAGTCTACAAGCTTTCGAGATGTGGTTGTACAGGAGGATGCTAAGAGTAACTTGGGTGGAAAGATCACAAACGAGGAGGTGCTTGGAAGAATGCATAAAGATACAGAAGTGGACAATATTGTAAAACAACGAAAACTTGAATATTTTGGACATATCATGAGCACCCAGAAAGGTATGACATTCTACATCTTACAAAACAGGGTAAGATTAATAGTAAGAGACGCCCGGGCAGACGAAGAACTTCCTTGCTCAAAAATCTCAGACAGTGGTTTGGTCTCACCACTATACAACTTTTCTGAGCGGCTACAAACAAAATAATGATTGCAAACATGATAGCCAGAGTAATCGCCAACGATCGTTAAACAGTCATGGCACTTAGAAAAAATAGAAGACACCTGGATGTCAGGACAGAATTAGGAACGTCATCCCCTGGAGTTTCTGCTTAACTTGTGATAAATCAAGATAAACTCGTGCCACTAGGGTTTTGAGGCCGCCCGTCACGAATTTGACAACGGCGACCCACCCCGGAGGACCTGATAAACCGGACGACCTGACTAGTAACGTCATCCCCTGGAGTTTTGATGGAACAACTTACAGAGTCGTTGGATACTAGCTGTCCGGGGGTTTTTCGGGTCGCTCAATAACGGTTTGATTTAGGTATAGAAAGTTGTTAACAAAGCTGAAAGAGCAGTAAAAGTTCTGTCTAACAACGTTATAAAATACAGGGTGATCCATTTAAGAAAGTTGAAAAATCTTTAAATATGCGTTTTGAATCACCCTGTACAATAATAATACAGGGTGCCAAATCAGACACTTTTTCGTAATAAAAATGGTCAAATCTCGTTAAAAACTCAGTGTAAGGTAGCACCCTATATTGGGAGAATCCCCAATAGTAGCTTTATCGAAATACGTAATAATATACAGGGTGTTTCATTTAAAATAAGCAAGTAGTAGTTAACTTACGGTGTAACCGGAAGTAGTTGGAGGCTTTAAATACTTTAGAT
The DNA here is from genome assembly GCA_950111635.1 of Agelastica alni. Taxonomy (NCBI): domain Eukaryota; kingdom Metazoa; phylum Arthropoda; class Insecta; order Coleoptera; family Chrysomelidae; genus Agelastica; species Agelastica alni. Next base: position 64,703,681 of record OX467710.1, read on the forward strand.
AAATTCGGCATATCCTCAAATTTTCAGATTTTAATTTTGTCAAGTTTCTCTATAACGTCTAATTGGAACTCTTAAAGAATCACACTGTAACTCTTTTACTATCAAAAATTGTCAATTTAAAAACTCCATGCATATACACATGGGTGCTTGCAAGAAATTGCAACAGTGAAAATGTATAGTCTTTTACGGATTTAATACAATCTTTCAAATTCTCTTAGTTAATACACAGTCATAAACTCGCTTAAAAAAACGCGTTTTGTTAAACCTTTTAACTTACTTTTTTAAGGAGTGATAAACCTCTTTCCAGTCAATATTGTTATTGTCTTTGGGTAAAGCTAGATCAATTTGTTGAGGTACAAAGTGAAATTTTGTTAGTTCCCGCCAAATTCTTTGTTCGTTGACTATAGCTGCCATTTTTTCACACGATTCTGCGCTTGAAAGTAAATCTTTGTGGTCTGATAGCCTAAAAATGTATACAAAACTTAATAGGGCGACATCTATTATTGATTGTATGAACTTCTCGAGGTGTGAACAACAAGCCGACCCCCATTTGTTTATATGGGTAAAAAGTGATATTTATATATTATTTTGAGCAAATTTAAGCATTGACAGTGTTATATTTGAACGATATTTTGTGAATAATTGGTGTTAATAAACCACAAAATCACAAAATGCAAAGAATTGAAAAAGGTGATATGGAGCAAAAATCGCTAAAAACATGCTTATATCTTTGCATAAATTTCTTTCAAATTTTAAGGCAGCCCAGAAATGAAAGATCTTAAAGATAGGATACCAATCTTAAAATTTATGTTTGTTTGCAGCAAGCACTTTGTGAAAGATGATTTTTTCAGTGGGAAGTTTGATATCCTCCTGAACCTGCTTTACAGGAACATTTAGAAACCCATGTCTCATCGACCTTAATAGTGATTTCATGAGGGGATTGCAGAATTGTAGAGGATCTCATGCATAAACTGTGATTTTTTTCATTAAGACCGTCAGTTCAACATAAAATAATGTGGCCAGCCTATAAAACCTCTTCAGCTTTCTTAATTGGTCGAACACGTTTACCCACATAATACAATATGAACAATGGTACATGGACACACCTGGTCTTTACTGGCATTTAACAAGAATCCAGCGACAATAAAACTAAAACGTCGAAAACAAACCTTAAATCCAGCTTTAATCCAATAGTTTAACACAAAAAATCAACTCAAATCTCTGAGATTACTAAAATTTTCTTAAATAAAAACTTTGGTTGAACAAGTGATCAAATGACAGAATATTTGTTGTTTACACCTCTATCCGATATTTTGTCATTGACAGCACCGTCTCGCCTAACGTGATTTTTCCCTATACTTAGATTACAAAAACAGACTGTAAAATATTCATTAAAATACTTTAGTATTTAGTTACCATTTTTAAATTTTAAAAAGAAAAGTAAAAAAGCTAGTAAAAAAATAACACCTTAAAATAATTTCTCTAATACATTCTTCTGGTAGTTGCATTAATTTTGGTTGTGTATTCGGATTTGGTTCGCAAATTTGCATTTTGGCTGCCATGTTAAAAATTCTTTCTATTTTAGTTGTATGCTGATGCCAGAGTAATTGAGAACCCAAAGGACCTGAAAAAAAGTTAACAAAATTATTTTATTTATTATTATTTTATTTTTTTGTTATTATTCTTCATAAAAAATTCTACATTCTACCTAAATAGCAATCATCAGATTTTCCAGTGATATGCAACATCAGTCGAAAAGTGTGAATTTTACCAAACTTTTTTCTTATAAACAGTTATTTTTTAATTCAATTGAACAATCTTTACTTTTCTTGATTTATGAGTTGCAGTATTTTTATGATGCATTAAAATAACTGTTACATTATAAAATAAGGTTAAGATTTTTGCCGTATCGTCAGCGAATGTGACTATGTAGGTGTCTTCTGTCGTTGAAATGTCCGCTGTGTATATCAGATACAGGTATGGCCCTAGTACACTGCCTTGGTGTATTTCGGAATTTATAAAGTTGTATTTTTGGAAGTCTTTTTAAATTTAAACAAGTCCTTGATTCCGTACTTTGCCAAATGCCTGTTATATATTCAGGAAGACATACACACATTTTCTGTGGCATTGTTGTATGATCTCTCTGAAGCTGAATTGGTGCGATAGTATAAGATCTTGTGGATTTGTTTCTTTTATTCTTTTTAACAGCAATTTTTTCGAATAATTTTAACAGTATATGCAGAAGACTTAAAGGTCGATATGATTAAAAAAGGAAAAATTGTCAAATTTGGTTTGAAAAAGAGATACCTGTTCATTAGAAATTAGTTACAATTCTTAAAAAAATTTCCTTGTAAAAGTTTTATATATTTTCAAAAATTGCACTTTAGGTTCGACTCCATGCAGACCTTCTTATAAAGAATAACTTTTTTTGCAAAATGAATAATAAAAAAGTTTTCCATAATATGCTGCTAACTGTATATACAATGGACTGTCTCAAAAAGCCACCTAAATTTCTTTCAAAATGTATATTGAAAATATTCAAATGACGAAAAAAAAAATTAAAAAGTGCATAATCTTTTATTCAAATTTGATGGTCAAATCAAAATCGGCCGATTATCATAATAATATGGATACAGAGATGTTTGAAAAATGGTTAAAAAAAAAAAAATTTCATTTTCACAGTATTGCTCTAAGCAAGAATTATTATCAATAGCTAAACGAACGAAAGAGAAAATTTACAAAGTGGATCAAGTTATACTCAGTTATGGACATCGTGTGCTAAGACTTCCGCCTTATCATTGCCAATTTAATCCCATTGAGTATATTAGGGGAATATGCAAAACTTATTATAACAATCACATTGGATCTAATGGTTACAGCGATTTTCAAATTTTTTTCAAAAAATTACTTGGGTTTTAACGTGCCTTTTTCAAATATGCCTTTATTTTTTGGAAAAAAAAAGTCACAGGAAGCTAAATCATTGTCCTGAGAAAGAATTGATTTTTTCTGTCAAATCGAGTCACACGTTCTCGAAATCCTTCCCAAACTTCCAAGATTGACATTCTGATTCTCCATTTGAAGTTAATTATGTCCCTTATGTCGAAAAAAGATAAGCATCGTTTTTATTTTAGATTTGCATATTATGGATTTTTTCATTCTGGATGATGATAGTGTTTTCCAATGCATATATTGCTTCTTGGTTTCTGGATCGTAGTTAAACATCCAAGTTTCACTTGCTCATTTTTCAGTTAATCCGCATGAGGTTTTAACTTTTTAAGATTGTCATAGCTAATTTGTTGACTGGCGTCTTTTTAAAACCTTTTATTTAACTAGCAATGTATGTATGTTTGTCCGGGTGGAATCTTGCAACTCAAATTTGAAGCAGATATCTTCAACCGATTGAGCTGAAATTTTGTATACATGTTTAGTTTGGATGACAATGCATGGTTAGCTGTGTGACGTCATTCTAAATCCAACATGGCGAAACACCCAAGATGGCGGACTAGTTATTTTTAATGCACTCCTACAATATGGGTATCAAATGAAAAGGCTTGCTGAGAATAACTCAAAAAATAAAGTGACGTCACTCTTAATCCAATATGGCGGACTTGAAAGATGCCGCAACAAGTTTTTTATGCTTTCCTTGAAATGTGGAGATATGTTAAAATTCGGAATTTGCAAAATCGGACCCATTACTATAAGTTCCTACTGGGAAGTTAAAAAGAAATTATTTAGACATGTATTATTGTTAGTTTAAAAATTGTAGGTTTAAAATAATTTCTAATTAAACTAACCTCCCCAACAAGCGTCTCTTTCAGCTGCTCTTAAAGCTCTTAGATTGTTAATTAATTGCCTAAAACCTCTGGGATTATGTTGATTTGCTGTGGCGTGACAAGCAACTTCTTCAAGCATGGCGAGTAAAACTTTTTGGGAACATCCCGACAATGCTGTCATCTGCTGGCCGATCAAAAGTTCGAGCAATGCGCAAATGTAGTTAAATCTACGGACGTCTCGAACTGCACTTCTGAAATCTAATCGTTTTACAGCTTCGTCTAATTCATTAAAACCAGCTATCTGAAATTAAAAATGCGTTTAATGTTTCAGAAAAATCTGATGCTAAAAATCACTGGAATTACTTATCATGCACTACGTACATTTTAGTCGATATAAGTTTTCATGTAAACGAAATTTTGGGCTTTCCACATATTTTTTGAAAGCTCATTGCTCCACAAAAGGAATAATGTCAATTTATTGAAATTCTTTAATTCGATTACACTAACATGACGTCGCGCCTAAACTGGCTATTAAATAACGAGACTGCTCGCGCAGAAGGCGGGGGGGGGGGAGGTTGGTAAACGAATGCAGCGTTGGATAGCTGGAAGTGTCTACTATTTCAGTACGAAAACACGTTTTTGTCGCTGTAGTAGTATTTTTTTATAGAGGTTAGAAACAAACGTGTTTTTTTCTCGTGCCGATAGCAATGTGTGACGAAAACTACGAGCAATGGATCAATGTGAAATTTCTCGTTAAATTAAAAAAAAAATCCGACTGAGTGCTGTAAGTTGTTGGAAGAGGCCCACGAAAATTCTCTATCTCGTGCGCGTGTTTTCGAATGGTATGAACGGTGTTCTGAAGGCCGAGAGAGCACCAAAGATGACCAACGTCCTGGTCGACATCAACGGCATCGTAATGACTGAATGGGTTCCAGCGAGTAAACCAAACTTACTATTTGAAAGTTATGGCAACACCGCGAGAGCGAGTTCGTAAGAAACGGTCGCAGTTGTGGAAAAACAAGTCGTGGATCTTGCACAAGGACAATGCGCCTGCCTATATCGCGCTGTCAGTGAAGCGTTATTTAGCCGCTAGAGACACTTCAGTGCTCGCGCCTTTCTCGCCTGATTTAGCAGCCTGTGACTTTTTCCCAGAATTGAAAAGGCTTGTACCAACTTTGTAAAAATGGAAAAAGTACTATTTAGCAAAGATTTGACGTTAGGCCTGAAACTGCGTTTGGCAAAATGTTATGTACTTAGTGTACACCGCGAGAGTGAGTTGTGGAAAAACAAGTCGTGGATGTTGCACTAGGACAACGCACCTGCCCATAACGCGCTGTCCGTGTAGCGTTATTTAGCCGCTAGTGACATTCCAGTATTCGACACGCGCCTTACTCGCCTGTGACTTTTTCCCGTTTCCGAAGATCAAGTCTGCCTTAAAAGGAACCCGGTTTGAGTCGATGGAAAAGGTGAAGCGAAAATCGACGTAGCTCCTAAACGCTCTTACAAAACAAGACTTCCAGCATTGCTTTGACCAATGGAAAAAACGAATGCAACAGTGTGTGGTGAGAGGAAGGGAGCATTTGATTGCAAAATAATTTTTAAAATAAAACTCTTTTTTATAAGCAGTCTTATTATTTAATAGCCAAACCTCGTATAATGGACACGCCGCAATATAGTAAAGTGGATCCAAGTTTCAGAATAATGTACTGACAAAAAATTGTGGAAAGCCAGTGTAAGATATTTATTATACCAGAAAATCATAAATTTGAAAATTGGGTGTAGGCTCGTTATCAGAAATTAAAATCAGGCAGTCTTTTCAAGAATGATAATTTTAATTGTATCTTCCCCACTTAACCTTACGTTTCAATTAAAAAACAGGGCGATCATAAAAAGCAATTTTATTAAATATGACTTTGAATAAATTATTATTTGGCTCGAAGGACCATGTATAAATTGTAATTGTTAATTGTAAAATTATTTTAATAATTGTTTATGTATATATTTAAAGAAAAATTATTCGAAACCGGTACAGTTAATTCCGAGATATTTAGTTAATTTTTTTTTGTAAGTTTTGTTTAAGTATTTTTTTTAAGTGACCTTCTTAATACCGAAATACCAAACTAAATACCGAAGTACCAAACTAAGTACCGACGTAATTAAGTACTGACGTAACTAAATACCAGATTGAGTAACTAAGTTCCAGACTAGGTAACCAGATCAAATTAAGAACTGATGTATCTACCCAGAATATTACTAAGTATAAGTTAAGTCTCCGGATTGTTAATAAGGACATGGATTAATACACGGAACATTCGTAAGTACCTAGATCAGTGAGTTTGTCATTTTCTTTTATTTTCGCACCGGATGCCGCACGAAGCTCGTTGAGTTTTGTTACAGAAGGATTTGAACATTTTCAGTAGTTTTTTAATTAAATTCTCTTATTTTTTTCTCATTTTGTTTTATACACGTTTGTTTCAAATTCTTTTTCTCTTCTAGGAATTGTACGTAGCCGTTTTTTATTTTTTTTTCTTCTTCTTCCTTCTTTAATGTAAGCAAATTGCTTGTTTTTCTTCGTATCCTCTGCCGTTCAATTGTTAGAGAAGTTGTCGCTCTATCTCTTGCGGGGTCTTCCAACGCTTCGGCGCCCTAAGGGCGATTTGTCTCTAGTTAGTTTGACCATTCATCCGATTCGTCATTCATCCGATCTATGTGTTCGCTCCACTCTCTCTTTCTTTACAGTATCCATTCATTTATATTGTCTATTTTACATGTTCTTCTAATGTCCTCGATTCTCTTCCTGTCAAAGTGTTTTTCCAGCGATTCTGCGCATTATTTTCATTTCGGTGGTTTCTAATATTCTCTTTGTGTTCGATGTATCTGGTCTAATTTCCGCTGTGTATGTTAATATAGGTTGGATGGCCGCCTTGTAGATTCGGGATTTGGTCTCGATTCCGATATATTTGTTTCGGAGGATTGTATTGTTCAGGTAAGCTGAGGTTCGTGCTGCTTTTGCCGCTTGGTTTCTTACCTCCGCTTCGATGTCACCGTATTATGACATTTCTATGCCTAGGTATTTAAATTTCATCTCCCATTGTATAATTTTATCATCCACAACCAGTTTGCATCTGATAAGTGTTTTTGAGGTGGTCATGCATTTCGTTTTTGCTGCAGATATCTTCATTTATAGACTTTTTGCCGTTGTGCTGAATTTGAATAGTAATTTCTGTAGGTCATCTTCGTTTTCTGCAATCAGAACAGCATCATCGGCATAGCATAGGATTTTGACGTCTTTGCTCCACATTTTATACCCTTTCAGGTTACGAGTGCTTTTTATTATTTCGTCCATAACGATATTGAACAATACGGGGCTAAGAGAATCTCCTTATCGAATACCACTATTTACAGGAATTTCTTCGGTAGTTGTGCCATTAATTTTGGCTTGTATTTTGTTTCTCTGGTTTTTATGATGTTATATGAGATTTGCCTGTTGTATATACGGTGTACCACGTCCTCCTGTTGTATTCAGTCAAACGCCCTTTCCAGGTCTATAAAACACATGAGGGCTGGTTTGTTATACTTGATGGATTTTTTATTTGTCACAGGACAAATACCGCATTTGAACAAGATCCTCCTGATCTGAATTCTTGTTGTTCATCGCCCAATGTGGTGAGTTCATTTATTTTATTTGTTATAATCGTTGTTACTAGCTTTAAGGTTGTATTTAGAAGGTTTACGCCTCGGTAGTTTGCGAGTATCTTTTTGTCTCTTTTTTTAAACTGTAAGATTGTGGTGCTTAGGCGCCATTTGTCCGGAATTTTTTTATGTAAAAGGATTTTGCGAATTATGGCTGTTAGCTGCTATTTCAGGCTTCTCCCGCCGTACTTAAGAATTTCATTTGGAATACCGTCTGGGCCTAGACTTTTTTTATCTAATAAATTTGTTACTTTGTTTTATACCAGTTTTTTAATTATTTTTAGAAATAAAAAAAACCAGCGATATCGAAGCCGGTCAAACACGGTGCTCATTAGCAAGTATTAAATTAAGCAAATACAGTTAAATTTGTTTAAAGTGACATTTATTCTTTTATTTTAGTGATTTTTAGAAAAATTACCTGGCGCCCTATCGTGGTTTAGTTTTGTTGTTTATGTAATAAGTTTTAGCTTAGGACATTTTAGTTTATTCAAAAAAAAGAATAGATATTATTATTATTATTATTAATCCGGTTTATAGCGTCTTTCGCCTTCCGGTTCCCAGTTGCCAGCCTCTTCGGTCTGTCCAATCTCCTGGGGCTAGATTTCTTTCGGACATCGCTTTCTGAATGCCCCCTATCCATGTTGGTTTTGGTCTACCTCTTTTCCTTCGTTCTGTTGGGGTCCATTTAAGCACTAGTTTGGGTAGCCTTTCATCTGTCATACGTTCAACATGGCCGTACCATATAAGTTGTCTTCTTTGGATTTCATCTATTATAGTTGTGTCGTTCTTTACAATTTGTCGAATTCGGTCATTTGTAACCCTATCGAGACGTGATATGCCAGCAGATCTTCGCCAGAAATCCATCTCCAGGGCTAGCAATCGGCGTTCTAATGTTTTATTAAGTTGCCACGTTTCACAGCCATATAGAACAGTACTTTGAAAGATAGTATTATATATCATATGTTTTTTTTCCCTAGATATATTTTTTGCCCACAACAGCGGTTTAGGCATCCTATAACTTTCTTTCCTTTTAATATCCGTTGTTCTATTTCCTCCTCAGTACGACCTTTACATGTGATTTTTGTACCCAAATAGGTGTATTCCTTACATATTCCTATTTTTACATTGTCTAGATCCAGATCTGTTGTTTCTGCCCCAATACACAAATATTTTGTCTTGCTCATACTAACCGTTAATCCCCCTTCTTCGTATTCTCTAAGAAGTCGTTTTCCCATAAACTCCAGGTCTTCTTTATCTTGGGCCGCGACGACCTGATCATCCGCGAAGTGCAGATTATACAGAGTAGTGTAATCATTTAACTGTATCCCCATTCCATGGCACGCTCGTCTCCACTTCTTTAACACTTCGTTTAAATATATTTTAAATAGTGTGGGGGATAAACTACAACCTTGTCTTAGACCCTTAGTGACGGTGAAACTTTCAGATAGATTATTTCCTAACTTAATTTTGGATGTTAATTGCTGATATAACTGTTTAATAGCTATTATTACAGTGTTATTGATCGTTGATTACTCTAAGACTTGCCACAGTTTTGTTATCGGGACTGTATCGTACGCTTTTGTAAGGTCTACAAAAAGTAAATGGACTTCCCTATTAGTTGCCACTCTTTTCTCACTCATTTGAACAATGCTAAAAATATGGTCCATGCATGAGCGGCCGGCCCGAAACCCTGCTTGTTGTTCGATTTCGTTTGCTTCGTATTCTTGTTCTAGTAAGTTTTTTAAGATTCTCCCATATAGTCGGCTTAGGGTGCTTGCTACCGAGATACATCTGTAGTTAGAACAGTCATCCTTTCTGCCTTTTTTGTGGATTGGTGTTATCCAGGCTTCTCTCCAGCTTAACGGAATTGGTTCCCCATTTAAATATCGTGTAAAGAGTTCTTTGAGGAATAGAATTAACGTCCGTGTTCCATTTTTCAATAGCTCTGCAGGTATGTTCTCTGGTCCACTAGCTTTTTTATTCTTCATGGAGGTTACGGCTTTCTGTATCATATTTTCATTTAAATGAATGTAGTGACCCTGGACTTGGTAAAATTTTGGAGAAGTAGTTAAATATTGTTCTCTGTTCTCTTTAAGTTCTTTGGAATAGTGTTCTTTCCATTTATCTATGTGAATTAGATGAATATTAGTTTTATTAACTGAATTAGTTTTTAGCGATCTGATTAGTTTCTACGCTTCGGAAGATTTAGTCCCACCAAGGTAAGAGTTGACTTCCCTACATTTTGTTTCCCATGTCTCGTTCTTGTTGCCTTGTGTCATTCGTTTAAATAATGCCTGTTCTCTCTTGTAGTTAATTTTATCATTAATATCTTTAGTAGTCAGCCATTTCTTGTACGCCGTTTGTTTTTTGTTCTTCTGACTCTCTAAGCTATTATTCCATGTGATGTTTTTGTTATGTTTGGGTGTTGTTTCCTCTATTCCGAGAGCTTTTTGTGCTGCAGAGTGTAAGGCTTCTATATGTTCGTACAGATGATCATTATCTAGCGTCAAATATTCCGGTTTTAGCTTCTGATTTAGTCTGTTTTGATAGAGAGTTTTTGTACTGTATTCATGGAGCCCATTTAGATTATATTTAATGTGGTCAGGATTGTCTTTTATGTCCGTTGTACGTTTGTTATAGATAGATCCGTGATAAAATAAAAATGACTATTTCATTCAGTAGTTAGAGTAATAAAAAAGATATCTTTTTTGGTTCATTCGACATCAGGGACTATGACGACACAGTGCGCATGTGTGACGTGTGACTAATAAGAGGTCATTTGTGTCTAACCAACTTTTCGAGCGATAAAAGAAGACGAACGGTGGGACTTAAAAATACAGTCCATTTAGCTTCTCTCTTGTTCAATATTTGCCCAATTTTAATTTCTGGAAACAGGCCTAAAACCAATTTTACCGGAAATATAGCAACATTTTTGTTTTGGATTTTTACATTAGGTAGACCTTCTGTTGCGATTTGTAGTCAAAACATGCTCATATTCGAACGTTCGAGGCTCGACATTGGACGCTCGAAGGTTCAATCAACGGCTTTACGATGGGTCGAAACATCAAACGTCCAAAGTTGATAATAATAATAATAAACTAGAATGATAAAGTATTAAAACGGTTTAAACTTAATAAATTTCAATTATAAAGATGATACTTACTTCTTTAGTACATTTTATTGTTATGTGACAGTGAGGTTGAACAGCAGTATCGGTATATCCTTCATCTTCGGAACTATCGTTTCTTGATTCCCTTTAAATAAACAATATTTTAATTTAGATGTCCAACAACCCAAATTTTTAATTTATTTTATTTTCATTCTTTCCCATTATAAATGCCGAACACCCTATATTCCATGCATTTTCCAATTCGAGATCGTCACTTTCCTTCTTTCTTACAATTTTATTACAATAATAATTCTTTTAATAAAAATTGGAAGTAAAGTTTTTTTGATTCAAAGGAATAATGTGTATTTTATTATATTAACAAAATAACCAGAGATAAGATACCCACTAAGATACACTTTGGCCATAACTGGTTTTAGGTCATTGGTTAGTCGGTCAGTAGTCTAAAGATTGCAGAATTTATAATTCGCAGATACATTTAGCGTGAAGTTGGGTCAAAGGTAATAAACTGGTTTTGTGCTTTTGTACTTCCTCGGGCAAAACTGGATCTTTGCGAATATTGAATACGGCGTTCTCCACAATTTCATTTTGAGGATGACATATTTTTTCAGTCCTCGAAATTCAAAACTGATTAGTTGAGATAAATGTATACCTATTAAATTATGATGCTTTTACTAAAAAAAATAGAGAATTCGAATGATATGGGTCGAAAAATGCTTCCCAAGGGAGCTACAACCCTCTGAATGTGTAACCCTGAAGATGGTGTTAATTCAATATCTCCGAAACACTGCAAGACAGAAAAAAAAAATTTGGAGTTGATTAATCTTATTACGATAAATTAAATGTTTTAAAATTTCAAAATAAATTCCATTATGAGGTTAGTTGAAAGGGAAGGGGGTACATTTGAAACTACCCCAACTTTTTTTCATGTATCTATCTTGGGGTTTTGATAACAGAATATCAAATTCTGCAGTTTTTTACGCAAAAAAGGTACTCTTGTTGACTAGGACGCACCGTTTTTATGTGAAATCGATTTGACAATTATCTCATACGCCTAGAAACCATTAAAAAAAGCTTGATGAAATCATAAAATCAAACGAAATTGAAATAAAAAGAACTTTGATATCAAACAAAAATATTCGTTTGACAATTTATTTCACCTCAGCAATCGTTGAGTATTATTTTTTTTTCATTCAATATAGATTTTCTTGATGATTTTATCAAGCAATTTTATGGTGTTTTGGCGTGTAAGGTGATTTTGAAATCGATTTTACTCTACAATAGAACTTTAACCTATATCTATCAAAAACCACTCAAACCACTGTCAAATTTTGCAGCAAAAACCCAACCTAACCCCAACTTCAGGTGGGAAAACCAATCAGCGTCAGAGATCTCAAAGATATCAGCGACATCTGAATTCCAGATCTGGAACCTCAAAAAAAGTATTGCCAATTTTAGTACGGGGAAAGTATATCTATAGTGGGTAGATTATCTCTGACATAACCCACCAACTAACCTATTGACATTTTAACCTTCATTTTCCCGCGCTGTCATTCTGACGCCAAGTGTGATTGCATTTGCTGTAATCTATGTGTTTACTAACGGAAGTCGACAATTTAGTGAAAATTATGATATTCAAACGTTATTAAATTCAATATTTTATATTGGAAGGAATTCATGTACTCTCAAGATTGACACTACAAGGACCAATCTCCATCGATAATCCTTCTTTTACAGTGCTGCTACGGAATGGAACAAGCTTCCAAAATCAGTTTTTCCAGAGAACTATGACCTGCAACTTTTCAAAAATCGGGTCCACAATCATTTCCTTTCCATAATCCCTTCCCCTTTTAAAAGTCGCAGTGCGGGCCGTCCTCAGCCCACACGATAGGTCTACCCTTTTGCGACTATTTTAAGTAAAAAAAAATTCAGATATATTTCTACCATTGTCCTCAATTTTTGTTTATCTGGCTGCTACTCCAAGTAGTCGAACCATCGTACATACAATTACTAGGAGTTATGAAATATTTCTCAAAAAAAATGTTTGGAACAAACTCTCATATTTTTGGTAACTCTCTTTCCTATATTTAGTTTGATCTCTCACAGTTTCTTTCTATCAACCATAGTCACCATTTCCGATTCTCTAATATGCTTAATTCTTTGACCCTCATTTGGGAAATAATGAAAAGTCAAATTGGGGTTTTTTTTACAGGTACACAACAATTTGCTCTGCTGATCATTTTCACTATTAACAAATTATTAGTCACTATTAAACAACTATAATCTTCGCACAAATGCGAGCTTCAGGGTATATAAACACAAAGCAATTATACTTGCTGGTCACGTGATATTGACGCGAGTTTATTCCGCCAGATAGCGTATTGCTTCCTGCAGTACGACGAGTCAATTAAAAAAATATATTTTTTGTTTTTTAAATCCCAAAAATACTCCCATTCAAACATGTCAAAAGAAGACCGGGACCTTACGCCTCATGTGCTTTGGCACTGAAGGTTAAAATGGTTACAGCGTTGTCAATCATTCTACATGAATTTCTTAACTTTTTACTTAGATATTAGATCTTAGCCATATCTCAGTTATTCACAAATTAGTGTTATTTGAAATGAAATGAACATATGTGGAACTTACGATATGAACTCGTAGTTTCAAAATGTTTATGGATTTAAAGGTTTGCTTTTGAAAAATCGAAGTGATATTTACTTAGTATTCCCGGGAAATATTAAGAACGGCAACAATGAAATGCGCAATTAATAGCACTTGTGACGTAAGCATTAGGTCCCAAAACAAGAAGGAAAATAATCAATTGCACCAACTGACCGGAGAGGTAATGCACCGTCAGCCAATAGGACACCAACTGAAAAAGTAAATGATGTAAAGTCGTTTATTGGTTTCCCTGCGTACTAAAGCCATTATGCACTACATAATTATAGTAGAAAATATCTTGCACCTGAATTGTCAATCGTCTGATACGTGTAGGACATTTGATACGTTTTTATCAAAATTCGTGCTACACAAGTTGAACACACTTCTTGCAGAAAAATAACTCCATTTGAGGAAAGCAGACGCTGCTAGATCATGACAAAAATCAGATGATACTAATGGAAAGACTGACAATAATGTTACAGTTATTGCTTTTGATCTAATAAAAACGCTACCTACACCGAGACTTACAACAAGAGTTGCTTACTACAAGAGGCAGTTGTGGACTTATTTATTGAGAATTGATAATTTGGCAACGGATAATGTGATAATGTTCTTTTGGGATGAATCTACTGCCTCTCGCGGATCACAGGAGGTTGGCACATGCATTTTATAGTACATAAAACACTTTGCAACCACTACCAAACTCATAATGTACTGACACCAATGTAGTGGTCAAAATAGAAATATCAAATTATCCGTATTATTCCAGTACATTGTGTCACATCCTAATAACACAGTAACCGAAATTGATCACAAATTTATGGTTAGTGGACATTCGTGTTTACCATGTGATCAGGAGTTTGGCTTGGTAGAGAAACAGAAGCAATTTTTCAAAGATATTTTCATTCCTGATAACTGGGGTAATGTTGTGGTAGCTGCTAGATAAAAAATCCTTCTACAATCATTAAAATAAAACCAAAACACTTTTTTTCGACCAAGACACAGGAAACAAACGTGATTAATCGAAAAGTGTCCAATGATAACTCACAAGTACAACGGCTTAGATTTACACAATTTAATATAAATATTCGAATAATATAGACGTCCGTTTCTCGAAGGTAAATTTAAAAAAGAGAACATTTATTAATACACCCAACCTTAATGTATTACACCCCAATGGCAGGTCGAATACTTAACAGAAAAAAAAGATCTACTTGACCTATTAAACTATGTTTCACCGTTGTGCCATAATTTTTTTAATAATTTGCGGGTAAATAAATGAGATAATCCATGACGGACAATATGGATTTCGACAACTTCGGTCTACTGGAGATTTGCTAGCTTATGTCACTCACCTCTGGACAAACACTATGGAAAAGTTTGGTGAATCCCGTGCAATAGCCTTGGATATATCTAAAGCCTTTGACCGCGTTTGGCACCAGACATTTTTAAGTAAATTATCTGCATACGGTCTCCCAACCAAACTGTGCCAATGGCTCTTGAGCTTCATGCAAGATCGCTCCTTATATGTGGCAGTTGACGGTATTTCTTCTGATGCGTTTAAAACTAATGCAGGGGTCCCCCAGGGTTCCATCCTGTCCCCCACCTCATTTCTTTTACACATCAACGACCTCTTGAAAACCACCACAAACCCCATTTACAGTTTCGCAGACGATAGCACACTTGTCTCAACTTTCACATCCTATCGATCACTTTCGGTGAATGATACAAATAGACTCAGGCAGGAACAGGTTGATTCCATCAATAGAGATCTTAAAGCAATCGTCGAGTGGGGAGCCAACAATCTTGTTCAGTTCAACGCCCAAAAAACACAAAGTGCCACGTTTTTCAGAAAGTGAATTCCTCAAATCATCTCATCACAATGTCCGGAAATACCCTTGAACCAAGTCCCTCCATCTCGATTTTGGAAGTCACGGTGTCCAATAATATGTCTTGGCATGACCATGTTGCTAACATCGCAAAGTCGGCAAGCCAGAGGCTAGGTTTTCTGTGGAAAGCCAGAAAGTTTTTTACTCCTGATCAACTGTTGACGACGTACAAGGCTCAAATCCGACCTCTACTGTAGTATTGCTCGCACATTTGGGGTTCAGCACCAAGGCATTCTCTTCGACTTCTAGATTCCATTCAGAAAAGAGCCATTCGCTTGATAAACAGCTCAACTCTCACAGATACCCTTCACCCTCTAGAACATAGAAGAAGAGTTGCAGACCAGTCATTGCTCTACAGATATTTCCATGGCAGATGCTCCAGAGAAATAAAAACTCTTGTACCACGATTGGCCACATTCGGCCGAAGAACTCGGCACGCTGATCAGTCTCACCCATTTACTCTCAAGATTGACACTACAAGGACCAATCTTCATCAAGAATCCTTCTTTTACAGGGCTGCTACGGAATGGAATAAGCTTCCAAAATCAGTTTTTCCAGAGAACTATGACCTGCAACTTTTTAAAAAGCGTGTCCACAATCATCTCCTTTCTATAATCCCTTTCCCTTCTAATAGTCGCGTCGCGGCCCACACAATAGGTCTACCCTTTTTGCGACTATTTTCATAAAAAAATAATAATACATATGGTTATGTTGACGTCTAAGATAACACTTTGGAAGGATAGGTCTGAATCAACAAACGGACTGTCGGTTTTGCTGCGTGGAAGACGAAACTGTTGAAAATATACTATGTTCAAGCCCCGGCCTGGGAAGAATAAGGTTCAACATATTTGGTTATACCAACCTAGAACCTACCGATTTTAAGAAAATCTCACCCCATACAGCCATGAACTTCGTGAGAAGGGCTGGATTGTGTGGTAAACTATAACCTCTAGTGGTGAGCCACAATAGACCTACTAAAGGTCGCAGTGGACGGGCCACCAACGCCCCACTCACATATCTAACCTAACCATGTTGAAAACTTAGATGATTCAGACGCCGAATAAAGCTTTTTTATTAGTGTGTGATGTGTTTGATTACTAACATATTCAAAATGTTACTTTATTTGGTACAAAAGTTAGCTAACCAACACTAAATACAAAAATATTTAACCCTGTAGCGGTCGCGCCTAGTCTGACAGACCCTTCATCTATACTTTTTTCCATAATTTAAACATCTGCGGAATTAGACCGTTGCTGTTCATAGTACCTTTCTAAAACAATATTATCTATAGCCCTGATCAATAGCAACGAGATTGAACCACTGGCCTTTAAGATAAGGGGGGTAGGGGCCTGGCAGACTACGCGCGACCGATAGTGTAAGTATACAAGTTCAGTATTTAGAAGGCAAGGTGCTTGTTTTTAAATTGTGTGACGTTGAAATTATTTTCTAGTAAGTAAAAATGGATTATAAAAAAGAGTGCGAAGTAGAAAGTTATGTACAATATGAAGATGAGTCGTAGAATGAAGAAGATGAAATTGAAGTATGTAAAGACGACTCTGATTCGGAACAAGAAGGTGATTCTAGTAGCGATGAAATAGAAATACACGAAAAAAAAATTAAAAGTTCTTATTATACCAGCCGAAGTACGCCAACAAAGTGAAGAGATAGCAGGTACTTCTACTGATCTACCTAGAGGAGATCCCGATCGACCTAACCAGAGACAATGATGTTACCTTTGTAAAAGACAGAGCAAAACAAGATTTTATTGTGAAACTTGCAAAAAATTCATTTGTCTCAAACATTAGTTCTACGTCTGCAATAATTGTATATAATCAAATTTTAATACCAAGGAAGATAATAAATATTATATTTTAAGATTTAGTGTGTTGTATTTCTTTTATTCTTTTCAGTTTTAATAAAATATTTATTCCATTTTATGTAATAAAATACTCGATTATTTCCTTTTTCATAAAAAATAATGAAATCATAATAGTTTCTACAAACAAATTTGATTGAACAAAAATTAAATTTCAAAATCTTCTCAAAAAAGGCACCAAATAAATAATGGGCCCGACAGACTAGGCGCGACCACTCGAATAATTTTACGTGCGCGACCGCTGCAGGGTTAGTTTGTTTGAAAATTTGTTACATTAATTTTTGCATCAAAAGTATGTTTAGCCTTTAAGACTTTAATGAGTTTTGTTTTTTTATAAATAATTTTGAAAATTTTTTACTCAAGTTGATATCCAATAAAATCAGTCAATTTGTGGTCATCTGATCGAACACAACCAATCAAAACAAAATTATACTAAAAAGAGCCCATGGGTTCTTTTCACTAAATCATGTCATGTTGCTATGGATACATACCTACATTTCCTTTCAATTTTGATTTTGACATTTCAAATATTTCAATATGTCACGATCAGCAAAAAATTTTCTATCCGAATAACCCTCGAACATTGATGAATGCTAAAAATTTTTATAACATCTATCTCAAGCTTGTTGCTTATAGGCAACAGACCTCCGCCTACGGCGTCGGTCTGTTTCCAAGCAACAAGCTTTCGAAATCTGTTATAAAATTGTTTCGACAATTATCAATGTCCTTGGGTTATCACTACTGATATGAGCATCAACTCTGCGCGTTTCGTAGTTAAGCAAGGATTTCCCAAATATAATATTTTGGACTTAGTCCACTTTTGCTCTTATTGCCTCATACATCCAATGGAAATTTAATTCGATCGAAATAACTAAGACGTCAATGAATATAAACATTACCATAGAAACCTGCATTCAGATTTGTCAATATACACGAAGTAAACTTTTACATTTATTCACTTTTGTGACATTTTTTAATCGAATACAAACCAAACGCAAAGAAAATGTCTGTAATATTATTAACGAGCCATAACGAAAATATCTACAGTATTTCTAAACCTCCTAGCGAACCGAAAAAACCACCTTACAAATCGAAATTAGCCGATGGTACGGATGAAAGACGCACTGCTCAAACAGCCTTCGTTGAAAAAAAAGAACATGCCACTATGGGAGTGCCTGAAGTCGATCCCCCCGATCCCCATAATTACCTCAGAAAACACACAGGTAAATTAGTACATCAATAGTAACTCGTAACCATGCAGCTGAAGTTCCGACCGATCGGTTGAACGCGAGATGAAGTTCTCCAGCTGGAATTTCGAGAGGTTCCGATGCTCAGAAGGGTTGGAATCATTGAAATTATCAAATAAGGGTTACTCTAGAGGGTTATGAATTTTTTTTTAGGCGGTTAAACTGAATTTAGTAATTTTTACGAAGGCTTCAAATTCTCCAGCTGAAATTTCCAAAAAGAGGTTCCGAAGATCAGAAGGGTTGGAATCAATGAAATTATCAAATAAGGGTGACTCTTGTGAATTTTTTTTAGCGGATTAGACTGAATTTATAATTTTTACGAAGACTTGAAATTCTCCAGCTGGAATTTCCAGAGGTTCCGATGCTCAGAAGGGTTGGAATCAATTAAATTATGAGACGAGGGTTATTTGAATTTTTTTTTCGCTTGGTAGGTTCTTTTGATGAAATTTTACACGAAGTTTAATTTTTTTGTCTGGAACTTTTAGGAGATCCGATACTCAAAGGGTTTGAATTAATTTAATCGTGGCACTGGAGTTAGTTTTAATGATTGTTTATATTTTTGAGTGGGATAAGAGTTTTTTAAATTTTAATATATATAAACATAGATAAATATTTCTTTTCGCTATATATATTGGCGTTCAACTGACCGGTCGGAACTTCAGCTACATCTCTTAACCACCAAAACGTCAAAAAAATATAGTTATTTACTTCTAATTACAACATTTTAAAAAATATATAAAACTACTACTACTACTTGTCAAGCTAATCTCTTACAAGGTAGGCAGTTACAAATGGTATGACCTCTCACATTACATTCTTCGTTATTACAATTCTAGCTCTCATACATCAGCCCAAACAATTGACTATTCGAGCACTCAAAACATCAAAAAGTTTAGTCATCCGAGGTAAGACCTTGTTTTGGTACAAAACGATTTTTTTATTACATTAGTATAACATAAGAAATCGGCCAAACATGACAAGAAAGAAAATCCTACTGCAAAGAAATCAATCTTCCTAAAAGGAATAAACGAGTAACCAAATTCGTCTGACTATTCCTAACTGTTTATGTGTGTGGAAGTTTAAATAAAGAGCAGCTGCATATATCTCCCATTAGGGTGGTCCTGAACAGCGGTTTTTTTTTTATTTCTATGCACCCTGGGGCTCAAACGCTTCTAAATAAATAAAAAAAAATCCCTAAAAATGTGAGCTCTTAATATTAACTCTAATCAAAGTTTTTTATGGAAATAACATGGAAAAACTTCTTTTGCTCTATAAAATTTTACAGCTTGGGAACAAATAAATTCACAATAATGAGTCGGATATTTTTGTAAAGAATTTAATGTTTTACAAAAAAGGTCTCTTATTGTTTTTCGCTTAATCTACTAGTTCAAAAGTTATTTGAGGACAAAGTTTCATCATCATCATCAATCAGCCAAGTTGTGTCCACTGTTGTACATAGGCCTCCCGTAGTCTAGTCTTATCGTGGTCTCGTCTCTAAGATCAACTTTGTCCATCGTCTTACTGTTGTTCATGCCACATGTCCAGCCCAGTTCCACTTTAACCTTGTTATGCGTTCCATAGCATCGGTCGCTCCAGACAGTTGGCAAAGCCGTCTGGTATTACAAACTCTATCTTTTAGGGATTTTCTCAGCATTGACCTTTCCATGGCTCTCTGTGCAACACGAATTTTGTTTACGATACTCTTTGTTAGTGTTAATGTTTCTGCTTCGTAAGTTAGCACAGGAAGAACACACTGGTTGAAGATGTTTGATTTTAGAATGTTGCTTAGTCTTCCAAAATCTGCCCAACCAAGGCCGGTTCTTTTCTCTAGTTCCCGGGTTTGGTTATCTCTGCCTATGAGAATTTCGTGCCCTAGATACTTATTAGTTCTACATGATTTTTACCCAGTAATATTCGTTCACTTACCACCAAGTTGGTCTTAAATTGAATATTGTTAATGTTAATCTTTAAGCCAACTGTTTTTGAGGTATTTTCTAGTCTGTTGAGCATTTCCCTTGCTTCGTCAAAGTTTAATTCATATAAAATCATGAATATTATCTATTTACAAAATGAACGGTTGTGTAATGAGATATATGACGTGTTTCACGTAGGTTATTTCATTTAAGATCAATTTAAGTAATTACATGTTAAAAACTCAATACGTAAAAATAATAAATAAATTAAGTGATGTTTTTGGTTAAGTCAATAATTTTAAATTTTCGCGGTTATTTAGGTTTTACCACTCATGCTATCTGTTATGATACTTGTCTTCTACAGCATTTTATTGCTTAAAAAGATTCATAAATCACCTAATCTCTTATCAAAAACATTAATCTGTGTGAGTTTTCTAATCAAATAAATATTTATCATGGCATCAAGAAAAACCGTCATTAAATATTAAAAAACAGATGGTAATTATATTGAAAAGTTATACGATTTGAAAATCCGTCTGAATGGTATGAAAATGAAAATTTCAAGAAAGGTTTGACATTAGTGGAAAGTTTGAAAGTGGTTAATGACGATCCGATCGTGCACTTAATTTTATTGAAGATTACCATGAGTAAAAATCAAGAGCAGCAGCAGTTTATATTCCAATTTTTATCAGAATAAAAAAAATATGCTGATACTCGGATTTTCAATTTCAATTATTGAAAATATGAAAATAAATTTATAAAATTAAATAAACTTAACTTTAAATAAAATTCTTATCGTATTTATAACAACACATATTGGTCACAATACTAAAAATTTATTATAATTATATACATTGATCTTAAATAAAATAACCTACAACATGTCATATATCTCATTACACAACCGTTCATTTTGTAAATATACTAAAATACTACTAAAATATTGCAGTGGAAAAAGATACAGGGCGTTAAATTTGAAATTTTGTTTTCAATGATAATTATTTTATGTATTATTTTAAATTTTTTTCCTGATGATGAAATTGACTGGTAGCTTTTTTTGACGAAACTTTTTAGTGATTTTAATTAGAAAATATGACGCAGACATATAATTTTTACGTAATATTGGTACTCCTGTTTAAACCCGATAATTTCATCCGTTTTCGAAAAAAACACAATTGAACCATTCAGAGTCTCAGAAGGGGATTTCAAATATTATTTAATTTATTAAGATTGTGCTTTGGACTGTCAGATAATTGTTACTGATAAATGTCATTTCTTGTGAAAGAAATATTGTTGCTGTGATATTATACTGTATTGTTGCATTTTGTTAATGGTATCATATTAGATTTTCGATTGAAATCCGTCGTCACAATCATTTTACGAATAAATAAATGCGGGATATGGTTTGTGTATACACTAAAGAAAATGTTTTCGGTAGCTCTGTAGCAAGAAGGTAAGGTTATATCTAGGCAGAAGGCAACAAAATTACAAA
This sequence comes from Agelastica alni, assembly GCA_950111635.1. Classification (NCBI taxonomy): domain Eukaryota; kingdom Metazoa; phylum Arthropoda; class Insecta; order Coleoptera; family Chrysomelidae; genus Agelastica; species Agelastica alni. The sequence goes on from OX467710.1 coordinate 64,725,352, forward strand.
ACTTTTGCAAATCTATTTCATCGTTTGGGTGAAACCGGGTCATTTCACAATAAAAATCAAGGTGGTCGTCCGAAACAAATCACACCTAATCAAGAAGATGAAATTTTGGTTCGATTAGATGAAAACCCTACAGTTAGTTTACGTCATCTGTCAACAGCAACAGGAGTAAGTCAGTCATCTATTATTAGACTTTTAAAAAAAGGTTGTACCCTTATCACTTTACTCCCGATCAAAATTTGCTTCCAAGAGATTTCCCACGACGATTACAGTTCTGCCAACGTATTCTCAACAAGCATAATGATGACCGAAATTTTATCAAGAATATTATGTTCATCGATGAAGCGACTTACCAGACGAGAAGTTTTTAATTGGCGAAACAGCCATGACTGGGTGTTTTTAATTTAATCTATGGTGTGGCATTATAGGCGACCAACTACAAGGGCCATATGTTCTGCCTCCAAATTTAAATCGAAATTCTTATTTATTTTTTTTTGCAAAATACTGTTAGGTATATTTTGGATAATCTGTCACTAGATGTAAGAAGGATAATGTGGTTTATGCAAGATGGAGCTCCACTTCATTTCCCATTAGGTGTTAGAAATCATCTTATTCTTATACTCTTTTGAGATCAAAATGAATGAATCATCCAAGTGACATATTTCTCAACGATGGATTGGCAGAGGAAGTGATTTTGAATGGCCACCAAAAAGTCCTGAGTACAACCCGTCTCGACGCGCCGGCAAGCAACAGGGAGGTTTTTAGAAGATGGATGTAGAAGTTGTAGGATGATGTCGGGTCCTGCCTCTGCTGAATCTCGCCGTGCTTCGTGAAGATGTTGAATCTTCGATAGCTTGGATTGGTCGCTGTTCTATTTGTCTTGCTTTACTGTACGTTGCGGAATTGTGAGTTATAGAATGGTCATCATGTCCATTACACGTTGATTTGTTTTTCAAGGGAATTAAAACTATATAATAACCCTGTTTAGTTTATTTCGATGCTATACAAGAGACGCCATTTTGCCGTCTATTTAAATCATGGTCAATTTACAAGTTCAGGTCTCTTTTATCCTGTAGAATTTTGTCACTGGCTGTCGATCTAAACTGTATTTATTCCTTAATAGGATTCACATTTTATTCTATTACTGCAGTAAAAATGACCATTTTTGTTGAAACTTAAAAATTAATGATACATGATACCGCGTGGGTTTTCTATGCGAAGCCTTGCTTGTTCTCTCTACGAAGACGATGGACGAAGTCAACAAACGGAAATCGTCAAAATAGTTTAGTAATAGCAGCGCTGATGTCAGCTTTTCTAATTGGTTTTGCTTGTGACTTTTATGTATGATTGGTTGCCTATAGCAAGCGCCTAATCTAAAGAAACCAAGTGAATAATTAGTTGCTTATAGCACGCGTCTATTGGCTGTAATCATGAGGTTTTTAAATAAAGGCAAGGATTGAAGAACATTCTACTGTTGAAAAATACGGAATTTTCAACAACCCGCTTGATTTTTATGTTTGAGAACATATGAAGTCCTTAGTTCATACCAACGAAATTAATTCACGTGACAAACTCTGGAGGAACATACATAATGCGGCTAATTTTAAAAGGGGACAGAATAATATTTTCTTTTAAGTCCGAAAGTCCTTTATTAAAAGAATTAGAAAAGACATAGAAGTCGTAGGAGGCCACGTAGAACATTTAAATTGAGTTTGCTCTAATTATGTTAAATTGTTTTTAATTCTGCTTTATCGTCAAAATAAAAGTATTAGGTTACAAGTTCTTTTGTTGTCTGTTACCTACTTGAAATCTCCTTCTCAGACTCTAATTGTTTAATTAAGATATTCTCGAAAGGGTGAAATTATTGTGCTCAAACAGGAATACCAATATTACCTAAAAATGAGTCATATTTTCTAATCAAAATAACTAAAAAGTTACCAGTCGATTTCATCATCAGGAATCATTCACGTGGAGCCCCCTATAACAAAATATAAAATAAAATATTTCTTGTTTAAGGTTATGCCTCTGCTGATTTTGATAACCATTGATAACATTAGTTAAATTATTAGCAAAAAATGAAAACAAAATTTTAAATTTAACACATTTCCACTTCTTTCTTTTTCCACAATATTTTCTTAGGGCATATTTGGCCCTATCGTCATATTTTGGTCCAAATCACCCGCCCTTAGCCTATGTACCAATAGTTATGAATGAACCCCTGTTAAGAACCACCCTAATCTCCCATATATCGTTATATTTCAGAAAAATGGTGTTCCCCTCTGCATCTTTGGCTGTTTACTAAGGGTGGTAGAATGGTAAAAAAGTATTCTGTACTTTGGCAAAAAAGTATATACTTCTTCTTCTTAGGGTGCCGTCTTCGTTAGAAGGTTGGCTACCATCATATTTAATTTAACTCTATCCACCGCTGACCTAAAAAGTTGGACTGACGAACAGTTAAACCACTCTCTCTAGTTGCGCAGCCACGACATTCGTCTTCGACCTATGCTGCGTTTGCCAACAATTTTGCCCTGTATAATCACTTGTCACAGAGTATATCTTTTTCCTCTCATAACGTGGGCCAAGTACTGTAGTTTTCGGATTTTTGTCTCATTCACAAGCTTTGTCCCTTTTCCTAGTCGTCTGAGTACTTCTTCGTTAGTGATTCGGTCTACATACGATATTCTGAGTATTCTTCTGTATAACCACATTTCGAAGGCTTCTAATTTTTTTAACGTTTTATTCAGTGTTGCTGCTTCTATGCCATACAGGAAAATAGAGAATATGAGAACATTTTATCATTTGTATTTTCAATCTTTGATTCAACGATCGGTTACAAAAGAAATGCTTTATCCTTAGAAACGCGTTACGCGCTATTTCGATCCTTGATCTTAATTCTTTTGAGGAGTCATTGCTGGAGTCTATTATAGTTCCTAGATATTTATACGTAAAAACTCTTTCTATAACTTGGTTGTTTATGGTCAGCTATACGTTTGTATTTACCATAGACCTATTATCAGAGGAGACGAAACTATTTACTTTTAAACACGATCATACATCCCCACTTTCGACTGGAATTTGTTGTGCTGTGATGTTGCCTGCGCTCCAGTTATGGCAAGAGATTTGTGATTGTTAATGAATCGTCCATAGTATTTGTTGATTATATTTGCAACAATATTGTGACCATATTGCTATCTCCTATTAATATTTCATGAATTATAACAACCTGAATAATACAACCCATTTTATGGAATGTTGAACCATTGAACTATGTGTTGCTCAATAAACGACAACGCCGCACGGCTTGTCTGAATCGTTCCACGTGCAAAAATGTGTGTTTACTACGAAATCGGCTATTATTAGTAGCGCTGTTGCCGAAGGTTTTGCAACGAGATTTTGGTGTATTATCGGTGATTTTCAGCATATTATTGGTAAAATTCAGTTAAATTTAGTGGAACAAATGACTCATCATTGCCAAGTGTGTAAAAAACCGGACTATTTAAGCCCCAGTGTTTATTTTCACAAGTAAATTGTCACAAATCATTGTTTAATAAATTTTCATTCAGTGGTGTAGCGATGACGATTTCAATATCAAAATAAACAGGTATTATTTTGAGGCGTAAAACACGTATCTGAAAACCAAACGATGTAGTAGTATTTCATAAGAAATCTATACATCACCTCAAATTTAATCCAATCGAGAAATCAAGGAGTCACGGAACCCTGAGTATAATATTTTAATCTTTTCCTTTAGGTTACTTAGCTGTTAATAAATACTTTGAACATTAAAATTAAAATTTAAAATACATCATATTTTATTTGTACAATTAATATTAATGATAATTATTTTAGGTTTTTTTTTCATTTCAGAGAGTTAGGTAAAATTATTTAAAAAAAATTTTCAGTACTTTAATTTGATAAAATAATTTAGTTTAACGGGTATTAGTTAAACTGTTCGCTACACAATTAGCAACTCTCGAGTTGCAACAATTTAGTTTTATAAAAGTAACTTATAACATTACACACAATTGGTTTTAGAAAGGAAACTTTGACGTAACACCATAAATTTGTCGCCCAACATTTGGGGAATTAGTGAGTTTTTTAAAGTTACACAAAATTGGCACCCCACTTTTGTAACTTAAGAAAAACAGTTTACTTAGTTATTTTAACACAATTTGACGCCCAACTTTTGGGGTTTACAAAAAGTAGGCTACAACACTTCAATTTGATAAAGAACTGAGTTTCGCCTATTCATAAATATATTCTCATAAAAAACTAAATATTACCCGATAGATATATTCTCATTTTGAACTAACAGCACACCACTGATTACAAGCATGACCATAAGTCGACAATAATGTTACAGCGTTGCCAGCACGAGGACGAGACAAAGAGAATCGATTGGTATTCTTTGTCATACTCATGGCCACTCTCGTGTAATCATTGCGACAAAACAAACAAAGTTTTATGAATGGAATGTTGCGTCTCCTCTGGATAATGGGTCTATGGTATTTACCGTTTTAGAAAATACCAAATTTTTTATTTTATTCAGGTTCATTTTTAGGCTATATTTAGAACATGTTGTATACACCCTATGAACAATGTCCTCTGTAACCAAGAATGTGTCGTCCGCGTATCTTATGTTGTTGATAGGCTTCCCATTTACGACCACACCGGCTGTTTTTTGGTCTATATACAGGTGTTTTTAAGTTTATGCAAAAAAATGCAAGTCATTGCCCGTATGAAATTATAATGGATTTTTCCTAAAACAAGATTTCCTCAGCCCACCCCTTTCCGAAATATCACCCCTAAAAGGTGGTGAGTAAAATTAAATTTTAGTTTTTTTTTTTTGAAATGTAAGTAAAGATAGAAACTTGAAATTTTGTAATTTCCGTATACTCGCAAAGAACTAACCACCGCTATTTTTTCAACATTTCTGTAACATTATAGGGAGGTAAAATTAGCATCCCTTACCTTATGTAAGATCTAATCTTTTTTTAGAGATTTAGTTTTGTTAAATAAAAATATTACTTAAAATCCCTGTTTATTTAAAAACATTTTTTTTCTAAAACCAATAGATTCGGTGAAACAAAAATAAAATACAATTTTTTTTTTAATGAAAATAGTCGCAAAAAGGGTAGACCTATCGTGTGGGCCACGGACGGCCCGCACTACGACTATTAGAAGGGGGAGGGATTATAGAAAGGAGATGATTGTGAACCCGCTTTATGAAAAGTTGCAGGTCATAGTTCTCTGGAAAAACTGATTTTGGAAGCTTGTTCCATTCTGAAGCAGTCCTGTTAAAAAAAAATTCTTGACTTAGATTGGTACTTGTAATGTCAATCTTGAGAGTAAATGGGTGAGACTGATCAGCGTGCCGAGTTTTTTGGCCAGTGGTGGTATAAGCGTTTTTATTTCTCTGGAGCATTTGCCATGGAAATATCTATAGAGTAATGTCTGGTCTGCAACTCTTCTTCTATGTTCTATTGGGTGAAGGGTATCTGTGAGAGTTGAGCTGTTTATTAACCGAATGTCCTTTTTCTAAATGGAATCTAGAAGACGAAGAGAATGCCTTGGTGCTGAACCCCAAATGTGCGTGCAATACTCCAGTAGAGGTCGTATTTGAGCCTTGTACGTCGTCAATAGTTGATCAGGAGTAAAAAACTTTCTAGCTTTCCACAGAAAACCTAGCCTCTGGCTTACTGACTTTTCGATGTTAGCAACATGGTTATGCCAAGACATATTATTAGACACTGTGACTTCCAAAATCGAGATAAAGGGACATAATTCCAAGAGTTTTCCGGACATTGTGTTTGAGGAATTCACTTTTTTGGAAAATGTGGCGCTTTGTGTTTTCTGGGTGTTGAACTGAACAAGATTTTTGGTTCCCCCCTCGACGATTGCTTCAAGATCTCTATTGATGAAATTAACCTGTTCCTGCCCGAGTCTATTTGTATCATTCACCGAAAGTGATAGACAGGATGAGAAATTTGAGATAAGTGTGCTGGCGTCTGCGAAACTGTAAATGGGGTTCGTGGTGGTTTTCAAATGGTCGTTGATGTGTAAAAGAAATAAGAAATACATAATCCTGATACATTATTCAAAAGTTGACAACCAATCACCAATTTGAGTATTCAGGATCCAACAGGCTGAGACCAATGAGTAAGCTGCAATAGAACAGCTTTTTCATAAATGGGCTTTGATCCTCTTACTCGTTATCGCGAATGTCATGTTCATTCTGATGAACTGTCATCTCGACTATTCGATTACGACAATAAGATGGAGAATTTATGAATGTCGACGATACCGCGATGCCTTTATTGAATTCTACGAATTGTTTAAATATAACGATCAACTTGGTCGATAAGTATGACCAGTAAGTAATGCTTATAATCGCATACTTGCCAATATTGTTGTTAATTTTGTCGAGGCGTTGAAGTACCTCGGTGTTACGCACTCTTTCTACCCAGGAGATTCTTAATAGCCTTCTGTACGTCCACATTTCAAAGGCCTCCAATTTTTTGCACATCGCATCTGTCAAAGTCAGGGCTTCCATTCCATAAAACAGTATGCTGAACACGTAACAGCAAAGCACTCGGACGCGCAGAGGCAAGCTTAAATTTCTGCTGCAAAGTACTTTACGCATTTTCAGGAACGAAGCACGAGCTTGTTCTATTCTGGCACGAATCTCCTGCATGCTGTCCCACTTTTCATTTAGTTGACACCCAAGATATTTAAAAGTTTCTACTCGCTTAATTCGTTGACCGTTAATTTCTTGCGGCGATAGCCTCTTTTTACAGAGGTACTATATCGCACCTCTTATCTTAATTTTGTCCATTTTTATAAAATCACGTACACCTCAATGGAAAAAAATTAATTTTTAACATACACGAACTGATGCGCTGATGCTAATTGGCACACACTAATGTCATACAATAAGCTTTTGCCCGACACTTTATTTGCATATGTCATTCAACGCCAACTATGTTAGGGACAACAATTCGTAAACTATACTAGTACTATGATCCATGAAAAGAAAAAGTTGTTAATTAATTAATAAATAAATGATCAACTAACTCCGAACAGCAACATTTTTTTATTTTACTTTTGTGTTATTTTGTCTCAATGCGATGATCTGTACAGCATACTTATTTTATTATTAAAAAGTCCATGTGGAAAGAGTAACGGGGGTTAAAGCTAGTAATGTATATATTTAGTATTCACAAACATAATCATAATTATTTCAGGGAAACCTTGTTATGTCACCAAGGAACCAATCAAAAAGGAAAAACAACCGTTTAAACAGAAAACCTTCGTACCAACGTTCGCGGAATGTATGAAAGCTGAAAAACCATCGAAACCATGGAAGAATTATGTGGCGGAAAATATTAAAACTGTTGGCAAAATGAAACCGAAGGAACCGATACCGACGCTTGTAATAGATCGACATGGTGAGTAAAGAAAAATGTATACACTGGGATTGATTTTTGTTGCGGAAGAACAATAATTTAAGTTTGTTTTTGTTAGTAAATAATAAAAGAATATTTTTATTAAATTTTTTCTTTAGTTTAGACAAAATTTCTAATACATTTCTATGTTTATGAAAAATAAATAATAAATATTTATAGTTTCTTTTAATGAAAGTAGCTGATGTTGGACGTTTAGATCTTTGAATATAAAACATCAGGAAGAAGCATAGTCTCAGATAAGTGTTGACCGAAATGGAAGGTGCACATGGCCGACTACTGCTTCCGATTTGACAGATGCGTAGGGCTTTGAACAAAAAACTCATAATATAAAAAATGATATAGTTTGGTTAAAAATTCTGCAATCGATAGAAAATGTTTATCTGATCTATAATTAGGAAACTTTCATTCTAAAACTTTTAATTTTGTACATCTACAATTTCATATTTTTTTCGCATGCTAAAAAAACCTATAATTTATAATTTTACCCTAATGCATGCTTTGTGATTGGTGAGATTAACCTATAAATTTCATGGAAGTACAATTCTTATTTATTTCCAATCATTTAACAAATTTCACCAGCACTTTTATATTTTGGTGTCAGGGAACACCTACAACCTAACCTAACCTACCTGATATACAACTAACCATATTTTTCGTTATTGTCCCAGTAATATAACAACGTTTCTCTACGACCATTGGATTCTACAACAATTTCAGATGCTGATTCCTTAGATATGTTTGATCCTGATACATTATTCAACAACTGACTACCAATCACCAAGATCCTGATACATTATTCAACAGCTGACAACCAATCACCAACTTCAATATTCAGGATCCAACAGACTAAGACTAATGAGGAAGCTGCAATTAAACAGCTTTTTCATGATTCATGATTCTCTCGGATTTTTTTTTTACTGAAAATAGTCGCAAAAAGGGTAGACCTATAGTGTGGGCCGCGGACGGCCCGCACTGCGACTATTAGAAGGGGAAGGGATAATAGAAAGGAAATGATTGTGGACACGCTTTTTGTAAAGTTGCAGGTCATAGTTCTCTGGAAAAACTGATTTTGGAAGCTTATTCCATTCCGTAGCAGCCCTGTAAAAGATGAATTCTTGATGAAGATTGGTACTTGTAGTGCCAATTTTGAGAGTAAATGGGTGAAACTGATTAGCGTGCCGAGTTCTTTGGCCAAATGTGGCCAATGGTGGTACAAGAGTTTTTATTGCTCTGGAGTATCTGCCATGAAAATATCTGTAGAGTAATGACTGGTCTGCAACTCTTTTTCTATGTTCTAGAGGGTAAAGGGTATCTGTGAGAGTTGAGCTGTTTATCAACCGAATGGCTCATTTCTGAATGGAATCTAGAAGACGAAGAGAATGCCTTGGTGCTGAACCCCAAATGTGCGAGCAATACTCCAGTAGAGGTCGGATTTGAGCCTTATATGTCGTCAAAAGTTGATCAGGAGTAAAAAACTTTCTGGCTTTCCACAGAAAACCTAGCCTCTGGCTTGCAGACTTTGCGATGTTAACAACATGGTCATGCCAAGACATATTATTGGATACTGTGACTCCCAAAATCGAGATGGAGGGACTTGGTTCAAGGGTATTTCCGGACATTGTGATGGGATGACTTGAGGAATTCACTTTCTTGGAAAACGTGGCGCTATGTGTTTTCTGAACAAGATTGTTGGCTCCCCACTCGACGATTGCTTCAAGATCTCTATTTATGGAATCAACCTGTTCTTGCCTGAGTCTATTTGTATCATTCACCGAAAGTGAGCGATAGGATGTGAAAGTTGAGACAAGTGTGCTATTATCTGCGAAACTGTAAATGGGGTTCGTGGTGGTTTTCAAGTGGTCGTTGATGTGTAAAAGAAATAAGAAATACATGATCCTGATACATTATTCAAAAGTTGACAACCAATCACCAATTTGAATATTCAGGATCCAACAGGCTGAGACCAATGAGTAAGCTGCAATAGAACAGCTTTTTCATAAATGGGCTTTGATCCTCTTACTCGTTATCGCGAATGTCATGTTCATTCTGATGAACTGTCATCTCGACTATTCGATTACGACAATAAGATGGAGAATTTATGAATGTCGACGATACCGCGATGCCTTTATTGAATTCTACGAATTGTTTAAATATAACGATCAACTTGGTCAATAAGTATGACCAGTAAGTAATGCTTATAATCGCATACTTGCCAATATTGTTGTTAATTTTGTCGATTTAAATTAAATCCCAATTCTCACCTATTTGTCAGTTCTATTGAACTTTTTAATTCTGAACTAGACAATTGCCTGCGATGGTCGTAGAGAAAGTATAGTCCTCTACTCGCGTATAAAGGCTATTATTCTCTCGGCTAATTCCAAAGCTCGCCTGCGGCTCGTTTCGAAATTTCCATCCTCGAGAATAATAGCCATCATTATATGCTGGTTGAAGAATATACTTTTGACCACCAATTTATTTAGATGTCTATAATGTTTAACTACTAGGTATGTATGTACACCAAAGCCTACAACAATGCCTTGTCTCACTAATTTTAACCGTTAATAAAGATTTAAACTGCTAAAATCTATAGAAAATTCACTTTATTGACACACTTACAAGGAAAAATACAAATAAAATCATACGTGAATGGTCATAGAGTTCGTTTCATTCGCACTTTTAGCATCCGTACATAGTAGCAATTCTTGTACCTGTTTGTTTTATATTCAAAGGTTTAGATAAATAGTTTCATTGTAAAGTGCAAAAATAAATATAAGTTTAAGTAAAAGTATAAAAGAAAAAGACCTAAAAGAATGTATCTACAAAAAGAAATCTATAATTCCGTATTATCTTGCCGAGAAGCATAGAAATAAATAATTATGGAAAGGGTCCTTCGTGGCTAAATTCGACGGAGTAGGATTAAACGTCTACAAAACACGATGAATGCCGAAAATCCGTGCTTGACGATTACAAAAGAAAAATGTTAGCGGACCATAATGTATAGGTTATCGGAATGAATGATTATCTTGTTTACGATTTTTTTTAATTTATACATACTTAAAGTACTATTTTAACTTTCAATATAGCTTTTTCCACCGGTTTCGTTTTACAGAATTTATTCTATTTCAGATATTTTGTTGTTTATTAGCATATTAACTTAGGTTCCACGTTATAGAATGATTTTTTATTTGCTTGTGATAAAATTTCTATTTCTGTGATATTTTCGTCCCACACTAACATTCCTTATTCCGTTTACGTATCCCGATATAAAATGTTAATTTTAAAAGTAAGGATTAAGACAATAAATGTGTCTACTATATGCTATTCTCTAAAATCGTTTCATACATACATATAGTCACGCCTTTTTCCCGTAGGGGTAGGCAGACACCACTTCCTTCCACTTGCTACGGTTCTTATGCACATCTTTTGCTTCCCTACTTTCATCAGTGCTCTCATACATGCTCGTCGGTTGTTGATACTCTTGACCTTCAAAACAATGTTGATCTTATCTAAATATTGTTACGAAATTTAGTTCTTTCTTGGGTTCGGCGATTTTAAACTCTCGATACAGCAACAAAACAATTTTTATTACAATCTTCTTCTTCTTTAGGTGCCCTGTCCTCCTCGGACGTTGGCAATCATCAGCGCTATCTGAACCTTGTCTACAGCTCGGCGGAACAATGTGGTAGTGCTCACTCCATACCATTGTCTTAAGTTTTTTAGCCAGGATATCTTTCTTCTACCCGGGCCTCTTCGTCCTTCGATCTTCCCTTCTATAATAAGCTTTAAAAGTCGATACTTGTCATTTCTTAAGATGTGACCAAAATACTCCAGTTTGCGCTTTTTTAGTGTAAACAGAACTTCCAGCTGCTTGTCGAGGCGTTAAAGTACCTCGGTGTTACGCACTCTTTCTACCCAGGAGATTCTTAATAGCCTTCTGTACGTCCACATTTCAAAGGCCTCCAATTTTTTGCACATCGCATCTGTCAAAGTCCAAGCTTCCATTCCATAAAACAGTATGCTGAACACGTAACAGCAAAGCACTCGGACGCGCAGAGGCAAGCTTAAATTTCTGCTGCAAAGTACTTTACGCATTTTCAGGAACGAAGCACGAGCTTGTTCTATTCTGGCACGAATCTCCTGCATGCTGTCCCACTTTTCATTTAGTTGACACCCAAGATATTTAAAAGTTTCTACTCGCTTAATTCGTTGACCGTTAATTGTCAGGTGTCCGTCCACGTTGTTTGATTTGCTAACTGCTAGCCCTTTGTCTTTCTCACGTTCAGGCTAAGTCCGGCCTCTGAGCTTGCAGCCGTCACGCGGCTTACCAGCTCCTGCAGTCCTTCCAGTGAGTCGGCAACAAGAACCGTGTCATCCGCATACCTCAGATTGTTGATATTAATCCCATTGACAGATATCCCCTCGTCACATTCATCCAACGCCTCTTGAAATATCCTGTCGGAATACAAATTAAATAACAGTGGTGATAAAATGCATCCTTGACGAACGCCTCTCAGGATTTTGATCTCGTCGGACGCGGTGTTATCGATTCTTATTTGAGCACTTTGGTTCCAGTAAAGGTTGGCTATTATTCTAAGGTCTCGTTGTTCCAGTCCTATTTCTTTAAGAATGTTGATCAGTTTTTCGTGCTTTACTTTATCAAAGGCTTTTTCGTAATCGATGAAACATGCGTAAACGGTCACCGACATGTCCCGGCACCTTTGGATAAGAACCTGTATGCTAAATAGTGCCTCCCTTGTTCCAAAGCCATTGCGAAAACCAAACTGAGAGTTATTACAATACTTTTTACTTTTATATTTCACTTAGATATTCAACTTTTCCAACTTTTTATAACTATTTAAATTTCATAAATCATAAACCATTTAAAACTAAAACTGTCCGCGGCTGTTGTGCTTTTTATACCTGTAAATCATAATCCGACCCTTTTTCGCGAAAGCGACAGAACCAGCTGGAAGTTGCGAGAATTTACCAGGCAAAGGCGGATGCCGACAAAGGGGTCATTAATATGAACCCTCGATGCTCGGATGCCGATAAGCAGGTCCGGATGGTAACAATATGTTCGCCGAGGTCCACCTCTACCGACATGTCCATTCACACACAAAATAGTTCCCTGCCCCTTTTTTACCAAGTAATATTTATTTCACACATTAAGAATATTTTTACTTAACTCAACCGGTTTCACACAATATAAACCGACAGTTTTTAATTGTTAAATAAAACTAGAATTTGTAAAATTAATATAAAATATATTTGGTACCAATATTTTTTTATTTTGTCACTGGCGAAAAGAACAACCCCCAACATTTCTATTTTTGTTTAATTACATTAATTTCGTTACATTTTTTGATAGATTAATATTTGATAACCGTTACAAAATATTTACGTTAAGCCATTGGTGAACAATTCGGTTTAAATCGGCACTATTAAAGCTGGAGTGGGGACTCTAGAAGTGTTCCTTTCATTAGTATTTTATCTTAACATTGGGAACATTTTAGTGTTATTCCTTTTGTCGGTATTTCTTTGATTTCTCTTCAGTCTTCTTGAAACCGTTTAAGGGTTAGGTGACACCATATTTAAAAGGATGTGAGAATATAAATTAAAAAAATTTATTCCAATAGTAGTTTGCACTTTTTTAAAGACTTATTAAATGGTAACAATTACCTAATAAGTAGCTTATCAAGAGGTAAAAGCGAGGATTAAAATGGCACGAAGGACATTTAACAAATCGAAACCAACTCTTACTGACAGAAACCTCGCAGTTCAGACGCGACTAAGAACACTCCTCTGTTACGTATGGAGCATTCTCTTGTACAGATGTGAGACATGGACACTTAAAGTTGATACCATGAATAAAATAGAAGCGTTTGAGATGCGGTGCTACCGGAGAATCCTCAAAATTCCTTGGACTGCACATACCAGTAATGAAGAGGTACTCAGACAGCTGAATAAGAATCAAGAACTGCTGAACACCATAAAAATAAAAAAGGTTAGTTATTTCGGACACATAATACGAGGCCCCAAATATCACATCCCTGGTCTGATTATTCAGGGAAAGGTTGAGGGCAAAAGATGGATAGGTCGCAAAAAGATATCATGGTTACGAAACATTAGAAATTGGACAGAACTGGGAGTAAAACAGTTGACCCGAGCAGCAAAATATAAGGACCAATTCAATCAAATTGTCATTAAGATAGCCCACGCCTGAAGATAGGTACGGCACCGAAAGAAAAAGAAGCTCATCAATTATTAAGTTAACCAATACCAATAAATAAAACCTCGTTTGATCGACACAGAGTCGTTAATCGACACAAAAGCTTTCACAAAAAAATGTCAAAAAATCTGTAAAATGGGAAATGCTACAGAAGTCATGACCGACCAGAGATACATTAGGTTCAAGGTAAAGAAAGACGAAATATGTGGTTCACTAGGTAGAGTACATAAGAAGATCTGGACTGTCCAACTTAATATGTCAAATGGATTTGACAAATTCGATAGTATTCTCAGGGAGGCGCTAAAAAATCTACAAGCAGAACCCAAGAAGGTATTAAGAAGATGTCACATACTGGTGGAATATTAAAGAGGCCAGAACTAAGGCGAAAATTAACACGACTGTACAGAAGACTGAAACCAGAAGAAGAGTGAAGGCTAGCAAGGACACTCTACACAAATTAATTCGTAATTTGAAGAACGTTGAATATGAGCCCGGTAAAGCTTGACTAACAAAAGAAAAGTAACCTGGTCAAACTAAACCATCTCATCCGAACAATGGATTTCTCTATTATCGGCAGTTGATATTTCAGAAACTCAATGTACTAAAAACTGTATTCCACCAAAAACGATCAATGAGGAGGTATATGTAGCAGACCCAAATCGTAACTCTTTCCTCATAAAACTCTTTTCTATCCCAAAGTATTGAAAATGCAAAGCTAGTGTTTGTTCTAAAAAAGGAAAATAGCCAGTTCAATTCTCTGTGTAGACCAATATGTAAGCAAACTAATTGGAATTATGATGGCAACAAAGCTGAAATAAAGCCGCAAACTATCCTAAGTACAGTTTGGTTTTCGAAAAGGCAAATCAACGCTAGATTTACTCCAGGCTGTGATAAGCAAACGGAAAATACGAACGTAAAAACTATATGGCTATCCTTGTTCATCTTCGGTGATAAAAAAGCCTTTAATGCATAGTATAACTCCACAAGCGTAAGGAAAGCGCAACCGAAAGAGAGACGCAAGCTGCCCGGCAAAATATAGAAAAAGGATCGATGGCGCGATTGTCTCTTGGCACATCTGTGGTTTAAGTGACTCCTTACGCTTGTCGAGTTATAGTGTCAATTAGCGCTGGAAAAGCTAACCCTAAGAGATACCTTTAAATATCCTATCAGAATATTTTAGGAAGAAAAGAAGCACTCAGGTCCTGAACACCCCTAGGTAGGTAGTACTTCACTATTGCCTTTGCAAATGACCTGGCCTTTCTATTAAGCACCTGATGTCTTATAATCAGATCATCGAGAAATTTGCCAACTGGACCTGGGATATTAAACTAGAAATAACACCCAGCATGAAAAGTGGCTCAAAAGAAAGTGGGATGGTCCACTCAATTTTTTTATAAAGCACAAAGACATCGAGATTGGCCATCCGGTAATAAAAGGTACATATAATGAGTGGAATCATACTGATTTACATACAAACCAACAAAGTATGGAGGTTAGAGGCAATGGAAATTCTTATGAACCGTGAAACACTGCAAACAAAAAACACACATTAAGGGTTGATCTCTTAATTTTAACCTCCGTTTTAAAAACATCGTGAAATCTGTTCTGAGATTTATTTGCGATTTCTCGGCGAGGAATTTTTATAAACATTTTAAATACTTATTTTGAAAATTATATCACTTCATTTCGTATGTTTGATGTCGAATGTTGGTTCAAATTTAACATTTTTACTAATTGTTGCTGGCGAAATTAGACAATTCTTTATCACTAAAACATAAAAAATATAGCCAACATTAATTTTTGAATTGCAATCTTACTTTCGCAATTATGAACTGATTTGAGTGGACTATTAGTACTTATTCTACGGCACAGTGTTGTAACCTAAAAGTCCAGGAGATATTTCATTATCATTACATAATAGTGTTCTAAGACTGCAAAAGAAATGAAGTGACACGAAAGATCAAAGGATCAAAATTCTTATTCTCGACGTGGTACAAAGTCGAAACAAGTAATAACGACAAACTCCTACCCAAGACCAAAAGTCAAGTCGTTGTGTTTTTGGTGGAACACCTTAGAAAGTAACAATAAATAACAAATTAAACTTCTAATCTAAAAGGTGTTCGAAACATTCGCCATTTAATTGCTGACTATGTTCTGATTCTTCTTTAACATTCTAAGGAATTTCTTCAATAATACTATTACATTCTTCGAGGATTTCTGGGCGCATTTATCGATACTATTTTTCTTGTTTGATACAACTTCGATATTAGATAAACCTCCAAGACAAAGTCCAATATGACAAGGTCAGGCGATTTCGGTGACCATTCTATCGGTTCACGTCCTTGATGTTTAAGAAATTGCGTATCCTGAAGGCATATCTTTAATGTGATGAAGTTCATCTTGCTGAAAAATTATGTCATTGAAAAAATGTGTTTGCAACTATGTTATTTATTGCAGCTGTCTCTAGCGAATTAAAATAAATTAAGCCAGTTAAACTTTTATAAAAAAATATTAGATCTACAAGATAATTATGAAATATACCTGCATTCAAATTAGTTATAGCTCATTTCACCAATATACGACGGTATCGGATAAGTCACCGATGCATCGACTTAACTGGCGGTCTATGTTGAGAGACATTAGTAAATTCCCCATAAGATATAAACCCGAAAAAATTTTGTTTATTATGCTTTTGTTTAAACGTTTTATTTTTATTTTTTGCTTTATCGTGAACAGAAATTATTGATGTAGCTCTCGATGAGTTTTTTGGTTAGAAATAGGCACATATTTTATGATGTTAATAGGGAATTCAACAAAAAATAAATTATCGGTACACATTTAATAAATATGTTTAATCATGTAGTACTCACGGTATTAAAAGAAACAGATTTATATATATATATATATATATATATATATATATATATATATATATATATATATCGCGTTAAAACGTGCGTCGGCGTCTTGCGATTCCTAATCTCCATTCCTCTCTATTCGTCCACATGTCCTCTCTCAGATCTCTCTCTTCCATCTCTTTTTGTATGCCTTCTCTCCAGCTCTTTCGTGGTCTTCCTCTTCTTCTTCTTCCTCTGGGGTTCCACTGTAATATTTTCTTTGGGATTCTGTCTGGTGGCATTCTTTGAACATGCCCGTACCATATCAACTGTTTAGTTCTTATTTCGTCTGTGATGTCGTGCTGTACTCCCATTATTTGTTTTATCCTCTCATTTGTAACTCTTTCTAGTCTTGATTTCCCCGCTGCTCGTCTCCAGTAATCCATTTCTGTGGCTCTAATTTTTCTTTCGATCTTTTCTTTCAAAGGCCATACTTCCCAACCGTACATTATTATGCTCTTCACTATCGTGTCGTAAATTCTTTTTTTGTTGTTGTTGCTTATTGTTCTATCCCACAGTACTCCGTTTAACATTGATATTGCTCTTCTTCCTTTCATATTTCTGTCCAATATTGCTTCTTCGAGTGTCCCATCCTTTGATATTCTCATTCCTAAGTAATTGTAAACTGACGTGTGTTTGATTTTTTGTCCATTTGATAATTGTAAGTCCTGTTGCACTCCCCCAATACACATATATTCCGTTTTTTCTACATTAACCTCTAGTCCCCAAATTTTATATTCTTCTATAAGTTTTCGTGTCATATACTCTGTGTCGTCTATGTCTTGGCCGGCTATAATTTGATCGTCTGCGAATGAGAGTGTGTATAATGTTGTGTCCTCATCTAAAGGTATGCCCATGTTTTGGCATTTCCGTTTCCAATTCGCTAGTGCCCGTTCCAAATATATTTTAAATAATGTTGGTGACAAGCAACACCCTTGTTTCAGTCCTTTTGTGATATTAAACCCTGTTGTTAGGTTTTGTCCAACTTTAATTCTTGATTTGGTTTTATTGTATAATGACTTTACTCCTTTTATCAGTTCAATATTAATGTTGGAAGTTTCCAGAGTTTCCCAAAGTTTAATTAAGGGTACGCTGTCGTATGCTTTCTTTAGGTCAACGTACAGTATATGGATCTCTTGATTGAATGCTAGTTTTTTTCTATAATTTGTGTTAGTGAGAACAGATGGTCAATCGTTGATCTTCCCGCTCTAAATCCGGCTTGCTCTTCTGCTTCCATTTCCGTGTATTCCCTTTCGATTCTGTTTTTTAAGATCTTGCCATATATTCTACTGATTGTGTTTGTTACGGCAATTCCTCGATAATTGTCGCATTTGCTTTTGTCCCCCTTTTTGTGTATTGTTGACATATGTGATATTTTCCATTCTTCTGGGACTTCGGACTGATTAATACACCTTTGAAATAGATCTTGCAGCATTTTATATAATTTATCTGTTCCGTATTTAAATAATTCTCCTACAATATTTCCTGGACCCGGGGCTTTGTTATTTTTTAAAGATTTACATACTTCCTTCACTTCTTTTGTATTAATTCTAATAGGGGATCCTTGCGTATTAATTCTATCATTCATATATTCTGTGTTCTTAAATTCTTCTTTGTCTTCAGTTAACATTTTTTCGAAGTATTGTTGCCAATTTTGTGCTGTTATTGGTGAGATTATGTCCTTGGTATTATCTTTCCTCATGTTTTTTAGTATTCTCCAGCTTTCTGTACTTCTTCTACCTCCCAGATACGTATTTATTCTAGAACATGTTCTTTCCCATTTCTCATTCTTTTTTCTGCAAACTAATTTTCTAACTCTCGCTTGTGCTTCTTTAAATTTTATTTTGTCTTCTATAGTTTTTGAGCTTAGGTATTTTTGGTATTTCTTTCTTTTTTCGTTTATTTCTATTTCTATTTCTTGGTCCCACCAATACGGTTTTCTTTTGTCTTTTATATTTGCCTTTTGACCTAGTGCTTTTTCTGCTGCCGAATGCATACATTTTTTAATATGTTTATATTGTTCTTCTATACTGCTAAATTTTGTTGTCTCTATTTTCATGTCCAATCTGTTCTGATATAATTTTCTAATGCTTTCCTGGTCTAGATTTTCTATGTTGTATCTAATTTCCGTTAGTTCTTCTTTTACGTCAGATTTATAATCATCATAATCGGAATCACTGTCGTCGCTATCCTTATTCGGATTGTAAATGATAACAGGATTAACTGCTTCGATGCGGTTTTTACGAACCTATCGTTCCTCTATTAAATTTTCATATTTTGTGACACATTTTCCTCAAATTTCAGGAGTGGCAGTATTAAGTGCTCGTTGCCATGTTTCCAAAACAGCCTTATCACTGTAACCATTAGATCCATTGTGTTTGTCACAATAAGTTTTGCATATTCCCCAAATATACTCGATGAATTTAAATTGGCAATGATAAGGCAAAAGTCTTAGCACACGATTTCCATAACTGAGTATAATTTGACTATTTGAATTTTATCTTTCGTGCCTTTTAGCTATCGATAATAAATCGGGCTTGAAGCAATACTGTGGAAATGAAATATTTTCGTTCGTTAATCATTCTTTCATTTTCTTTACTGTCCAGAAGTTTGTTGGTTACTTATTTAAAATTTCCGAATGGTACGGAGCATTATCTTATACAATAACAGATGGTTCAAGTAACGATGATAATTGTTTCTCTTTTAACCATTTCACAAACACCTCTGTATCCATATTGTCACGATAATCGGCCGATTTTGATTTTAACGAAAATAAAAGATCCGCCTCATCAACAAAACCATGCTTTCCACCTGCATGCACAATAATGTGCCTTTTTCCTTCACCGTCGGTGTATTTTAGAGACTTTATGTTATCGTCCTGCCAAATTCTTTTTGTTCCACCTTTAGCAAAAATCCAGATCAACGTCCAGATAAACAAATTAAGAGCATTCTTGTTTACAGTGAGTATAATTTCTTAAAAATTCAATTTTTTTGTGCACGACTAGATTTTTCACACAAAACCTTTCGGTTGTCTTTATTTTTAAACTTAAACCCTATATGTTTTTCTAATATTAAATCTAAAGAGACATTTTCTTATTTTCACGCATTTTGTACATAATGTCGCGAATTTCAAACTTGTAATCTTCGGGAAAGTCAACAGTCTTTGGATGTCGGCGGGGTTTATATTTTTTAACTTTTTGCTCACTATTTTCATCTTTTACACTTTTTAAAACTGAGATTAATTTTGTTTTACTAATACATATCGCATCACACACACGTATAGATAAAACTGGTAGCAACGAACCTCCATTGCTCTTTTCCGCAGTAAAATAAGCGAGTACATTCAATATTAAAACACGTCGCGGCATACATAAATTACTTGAAATTACAATTGGTACTATTGGTACTAAGCTTACTTAAAGCTTAGTTAATTAGTGAAATTTGTTTGAATTACTTATCTACCTCTCTTATTATGTACAATAAATAAAGTCATTAAGAACAGATTTTATTGCAAAATTAACCGTGCTAACAAATAAAAATATTGGCTCTTAATTTCTAAACAAGATATAATATATATAAATAAAATTCGTAACCTACAAAATTTGTTTAAAAATATTTGGGGAATTTACTTTCGTACATCTTAAATGTACAGTTGAATACTGGTTATTGAGTTTCTAACGATAATCCGCAACCACCGTATATTCGTGAAATATGTCATAGTGTCATACTTTGACCATAGGAATCGCTAATATAATACTTTTTAGAATTAATTTTTTACAATCTTTTAAATGAGGTATCACTTGATCATTTGACTTTTTATGGAAAATTAAAGCCAAATTAGGTAAAGGAGACAAAGAAACTTCTGATACTCCGATAAATTTAAAAATTGACATATTCAAGCGGTTTCGTTAATTCCCTAAAATATACAAATTGACAAGCAAACATTTAAAAACTAAAAATACCGTAGATTAATAAGAGAGTAGTGATAAACATAATAAACATTTTTTTATATTATAAACTTTTTGATTTTGTCGCTGTCTTTAAAGGTACGAAGAAACCTTTGAAATGCGGTCTGGAACCGATCTACATTAAAATACCGCCTTTCGGCAAAACCCCCCTTTATTTGCAACGATTCATAGACCAAAAAGAAAAGGAATATCAAATGAGAAAAGACGCTAGTGGAGTAGAACAACCTCTGTGTACTTATATTACCAGAGATCAAAGAGAAGCTCTGCTTATTGTAAGTATTTTCTGTTATTATTAAACTCAGTCTAAAAATATCGCGGTACATTTAATGTAACTTGTATCACGACGTTTTGATAGTCAAATTTGTTAACTGAGCCGGAAACATCATTATGATAAATATTAAGAAGAATCGAATGAAGGACTTTTATTACATAAAATCCCATTTTCTTTTTATTAACAAAATTTTAATATTCACTTAAAAATCTAGTAATTAATTTAACTATACAGAACAGACCAAAAAGATACATTATTTATACATACATATAGTCACGCCTCACTTCTTTCTACTTGTTACGGTTCTTATACACGTCTTTTGCTCCGGCTACTTTCATCAGCGCTTTTATACATGCCCGTCGGTCGCTGGTACTTTTTACCTAGCCTTCAAAACAATTTCTATTTAATCAAGATACGTTCGCCTAGGTCGACCTTTTATCATCATCAGTACGGCGTTGCAGCCCTTCGTGGGCATTAGCATCCTCAAGTGTTTCCTTCCAGGCGTCCCTGTCCAACTTCTCCAGGACCTTATTCCAACATTTCTTAAATCAACCTATACGTTATCTAATAGCTTTATTTGAGGTCTTCCCCTTCTGCGTTGTCCTACGTGACAAAAATCAAGCATATCGACTCTGGTGCGAATTCATGACAATTGCTAAGCGAGAAGCCTTTGTCCACGCGAGGAACACCTGCAATAGAACGATTGACCTTGCCAAAGTATCCTACGACACGAGAATATGCAATAAGCTTGTTAATTCTCCTTCTCCTGGATCAAAGACCTTCTGATCTTTGGCTAAGGCCATAAATAAGAATTTCACAACTTCTTCTTTACCACTATTCAAGATTGACACTACAAGTACCAATTACTCTACAGATATTTCCATGGCAGATGCTCCAGAGAAATAAAACATTCGGCCGAAGAACTCGGCACGCTGATCAGTCTTACCCATTTACTCTCAAGATTGACACTACTACAAGGACCAATCTCCATCAAGAATCCTTCTTTTACAGGGCTGCTACAGAATGGAACATGCTTCCAAAATCAGTTTTTCCAGATAACTATGACCTGCAACTTTTTAAAAAGCGAGTTCACAATCATCTCCTTTTTATAATCCCTTCCCCTTCTAATTGTCGCAGTGCGGGCCGTCCGCGGCCCACACGATAGGTCTACCCTTTTTGCGCCTATTTTCAGTAAAAAAAACGGGCTGATCCAGTAAGACCTTTCGGGTGGGGTCATCTGCCTCCATCCTCTTAACTTGGCCTACCCATCGCAGCTGAGTCAACTTTTTTCCTTGACTATACAGCCTATACAGCTCAAAGTTGTACCGTTTTTCTCCATATCCCATTTTCCTCAATGGCCCCGTAAATTCTTCTTAGTACCTTTACCGACTTGCATATTCTCACCGACATAAGTGTGGGAACCAGTACTCCTCTATGCACAGCCAGTTGTGCTTTTTTGACACTGACTGCAAATAAAGTAATGCAGGGCCTCAATTATTTGTTTTTCTGCCAACACCCTTCACTCAATTTCACAGTAATACTTTCCGTCTCTGGTAAATTTTAAACCCAAGTTTATAAACTCATTCACTTTTTCCACTCTTTCTCCTTCAATCAGCACCTCGTAGTTTAAGCACCCCCCTTTGATGAAAGTGAACGTACATTATCCAAACCGAAATATTAGGATCCTGCCAAAGATGCTTTGGTAATACGTTTGTAGCTGTACAGATACAGGGTATTAAAATTGACAAATTAGTAATGATTTCACAACACAATAAGTATTATGTAATATTTATAGGGTCTGAAACAAAATTGGGAAGAGCTTCAACAACAGTACCAAGGGCTTCCAATTTTGACTGACACAATTCCGAAAATCCTTAGAAAATCCAAGATGGAAGCCGACTTAAAGCAATTAGAAAAAGATATTGTTCTCTTAGAGAGACACCCTTATATCTACGTCTACGAAGACAACGAAATACAGTGATTTTTTTTATTTGAATTTTTTAAGATCAGCAGTACAAGATATTATTATTGGGTTATTCAAAATTTAGATTTTGATGAATAAGAGGATTCTGTAAAAACATAAGAGGTCAAAGTTTTTTACAGTATTTGAAAGAATTAGTTTGTAAAATTTAAAGACATACGCTCTATCCTCTAATTGTACAGACTGATCTTGGGGTATAATACGAGGGTGACAAAATTCGTTTTAAGAATAAAGTTATAATAAATAAGAAAGTAATTTGTGGGGTATTTAATTTGATGTCTGGATCGTACCCTCGTCAATATTTGTTGAAACAACTTATATATTTCGTAAATTATATTTTAGAAAATTGAAATGTAAATTTGACAACTTTATAACGGAATGTTTAAATAAACAAATATACTACTACTGGAATTAATTTTATAACTAAAATAAAATTATTTAGGAACTCTACCTTTTGTTCCGAATCACATTATTTCAAGTAGCATTGTAACCAATGAAAAGTAGAAAATAAAAATGTCATTGTGACTTTTGTAAAATATAAAAAACCATTTAAATCACTCAATTTATTCATTCTTCTTCTTCTTCAAGTGCCATCTCCGCGGCGGAGGTTTGCAATCATTATCGCTATCGCAACATTTGAGGCAGTTGCTCTAAAAAGTTGTTTGGAGCTGCAACCAAACCATTCTCTCAGATTTTTTAGCCATTAATCTTTTTCTTCCTATGCTTCTTCTGCCTTCTATTTTCCCTTTCATTATTAGTCGTAAAAGGCTGTACCTTTCGCCGCGCATTATGTGTCCCAAATACTGTATCCTTAATTGTATCCTTAACTTCTTTTTGTTTTCCGATTCTTGTTAGCACTTCGATGTTAGTAAGTCGATCTACCCATGAAATTCTTAAGGAAAGAGTTAAGCCGTCTCATTGCATCTGCATTTAGCGTCCATGATTCTGCACCATAGTAAAGCACACTAAGTACATAACATTTTGCCAAACGCAGTTTCAGGCCTAACGTAAAATCTACATAGTACTTTTTTCATTTTTACAAAGTTGGTACAAGCCTTTTCAATTCTGGGAAAAAGTCTCAGGCTGCTAAATCAAAAAGGCGCGTGTTCGAGCACTGGACTGTCTCTAGCGGCTAAATAAGGCTTCACGGACAGCGCGTTATGGGCAGGTGTGTTGTCCTGGTGCAAGATCCACGACTTGTTTTTCCACAACTCTGGCCGTTTCTTACGAACTCGCTCTCGCGGTGTTGCCAAAACTTTCAAATAGTAAGTTTGATTTACAGTTTCACCCTCTGGAACCCATTCAATCATTACGATGCCTTTGATGTCGACCAGGACGTTGGTCATATTTGGTTCTCTCTCGGCCTTCAGAACACCGTTTATACCATTCGAAAACACGCGCACGAGATAGAGAATTTTCACCATAAGCCTCTTTTAACAACTTACAGCACTCAGTCGGATTTTTTTTTAATTTAACGAGAAATTTCACATTAGATCCATTGCTCGTGGTTTTTGTCACACATTGTTATTGGCACGAGAAAAAAACACGTTCATTTCTAACCTCTATCGAAAAAATACTACTGCAGCGAAAAAACGTGTTTTCGTACTGAAAAAGTACATACTTTTAGCTATCCAACGCTGCATTCGGTTCCCCCCCTTACCCTTCTAGGACGCCTTTTGCGCGCGAAGTCTCGTTATTTTATAGCCAGACCTCGTAGTATTCATTCTTATAAAACATCCAGTAAGTGAAGTGAAAAAGCTCACGATACCGAACATGGTCCTTCAAACGAAGATGTAACTAGCGAAACTAGCAGCACAGTCATCATTTTTTGAGAACATCCATTTAGGTTCTTCGTAGCCAATTATTAACATTACTTTCATTCAGAATACACTCGAAATAAAGAAGCAGCATCAAGATATTATCAATAAAAATCCATTTTTAGATGAGTTGGTGGTAGACATAAGAACTTAAACTCTTATAATAATGTTACGATTTTTTGAGTTCGTCTCTGTCGACTTTGTCTGCCGCAACAGTGCGTCGGTCATAATTGGGGAACTGTCGGCGCGGCGAACAGAAGGAAAGATCCTGCAAATTCTCGACGAGGTGTCTAGTAGTTTCGAAATAATGAAAGATTTTTCGGGCTCCTTCTAGAAGACCTTTCGGAGAAATATAAAAAGGACAGCGGTCGTGAAAAAGACAGTTTTAAAAAGTTATAAAATTTAAATAGTTGTAAAAGTTGTAATTATTTGAATATCTAATTTGTATCTAAGTGATTTATAAAAGTAAAGTTTATTGTATAAAAGTATTGGGATAATAATTGTTTTGTTACTGTATCGAGAGTTTAAAATCACCGAACCCAAGAAAGAAGTAATTTCGTAACAATAATAAACGTCCTATTTTATTGTCTAATAAAGGTAACTTCACTAAGTTAGTCATTAGATTTGATCATATAAACCAGTAGCCTTTAGGACTACAAGCTACTTTTGCTGCAGTAAGAATGCATTTTTGGCCAATTAATGGTCATAGCGTTGTTCGTGGAGTTCTCCGCAATTGTATGATTTACTTCCGATTCAAACCAACTGAGACTCAATATCAAATGGGTAATATACCTCTATCGCGCCTTAAACCTTAAAGAACATCTTTAACTACCGGAGTGGATTTTGCTGGTCCTCTTTATGTCAAAGACTGAAAAATCAAAAATAGATAATAATCGTGGTATATTATTATTGATAAACGTATTGTTTTCCCTTACGCTTGTTTTTGAATTGTTCGGCATTTTTTTTAATTTTTTAGGTTTTTTTTAGTTTTTAGTCAATTTGTCAACTAATTGGCTTTAAAAAAAGAGTCGTAGTTTAAAAATTTTAGGGTAAAAATAAATGATTCACATATTGTTGCACTTTAACTCTGACACTTAACAAGCGTTATTGATATTATCTTCTAAGCCACTATTACACTGCATTATTGATGTATTGATGTTATTATCAACCAACAAAAGTATTTACAAACAATTCGCTAACAGCACGTGTTTTGTTGAAAATAAACATAAGTATAAGTACAAAAGTACAAGTAGTATAGACGATTATCCATAGCGCGTATGCTATTGGCTGTGCCCAGTCATAGGTAAGCGCTTATTGGTTCGAGGTAGCCAATAAGTTCGCACCGGCTGCGCTGTATAATTAGTACACGAAATACGCGTCTGTTGTTTCGTGTTACGGGACGGAAAAATCTTACACTTTCTTTCGCCTAGCCTCCATCCGCCAAGCCCGTACCGTCCGATAAGGAACTTCGTTCCAAAAATAATTAAAAACTAACTCTGTGCAGAAGTATTTCTTGCCATTTGTTTTTTTAATATGACATAAAAACTGTCATAAACATTTAAGGTCGTGATTCCATGATTTTCAATTTGTGTTGTTGATGATCTGCTTTCAATGTGTTCTACTTTCTGTGTCTCTAATGGTTGTTTGTAAGGGTCTTCCCGTAATTTTTTTTATCTGGTCTACCCATCTGGTGGGAGAGCGACCCCTTGATCTCTGGCCTTTTTTTTTCCTTGTATCATCAATTTTTCCATGTTGTCTCCTTATCTTCTTTTTATATGCCCATAGTATTGGAAAATTCGTCGTCGGCATATTGTTGACAGTCGATCTTTTATGCCTATTTCTTGAATAACTGATACATTTGTCCTCGGTGCTGTCGTCTAAGGGATGCACAGTAGTCTTCTCCAGCACCAGAGCTCAAAGGAGTCAATTCCGTATAGTTAATCTAATTTATCATATCGTATTTACTAAACTGTTCTATTAAAATTTCTTTAACTGAAAATGAAAGAATTAAAATTGTTATGATGATTGGTGTTGGCAAAATGCAATTTTGTCAGCAGTAGACGATCCCCACTGTACAGTGCGAGGATTATCTAGGGATTTGGATATTGGAAAGTTTCCAGTATCAAATATTTATAAAAAGGCAAAATACCATCCTTATAAAGATGACTGAAGATGACTGTGATAGCAGGACTGAATTCTGCGATCACATGATGAATCACAACGATAATAAATTAATAATTTCATTGATAACGTTTTATCTTCGGATGAGGCAACGTTTTACTTGAACAGGCATATTAACCGGTAAAACACCCGATATTCAAAGTGGATGCAAGAATGCCATACGCAAAGACCACAAAAAATCAACGTACGGGCTGGTATTGAGAAAAATACAATTATTTTCCTATAATGTTTTGATGAAAATTTAACAGAAGAATTCTATCTGGATTTTCTGCAAAATACATTAATTCCTGATTTGACCAAGATTTTCGCTGAATATGGTTTCAACAGAATGGCGCACCGCCACATTTCGCTATAGCTGTGCGCCAGTTTTTAAATAGAACATTTCCAGATCTATGGAGAGAAATGTTCAGCTCTAACTCAACCCTCGATACCAATGGAAAACAACCCCCAACGATACCTAGAATAAACGCATCAATGCCTGAGGTCACTATCCGCCATCGCACTATCAGGAAAATCCTACGAAATCTTGACTCTAATAAGGCAGTAGGACCAGATGGAATTCCGACAATTGTCCTGAAGACCTGTGCTCAAGAGCTCACCCCAGTTCTCTGTAGACTCTTCAAGTTATCATACAGCAAAAAAGTATTTCCGTCCATGTGGAAAAACGCTAAAGTTCAACCGATTCCGAAAAAAGGAAAGACTATTCCTGCAAAATATCGCCCGATTGCATTGCTCTCAGTCATATCCAAAGTTATGGAAAAAGCGATTAACACTGAACTTATCAAATATCTAGAGAAATTTGAGATAATCCATGGCGGACAATATGGATTTCGACAACTTCGGTCTACTGGAGATTTGCTGGCTTATGTCACTCAGCTCTGGACAAACACTATTGAAAAGTTTGGTGAATCCCGTGCAATAGCCTTGGATATATCTAAAGCCTTTGACCGCGTTTGGCACCAGGCATTGTTAAGTAAATTATCTGCCTACGGTCTCCCAACCAAACTGCGCCAATGGCTCTTGAGCTTCATGCAAGATCGCTCCTTACATGTGGCAGTTGACGGTATTTCTTCTGATGCGTTTAAAACTAATGCCGGGGTCCCCCAGGGTTCCATCCTGTCCCCCACCTTATTTCTTTTACACATCAACGACCTCTTGAAAACCACCACGAACCCCATTTACAGTTTCGCAGACGATAGCACACTTGTCTCAACTTTCACATCCTATCGATCACTTTCGGTGAATGATACAAATAGACTCAGGCAGGAACAGGTTGATTCCATCAATAGAGATCTTAAAGCAATCGTCGAGTGGGGAACCAACAATCTTGTTCAGTTTAACGCCCAAAAAACACAAAGTGCCACGTTTTCCAAAAAAGTGAATTCCTCAAATCATCCCATCACAATGTCCGGAAATACCCTTGAACCAAGTCCCTCCATCTCGATTTTGGGAGTCACGGTGTCCAATAATATGTCTTGGCATGACCATGTTGCTAACATCGCAAAGTCGGCAAGCCAGAGGCTAGGTTTTCTGTGGAAAGCCAGAAAGTTTTTTACTCCTGATCAACTGTTGACGACGTACAAGGCTCAAATCCGACCTCTACTGGAGTATTGCTCGCACATTTGGGGTTCAGCACCAAGGCATTCCCTTCGTCTTCTAGATTTCATTCAGAAAAGAGCCATTCGCTTGATAAACAGCTCAACTCTCACAGATCTTCACCCTCTAGAACATAGAAGAAGAGTTGCAGACCAGTCATTGCTCTACAGATATTTCCATGGCAGATGCTCCAGAGAAATAAAAACTCTTGTACCACCATTGGCCACATTCGGCCGAAGAACTCGGCACGCTGATCAGTCTCACCCATTTACTCTCAAGATTGACACTACTAGGACCAATCTTCATCAAGAATCCTTCTTTTACAGGGCTGCTACGGAATGGAATAAGTTTCCAAAATCAGTTTTTCCAGAGAACTATGACCTACAACTTTTTAAAAAGCGTGTCCACAATCATTTTCTTTCTATAATCTCTTCCCCTTCTAATAGTCGCAGTGCGGGCCGCCCGCGGCCCACACGATAGGTCTACCCTTTTTGTGACTATTTTCATAAAAAAAAAGGGGAACAGTGGGGTTATTTAAAATCTAAAGTCTACACTAACAGACCTGATAAACTGCTCAAATTGATTTTTGATGAATTTTATAACGTCTTCCATGGCGTCGTATGACGTATTTTTTGTATTCAGCATAAATATTTTGTCACAAAAATCCTCACTTCTGACACCACTGTTACGATATTTATTCTTGGGTTCGTTAATTTATAACGCTCAGTACAAAAACTAAACAATCTTTCTTCTGTAATACGATAAAACCTTACTTGATAAATCACTTAGATATTTCTGAACATTGTCCCCACTTGTGAACGACTTTTCTAGATATATCGCAGGCCTTCAATTACCGCGGCCATAAATCATTCGCTAAAATGTCAGGCGTTTTGATGCCGCCGAAAGGATACATCCTTTAAAGATCAGCTCGCCGGCGTCATCACCTCCGGCCAAATAACAGGCACAGGGACGTACTTATCACAATCCGTAACCTTACTGTTTATTTAGCTAATAATAAATTTATGCTTTATTTTATAGACGCACTGTATAATACTTCGGTTTGAAAATGAATTTCGAGCTTTCAATGGTTAGTTTAAGTAAAATATTCAAAATAATAATAGAAAACCCAATAAATCTTTTTATATTCTATATAAACACTAGAATATTCACGAAAATACAGCTCTTATTGTGAAGTGTCCTCTTGAAAAACCGAAACAAAGAACACACGGGAAATTCTACACCTGAAAAATACTTACATATTATAACGCATTTAGTGTTTTGTTTTAATTTGAAAATTTAAATACCTATTTTCGTAAACATGTGTCATCATATACTTCAGCAACAAATAATCAGTACCGGATTAAAAAAATATTTTAATAGTCTGACTAAAAAATCCACAGAATTTCAAATAGCAGTAACAATTTTAAAGACCAAATTTAACTCAAAAATAATTATTTAATCATTAAAATTCTAATAAATGAACATTTTTCGGTATATTTCGTCTTTCTAATCATAATTTGGTTTTTTAGCTAAATTTTTAATAAATATTATATTTTTATTTATTAACTTATATTTTTTTAGGATACTTTCAATAAAAATACAAGCAGATATATTTTAGTCATTTTAAAAATGGGTGTTTTGAAAAAAAAATTTATATACCTTATTTTATATTTATAAATAGCAACTTACAACAAAAAAGGTTCACAGTAGGACTGTAAGAACTACCGAGGTATTAGTTTACTCAGCATAGTCGGCAAACTGTATGCAAAGATATTGATTAAAATAGTAACGAATGAAACTGAGAAGATGATATGGAATGTGCAAGCAGGATTTAGAAGAGGAAGGAGATGTATGGATCAGGTCTTTTCATTACTAGGTATAGTTGAAAAATTCTTGGCTAGAAGTCAGAAGGTCTATTGCGCTTTTATAGACTTGGAAAAGTTCTATGACAGAGTGGTGAGGAGTGAATTGTGGTCGACATTGTCTATGTATGGGGTGAGCGGTAGTTTAATACGAGCACTGAAATCACTTTATGAAGATTCCTCTGCTTGTGTCAGGATAAACAGAGCTTACACGGACTGGTTTAACATCGAAAAAGGTGTGAGACAAGGATCTGTGGCTTCGCCATGGATGTTTCACTTATACATAGACGATTGTTTAAAAGATTTGAAAGAGAGTGCGTATGGATTGAAAATGAATGATTTGATTGTCAAATGCCTTCTTTACGCCGATGATCAAGTCATATTAGCATCATCTGAAGAGGAGTTGCAGGCGATGGTTAATGTTATTCATGATGCCCTAAAAATCAAAGGGATGAAAATAAATGCAAGAAAAACAAAAGTAATGGTTTTTGAAAGAAAAGAAAGCATGACAAACTGTGAAGTTTCGATTGAGGGAGAAAGAGTGGAACAAGTAAATAAATTTGTGTACTTGGGTTCAAAGTTTACGAAAGATGGAAAGTATGACAGTGACATTGAGCGAATGGTGTTGGCAGGATAACAAATGAATGGGGCAGTGCATAGCTTAATGAATAGCCAGAAAGTGTTAAAAAAGGCACGTCTGGCGGTGCATAGAGGTGTGTTCGTTCCTACACTTATGTACGGTAGTGAATGTTGGGTTTGGCAGAAGAAGCATGAAAATAGGAAAGCGCAATAGACCTTCTGACTTCTAGCCAAGAATTTTTCGACTATACCTAGTAATGAAAAGACCTGATCCATACATCTCCTTCCTCTTCTAAATCCTGCTTGCACATTCCATATCATCTTCTCAGTTTCATTCGTTACTATTTTAATCAATATCTTTGCATACAGTTTGCCGACTATGCTGAGTAAACTAATACCTCGGTAGTTCTTACAGTCCTGCTGCAAACCTTTTCACTTGCGGCACGATAACGGCCTTGCACCAGTCGTCTGGTACACTACCTCTGCTCCAACAAAGGTTAAAAAGGCGATCCAGTAGACTAGCTACCACGTTTTGTCCAGCCTTCAGCATTTCAACTGTTATCCTGTCGTACCCAGCAGCTTTACCCAATTTTATACTGTTCAACGCTTCCACAATTTCTGTCGTACTAATTTTACTTTCATTGCAACTTTCATTCATGTCTTCGAATGGGGCCTGTACTTGTGTATCCTCTTTCTCAAATAAACTTTCGAAGTATTCCTTCCATCTCTTCAATACGCATTCCTCTCCTTTTACCATACTACCATCTTGGTTTCTGATTCTTTCCAATTGCGAGGTAGTATTTTTACCTCTGGCTATTCTTATGGACTTCCAGAAGAGTTTAATATTGTTTTGGAAATCGTCAGATAACCTTCTATCAAATTCATCTTTAACACTCTCAACAGAGACCTCCATATTATATTCGTCGACTTCCAACAAGCATATGACAGCATCATTAGAGTGAGGCTATGGGAAACAACGATAGAGCTTGGAGTACCCAACAAACTAGTGCGTATGACAAGGACATGTATAGGGGGATCCCGAAGCTGCATCAAATAGAAGGAGAGCACAGCGACTCGTTTGATAGCAATACGTGTCTAAAACAGGGAGACACGCTGTCCCCAATGCTCTTATGTTCTGGAAAAGGCCGCAAAAGCAGCATAGACTAGAGCGGAGATAGTTACGAAGTCTGTTACTTGCATACGCGGACGATATTGATGTGGTCGGGGGTAGCACAGGGAGAATTTCGTACGCATTGAAAGGGAAGCTAATAGGATAGGGCTCCGGGTGAACGAGCAGAAAACAAAGAATATGCATGTAACAAGAAACCCCGCACGCGACCGCATACGACAAGATGTGACAATGAACGAATACAATTTCGAACATGTCAAAGCATTTAACTATCTGGGGGCAACAATTACAGCGGGTAACAACACACATGAAGAGCTCAAACACCGTATCACCCAAGGAAACAAATTTTACTTCGCCCTACAACCTTTATTAAAGTCTAAAAACCTCGGTAGAAAATCAAAAATCCCTTTATACAAGACCATCATAAGACCGATTATAACATATGTAGGTGAAACGTGGACCATGACCGTAAATGACACACTAAGATGGTTCGAGCGAAAGATATTACGTAGAATATACGGACCCAACCGGAACTCTGAAACTAGTGTTGGGGAGAATCAAGTACTTTTGAGAATCGGATACTTGATATTCGAATACTCTTGAGAATCTAGTACTTATCCGAGTACAAGTATTCGAATACTAACAACAACATTTCGTAGGTACTATTCATACATTTTGAATGTAAAATTATAATAATGATAATATAAATTGTTATCAATTATAATAATTTAAATATTAAAATATATCACTAATCTTCAGACACCTCTTTTTAACTTTTACGTTTTACTAATTACTTTGCTATTGATCTCAGTCGATTTTTATCCATATGTCACAGAGAAGGAGTTGTTCATCGATATCCTCTATTTTTATTTTTTTATATCATTGTCTCCTACTCTCATTCGTCAGTTCTTCTCAGAGGGTCAAGTGGGTCACCGTGCGAGCAGACTGCAGGTGTGCAAATAAAATTAAACAGTAGATACGAGTACAGCTCACGAGTACTAGTACTCGTATGCTGGTATTCGGATACAACGAGTACTTTGAAGAATCGAATACTTTTCGATTCTTGGTATTCGAGTACCACATCACTACCTGAAACTGGCCGATACAGAACAAGGACGAACGCTGAACTATACCAGTTGTATGATAACCCAGATATCTTACAGGAAATCAAGGCAAACCGATTTGCGCTGGGCGAGCCACGTCCAGGAGCCACAACACGAGACTAATCAAAGCAGTGTGGGAGGAAGTACCGCAAGGAAGAAGAACATTAGGAAGGCCAAGATTGAAATGGCAGGACAACATCAGGAAAGACCTCACAACAAAAGGAGTGGACCCGAACACATGGCAGGAAGCCGCAGAAGATCACCCCAAATGGAGACAAGTGGTGAAGGCAGCCAAAACCCACCCTGGGTTGTAGTAAACGAATGGAACGGTGCGTGGCAAGGGGAGTGGAGTACATTGAAGGGGAGCAATTGATTGCAGAATAATTCTTAAAATAAAACTCTTTTTTATAATCGGTCTCGTTATTTAATAGCTAAACCTCGTACTTTATTATCACTAGATTGGGCTTTCTGTAGTTTTATACTTATCCCTAGGAAAATCTATATTAAAATCATCTCACACTTTGTATGACACAGTTGTGGGTGAAAAAAATCAAGTCCGACACTGACAACGGAAAATCGAAACTCACTTCAACCCATTTTACTTTAAATAGAACTTCACTAATCCAATATTTTAAATCGTTTAATCACATTTCAGTAATAAAATGGATAAACGCACCGTAGCAAATCTCTTCTTACTTTGTGCGATTTTTCACAACACGTTTTCAAAAATAAACATTCCCGATAATACAGTTTGCGGCTTAGAACATGAAAACACAAAAAAATTTTACATGAATTATTTTAAAACGTCGACAAACATTCTAATAGCCCATATTTTTCGTGAACATACAGAAATGAATAAAATAAATGAATTCAGTTTTTTTTTAAAAAACGTCATTACTACGCCAATGATTCTTCAGAATATTACCGCTGATAATAATAGCACATTTCGAAAATATCGTTGGAGCCACATAATTATTTTAACAAAAGATGGAGCGGAATTGCACGAATTTCTAAAAGACAATTTAACACTCATGCCGAGACTTTCGTACATCATATTTTATACAAAATCAGAAACACAACCCGACGACCAGCTAACAGAAGGTACATTATTTTTTTTTTTATCTTGTACTTTATTTTAATTATTTAAAAATAAATTATGCGAGTATAATTCCTAATAAACCAGCAGAGGTTCTCAGGGCGTCGGTGTGATACTCTCTGCTAGAATGAATGAATGTGTGACTGACTTTGAATGTGTAAGCCCAAGACTCCTATGGGTGAGGCTGAAGGTTGGTCTTACTCGAATCTTTTTGCTAGGGGTTTATGCCCCACAAGATGCGCAGTAGAACCAATCTTTAAAAGCCCAAACGGAGAGGCGGGATTTTTGGGATAGTTGTGGCAGATATTCTGAATAAGTGTAACCAGAATGAAAGAATTGTAATTTTGGGTGATTTTAATAGTTGAGTAGGAGTATAGCGTGATGGATATGATAGTGGTCTGGGAATGTTAGGTAACGGCAGAGTAAATGAAAACGGAGAAAGTCTACTTAAAGTATGTTTGAAGTGAAATCTTGTGGTAACAAACACAAACCAAACCATGGAAGGGGTTGTTCACAATCCCAACAGATCCAGCAGAAGCCTAGCTGGGAAAATCTTTATAACACAAAGAATCAAATGGGCTATCAAAAATTTTAAACCATTTAAGTCGCGAGGAAAGGACAGAATATTTCCCGCCTTACTGAAACATGGCCTTCTTTGAAAAGGTTATTCAAGGCCAGCTTTATCTTCGGTTATATACCGCAAGCTTGGAGAGAAGCTGTGGGTGGCGTTTATACCAAAGTCTTAGACTGAGCCAGACAATAAATCTTAGAGCAAGAAATTGGAATGGACATTTAAAGATTATTATGCCAGTTAGGTACGACTTCGAAATGCAGTTTGAAGTGGTTATAAACAACCACCAAGTTTGCACAGAGAACGGACCTTAACTAGGATGAGATGCTGTAGTGTGGTACACTGATGGATCCAAGAAGGATAAAAGGGTTGGAGTGGGCGTTATAGGGCAGAATTTTAGGCTCTCAAAAAGCCATTGGTAACACCCCAACCATCTTTCAAGCAGAATTACATGCCATAGAGATATGTGCCCAGGAGTGCATCGAAAGAAACACCCGAAGGGCAGAAATCTATATTTTATCAGATAGCCAAGCAGCACTAAAAGCTCTGAAGTCATACACACAAGTCCCTGAGACAACTGGCAGCGAACAATCAGGTTACTCTGATGTGGGTTCCAGGTCACAAGGGAGTTAAAGGCAACGAAGAAGCAGATTGCCTTGCCAAAGAAGGGGCAAATACTCAATTTTCCAACTTTCCAAAGCCCACTCGAAAGAAGAGGTTCGACGCTGGGAAACAGATGAAATGAAATCTCACTGGCATAAAGTGCCAGGACAAAGACAAGCGAAAAGGCTAGTAAGCCTTTTTCAAGCAGCATGTATCCAAAATCTGAGTTTTTCTCTGTCCTCCATGATTAATTTCCGATTTTCTTCACCTTTTTTTTCTAAAAGTGCCACCATGGCTAAATCGCAGTTGCTAAAATTTTTAAACATTTTGTATACAGGACCTTCCGCGAGAATTTTTGGATAGAGACTGGCGAGTGGCGAGTGTATGGAGCTGGAGTCGGAAATCGTAAAGGAGCCGGAAGCGTGTATGACATGTGTGCTCATCCCTTTCCGATACTGCACTGATCCGATTTTTATGGCCAGGATACAACTATCATGAACCCTTCCGATTCGATGTTGCGATTGCTTATACATTAAATATACATTACTTGTACGTTTAAATCGTTCAATTAATTTTTTACTTTTTCGTCGATTACCTTTAATCAGTAAATTGTTGTTTATGAATTCTCGTCGGAAGTAGGATATTTTTGTCACGAACATACTAATTATCTCATTTAATGGAAAATTCATTGAAAAACTAAAATACTTTAGAACTTATTATCCAACTGTCAATGTTTTTATCACATTCAAAGCAATCCAGATTTTGTGGTGAAAATTATTTAGACTGTTCTTACAATGTTTTCTTACAATTTCACATTAAATATTTTTAAACAAAATAGGCAAAAGAATAATTTTTTAATTTGAACTAAACTAGATCGGTAAGTCATAACTAACTTTCTTTAACTGGATTTGGTTTATAAAAGGAAAATATATCAGAAACAGTCAAAGTTAGGTGTAAGGAATGATTATTTAGTGGCTTCCCATAGAGCGTAAAAGATTTAAGGTGTTTTATTTAAGTTAAATGAGAAAATTACAGACCCACCCTACATATATACAGAAACATATGCGAAACATAATCGACTTGGTAACTTTGCTTACTAATAAAAAATAATATTTATTATAAAATACAGAAAATTTATTACATTCGAAAGGATACACAGTCCTGATGTCATGACAATTTTAACCTTAAAGTGATTCGGGTTCATATATAAATAAAAAATGCCACCAGGAGCACCCCAGCTCCCAAGCAAGCACCATACACCCAACCATGCCCATGAACATGGCACAGATGATGACGCAGATGGTAGAGTTTCATAGGGTTGTGTCCCATATGACTCTATTCTTCAACAAGCTGATGCCGACCAACCCAATGAACTAAAATCAATCGAACGAAAGCATGTCTTTTAAAGATTGTCTTGATTTTTATAATTGAAAATATTGTCTTTTTAATTAAAATATATTTTTAAGGTATAAATACAATTCTGATCGATCTATGGAAAAACCAGAGCATCCTCAACGTGTTTGTGCATGCTCCGTGTTCTCTTCGTCCAGACAATATTTATTTCTACCAGCCATTTATAAAAAATGACGACAACCAGTTTGGACGTGTCCGAGTGACTAAAATTAAATATTTACTAAAACGAAAACGGGTTTATGTAGATATGATGAAAAAGCTTCAAAATTTGAACGGATGGCCCATTAAAGTTTCTCTCTTCAAACGAATTCCTACGATGAATGTCGAACCAGAAAAATTCGATTCTTTCAGTAGGTGCTATTCATGCGGAATGGATGCGAAAGTTTTGAGGACATGTGCTAAATACATGAACTTTACCATTGAGATTGATCCTGATAAAGAGGTTGGTAAAACTTAAATGGTTTCTAAATGTTGAGCTGCACTCACTCAATTGTGGGTGTTGTTTAAAATTACTGACCCGACTTTTATTTAAATTATTATTTATATTATATTTAAATTTTAATAAGACATGATTGGATTTTCGTGCTCAACCCCTACGTCGAGGGCTTGCAATACGAAAAATCTTCTCAATGATAAAACCGTTTTCTCAATTGGTAGAAATATGCTATAAATTGTATTACATAGTGTGCTGTAAATGGATTTATCTGTTAGGCAATAAAATTTAATTAAATAAATATTTAACATAAATTAAATATTTTTGGGTATTTTAATTATTTTATTATGTTTATACATTTTTGTAGTTTTATAATAGAATTTTTATTGTGAAAAAATATATTCTTATATTACACACACTTAAATATCAATCATACCCAAAAACAATTTAAAATTTGTTGAAACCATTTTTATCCATCAGTTTTAGAGAAATACTACTAGTAAAAATATTGAATTGAGAAAGTAAACAAAAGTTTAGGTTTTAAAAACAAGATTGTACATGTTAATCCTTGTTTTGAGATGGATTTAAAAAAATTCTACATTTTATTATCTAGCATCTACTTGATGTAAAGAATTATTAATAAAAGCTCCTTTTAATCAAGTTGGCCTTATGATGTCAGTTGTATTATCTACATATTTAAAATAAGTTTATTTAAAAATATTAACAGAGTCCAAAACATGATGTAAAATTAATATCTGATGAGTCAATGGAACATTTTTTTTGTCAAATCTAATACAGAAAGTGTAAACATTTTAGGTATACTATGGAAGTTTCTACAATCAAAACATGGTTACAGGAGCAATAGGAAAAGTATATAGAAAAGAAGTTGATCTTGCTGCAAATAGTAGATTTTTAGAAGACTCAGATCTAGTTGAATACACCACTCCAATAGACACAGAAGAAATGTGTATCATTTTACCAAAAGCACCAAAGAAGCCTGAATGGATGAAAATATTTCATTGCTTTAATACTTCTGTATGGTTGTGTATGTTAATAATAGAAATTAGCATTCTAATATTATGGTACCTGGGAAAAAAACCTTTAGGTTCCTGGATAACATTATGTGCTATTTCGAGATCAATTTCAGTTAACATTTCAAAAAAAAATAGATTTAAGTGTTTTCTTGGTATTCAGATGATATATTCCATGATAATTAATAACATATTTCAAAGCAATTTAATAAAATCTTATAATTATGTACAATATTATGCTGATATGACACTAGAAGAATTTGCCAAAAGTGATTTAACAATCCACACATCATATATAAATATTTTTAAAAACACTGATGTAGACATTTTTAAAAAGCTACAAAC
Source organism: Agelastica alni (assembly GCA_950111635.1). Lineage (NCBI taxonomy): Eukaryota > Metazoa > Arthropoda > Insecta > Coleoptera > Chrysomelidae > Agelastica > Agelastica alni. The sequence continues at coordinate 64,763,920 of OX467710.1, forward strand.
AAAATTAATAGATATCAGTTTAACAAATGAATCTAATGTAAAAAACATTGTAAAATACAAAACATTTGCAGGATTAGAAAGAAAAAGTGAAGCAAATTTCATGATCAAAGTAAAATATTTGGATGACACTGGTTACCCACATCTTTATTTAATAAATAATTGTCTTAGAACTTTTTTCTTAGCATATGCTATGCAATCAAACTCACCATATATTGAAAAATTTAATATAATTATAGAACAACTTAAGGCAGGAGGTTTAATTGAACATTGGAAATATATTTCGAAATATTTAATACTTAAAAATAACCCTATCAAAGATCATAATGTAATAGAAGCACTGAAACTTGTCAATATTATTTTTGCAATTTATATACTTGCCATTGGAAGCATTTTTGGATTAGTGGTGTTCATTTTGGAAATATTTTGTTATCAGTTAGTTAAAAAAAATCAGATAATAATCTTGAAATTTGCCTTAAATTAAAACCATAGTGAAACAGCAATCAAAGAAATGCATTATTTTTAATCTTAAGAGCTGAGATATTTAATTTTGTTAAAAATTACTCTTTATGATATTAATATTGATAAATATTTTTATTTCTTTACTTTATTGTGCAAAAAATTAATTTTACATAAAAATTAGTGTTTTTTTTATTCTTAGACAAAAAAACATTAATTATTATGCAATGTAGATATCACATAAATTTATGTCATATTTTGTTACCTACATAAAATTGTAAAACTAATAAAGAAGCCAATCTGAATTAGTTTTGCACAAAACATTGCAGAACTTTCACTTTATACTTCCCAAATCATAAAATGATTGGTTTATCACAAAATACATTCTGGACTTGAAATCCATTTCAGACAATTAATTTTTTGTTACAGTACTAGCAAAGAAAGTGTAAACATCATAAAAAACGAGTCAATATACAATTCTGCAAAAGTTGTAAAAGATATTTGCAATTAAAGTAAAAGTTTTATTAAATTGAACCAAGCTCCTTTCCTAGGAAAAAAAATGAAAAAAAATAATAAACATCTGTTATTTTTAAGTCCAAACTGATTTTAACAAAAGACTTGCGATACATTTATTAATTACTATTTCAACGTACATAATTTATTAAAAATAATACTTATTTTAATGTTTGTTTGCATATACAATATTTTGTGAACTAATTTGTGCAAACCAAAATGTTTTAAACGAGAACAAAGAAATTATGACCAGATCGATTGCGTTGTAACATACATAAAAAAATACCACTTACTTTTGCAAGGACTTGCAACTTTCCAATACTTTTTTCTTTTCCCATCCTTCTTGAGTTTTAACCCATATCTCTCCTGGAGATCTCCAATCTTTAGAAATAAATGGCATTCCGTTTTCAGTTTGCACTACTAACGATTCAAATAAACAGCTGATACTGTAAATAAATAAATCCTATCCACTTTACACTTAACAGTGAACTACGCAGGCGCTACTATTAAGAAATTAAATTAGCCATGACCTTTTGGTTAATATTTTTTTCAGTTCATGTTGGTTGGTTGGTATCTAAAATTAATTTAAATGTATGACTACTTTTACATTCAAAAAAGAAGAAATAACTTTTAATTTGAATTTACATCACATCCTGTTGGAAATATTGAACTTAATATATTTGTTTACTTAAAAAAAAATAACTAAATTACTTAATATTGTCAGGGAAGAGAGACGAGTCTTATGTTTCTAGTTTCTCTTCTCTAATATTGTTTAACCAAATACTTTTTAACAATAAGTATTTTAAATAAAAGTTTACGCGTAACCAATTGTTGCAGAGTAAAGAATCTTTACTCTGAGCTATTTTTATTAAAATATACTAATTTAAGCATAGTTTGTTAAATCTTTGTTAGAATACAATGCAATTGGATTTAATTTACAATTTGTATTTGACCTTTGAATAGAATAATATAAGTAATTTTGTTGTTAAAATTTTCCATAAAAATGTACATCTGTCAAAGATAAGTAAGCAAGATAAGTAACCCACTGACAAGATAATTGATATAATTTGGAAATATATTTCATCATGCTTTTAAAATCAACCTCTAGATGAAGCTAGTGCCGTTGATTACAAATGAAGCTGCTATGCTCATGCTTTTGTACTGTTTTTAATTAAAAGAAGAAGAATGAATGTATCTGTAATTTGTGAAAGAGAAAGAACTATAAAAGAAGATATTTCTGCAAGGGTATCAGTGAAGATTGATATATTACTGATAATATATCAATAATATTTCAATGCTCGGTTAAAGTGATTTACCTTTCGGCTAACCGATAACCTTCAGCTAAACAAAATGGGAAGTGAAAAAACGGTTTAGCTGAAGGTTATGGGTTAGCCGAAAGCTAAATCACTTTAACCGAGCATTGAAAAACCGGGCCTTAATCTAGATCAATCACAAACTACATGTCAATTAGGTAATCCAAGATACTGTCAAATGAAAAATTCAAGAGATGGTGGCCTGTAGTCATACAATGTATTCTGTCGCTTGATATTGTTATGGTACAACTCAGATTATTGAACTTAATGTTTGCTTAACTTCTTTTAAAAAAACTTGCTGGTTGTGGTGTTGTGGATTGAAATCAATATTACAGGCCTACAGGCCGTGATTTTGAATGACACTTGTTCTGGAATACAATATCTCTTTTAAATTAAGGTTATAGCACAGAACATACCGTCTGTCCTGTGATTATAGCAAAACTTTGACGTTCGACCATCCATCTTACTCTAATCAAACGATAGTTTTTGTTAAAGGAACAGTTGGGGGGAAAGGATTTTGAAAACTTGTTTTGGAAAAGACAAATACCCACCAGAGTAAGTTACTTTTTTTATTTTAAATCAATAGTCGACTTAATTTCCTTATTTTTAGGAGTCCATTAAAAATGATTATCCCTGTCCGGTGTTTTACCTGTGGAAAAGTTATTGGAAATAAATGGGAAGCATATTTAGGACTTCTCCAAGCTGAATATACTGAAGGTGATGCCTTGGACGCACTTGGTCTTAAACGGTACTGCTGCAGAAGAATGCTTTTGGGGCACGTGGATCTTATTGAAAAATTACTTAATTACGCACCATTAGAAAAATAAAAAATTAGTATAGAGGTATTATTTTAGGTTAGGGTGTTAATTTTTACAATAAACAATGTTAAAAATTCAGATAATTTCTTTCAAATTTAATTATATCAATCTTTTAAATTATCCTAAATCAAAGATTAAAATGTGCAAATGATTTATATCCAAAGAATTCTTGTTTATTTAGATGAACTACCATTTTTGCTGTAACAGCCGATTTAGTAAAATAAGTTAAATATAATTTTTTCAAATGGTCTCGCAATGTAGAACCACTGACCAACATAGATACCAACACATTTTTAATTGGTTATTTGAAATATTGTTAAAGCTAAATTTATACGCAAATTACAACCTTATTTTTTCACAACTAACAACTTCCCAAAAAAATATGTTGATAAACAAAATAGTACAAGATTTAAAAAAACGTTTTATAACTTTTGTAAAATATATTTATTAAAGAAAATTTAACAAAACTCAATTACTTCATTTTCTTTAATTTTAACAAATGATTCCTTAAAGAAATTTGTTTATCCTTAAAACTTCTCTTTACCTTTCGTATAACTTTGTGTCTAATCATCTGGAAATTCTTATTTTTCTTTTTTTCTCTATTTGTTTTAGAGCAGTGTTCATTTACCCGCCCGTCCTTATATCCAAACTTCTCTCTACCTTCTTGGCCTTTTTTAACACTTTCCATCCTGGCTTGTTTATCATGCTTTCTTTTTTTATAAATATTTTCAATGTCACTTAATTTAACTATCTCTGAAGGAACACCTGTTGGGGTTTCTTCCAATTTTCTTTTTAAGCCTTTATTTACAGTGACCATTTGTTTCCTTATATTTGCTGCATCAATCTTTTTAAAATCTTCATCAGTTAAAATTTTTTCCAAACTAACTTGTTTTGCTTGTTCTTTCTTTAATTTTGTTAGTTCAAATTTTTTTTGAGCTTTTTCTGCTTTCTTTTCTATTTTAGAAAGTTTTTTGTCTTCTTTACTTTCTTCACCTTCATTACTTTCATCAGAGTCAGTTTCATCTAGCTCTTCATTATCGTCAATATCTGCATCATCATCATCAGAATGCTGAATATTTATCCATTCTTCATCATCTGAGGCTGATTCTGAATCAGAATTTACTTCTACATGCGTCTTTGTTTCTGAAAGCAATACCTCGGCACCTGGAACAAAATCATTTGCTGATATTTTGCCATAATCTAATTGTTCCAATTCCTTAATGGCTTCTGTTGGTCGACCTCTATCTTTTTTGTGTAAAAGTTCTGGCCTAACTGTTCGGAATAGTTGAATTAGAGACCTGTAACCAATAATATAAGATCATATCTTGGAAATAACTCTTATAGCTCATTTTACCAATATACGAACGGTATCGGATTAGTCACCAAGGCATCGACTTAATGGGCACACTGTGTTAAAAGGTACATTAGTAAATTCCCCTAAGATTTCAATCCGAAAGTTTATTATTATGCTTTTATTGAGAGGTTTTATTTTTATTTTTTGCTTTATTGTGAACAGAAATCGTTGATGTACCTCTCGATGAGTTTTTTGGTTAGAAAAGGCACATATTTAATTATGCTAAAAGGGAATGCAACAAAAAAAAATTATCGGTACAAATTTAATAAATATGTTTAATCATGTAGTACTTCGGTATTATCAAGCATCAGATTTATAGTCATCATAATCGGAATCACTGTCGTCGCTATCCTCATTCGGATTGTAAATGATAACAGGATTAACTGCTTCGATGCGGTTTTCAAGAACCCACCATTCCTCTATTAAATTTTCACATTATGTTACACATTTTTCCCAAATTTCAGGATTGACAGTATTAAGTGCAAAGTTGCCAAGTTTTCAAAATAACCTTATCACTGTAACCATTTGATCCAATGTGATTGTCACAATATGTTTTGCATTTTCCTTCAAATGGGATTAAATTAGCAATGATAAGGTGGAAGTCTTAGCACATGATGTCCATAACTGAGTATAATTTGATCCACTTAGTAAATTTTTTTTCTTTCGTGCCTTTTAGCTATCGATAATAATTTCTGCTTGAAGCAATACTGTGTAAATGAAATATTTTTGTTCTTAAATAAGTCTTTTATTTTCCATACCATCCAGACGTTTTTTGGTTGCTTATTTAAAATTTACTAATGATACGAAGCATTATCTAATACAATGACAGATGGTTCATGTAATGATGGTTATTGTTTCTCTCTTAACCACTTCACAAACATCTCTGTATCCATATTGTCATGATAATCGGCCGATTTTGATTTTGACGATAATAAAATATCTGCCCCAACAACAAAACCTTCACCGTCGGTGTGATTTATAGATTTTATGTTATCGTTCTGCCGAATTCTTTTTGTTCCACTTTTAACAAAAATCCAAGTTTTGTCCATATAAACAAATGAAGAGCATTCTTGTTTACAGTGAGTATAATTTCTTAAAAATTCAATTCATTTGTGCACTACTCTAGCTTTTTCGCACAAAGCCAGTTGTCCTCATTTTTAAATTTAAACCCTATATGTTTCAAAATTGTCCAAAGACTTACTAGAAATTTCAAATACATCTTTTACTTTTTCTAATATTAAATCCAAAAACATGTTCTTTTTTTTCACGCATTTTGTACACAATGTCGCGAATTTCAAATTTGTAAGCTTCCGGAAAGTCAGCAGTCTTTGGATGTTGGCTGGATTTATATTTTTTAACTTTTTGTTCACTATTTCCATCTTTCACACTTTTTAAAACTGCAACAGACGTCCATTGTCCTTTTCTGCAGTAAAATAAGCGTATACATTCAATATTAATGCATCTACATCTTAAACATGTCGCAGTCTAATACGTACACATACACTACTGGAAATTACAATTGACACTATGATTTTAATGTCAGTACCTACTACAATGATAACCCAGGATTACTAATAAATCTAACGAAAATGAATCAACAAGCTAAATTAATAGTTAATTAGTGAAATTTGTTTAGATTACTTACCCACCTCTCTTAGTACATACAATAAATAAAGTCATTAAGAACAGATTTGGTTGCAAAATAAACCGTGCTGACAAATAAAAATATTGACCCTTAATTTCCAAACAAGAAGTCCCTTATAAAATAAAATTCGTTGTCTATTATTTATTTGTTTAAAAATATAAGGGGAATTTACTTTCGTACTTCTTAAATGTACAGTTGAATACTGGTTATCGAGTTTCTAAGGATAATCCAAAACCACCAAATATTCGTGAAATATGCTTTAATGTACTATTCTTACCTAGATGCCATCATAACAGATCTATCTCTATAAGTTTTGTATTGTGTCAAATCTTGGATCAAGTCTTCATCCATAGCTAATGGACATCTTGCACAAATTTCTTTTACTGCGTTTAACCCAATAGCTATAACATCTGAAGAGTTTCTTTCCGTAATAAAATTATTTGCAAGAGTTTTTAAAACGGGTTGTATAACATCTGGTGGAATAAGCTCATGACTAGCTTGTGCTGCAAACTGCAAGATTCTAGTAACTTCTCTCTGATGAGGTTGCATAAATCTTTGTATGTATGGATAGTAATTAAATACAAAAAGTTCATGTAATCCAATTAGTCTTGATATTACATCTAATATAAGAAGTTTAACTTCAAATCTTTTGTTTGTGGTCTCTAATTGTTTAAACAGGTTTTCAGCCATACCTTGAAAGAAAAATAATTTTTATATTAAAATAGCTCAGATAATTAAAAAAAATAATGTTCATTGTTTACCTTGTGGATCGTGTATCAAATGTATGGCAGAAAAATTAAATGTGGGTGCCGCAGATTTCTTTTTTTGTTGCTTTTTTGCTAACTTTTTTACTTTGGTTAATTGTTTTTCTCTTTTTCTGGTCTTTTTATTAATTTTATTAGCCAACATAACTTCTTTTGGATCAACTTCATTTTCAGAATCAGAAGCATCAGAATCTTTTTCATCAGGGTCTTTTCCTACAAAGAATTTTAGACAGGTAACCATTACCTAAAAAATTATCAGTTACTTTAGTATTGCTTATTTTACACCAACACTGAACTAAGTGTCATTATTAAAAAAGCTACTTTAGGTTTCTCATGTTTAAACTAGATAAAATCAATACAATTTGAAAAAAAATTGTTTTATTGACATTTCAGTAAGTACCTTTATAACTTTTGAAAAACACCCTGTAGCTAATACATTTACAGTTTTAACATCATTCCAAATGTTTTTCTTATATAACTCAATCATTATATCTGCAGACATTTTAGCAGCTCTAGTATTCGTATCCTTTAACATAGTGAACATAAAATTTTGTAAAGTGGTGTTTAACTTAGCATTCTTGTGTTTACTATTAATATTTTTTATATCATTTACTATGTGATTTTCTAAAAAAGATCTTAATACTTTATCTTGGCATCTTAGCAGTTGAAAAAATAGTTCCAGTAAATCTGTTGGAGCCAACAGGTTTTTATTCCTTAATAAAATCAATGCTCGACATAAAGTCATTCTACTGTTGTTATCAAGAACGGTATTGTGACTTTGTAATAGGTTGATTAATTGTTGAGGAAAACTTTTTAATTCTGTGGGATAGCACTGTGACACTTGAGCCATAAACATAACTAATTCGTCTAAGGTTTTGTTGTTCTGATGCGGAGACAACTTAAATACTTCTATTGTATTATGAAAATGTTTAAGTTGTTGCATAAATTCTTCATGATATGATGGTGGGTCTCTTTTTATAAGATTTTGTAACTGAGGAAGATTGTTTGGTAATTGATTATTGGTTCGTTGTGCCATTTTTTAGTAACTGTTCATCAACAAAACTTCTCACGCTTTAAAATCTTGCTTAAAAAACCTAACCCCAAAATTTATTTGGAGATTTCAAAAAAAGAAGTTTCTTCTAGTTAATGACGTTACCATGAGCTTTACTTTTGTGGATATTAGTTACAGGCGAAGTTGAAAGTTTTCTTTGAAACTAATTTAATAATTACGTAATGAAATCATTTTTAGAGTGGGTTATATGGTAAACAGTTAACCAATAGATCACAAGACTAGAGTGATCTCTAGTCAACACATTTTCTGTTGTACATATATGGTGGTATCAAACCAAGTTCAGCTGATTTGTGGTTCTGTCTGTTAGTACTATGTTAGTAGCTCTGGAGGTGAAAACGCGCTTGCGCTACAATATTGACTTTCTACGTTCCTGGCTCTGTGATTGGTTGATAAATGGAATTCCCGCATTTCCTAAAATTTTGAATTTCTAGTCATGGTGGTGGGTACTTAGGAACCCTAAACCCTACTATAGAACTTTATAATGCTTTGTAGCAATTTTGTTATTTATCCCCATTTTATTTCACTGTTAAGGCCTGTGAGAAAAGCGTCTGTTAGTGTTACTTTCATTATAAACATTATTATTGTTTGGGACTTTATTATATTGTTAGGTACTCTTAAAAAACAGATTTGGGACAGACCACTTCCTACTTACCAGCAGGTACGATTTTATGTGTTTATGGCAAAAAGCTTTTAGATGCCCATGACACTTTTAATGTGGTTAATTTGATAACCCAAAAATACAGAAGTTTGATATTGTTGTCCAATGATCTATCACTTTATTTGTGATTATTCATAGTGACTTTAACAACACAGATAAAAAGTTTGAAAGATGGTTTTTATGATTTTTTCATTGAGACCGTCAGTTCCACATAAAATGATGTGGCCAGCTCTAAAAACCTCTTCATCTTCCCTAATTGGTCGAACACGTTTACTGACATAATAGAATATGTCCGAAATTGATATTTTGACTTTCACATGCATTGCAACAAGAATTCCAGGGACAACAGAACCGAAAAACTTCGAAAACAAACCAAAACTGATACCTAGACACACCTGGTCTTCACTGGCATTTAACGAGAATTCAGCGACAACACAACTGAAACGTCAAAAACAAACCTTAAATCCAGCTTTAATCTAAATAGTTTAACACAAAAATCAACTCAAATCTCTGAGATAACTAAAATTCTCTTCAAGTGATCAAATGACAGAATATTTGTTGCTCACACCTCGATCCGACATTTTGTCTCGCGTCATGTGTTTTTTCCGTATCATGAAAATTTCTCTGGAACCGAATGATCAATGATTGGTATAAGTTTTCTGTGATCAGTGACGTTTGTTGGTATATGTCATTTGTCATTGATAATTTAGTTGGTTCTCATTTACTTATGTTATCAAAATACAAAGCTTTTAATTTAACTTATTAAATGTATTGCACTGAGAATGAAATTAAAGATGCGGAGATGGAGGATGCCGAAATTAGATCTAGGAAACACTTAAACAGTGGTTCCGGGGCCCCAACCACACTCCTTAAACCGAACAATGAATTTAAAGCGAAAAACAGGCAACTTTCCTCTAGACAGGAATTTAGAAAGCTTAAACATAGGTTGGGTTCGATGTTGGGAATAAAACTAGTTGATGCAGTTAATACCAATAATATTGAACGCGTAAAGACACTTTTAGAAAGCGGCGTAAACCCAAATATTACTGATTCAGAAAAACGAAGTGCCCTGCATGTAGCAGTTAGCAGAGGCTACGTAGATATTGTGAAGTTACTACTAAAATATGGAGCAGATCCAAATAAAAGGGATATAATCCAAAATACTCCGTTACACTTAGCAGCATGTGTTCACAATTTGGCAATTGTAACAATGTTAATAAATGCCAATGCTGATGTTAGTTGCCTAGATTTACATGGAAGAAATCCCTTTCAATTAGCCTCTAGTAAATTACAGATACTAAAAAAGAGTTTTAGAGATGGAACAATTGAAGTAATTAAATTAAAACAAGAACTAAGAGATGTAAGTATTTTCATGTATTTTTATAAGAAACCTGATTTTAAAAATTTGTTTTAGGTAGTGGATTTACTGCTATCAATGTTAATGAAAGATATTGAACAAAAAATGGAAAGAATTAATCATTCTGATGTAGATGATTTACAAATAATGAAATTATCACTAAGCACTGACCCTCCACCCGAAGAATTAGATAATCAAATGTCAAAATTGCTAAGTGGTATAGAAAAATTCCAAATTTCTTAAAAGTAATATGTTTAATTTAATGAAGTGGGCTTCAAATTATATTAGCTATATTGACAAAAAATTATTGTCCATATTGAAAATGAATGTAAGTTAATTTTTTAATATGCACATAATTTCTGTTTGTAGTTATTTTTTTAAGTTCTATTTGTTAATATGGTAGGTAATATATTTTACAATTAGTTAAACAAATAAGTCAAACCTTCAACTGTAATATTTATTGTACGTAAATAGTTTAAATTTTCTACTAATAATTGTATCCATTTAATTTACAGTAATAATATTTCAGTAATATGTTTTTATTTTGATGTCTAATTCAGGATTTATGCTACTTGTTTAAGACTCAACGTATTTTTAACATAATTTGTAGACATAAAACATGTGACTTTTCTTATCTATACAAAGAACCACTAGAAGAAATTTATTTCATTAAATTCAACCACATGTGCATAGGCGCACTGTGTTAAGAGGTACACTAGTAAATTTCGCTAAGGTTTAAACCCAAAAATTTCTTGTTTATTAATATGCTTTTATTGAGAGGTTTTATTTTTATTTTTTGCTTTATTGTGAACAGAAATAGTTAATGTAGCTCTTGATGAGTTTTTTGGTTAGAAATAGGCATATATTTAATTATGTTAAAAGGGAATTCAACAAAAATAAATTATCGGTAAAAATTTAATAAATATGTGTTCATGTAGTACTTACGGTATTATCAAGCATCAGATTTATAGTCATCATAATCGGAATCACTGTTGTCCTATTCTCATTCGGATTGTAAATGATTACAGGATCAACTGCTTCGATGCGGTTTTCACAAACCCACCATTCCTCAATTAAATTTCACTTTTTGTGACACATTTTTCCCAAATTTCAGGAATGGCAGTATTAAGTGCTTGTTGCCAGGTTTCCAAAACAGTCTCATCACTGTAACCATTAGATCCAACGTAATTGTCATAATAAGTTTTGCATATTACCCAAATATACTCAATGGCCTTAAATTGGCAATGATAAGGCGGAAGTCTTAGCACACAATGTCCATAACTGAGTATAACTTGATCTGCTTTGTAAATATTTTCTCTTTTGTGCCTTTTAGCTATCGATAATAATTCTGGCTTAAAGCAATACTGTGGAAATGAAATATCTTCGTTTGTTAACCATTCTTTTATTTTCTGTACAGTCCAGAAGTTTGTGTGGTTGCTTATTTAAAATTTCCTAATAGTACGTAGCATTTTCTAATACAATGATAGATGGTTCATCTCCGTATCCATATTGTCATGGTAATCAGCTGATTTTGATTTTGACAAAAATAAGAGATCCGCCCCATTAATAAAACCATGCATTCCACCTGCATGCACAATAATGTGTCTTTTTTCTTCACCATCGGTGTGTGACTTTATGTTATGGCCCTGCTAAATTCTTTTTGTTCCACCCTTAGCAAAAATCCAAGTTTCATCCAGATAAACAAATGAAGAGCATTATTGTTTACAGAGAGTATAATTTATTAAAAATTCAATTCTTTTGTGCACGACTCTAGCTTTTTACGCAAAGCCTTTCGGTTGTCTTCCTTTTTATTCTTAAACCCTATATGTTTTAAAATTCTTCAAAGACTCATTCTAGAAATTTTAAACACATTTTTTTCTTTAATTTTTCTAATATTAAATCTAAAGAGACATGTTCTTTTTTTCACGCATTTTATACACAATGTTGCGGATTTCAAATAGTCTTTGGATGTCACCGAGGTTTATATTTTTTAATTTTTTGTTTACTATTTTCATCTTTCACACTTTTTGAAACACGTTAATTTTGTTTCATCAATACCCATCGCATCACACACACGCTTTCGTATAGATAAAACTGGTAGCAACAGACCTCAATTGTCCTTTTCCGCAGTAAAATAAGCGTGTACATTCAATAATAATGCATTTACATCTAAAACACGTCGCGGCATTTTCGCGGTCTATTAGGTATACATACACTACTTGAAATCACTTGGTTTGGGATATTAAACATAAAAACACAACAATAAATTAACAATCCAAATTATAGCTTAATAGCTTAGTTAACTAGTGAAATTCGTTTGGATTACTTACCTACCTCTCTTATTATGTACAATAAATAAAATCATTAAGAACAGATTTGGTTGCATATTACCCTTACTCTCAAATCAAAATATTGATTCTTAATTTTCAAATAAAATTCGTTACCTACGAATTTTTTTTAAAAATATTAGGGGAATTAAATAATAATAATTTAGGGGAATTTACTTTTGTACTTCTTAAATGTACAGTTAAATACTGATTATCAAGTTTCTAACGATAATTCGAAACCGCCGTATATTCGTGAAATATGCTTTATATGTTAATATGTTAACATTGATATTTAATTTTATTAATAAGCAGAAGTTGTAATGTTCACCACATCAAAACTCTAAAAGTACAATCTGTTGTACAGTATAAGGCTGTCAAAGTAAAACTAGGAAAAGTTAAAATGTTATCTTTTATGTTTCAAAGCCTGGCATGCATACTGTTTTCGAAGAAAATTTTTTTGGTAACTTGGAAAAAATTAACAAATTGAAAGCACGGAAAAATTTATTGAAATTAAATATGTTACTCCACAAATGAAACTATATTCTTTACATTTCAAATACTGTGTTTAGATGTTAAAAAACAGGCATGCTGTTCAACAGGAGCTGGTTCATATGGTTTCAGACTGTAAATTCTTCCATTTCCATATTTTAATTCATTCTAAATTATCGTTATTTGTATAAAAAAATTTGTTTTTTTATTAATTTACATGCATTTGGTATATTGACATGTAGAAGAATAACTTAAGTTATTATCCATCGATGTTATTTCACTTAATTTTGTTTATTATGAGTATTAGTTATGCTAATATGGTTAATATACTTAGTAAATCTTTCAAGTCCACTGTCCAACGGTTGTAGAGATTTCATTGGGGCTCTTTGGTCAATCTACCTCGCTCTATGTAAATGCGGTAACTGTTGCTGGATTAAGTACAATATTTGAAGAATCATTGACTATGGTGAAATTATATAAATTAGTGCTATACTAAAAAAACATGCTTGGTCAGATAATTTTGCTGAAGCTAAATATTTTCTCAGCCAAATGAAAATAGTTTTTTTTATCTTCAAATATTTATAAAATGTTTTTGCTGTTCTTAGTTTGTGAATCCTCTATAAGACCAATAATTAAGTCTTTACTGGAACATTTAGATTATATTTCATTTGTTCCTCAAACCTAAACGCTATTTTATGATTTATTGAAGATTTTTTGGAATAATAGTATATTATTTAACGAGCGGTAATGTAAGTCATAAGTAACGCAGATGAAGTTTGCAACGAGCCGCAGGAGAGTGCTGTAATTCATCAAGTGTATTATGACCATTACCGCAAGTTGAATACTATACTTTATCTACGACTATAACAATAAATACTAAGATACAAGTACAGAGAAAGAACTTTATTAACAACTCTTAATAGTTATCTGTAACAATTTTAGTTGTGATTACTCATTTTGTTTATTAATAAAATTAAGTTTGAATAACCAGTAAACTGAATATGTGGGACTGAATTATGCAAGTTTATTGTTTCTTTTTGTGTTTGTTGCATAAATATGTTGTTGATGTACTAACTGGTTGAGGTGTTAGAAAACTGTATATTTTATTTGCAGTACCTATCTGTCTTATTCTTTTCGGAATCATCAACGTACCCCTCAGCCACAGTAGTTGATGGCGTTTCAGTGCAGTTATATCCCCTCCAGCATCTACTAATAAAGTTGCCGACGAGCGGCGAAAACAATGCCCTGTATAATATAAATTACAGTCTGGTAATTTTAAATTTCGTTCCTCATTGCTCCAAATTTATCAATGCCATTTCTTTGAGTGATATTTTCCATTTTGAAAATTAAAGAATATCGTTTGCGATATATCGATAGGACGAAGATTTAAATATTTCTTAACTATGGTATAAAAATTTCCCGTAACAGTGAATTTTCTGTCAATTTTTGTTTTTGTTACACTGATAAGAAAAATAGATCCATGGTCTTCTAAATCTGTAATTTGCATATAGTGCAATTCTGCTGCACGACAAGCACCCATAATGCCCATTATTAAAGCAACCTAAAATAAATTATGTAATTAACTAGATTATAAATACGATTGAATTATTGTGAGATGTACTACCTTTGTCGCCAGATATTTCTCATCAGGAGCTTCATTTATGAAATTATTAAGTTGTTCTGGCCTATAAGTTTTTGCCTTTAGCTATATGTTTCTCTGATTGACGTTTAAGAAACGCACGTAGTTTCAAATAATTCTCTATATTGATTCCATTATTAATGTTGAGTGTGTTTCTTAGCATGGAGTAGAAAGTCGATGCTTTTTATTTAGTGCCGAGTTCACTAAAATATGCCAAAAGAACATTCTCTGTAAACGATGACTTAATGTTCTTACTGCTACACCAATCTTGAAAAATTTTGTGTACACCTTTATATTTGTTGGTGAATGGTTTTTCGGGTATATTGGCCGTCGTAGGTCTGAGTTTCTACTCAACGTTTCACCATCTCTAGTGGATGGCATCTTCTGGAGATTTAATTGTCTGCTTTTTAAGGCTGACAGTCTATAACATTTGTATGTCGCGATCGCAAGTTGTATACGTTTTGGTGGGCAGGGCATATTTGATGGCTGTTCAGAAATTGGTCGAGATTTATTCTTCTTATTTTTGTAAGGAAGCAGCCTTGTATTTTTAAGTACAGGTACCCATGTTCTATTAATTTTAAGTGTTTCTTCAGATTTATTAAAGTTCTGCTGGTGTTTATGTGTTTCAATCGCTTCTCTATAAAGCCTCTGGTAATATGCAGATGTGGTGCATAAGACTTGGGTGTCCTCGAATTTAATTGTGATTATATATGCCCCTTCCACCAAAACGTATACAACCTGCGATCGCGACATACAAATGTCATAGACTGTCAGCCTTAAAAAGCAGATAATTATATCTCCAGAAGATGCCATCCACTAGAGATGGCGAAACATCGAGTAGAAATTCAGACCTACGACGGCCAATATACCCGAAAAACCATTTACCAACAAACGATGGCAGCGAAAGCCTTTCACAGTACCTTTACATTTGTTTCGGAATTTTTCGGGCATCTTTTTCATCTTTTTTTAGCAAAACATTCACTATAATTAGGTATAAACTTCATTTGAAAACGTCAAAATTATTCAAGTGACATTATTCGCCTCAATAACAATAATGGACTGTTACCTTTCGGCCAACCGGCTTGTACAGAAGTACAGAGCCACCCTGATATTTGGTTCGTAAATAATTACAAGAATCTTTTCCGATTTATTGTAGTGAGTTATTATAACTCACGTTGTTTGTTTACAGATACTATTAATTGCTCAAAAGCAGTTGAATAATGTACATATAATTTAATAGCAGTAGATAAAACTCTTTAATTTAATTGTTTTTTGCAAGCAGTTCATTAAACATATGTCTGTTTCTGATGTATACTTCATAGATATATTTAATACTCCTATATTGCTAGTCCCCGTAAGTGGAAGTGTTGCCCACCAAGAGAGACAGCAATTCCATTCTCGGGCTTACGCATAGCATTTCAGGTCTAAATGATGGAGACAGATGTATATATGTCTGCACCGTTGGGTTGTCATCCTTTTCCAGACCCCTACTAGCAATATAGGAGTATTAAATATATGACTTCATATGGCAAGTATGTCCACATTGTATTCTTTGAACGATAATAATGACTTTCGGTGCAAATTAGGGATTCTTTAAACTCCATTACTTTCTTTTGTTTATCCGAATTTTTGTTTCCAATTCCGTCACCTGCACGGAATCTTTTAGTGGGCTTACACTGCTGTAGAGTTGAAAGCATCCGATGTTTTTGTGGGTTTTTACGTTTAGTGAGAACGTTCTTCGTGTGAAATGTCATGCTGTTTGCTTAATTTAAATAAAACAAGTAATATTTAATCTATTTACTCAAATATTATGTATTTGTTAAAGACTTATTGTTAGTGTGCTTTTTAAATAACTTTGAAATGTATCATTTATGTATAATAAATATGTATAATCACAATTTTTTTTTATTTGCGATGGATTTGTAAAATATATTTTTGTTGCAACATCAAAAATGATTTGTGCGAATTTGTTTTGTAACAATTTATAATAAAAATAAAACACTCATGGGAAATATAAATTTAATAAAATATTTAAAATAATAAATATAAATAGACTTTCCATTATTAAATAACAGAATTTGCAGTTAAAAATTTTAATTTTAATCATTTAATCAGAAATGACCTTCGAGGTCTGGTCTAGTTTGATTATTTACTTTTGGATCATCTTTATTTACATTTTTCTTAATTTTTGGTAACAAAGGCCCTTTTAATCTACAATTGGGACAAAAATCGTTCACATCAGCACCTTTAATACACGAGGAATGAAAACAATGTCCACAACTCCAGACATAGAATGATTCTTTACCGTTAAGTTCTTTCCTTAGTAACAACAATTTTTGACACAAGGTACAAGTGAGGTTTGAAACTGATATTCCTTTGCCGTGTCCAGAGATGTACTTAACTAAACCTAAAATTTAAACAATTTTTCTAGTAATTCCTGAAAACAGCTAGAACGAGGTTTGACAATAAAGTTCTAGGACTTCTTGTCATAGAGACACATTGGCAATTAAAATGTCGTATTATTCTTTGAAATTATCTTTTGAACAAGATTTGTTTCCTTTCACTATGTTTTAACTTTTGAATATGATAGAATGAGACTCTGTACAAGCGTCGTGGTGAAAAATCCCGAGTAAAAAATGGAACAGCTCGTCAATTTAAAATTCCTGGCAAAACTTAATGAAAAACCGGTCGAATGTCAAAAATGTAAGAGAATTACATCTTTTGTTCAAAAACTTTTATGTGGCACAAGAGGTTTTTCAAAAATTAACGGTGAAAGACGATGGACGTTCAGGACGTCCCTAATTTTTAAAAAATAACGACTGTGAAGAAAATCTGAAAAATCGTATATCAGAATGATAGCAAATTTGGTCAACATTAACGTCTTTCGCTTCTACTTTCATCAGCGCTTATAAATCTGTTTCGTCAATCTTCTTTCATCCTTCCTCTCTACGCATCCAAATCATCTAAGCATTCCTTTATCTGTATTTGTTACTACATCCGGCTATACTTCTCAGACTACTCATCTCCGAAGCGTTGATCTTATTTTCATGCTTCTTCTGCCAAACCCAACATTCACTACCATTAATAAGTGTAGGCACTCCTCTATGCACAACCAGTCGTGCCTTTTTAAAACGTTCTGCTGTTCATGAAGTTATGCAGGGCCCCACTCATTTGTTTCCCTGCCAACACACTTTGCTTAATATCAGTCATACTTTCCATCTCTCGTTAACTTTGAACTCAAGTATACTTATTTAAGAAAGTCTGTGATCTAATGGGAATCAGAAAGAGCAGGACTACTCCACTACATCCACAGTCTGATGGCATGGTTAAAAGGTTCAATCGGAGCTAGGAATAACATCTTTCCAAAGTAGTAGAGCAGCATCAGAAATACGTCTTCCATTATTCTTAATGGCCTATAGAGCAGATGTTCATGATTCTTCAAAGCTCACCTCAGCCAGCATAGTCTTCGTTTGCCCTGTGATTTGGTGTTCGGGTCACCAAGTGCCGAAGAGAAAGAAGTTCAAGAATATGCAGATGAGTTACAGGATAGCTTGTTTAAAATCCATGAAACTGTTAGGAAGAGATTGAGGTTAGCAAGTAATAAAATGATGGCTCACTACGACCTTAGAGCAAATTCGAAGGGATTCAAGGAAAGAGATCGAGTAGGACTGTACAATCCACGTTGAAGTCGACCACCCAGAGAGGTTAAAGTCTTACAATGGTGAGGTTGTACAAGTATTTGATCGGGACGATCAAATTTGAGAGGGGGATGATGTTACGGATTGTGGTCAGCGAGAATGCCGCTGGAGCAATTATTTGACTTAAAGCGACGGCAAATTGTTAACAAAAAGAAACCATATGATTTATGGCTTTTCAGTAGTTTCAAACGCCCGACATTTATAGGCGCGGTCGGCAATTGGAGACCTGCGATGTTTAGAACATTCGTGATAATTTCCCGAAAGAATGTTTCCTTTCTCGAACAACTGTTTTATTCCTATTTAAGAAACCGCGGTTGTAAGGGAAATTTTTCTTTTAAGTGGGACATAGGGGTGTGAGAGCCGGTCCTGGCAGTTTAGTTAAATTATTTGGATTTTAAAGCCATCACTGGTTAATGTATTTCGGTCTTTGCGAGCAAATAACGGGCTGATAATTATACTTGAAACGTATAAATTTAAGAGAGTTTGGTCTTCAGACGAAAATTTAAGTCGGTGACAGTTATACTTTTAAATTAGTACCTGATGGTTGTTAGTTTTAAAATATAATTGTGACCGACTATTTTTAAAAAAGGAGTGTAAAAAATGAAAGTATAGACTAAATAAAGACTAAAAAAAGTACAGATTACCAGATTAATTGATTAGAGGATGACTAGATATCAGTTGTTTGGTACAGATTGCCATTTTGATGAATTAGCGGATTTCTGCCTACAGTGGGACTCCCCGGAAGGAAGTAGCTCTAGGAGCTTGAGTTTTTTTTAATTATAATTTATTTGCTTTTTATTTATTTTTTCTGTAGGTTCTTTTCATGAAAAACAAGGCGAAACTTGGTTTGCAAATTCCGCTTTACCTTGTACAGGTAAGGATCTACCACTTCGTTAGGATTTGGTATAAAAAAATCCCATCTTGCGATGAGAAATGTCTTAAGATTACAAAAATCAATGCCGAGTCACAGTGTATGACTTTTTCCCCATAGGATATGTGGGTTGGTTCTTTAACCTATACTATTAAAGCCAAATAAAATTTTCGAGCGTACTTTTTTGTTATCGTCAAGCAGTTATTTGGCAATTGTTTTTTATAGACGTTCTATCCCGTTTTTTCCCAAAAATAAAGAAATCTTTGAATGGTACCCATTTTCAGTATATAGAAGAAATTAAGGAAAAAACGTCGCGGTTACTAAACAGCACAACGTCTAAAGACTTCCTCCACTGTGAGAAACGTCAGTATAGTCTCCTACAGATTCCTATCTCTGGAAAGGCAAATTAATGGAGAGCAACTCGGGGACCACTCCAGGATACCAAGTGAAACAAAAAACCACCAAATTCTCGGGATGGTTCCTGACATGCTAGCCACAAAAATACACATAAAAAAGTCGTTCAAAGTCCTCTTTCTGAAGAGAGATGAATGGGTGAGGGGAGAAATCCACTTCCAGAGACTGAATACGTAATGTACACAGATGGCTCAAAAATCCCAGATGGAGTTGGGGCAGGTGTTTTTAGCAGGAAACCAAAGATTGAAATATTTACCAGTCTTGGCAGGTATGCTACAATCTTTCAGGCTGAAGTCTTCGCTGTCGAATTGTGTGCAAGAGAGCTGACTAACAGACCTCTAGCAAACAAGAGCCAGGCTGCTTTAAAAGCACTGAGTTACAACAAGATAAATTCTAAACTTGTAAGGAGTTGCATCGAATCCCTGGAGTACCTTGGTGCGAACAACAGAGTGACCCTACTGTGGGTAACTGGGCACCAGGAGATGGAGGGAAACGAAAAAGCCGACACCCTTGCAAAACAGGGGGCCAAATCTGCGTTCACTGGACCAGAACCGGTCTTTGGAGTCACTACAAATGCCGCCAAAACAATTATTTCGGACTAGGCGGAGAGGAAAATACTCACGTACTGGTCCGATATACCAGAGTTGACTCACTTAAAGGCGTTCTTACCTAAACCCTCGAGAAACTCAACTAAGCAGATCCTAGAATGGAGCAGGAATGACCTGCGAATTCTAACGGGACTGCTTACAGGACACTGTCGTTTAAGATACCACCTCAGAAGGATAGGTCTGAATCAACAAACGGACTTGTTGGTTTTGCTGCGTGGAAGACAAAACTGCTGAACATATGCTAAGTTCATGCCCCGGCCTGGGAAGAATAAGGTTCAACATATTTGGTTATACCAACCTAGAACCTACCGATTTCAAGAAAATCTCACCCCATACAACCATGAACTTCATGAAAAGGACTGGATTGTGCGGTGAACTGTAACCTTTAGCGGTGAGCCACAATACACCTACTAAAGGTCGCAGTGGAGGGGCGACTTACGCCCCACTCACATGATACCTAACCTAACTGTGAGTAACGCGCATGCAACGGTGTATAGATACACAGGAAGATTATATTGAGGGGGACCACAGTTAGATTGAACTGTTTTGAATATAAAGTAGCTTTATTGTACCAGTCCTAGTACTAGTTATTGTCAGACCTTGAATGTTATTTACTCTACTAAAAAGACTATTGTAAACTTTAAGACTAAAAAAAATAAATAAAATTACTCAAGATACTTACTGTAATGTAAATCTTTGCTCAACAATTTTAAAGTATTAGTAAGCATACTAATATCATAAGCATAATCATTTAACATTCCCTGTAGTAATCCTCTTACATCTCCAAAATTCGCATTGGAAACTAAATTTAGCATTTGTGAAGGAGGTACATGAGGAGCTGCTGCGTGCAATAGATGTCTGAGGGGGACTCCACTAGTACCTTTTTTACTTTGTAGTAGTGTCAACCACAGTGCCTGGGAATCTAAAAGATTTAACTTCTCAGAATAGGCATTTTTATTATAAAAAATAATTTACTACTCGACACCGTTTTTAATTTACGAAAAATACAAAGGTCTTATCTGGAGGCACGGCAGTGCCGCCGCCAAGTCGAGCAAAAAAGCAGCACGGCCGTACCATCCTTTTCTCGAAGCAGTTCAGGCCATTTTCGACCCCCCTTTAACTTCGTTGTGGATAAAGCTAAAAGTCTGAATTTTCGGTAACCAAGCAGGCATTTTATAAACAAGGTATACTTTAAAATTTATTTTATTTAAACCAGTAGTTTAAGAATTATAATTAGTCAAAGTTTCTTAATTTTGTCACTCACTGACTGACCGATCATTAAAACTCTAAGGCACTTCTAGCAGACATAGAAGTTTTAAATTTAGATTACAATTGGTGTTTAGTTTATAAATCAAGGAAAAACTAAAATATTTTGCCATTTCAGTCCAGTTTTCTAGATACACCAACTGCATAAATAACTTTGTAATCCCATATAAATATATAGGATTACAAAGTTACATTTGCAGTGAATGAATCAGTGTACCTGTATATGTATAATAAAGGAAAAAAAGTAGGACCATCTACAAAAAGAAATAAGATGCCATCAAAAACTTAACCTGTAAAAATCACCAAGTCTCGCAACTCAGTTCTTCTACCGTAAAAAGTTGTGAGATCCATGTAATACCAAGTCGGTTAATTTATTCAGTCCCTACTTAAGGGTCCTTTTGTCGTAAGTTATTACGTAATTAGCTAACCTAACAACATCTTATAGTGACCATATCAATATTAAAAATCTTTTATGTTTTGAATAAATAGATTGACTTGGCCATCGCATGAAAACAAACAATGTATCTCACAAGTAATACATACTATATTAAATTAGATTGTTTAGTGTGATTGCCAAATCAATCTTTTTATTTAAAACATAAAAGATTTTTAATATTGATATGGTCTCTATAGGCCTGTTTGTTTGTCATGCTCACGCTGCTCAATAAATTACATAAATGTGCAGATTGATATGATTTTCGTGATACAAATCCACGAAGAGCATTTACCAACTGCTGAATTCAAAGGAACACAAAACCCCCACCAAAACAATTTGATATTTGATCCCAACAAAAAACAACCAAATTGCCCATCAAATTTTCGTTTCGTTAAGTAAATAATTTTTCAACTCAGATTTTGCATCAGTCACTTCACCATTAATTATACTAAATGTTCTATTCATTTTTAATGTCCGATTTTTGAAATTCTGCTAGATCAAACTGATATGATTTTTTTGCTCTACCTAAATTAGTGGAGCAAATAAATCCTGCTTTATCTGGTATATTGCAACATGCTCCTGTCAAACGAACGGTCTATGATCAATTGCTTATAACAAACCAACAGTTGAATACTGCTCAATTTAGTTTTGAGCAGCGTGAGCATGACAAACGAACAGGCCTTATAAGGTGGTGTTAGGTAGTAATTACGTAATAACTGAAGACAGAAGGACCCTTAAGTAGGGACTGAAAAAATTAACCGACTTGGTATTACATGGATCTCACAACTTTTTACGGTAGAAGAACTGAGTTGCGAGACTTGGTGATTTTTACAGGTTATGTTTTTGATGGCATTTGATTTTCTCATTATATCTCTTTAATTTAAATCTCTTCCCCTTGCTTCTCTTACCAACCAATGCATCGCAAGTCAACCATTTAAACATCGTTATCATTACGATTTACGAACATTAAGCAACGCTAACAACGAATATCATTCTTACCTTCGGAAGATAAATGCTCTACTCCCCTTATACACAAATTGATAGCAGCATCCACGATCTCATGTTCTAATAATAATTCCAACGCTTCCATCCATTCTCCGCTTCTTTCCAAAAGTAACGCGATAGCTTTGTGCACCCCATACTTCTTTGTAATAACTAACGCTTCGTCGTTTCTGCAATTACTCGATCGGAGATAATTACAAACCTCGTTTCTATTATTCACACATAACTGATCCAAATACCTCTCCGCTAACTGGGATGTTAATTTAACGTCCGATTGGACAACTTCTTTTAAAAACTCGTACTGAAGATTCGTATCGTGTTCAAGAATATCACAAAATTCTTCTAATAATTGTCGAAAATATTCGGTCACTATTTCTACAGTTTTTTTAGCACTTATCACGACTAGATTTTTAAAACTAACTAAAAATTGTTCTTGTATTTTTCTTTCGCTTACGTTAACGTACTTAATAATATAGTTGAATACTTCATATTTACGAACTGGGTCTTGCAGGTAACAATCAAGTATCTTGGAATAATCGCCTTGTAGTTCATAAAGACGTTCTGCAACCTAAGCACATTCAATTAGTTAACACGTCTAAATTGTTATTCAATGTACAACTTGTCATATAAAAGTTTGTTCCAACAGATCACGTTCGTGTGCAATTGTCCTTTAATGCTAAGCAATACGCCATCTAACGGAATAAACTCGCATCAATATCACGTGATGAGTAAGTGTGATTGCTTTGTGTTTATATATCCTGAAGCTCGCATTTGTGCGAAGATTAGTTGTTTAATAGTGACTAATAATTTGTTAATAGTGAAAGTGATCAGCAGAGCAAATTGTTGTGTACCTGGATGTAACTCAGTGCATAAAAAACCCCAATTTGACTTTTCATTATTTCCCAAATGAGAGAGAAAAGGATTGCCCGAAATATAGAAACGCACGTCACGTTTGTGGATCTTCAGAAAGCATATGATACCGTTCCAGTTACACGACTATCGAAAGTATTAGAGCAATCCAACATCAATCATACATATATTGCAGCCCTTAAGGAGCTTTACAGAAATTCTCGATCCAGAATTAAAATTGGTAACCGCCTCACGGAAGGGCCTGAGACAAGGATGCTGTGTCTCACTTACTATTTTTAAAATTTATATTGCAACAGCACTTAAAAACTGAAAAAGAAAAGTGCATGAAATGGGCATCGAAATGAATAATAACTCAATACACACTCTTTAATTTGCCGACAATCAGGTTATTATAGCTAACGACAAGGACGACATGGAGTATATGATGCGAAAACTTATTGAGGAGTACAGAGAATGGGGGTTTAACAGTAAATACAAATAAAACAAAATATTTATGCATAGGGAATCAACCCACCCAACTAGAACTTGAAGATGAGCGGAAAAACCTAACATCTGAGGATTGCGAAGACCGAATGGGATGTAAATTAGGCGTCGGACAACGTCGAAAGACGTTCTAAACCGGCACACACACATATATATATATATATATATATATATATATATATATATATATATGAGCGTCAAAGAGTTGAGCATATTAGAGAATCAGGTCTATGGTTGACAGAAAAAAACTGTGGGAGATCAAAATGAGAAAAAGAGTTACTAAAAACATGAGAGTTTTGTTTGTTTTGTTAAGAAAGATTTCATAACTCCTAGTAATTGTAAGTATTTTGTTTTCTATAATTTTATGTGGTTAATAGAATTACCTATCAATCTGTCGGGGGGCCATCAAACACTTGACCTGAAAACACTGCTATACCAAGTAAAATCTTACCTGTATCCAGCATTATAACAAAGTCCAAAAGTTTAAAGATAGAAGAGGAAAAGAAAAGATATGAAAAACTCATTAAAAGAAGACAGGCAAGTTCTCTTGTTGGTTATTTTTTTGAAGTCAAAAGTAAATAAATACTTATAATTATCATTGAAGTCATGTCATACATTGATTTCATGAGGATCACTTTTAATAGCACTGGTCTGCAAACAATAAGATCTGATTATCCATCCTTTTTTTCTTTGACATCACAAACAATAATGTGGTTTGCTGCAAGAACAGCTTCACCCTCCACGACGCATCGACTACTTGGGAGTAGCAACCAGATAAACAAAAATTGATGACATTGGTAGAAACATATCTGAATTTTTTCCAATATAAAATATTGATTTAATAACATTCATATATCGAAATTTTCACTAAATTGTAAACTTCTCTTAGTAAACACATAGGCTGGAGCAAATGCAATCACACTTGGCGTCAAAAATACCTGTTTTTTGATAGAATGACAGCGCGGGAGAATGAAGGTTGAAATGTCAATAGATAAAACGAGTTTTAACCGTGAATGGACGGTGTTCGTGAACCAGTTTCTGAACGGTAATTTCGGTTTATTATCAAATGTAAAAACTTTTTGGAATGACATGCGCATTGGGTGTATCATCAACTGTCAATGGCACTTTTTTTATTAGTCAATAGGGGTTAGGGTTGTTAGTCGATTACATAACAGTCACAAAACCGTTCTAAATTCAGATTTTCAAGTACAACTCAGAGAATATAAAGTTAACGTATGCCTATATTGATACAAATGGTCTCAAATACCTTACAAAAGTTGCAGGTTGGTACAAACCTATAGTTTATAACTACTACATCAAAGTAGATAAATAAAAATCGGTCCTAAAAAAGATACTTCCCAAATTTGTAAATGTATATTACAGTTTTCAAGCTTAATCGTCAGTTTTTAAAATGTTTTAATTAGTTAGGACCAAAATATTACAACTATCCTCTAAAATCAATCTCCAATTAATTAAATCTTTCAAAATGTTTGCAGTATTTTAAAAACATTACTTATAAATTCATATAAAACCATATTGTATTATTGTACTTGAAAAACCGAACAGTAAACGGTCACAGTCATGCTCAATAGATAAAATGCATTCCAACTGTGTACGGACGATTTATCAAACGATCCGTTTGCTGTTCCAGCTAAACCCGAATAATGTGTTAAGATAATAACAACAGTTACAGTTACGGGTTGGAACAAACCTCAAGAGTATTATTTATTTATTATTCCAACATGTTACAAAAAAAATAAATTAAATAGGAACATTCTGCATTATACTTAATATAATATTGTAACGGCTCGGTGTTAACATTCCTACATTCATTTAGATATTCTATAAGCTGTATGAATTTTCTTAATAAACCATAAAAAAAACTATTTAATTGTAAATTCTACACAACATACTCACCCTATAACATTTAGACTCTAAAGCTAAATCAAGTAGATGATTGGTCGTTAAATGGTTCATTTTATTAAGGTTCAATAAATCGAGCCATGCTTGCTCTCTTTCAGATCTATCTCTAATTGACAATGAGTTACCCATTTCCGTAAGAGACTTAACTGCAGAATCTAAAACGTGGTTATCTAAGTTGATGCTATTCGATACGATCAGTCTAGCAACGAAACAAGCCAAATTGATTACTTGACATTCCTAAAAATACAATATTTTTACTCCTAAAAATTTTTACGCTTGATGCCTTTTTATAAATAACCATGGGGCTTATTAAATTATTGTACGCTGCAAGTACGCAATGCAGTTATGAAGGGTGGTCAACCGAAAACGAAACAGAGCCATTTGCAGGAACCTCTTCAACATTTTAGAAAAACGTTCAGATCCGTCGATTTTTGATTAAAGGTATTTTTGGATCCACTACTTTTAACCCCAGCGAGGGTAAGAATTGCTCCAAAATTTTTAAATAAGATTGGGGGTCTAATAAGATGTCTTTTGAAAGCTCTGACAATTCTCTTTAAATTTTACATTTCCTTCCAATACTTTGAAAAAAAATACATCTTAAAATTCCAATTATTTTAGTTGCTTACTTACTACTTAATTAATTAAAGATATCTTATTAGACCCCAATGCCATTTAAAAAATTTGGGGTAATTCTTACCCTCGCTTGGGGTTAAAAGAAGCGGAGTCAAAAATACCGGAAAAAAATGTCCACATTTAATCAAAAATCGACGGGTCTGTTTCGTTTTCTGTTGGCCACCATGTATAGATATACAGAATTTTTCACGGTGAACGTTAATTAGGCGTTTTTGGCGAACCAGACAACGAAAAATTTGGTGTTATGCATAAATGAACATGATCTACTTACCTAAAATATTTTCGATAATGCGGCGTTGTCGCTTATTACAAAAAGTAGTAGCAACTTTAATCTTTCAAATGGGACACTGTATGGAATATTATTTTATGATTTCTTATCACTCTCTTAACAACTTATTTTTATATTTTCCTGATCTATCTGTTACCGATTCTGGAAAAAGCGACAACGGCGAAATATAAAAAAATATTTTAGGTAGAACATGATTTATTATTGTAAGGGACCACTTTTGGTTAAATAAGTCGGAATAGGATTAAACGTCAAAAAAAAAACGACGGTTGCCGAATAACCCTGCTTGACAATAAACAAAGAAGCGTAAATCCTTAAGCGGGAATATGTAATCATGTTGAAGAAGTAAAGGAGTGGTTGGCTGGTAGTCATTTCGGGTTAAATCGGCACTCGATATCCGCTTCGTTGGAAATAAAGTGGGGACCTTTGACCGGTCTCTTTCTTTAATAAATCACCTCTAAGTAGATCATGCCTACCATCAAATTTTTCGTTGTCTAGTTCACGAGAAACGTCTAATTAACATTCATCGTGAAAAAGCCTGTACATAAAAACTTAAGTTATATGAAGTAAGAATACAGGACAAATTAAATAAACACTAAGAGTATTTTTTCATACATTTTTTACATTCAAAATATAGTAAGATTTAAGTTTTCAACAACAAAAATAGTAGGGATATTTCTTAAACTCACAGAAAAATGATCCGGTCTGACAATTTGCAACAAAATTTGTACCATTCGTTGCCTTTGCAGAAGACCCATTTCTCCAGAAAATTCGGGTTGAGAAAACGCCAAGTCGACAACGTTTAAACAATCTCTGGTGTTATATTTTAGTAATGCTCTTAAATACGGATATGCTGGTTCATCAGATTTACTGTTAATTGAATGAGTTGTTTCTAAACATCTTAATACATCATATTTTACTCTTGGGACTTCCTCGTCAGGAATATTTCCAGTTGGATACCCCAAACCAGCTAAACACGACGATACATATACTAACAAAATATTTCCTGAAATATTAAAGATTTTTGTAAATTGCGTTTGTGTACCAACTGAAGCAAAGCACATTTTCTCACCTAACTTATGATTGTCTGGTGTTAAATCACAAAGAAATTCGGTCAAGGGACTGGTATAATCCTTTAAAGTGCCAGTTGTAATATGTATCCAAGCATTGTACATTTTCAATTTCTTACATATCTTAAGAACTAGATGCAAATCCAAACAGGCAATGTCTAAAGACAAAAGCACGTTCTCTAAAGTTTGATCGTCTCTTTCTTCCAGGTATTTTACCAATAATTGGGCTATATGTGGAGACAAAACTGTTAGCGATCCGGAGCAGATTTGATCCGTTAATAGTGTAAAGTACCAGTCCCTTTTATTATGATCAGTTGAGATGATTTCATACAAATCGTTGCATAAAATATCGCTAAAATATTGCAATTAAGCGTTTATTTAAAAATTGGTATACAAACTTAAAACATATGTTGTATTTAACTAATATTTAAAGCACTTACAAACAATTTTATTGTGTAAATTAGTTTTTAAATTTGATCAAAATTTATACGAGGATAATTCACGAATTGTTGTCTCATACATAGAAAAAAAAAATTCAGAACTTGAGTCTTCAGCCATTCATCTACAGCCGACATCACTTCGTTATTATCAGCAAAGGGGATTCCACGAAGATGTTTTTTAAATTTTGGGAATAGATGGGACATTGGACAGGAAATACGGATCCGCATTGAATAAGCCAAAAGTGCATTTATCAAAATGAAACAGCTCTTCACGTGTAGACAACTGAATCTAAATTTAAGACTACCCTGGCCAAATGCTACATATTTCCCATCTTGCTTTATGGAGTAGAAGGATGGACACTGTTGGATCGGCATTGCAAAAAGATTTATGCCTTTTAAATGTTGGTTTATCGTTGCATACATAGGATTTCCTGGACTAATAGAGTTCCGCAATACTGATGTCTTGTTACGTCTAAATACAACGACCGAAATCTTAAACACAGTGAAGCAACGAAAACTGGAGGGGCGAGAAATACCGATTTCATTAACTAATAATACAGTGAAAAATTGAACGGCGACGAGCACCAGGACGAAGACGGACATCGTGGCTTAAGAACTTAAGAGAGTGGTATGGAAAAAGTACCAGATCCTTATTTCGCGCAGCCAGAATAATCACCAACCTTCAGTAGAAGACGGCACCAGAAGAAGATGGTAATTGCTGAGGGCCAAATCTGGAGAATAAGGGGGCTGTTCAAAACTTTCAAATCCCGCTTTGTGAATGGCAGCAATTGCAACACAACTTTTGTGGGCCGAAGCGTTGTCCTGGTGGAAGAGCACACCTCGACTCGATTTTCCTCTTCTCGTTTCTTTGATCGCTTCGCGTACTTTTGGTAATAAATTCGCATCATATTCACCTGTTATGATGCGCCCACGCAATAATCCACGAAAATAACACCTGCAAAACCCCAAAAAACTGTAGCCATGATCATGCCAGCTGATAAGACAACACGAAATTTTCAAGGGGAAGGAAACTCCTTTGCCGCCATTCCATGCTTTGTTTGTTGGATTCTGGATCAAAGTTATGGAGCCATGTTTAAATTCATAGGGATTCCTGTTAATGATCTTCAAATTCGTCTCCGCTGCAACATGGCGAACACGCTTCTGGTTTGCTGTCATTCATGAAACCCAACGTGCAGAGATTTTTTTTGAGTAGTAAATTTTTTTAACGCTTCCAACAGTAAACCTACTACGTCTTTGCTATGGCCTGTCATTTATTACCATGTCATAGACTAAATTCACTTTTTCTGTGGTCACCACAAATTTGGGGGCTCCTGCTCCTGTTGCATGTTGACAGGACTCTCTTTCCAGTTTGAAATCATGTGACAAGTTCTTGATTACCAGGTACGAAGGGGCATAGTCACCCAATACTTCTACCATGTCCTTTTAAATTTATTGCGGTGATAACGGAAAAGAATTAATATTTAACATACACGAACCGATGCGTTGATGCTAATTGGCACACACTAATGTCATACAATAAGCTTTTGCCTGACACTTTATTTGCCTATGTCATTTAACGCCAATTATGTTAGTGACAACCATTCGTGGACTATCCTCGTAATGAGAAAATTTTAAAATTATTTTTTTTTACATATCGCACACAATAGGTTTATTTCTGCAGCAGTTACAAACGGTTTGCAAACGCACGAAGCAAGCGCAGGCTTCTGTAGAAAACAAATCGAACCGACTCAAAATTGGATGTTCTTGCAGCGTTATGATTGTTTCTACAGCGGTTAAAACATTTCGAATTGTGCGCAATATATTCAAAGAAATGGTTTTGAATATATTGCGCACAACTCGGGCTGTTTCCGACTGCTGTGAGAATAAACCTATAGATAAACGATTTTTAAACCGTTTGACGCATGCGCAGTTCTTGGTGTTCAAAATTTTGCCAACAGTTGTCTCTGCTAACAGGTTTAAGGTTTTATTTGCATTAGGTTTACGTAAAAATGTCAGCAGTCAATTTACAAACCATTTGCAAACAGTACACAACTGCACATGCGCATTCACAGGAGTTTGCTAACTGTTCCTTAAACTGTCTGAAGCTGCTGCAAAAAACAAAACCTAATATTAAATTTTTACTACCAACATACATCTTTCCTAATTTTATGCAGCAGTTAATGGCAGCTGTAAGACTTTCTTTATCAACTGGATTTAAATTAATATTTTCCAAATATTTATTTATTAGTGGTACCGTAATTATTTCTTTGCTTGTTCCTTCAGAGGTAGCCAAATTCAATGCCTCTGCCCAACGCCCTTGATCGCTAAGGTAAAACAGCCTTTCTGACCAGCTTCTTAATTTTACCATATGAACAGCTTTTGTTCCCAAAACAAGTAATTGATCTCCACGACTAGATAAGCTATTATAACAGGCTCTTTCACCTAAAAACATATTAATTTAAGGTTAAATTATACGGTGACAGTTGACTCGCAACAGTAATATCTCGTTTGACTAGACAATTGAAAATACTCTTACGACAGTTACGTGCAAGATTGAAAAATGGCACTTTCAACTTATCTCGGAAGCTGGATAACTGAGAACCTCGACCTAGACACGGAGATACGTAGCAGAATAGAGCATGCCAGGGTAGCATTTACAAATATGAGAGCTCTGCTTAGCAACAAGAGTCTTAATTTAACGTTACGGTACCGTTTTGTGAAATGCTACACTTACTCAGTACTGCTTTATGGAGTGGAGACTTGGACAATAAAAGCTAACGTCATGTACCGTCTCAAAACGACGACCATATATCCAACGCGGAGGTATTAAATCGAATGGGAAGAGAAAGAGAACTGCTGCAAATAGTGAAACGAAGAAAAGCGGCCTCCCTGGGTCATATATTCAGGAATTCCAAGTACCAATTTCTAAAACTGATTATGGAGGGGAAGATCGAGGGAAAAAGAGGCATCGGGAGAAAGAAATAATCGTGGCTAAAGAACATAAGAGACTGGACAAACCTCGATGCCCTTATACTTTTCAGAGCCGCACAAGATCGAAGCGAGTATGCCAGAATTGTCGCCAACATTCAGTAAATGAATAAGGCACCTTAAGAAGACGAAGAAAACAGTCGTTTTATAGGAGTTGCTCGAAAGTGAATATCAAGCTGTCTCGAAACTAAAGAAATAAAGTTCATACTCTTAGTCTCAATATAAAAAAACACTATTGTATAAAAAGTAAAGTATAGAAATCTCGTAATCTCGATCAGTTGATTCTCGTTAGAATTAATTAAAAACATTTAATGGCTGACTAGACTCTTTGCTGTATTCCGTTGTTTTGTTTTTTGTTTCATTAAAAAATAGTGATAAAAAAAACTAATTTTTATTGGAACTGCGATCCAGAATATAAAATAGAGTGCGTCTTGCACGCTCTACACAGTGAACCAGCAAAACCTATGGTGATATGAAAACGCCTATGATTGAGCGAGGATAGATAAACCCCCTCTCTCCATCAAACATTCAATCTTAAAAATTTAATGAATTAAGGTAGAATTTCGACCATTGGGCAAGTATTAATAATTTCATAAGCTGCACCTGCAATTAATTCAGAGTAGACCTTAAAAAGTACTATCATAAATTTCGAAATAAAATATGCCTCGTTTAAAAGGCACATTGAAATACTGTACGAAATGTAGAGATAGTGACTACACTGATTGCCTAAAAAATGTAATAAGAGACTAGGAAACAATAATTGAGGACAAAACCACTATAATACAAATACTTCAAGATAAAGTGATAAATCTAAAGGAAACAAAAACATATGCAATTGCTGCCGCAGTAGCAAATTATATCTCAAGCTACTACGACTAATTAACAACCTAACAATTTACCAGTGGTAATTTTGAAACCAAAGCCCAAAATACTGAGTTAACTAAATCAGTAATAAAAACTCTTATCATCATTAGCTCAACAGCCCGTTCTGGGCCTTGGCTGTCGCAATTTTGAGCCTCCACCTGGTCCTATCCATGCCACCATCCTTCCAGTTAGGTAGACCAATACTAGTTGCATCGTTCTTGACGCTGTCCTCCTATCTGAGCCTCGGCCGTCCGGCTTTGTAGACAGTATTTTCTTTGGCATTCTGTCTCCGTCCATTCTGATGACATGTCCTGCCCACCTTAGTCGACAAATCTTGATGACCAAAACAACAACTTTGTCTCCGAAGCGCTCATAAAGATTGTACAGTTTGGAGTTGGAGTTGAATTAGGATTGTATCATTTTTGCTGAGTGCCCATGTTTCAGGGGCAACTCTTATATTAAATGTTTCAACAAATATTACTATTTTTTTTTACCCAAATATCTTGTCAAAATAAAATTAGGTTTTACCACTTGTTCACAATGGCTTGTGAAATATGTACAAAAGTTTGCATTTTCGCAAGTACTCGCTCTTCGGAAACCAGTCTGAGAACAATAGAAGTAGAAATTTCAAAAACAATATTTTAAAAAACAACCAGTAGATTAGTTTTGCGGCCAAACTCTGTGTGGCGCTCAAACTTATTCTCCAAACGTTAATATGGGAGTTGCACTGCTATGGGGAAGGCGCCAAAAAATAAAAATTCAGCATTATACCGAACAAAACATTCATCGGTTCTTCCGTTTATTGGAATGACGGATTTAAACTAACCTAAACTTAACCCAACTTCTGGTTTCCCTTTATTGCGAATAAATACTTCGGTAAATAACTAAATTTTGAAAGAAAAAAAAACGTTTCAATCGGCCAATTTTTGACAGTTATGGCAGTTTAAAAAAAAGATCCATTTTTTTGAAAAATTCTCAACTTTTTTGAGGTGGGTAAAAAAATTTGAAAAGATTCTGAGTACCGTCTTTCATAGTGTACAAAAAGATAAAAACTTTCAGACAAATCGAAAGAGGTCAGGGTCAAAAGTGGTAGATTTGGCATAAAATTGTAATTTACAGCTCCATTTAATTTTTATACCAAATTTGTGAAAACAGTAGACAAGCAGTTTGCACCTTTACACTTGTATAGATTTTCGGGGTTTTTTCAGGTGGTAGATCCAAAAAAAAACCAGAGAAAAATAATTTATAAGCATTACTTTTACAGAATTACTATTTTAAACAGATGCTGATTACTATGACATATTTCATCTCATTTTTTTACCTCTTTTTAGGGCACCACCGTACTGGTGCCATCTATTAATGAACCCCATCGTCATCTAATGAAAAGTCCACAAGGTTGACTGACTATGTATTTCTTTGGACAATGGTTAAAAGATATTATTTTAACTGTGCTACTAGCCACAAAATAAAATGTTAAAGTTACGGGTCAAAACAGGAACTCTGGGGTATGTGATACTCCACCACACCAACCAAGGGTTAAGTAAGATAATGAAATATTTTAAAACTGGTTAGATTTAGGTATAAAAAATGCAAGTGTCGATTGAATGAAAATAAAAATAGGAATGAAACTAATCTATTACATACAGGGTGTTGTATTTAAGATAAGCCAACTATTTCTGTTTAATTGTTGAAATTGAAAACGATAATTGTATCAGCCATCTGCCTCAAACTCCTGCAGACTTTCGCCAGATTTCTGCACCCGAGTTTTCATTTACGCCCGGTATAGCTGTTCTCTGTGTTGATCATCATACCTTAACCTACTAGATCTCTATATTTGCTCTGTTGGTCCACAGGAATAGTCTGTTAAAACAGGAGTACCAATATTACATAAAAATGATGTCTGCATCATATTTTCTAATCAAAATCATTAAAAAAATTCGTCAAAAAAAGTCACCTGTCGATTTCATCATCTGGAATCATTTACATAGCGCCTCCTATAACAAAATGTAAAATAATATTCCTTGTCTAAAGGTATGCCTCTCTGACGATTTTGATAAATTTATAGTGTCCCAATAGTTATGAATCACTCTCTATAGTATCATTATGACGTGTAGAAATCTCAATAAATTGTCAGTAGCAATAATGCATTTTTTAATAAAGTACATTTGTCAAGTAAATAATATAAATGAAATTCCCAGCCATGAAAACCAAAGATTTTCAATTCTATTTTTATTTTAAATATAAATATTGTACCTGCTAGTGCAAATGCTTCGCTAACGCCTCCTCCCACCGCTAAGGCTTTAAAATGTGCGGAGTTGTAGACTAATCCTGCATTAGAAATTTCTAACACTTCCAATTCTCTTTGGCTTCTCACTTCAACTAATCTTAAATTTTCACTTACATCTAATATTGCTAAATGACGAGTGCCCAACCAATGAAGAGCATTCATTGTATATGGAACTTGTATCTTTCTTAAAGGTAATAAAGTTATTCTATTATTATTGAAACCATGTGTAACCACTCTAGTGTAATGTAATTCATTTCCCCTGCCCCATGCCAAGACAGGTTGAAATGTTTTGCCAACTGAGACTAGCTGCCAAGATATTAGAGGTAAGGAAGTTGAAATTCGTGGTAATTGCTGACTGTAATATACTTTCAACTTTGGACGTACAGATATTACTATAACCTAAAAAACGCTAACTTTTTATTCAAAGTTATCTAGTATCGGTGCTATGATTTTTTTGAATATCAAGTGATGGAATTTAGTTGTTTAGCTTTGACACTTCATTTTTTCAAGATGACATTCTTATGAAAATTCTATCATGTCCGCATCAAATGCAGCGCCAATTTAAGCATGTAAATGCACCCCAAAGACTAATTTACATTAGTCAAGTAAATGGTAAAGTAAAGAAAAACATATCAACTCGACTGACCAATGTAAACAGATGGTCGAGTAAAAAGTCGAATATACAAGCGAGTCCAGTGGTAGAGCAGGCAGCATAGTAACTCGCCCACTTTAAAATAAACTTGCCTACTAACTTGTCTAATATAAACACTTTTCAGAGGTGGAAAAAATCCTTTATGAGAGTTTGAAAGCTCAAGGTATACTGTGAGTCTCCCCTGACTGTCAGGTCTACTCATTAAAAACTCCACCCCTATTTAGGTCCATCTGGCTATTGCTTCCGGTGACACTTAGGCCTGTTGGCCCATTGTATCTTGCCTATGTGGTTTTATATCATTGTACCCAATCCAGTACTGGGTGGGAGCAATATAGCTCTGGGTCGCCAGATGGATGCCCTGTCTTTTGCGCCCCAGTGCCCTGCAGCAGCACAGTATGTGTTTTACTGTTTCCGGATCCTTGATGCACAATCTGCAGGTGAGGTCTCCATTATACAGTCCCATTTTGTTGAGGTGCTTCTTTACTGGTGCGTGACCGGTCAAGAGCCCCACCAGTGGCTAGTTGAGTACCAAGTCAATATAATATGATACCTTCACATTAAAATGTTGCTGTGAATACAAGTAAAAAACAATAGGATGAGTAAAGTGGTAACCCCAGTTACTGGACGTAATTTACAAGACCGAGTTACTCTACCAATGTAAACTAGCCTTAAAGCATTGTCTGAAGAAATTAGAGTCAATCAAAGTCTGAGCAAATATTGAAAATGTATCTCGTAATGTGTTTCCTACATTGGATGGTCCCCCTTTTTTTTAAATAGAATGCCTTTTTTCATTAAATTAAAAACGAGGCAATAATGTATGATCATTTGTAATGGAATGGAAACAAAAAATAAAAATTATACAATTACTATGACACTTTCCATCCCATTCTTTTATCTTCTTTGGGCACCACGATACTGGCACCAATTATTGATCGACCCCATCATCTTCTTCTTTAAGTGCCTATCTGTGTCCGGATGTTGGCTATCAGCATGGCTATTCTTACTTTGTTGATGGCGATTCAGAAAAGTTCTGCTGATGATTTGTCAAACCACATTCAAAGTTTTGCCAAGCAATATATTCTTCTTTGGCCAGGTGCTCTCCTGCTGTTAATTTTGCCTTGCACGATTTCTTGTAGCAGCCCGTATCTATTTGGGTTCCTCATAATGTGGCCGAAATACTGAAGTTTCTGACATTTTATGGTATCTAACAGTTCTGGTTCTTTATTCATCCGTCGCATTACTTCTGTGTTGGTCATTTTTTGTGTGAAAGATATTTTCAGTATTCTCCTGTACAGCCTGAGTTCCAATGCTTCAATTCTTCTAGTAGTCTCTTTAGTGAGTGTCCAGGTTTCTATGTCATACAGAAGGACCAAGAAAACATAACAATGCAAGAGTCTAAGCTTCATGTCTAAGGATAGATTATGGCTTTTAAAAAGCAAGCTCATTTTAATAAACAAAGAGCAGGCCTTCTCAATGCGACCACATATTTCTTGAGAGTTATCCCATCTCTCGTTAATGATTATCCTGCCTTATTTTTTGTATTCTACTGTGATTGATGCATAAACTGTCTTCCGCGATGTTTCTTTTACTTGCTACTTACTTATCATCCAATAAAAAGGCTATAAGGTTGACTGACTATTAATCTTCAGACAACGCCTAAAGAGCTATGGACTGTCAAAATTTGAATGATGTCATTATTGAAATTTTTGGTTTTCCATGATTATTCATTATCTACAGAGGTGAATATTTTTATTGACAAGTGCCTCAAACTGAATTCAATATTGTGTGAGATTTACAAAATTAGTGTTTATATAAAGGGATTGTACTTTTTACATTTATGAATTTAAAAAAAAAAAACGGGAAAAAAAAGAATTATATCCAGTATTGTCAAATGTTTACCTTTGAAAGTGTTGCCATCGCTACCAAAACATAATTGTTGAGAAAATGTATATCATGTCCTCGAATCAAAGGTTCAAACACACAAACTTCACCTCTAGCACCAGAAAATAAGCATTTTGAACTCCAAGTTCTGACTCCTAACCGTTTGTTGAATGAAAGTGAAAATACACAACCAGAAGAGTCACCACATAAAGCCAAATTACTCTGAAATGTGAATCTCAATGACAGAACAGCAGTTTGAGGTGCATGAGCATCTGGTAATCTTCTGATAACATCTCCTGTAGATGTATCTATCATTGAAATGAAGCCTCTTTCATAACTAAAAAAAATTAATTGAGATGATTAAATTATTTTCATAACTAATGAAAACACACTAACCCAACTAGAAGCCTAGTGGAATCCAAATTAAAAGATATTGCAGAAATAGCACCCTGATCGATTGTGGTAATATCATGGCAACACCAACTTAAATTTTGCTGGCAGTCAAAAGCTAATATGTAACCATGTGAAGTTCCAACTGCTATGTAATTTAAACTATTTGTAATAACTGTAGGTGAACCTGCATTTACTCTATCCTAAAATTGTATTACCATAATAAAAATTTGTAAAAATAAACTGAATATAATTATATATGAAGTATAATTAATTGTAAAGCACTATTGACTACTTAAAAAAATAAATCATACAATATATTTTTTAATTATTAAATTATTCATTTCAACTTACTGCAGCAGAAGCAATTTGAGATGAAACTCCTTGTAAGACACAATGATATAACATAGAATGAAGTTTATTAGTCATACTTTGAAAAGAATGTAATGAAGCACTGTCACTACCCTCTGACTCCATATCCCAGAGGACATTTTCAAGTGATGGAGGGGTGACTTGGGGTATATCACATTCCAGATCATCAATCTAAAACAAACAAATGTAAAAAGTAAATAACAAGCAGAAAATCTATGTCCTACATAAAGATCCATCTGAATTTAACAGATAAAATCTCAACTCATTTAAAATAAAAAATTGGAACATATTTTGTTCTTATTTAACAAATTTTTTATTGTATTAATGCACATATAACAATGTCTCTTCTTTTCATGGAGGTTTTAATTAAATGTTAGAATTTAATTTTAAATTAATTAGTTTTCCAGTCAATAGCCAAATTAAAATTTAGAGTACCTCTCTAAAATCTAAGAGTGATTCGTCTGAATCTTCCACATGTACATCTTCACACTCAGAACCCATTATTGGACAGATTTGAAGATAAATTTTGAGTGATTTTTTTAAAGTTCCAACATAATTATTTGTATTTTTTCAGCTACCGGGTGTTTTTTTGTTAAGTTTTGGATTACATTATGTCAAAACAAATAACTAAAAACGTCAACGTTACAAGTTTAGACGAATGTTCACGAATTATTATTTGAAATCAGTCCATCTTAAAAATTTACAGATTAAGGCAAATATTCGTGAATCATATTTTAAAATTTTGTAGTTAGCTGTCACCACACTTATGTCAATGTCCAAAGTAGGTTAGGTTTTTTATAAATCCCCTTTAATAACAGTGTAGAAAACAAAAACATTGTTTTAAATGGATGAAAGTGATTCGCACTATTTTTTAGAATTATCTAATGATCCAATTCGTTTTGAAGCAGTAAACCAATTGACAAATGTTTTTTTCGATGACTCTAATAGAGATGTAAGTAAGCCAAAGTGTAGTGAAAATTATACTGAGCTATTTAATGTTTTAGGTATTTGCTGTACGATCCAGTGGGGTCATGGGGGTAGTTGTAAAAAATGCAGACAAGTCACAATCCTTAGACTTTCGAATGGAAGATCGTGGGACAGTCTTATCAATAAAATTTTCTCCTGATCACAAAATACTGGCGGTCCAGAGAACCAACAATTCAGTCGAGTTTATGAATTTTGATGAAACATGTTTAAATACTGAATTTTCTCAAGCTTCTAAAAAAAGTTCAAATATACTTGGATTTGTGTGGTCTCAAATAAATGAAGTTGCTTTTATAACAGACCATGGAGTAGAGTTATATATGGTTATCCCAGAAAAAAAATCTTTAAAGCATTTAAAAACCACATCCGTTATAGTTCAGTGGTTTGTTTGGTGTAATATTAACAAGATTGCACTTTTAGCTTCTGCTCATGGGTCTAACTTATTGCCAGTTTATATTAAACAAGGAACAATAAATAAATTGACAAAAGTTGATAGTAAGTAATGAATTAATTTAAGATAATTTTGAATGAAAGGTTACCGACATTGCCTAGCTAGTTTTTAGTTAAAATATCAGTAGGTATCATCTATGTAAAAAATATTTTTTATTAAGACTTTTAATTACAAATTTTCTTATCTAATGATTATATCATGAGATAATAACAAAGAAATTCGCGCAAATATTTTCAAGAGGGAATATGTAATTATATTAAAGAAGTAAAGATGTGTTTGTGTGGTAATCAATTCGGTTAAAATCGTCACTCAACATTCAATTTTTTGGGAATAAAGTGAGGACCTTTGACAGTATCTCTTTCTTTAATAATTCATCTTTAACTAAAACTAATCTATGACAGACTTACCTAAAGATTCTTTGAAAAAGAAAAATGTAATCTTTGCAAGAAACGAAAAAAGGCACCAGTCAAAATTGGAATATCCAGAGAAGACAATTTGGCAACTAATATCAGAGGCAAAATAAGTTTTCTTACTTCATTGAGTTATTTTTTTATTTTTCATGTACCTATTTCAAATGCACATTACTCCATAATATATCATTGTTTAACACATATCTTTGTAAAATTATTGTTCACTGAATAAAAGACCTCGGTTGATGGTCTTTTGGTAACTACCAATAAATAACGTTTGTTATTATTATTTGATTCTTTAAGCTGAACCAAGTCGAATGGCACTTGAGAGGGACATAACTCTTGCTACTCTATATGGCACACCAGCTGTTTTAATATTAAGACACCAAAATGGACCAAATACTGCTGAAGTTCATGTACATACTTTAAATGGACCAGGTCAATCTCCAGTAAAGTCTCATGTGTTAAAACTGGGATTCTCTGGAAGGTTTGCAATTAATATTGAGGATGAGATTATATTGGTTCACCATCAGGTAAAAATACTTCCAGGAATAAAAGCTATTGTAAAGTTTATAAACTACTTTATAAATTTTTAGGCCTCAAGAAGTTCTGTGATATTTGATATTTCTTTACCCAGCGAAAGTGATGGTACTGTGCAGTATCATGTACCTGTGGCTCCAGCAAAATCAATGAAGCCTGCTACTATAACATTACCTGGACTGTTAGAAAATCAAACCCATTTTTGTGAGCTCTGTATCCTTTATTAGGTTAACAAATGATTAATTTTTAAATGTACTGGATAAATTTTAATCTATTATTCTTAACAATATAAATAGATTCACCAAACTGGGTTGTATTTCAACCAAATATTATAATAGATGCAAAATTAGGATGTTTATGGCATATCAAATTGAGTTTACCTGAATTGTGCAATCATATATCAGATTTAAGTGTGTGCACACAAGTAATGCTTAGAAGGACCAATGGCAAAACGGTTTTACTAAATGTAAGCCGGTGAAATCTTGTTTATATCTGTTAGGAAGTTGCAATCTTAGTAGGATAAAATATTACGTTTTTATTTATAGGTGTTGATGAATTATATCAACCAAGAAAAATTACAAATAGATAAACTTCAGGAATCATTTAATCATATCAACCAAGTTTACCATGATTTTATAGAAGCTGAACTACAGCCTAACATAGCATCTCCTCCAAATGTTCCCATAGCTTCCAAACACGCTCTTCAGGAGCCAACAGTACTTATTACTCAAGAAGATATGTTAAACGAAATATTTCAAAAACTTGACACAGAAAGAGATTTACCTAAATTAGAGTGGCTCTTAATTAGTTATTTAACTTCACTTTCAGAATTTAATATACCAGCTCAGTATAATTTAAACGAACTTTTAGTCACTTGCCTGGTAAATAATATATTTGTGATACTATCAAAATATCTTTTTATCATATTTCTTTTAGGCTAGACAACAAAAATTTACTGTACTCCAGCAAATGCTTCAATATGGAGTAATTGCAGATACCAAACCTTTAGCCTGTTTATTACTTTCATTAGGTAATATGCATACCGCTGCTTCACAGATGGCACTTGATATGTTATCTAGGATGGACGCTAAAGAAGAAATACAAGAAGTACTTTTGAGCGAGGGCCAAGTTTTGACAGCCCTGAAGTTAGCGGATAAAAACGCTAATCCGAGAAAATTCCTAACAGCGGCTGAAAATGGAGATATAACGCTGCTTCATAGCGTTCTTGTTTATTTAAAAAATAATCCCAATTACGCTTCTGTTTTTCACAAAGGTAACTAACCTATGTTAGCTAAATAATAATATACTACTTTGCTTAATTTTTTTAGCATATATCCTTTATTTTTACCATTCCACGTTTTTGGTATACTTTTAAACATTAATGTTACTTAGGACGCTCATAAATATCAGTAAAGTTCCTAATAATGATCTTACATACAGTAAAAAACAACAAAACGAATAAATCGTCCAAATCATTACCAAAATAATTTTTTTTACTTTGATTGATGTGCAAGCAGGATTTAGAAGAGGAAGGAGATGTATGAATCAGGTCTTTTCATTATGAGGCATAGTTGAAAAATTCTTGGCTAGAAGTCAGAAGGTCTATTGCGCTTTTATAGACTTGGAAAAGGCCTATGACA
Source organism: Agelastica alni (assembly GCA_950111635.1). Lineage (NCBI taxonomy): Eukaryota > Metazoa > Arthropoda > Insecta > Coleoptera > Chrysomelidae > Agelastica > Agelastica alni. Next base: position 64,805,784 of record OX467710.1, read on the forward strand.
GAGAGGTGAGGAGTGAATTGTGGTCGACATTGTCTATGTATGGGGTGAGCGGTAGTTTAATACGAGCACTGAAATCATTTTATGGGGATTCCTCTGCTTGTGTCAGAATAAACGGGCTTGCACGGATTGGTTTAACTTCGAAAAAGATGTAAGACAGGGATGTGTGGCTTCGCCATGGCTATATAACTTAAATATAGACGATTGTTTAAGAGATTTGAAAGAAAGTGCCTATGGATTAAAAATGAATGATTTTATCGTCAAATGCCTTCTTAACGCCGATGATCAAGTCATATTAGCGTCATCTGAAGAGGAGTTGCAGGCGATGGTTAATGTTATGCATGATGCCCTGAAAATCAAAGGGATAAAAATAAATGTAAGCAAAACGAAAGTAATGGTATTTGAAAGAGAGAAAGCATGACAAACTGTGAAGTTTTGATTGAGGGAGAAAGAGTGGAACAAGTGAATGAATTTATGTACTTGGGTTCAAAGTTTACCAGAGATGGAAAGTATGACAGTGACATTGAGCGAAGGGTGTTGGCAGAAAAACAGATGAATGTGGCACTGCATAGCATTATAAACAGCCAGAAAGTGTCAAAAAAGGCACGTCTGGCTGTGCATAGAGGGTGTTGGTTCCTACACTTATGTATGGTAGTGAATGTTGGGTTTGGCAAAAGAAGCATAAAAATAAGATTAATCCTGCGAAGATGAGTAGTTTTAGAAGTATAGCCCGAGTGACTCGGTTGGATAAAGTAAAGAGTAGTGAGATGAGAGAACTCTGTGGTGTAAAAGAAGATATGGTTACAAAGATAGATAAAGAAATGCTTAGATGGTTTGGACACGTAGAAAGGTTGGATGAAGGAAGATTGACGAAACAAATTTATATGGAGAGTTTGAATGGACAAGTCGGTAGAAATCGATCTCGGAGAACATATGTTGATCAGATCAACATTGTTTTGAAGATAGGCCAGGTCAAGAGTACCAACAACCGACGAGCATGTATGAGAGCACTGATTAAAGTAGTTAAAGCAAAAGATGTGTGTAAGAACTGTGCAAGTGGAAGGAAGTGGTCTCTGCCTACTCCTACGGGAAAAAGGCGTGACTTTATGTATGTATGGTGTATTTTGTATATTTTGAAATGTCTGGGGTAGTCGGTATTAAATAAAGACTGGGTTTAAGTTTCTAAACTGTATTTATTCCAAAACAAAATTCGATTTTACAAAATAAATGTCACATTTACAAATGTTACAAATAACCAATACCTTGCCTAATGCTTTTAGCTCCGAAGGGGCAAGCGACATCGTTTTATTGAAATATTTCTTTTTGTCGCAGAATATAAACAAACGACGATACAACAGTCAAACAGTAATTATGATTCCAATTTATTACCTATTAAGTACGGATATATTATTTCGAATTTATTTTAAATAAAAAATATTTACGTTAACGGTATTTCGGAAAATTAAGACGGGTGTTTATTTCTTAAACTCAACACGTAAAAGAAATAAAATAAGGAAAAGGAACTGAGAAATCTCAACGCCAAAACTCAGCGGTAGGAATCCTTCACAGAACTCAACGCGTAATGTGGGGTAAGGAGGGTAGTTGAAACGATTTCGACACGAACGTTTCGGTAGCGGTATTGAATGGTCTCAACACCACCTTTCAAGTGTGTAGGGACAAACAATCTCAACACGAAAGTTAAGGTAGGGGAAGAGCGAACTAATCCAAACTCAATGCGTAAGGGTCAATTGCCTTTACGAGAAATTGGTCGGTCTTTTATACTAATTTAAGTTCTATAAAAACGTTAGAAAAACTGTTTGGCTATTAACATAGGCGTACGTTTTTAGACGATAATTTGTATTATCGTTACAATTTTATCACCAATGGCCTTTTTGGTTCAAAGTATTTGTTATGGCAATTGTGGTGAAGACATATCGCTCATGGGCTGCAACAGTGGCACAACTCTAAAAATCAAGTTTTCAGATAAACGAGTTTAAAAGTTTTATTATCGTAATAACATACATAAAGCACCGATTATGAGCTGCCATCTAGGGGCCAAATAAGCGTTTAGTGATGTGCCAGTATTGCTGCCAGAAAGAATGTAGTTTTTCACATTATAACCTGTACTTACTCCAAAAATCGTATTTTTTTAGTTGTGCCAATGTTGCGATATATCGAGGTGGCTGAACTTTCAGAATAGAATCAATATTTATTAGACTTATGTTCTTAAATTGTTACTTTTAATTTTAATAAATTTATTCATATTTTTTACAAAATTATTAATTATATAGTTTACTAATTAATTAACAGTAATAAAAGCGATGATAAGGGGTGAAAAATTTATAGTGAATTTTTAATTAAATTAATTGCGTGGGACTTACTACTAATTAACTTGCCAGAATTAAATTGGTTTCTGTCTTCGACTTATATGTTTCTATGGATCAGTTCAGAAAGGTTTAACATCTACCAAATCATGCTAAAAATATTTTTCTTCGCAATAATTGGAAGTAATATTAGATTCTCTTAATTATTTAACAATTATGCAGACTGAGTAGAAAATTGGTTTTTTACGAGAATAGCTTTGTTTGTGTTATAAGTTATAATCAGTGGTTTAGAATGGCAACTAACAATTTAAAACTTCGTTTTAAAATATAAATAAATGTGTCTTCATTGGCTTTCAGAACGTTATTCTTGCCGATTAAAAAGCTACTGATTATTACTTAAAAGAATTGCACTCACATATACACATATTTACTTTGAAATAAAAAAAAAAATGAAATTACAAATATTAATAAATAAATAAACATTTGCTGTATTGTATTTTTGTTTTCAGACGAACGTTTAGCAAATTTCATTCAACATTATAATTTTATATTCGACAAAGACAGCAATTAACAGGATTAAAATAAGAATGGTATGAAAAAATAGATTAAAGCAACTAAAATATCTCGTAATGTAAAGACTGGTATTTATACGTTTTTGCTTTTGTAGTATCAATTTTAAGCATTACAAATACCATACAAGTTTTCACGGGGTGATATTAATCTACTTAAAATTATCTAATTACATTGTATTTCAATATATTTTTTTGCAAGCCTTTTTAATCACGTATTTATTTTAAAAAGGAGATAAACGTATGAAATATTTATTGTAGATAAAATTTGTATTTAAAATGTGAATTATATGTTTTTGTTAAAAGGTGTTGTTTGTTTTTAATCAGAAGACAAAGTTGTATAATGTTTAACTAGCAAAGATCTTATCCATTTGTTTAAAGAATTTTTAAATTGGGAATATTTTATACAGTTTTTGTAATTACCCTAAGCTTGCTGGTAGAAATTTAACTTTTAATTGAAAGAATATAAAAATGAATTATACGAATTATTTCAATGGTAGGTACTTCTTCGTATCACGTCCTCTCCTCACGAAGGTTGGCAATCCATCTGGATAACATTGTCCTGGATACAGCAGCTCTAAATATCTCGGTCGAAGTGCACCCAAACCATCTTCTAAGGTCTTTCAACCAGGAGTTCTGACGTCTTCCAATAGATCTTCCATGAATCTTTCCTTCAATTATCAGCCTCAGTAATTCGTATTTTTCGCCTCTCATGATATGGTCTATGTATCTTGTTTTTCTCTCTTTAATGATGTTTAATGACTCTTGACTTTTTCATTCTTTTTAATAACCCTTTGTTTGTAACTCGGTGAATCACTGAGATACTAAGCATGCGGCCTTCACAACCGTACAGTAATGCACTGAATATATAGCACCTGACCATGCGCATTCTGAGCTCCAAGCTCAAATCAAGACTGGTGAACAACTGCTTGATTCTGGTGAAAATTTTTCTGGCTTGCTCTATTTTAGAACGTATCTTCCGCTTCGGGTCGCACAGCGAGTTGATGGTGGTGCCAAGATATTTGAAGGATGATGTTTGATGTTTCTACCATTGATCAAAAGCGTTTCGGTGATGTCTTCATTTGAAGAAGGTAGAGAGAGAGAGAGCTGTCACTAAATGTCAAAAACTTAACAGAAGTTTTAAATCAATTGAGGTTTTAGAAGTATTTTGTAAGTAATTTTCTATTAAAACGGTATTGAGTAATGTGTATGTATGGGTATTACTTTTATTTCGATTGGCTTTAATTGGATAACGGCTAATGTTTTAGTGCTAGATTCGATTTTAAAATACTTTAAATAAATAAAAAAATATAATTACTAATGAAATAAGTAAACTGTTAACCACTAAATTGTTTCTGCAAGAAATAATTTATATTTATACTTACCTATAGGTACCCATTGTTTGGTACAGTAATTTATAGGTTGTTAACAAACTCGTTTTGGTAAGATGAATAGCAATATTTTTCATTTTGTTTTTTTTTCCATTTGGTCTCAATACGATGATCCGTAAATCATATTTTTTACAAACATAGACTACAACTGTTCATGCGTACGAAGTTGCGAGCAATATCTAGTTTGTTATATTTTTATTTGTGTGTTATTGTAATTATAATAATTATAAGTTGGTTATCATTAAAATTTATTACTAAATCGTATATATTGTTTTGATATGAAATAAAAACAGCGAATACTTTTTAACAACTTGACTAGTGCAATGTTATAAAAATCAATTTCTAATTTAATTACCACATACTATGAAATAAATATATTAACAAATATTTGCTCAAAAAAAACATTTTCAAATAAATAAACATTTTGCAAATATTCCAGTAAATTAAATTAAATAGAATAGTGACCGTTTAATAGGATTTCGATTGTTGAGTAGGCAGGAGTTTGGTTAGGCTGTAAAAGAAAGGCAATTGCTAAATTGTGGACGTTTCGAAACTTTATTGTTTCATCTTCAGGACTATTTAGAGTGGTTTTTCAAAAGTGGTAAAAATAAATAAATTTGACATAAAATACAAGTAATTACAGAGGTTTACAAAATATGTTGACACCGACACTTAAAAATGAACAAACTAAACAGATAAATTTAATGTAATATTAGTGGTGAATGAGTCTGACTCACGACGGCCTAAAAACCCGAAAAATCATTCACCACTAAACGATGGCCGCGAAAGCCTTTCACAAGTTAATGTAATATTGTTTATTCTTAATAGCTAATTTTATATAAGTTTAATCAGTTTCACTACTTTAAAATACTTATTGACACAATAACGCAAATTAACCCATTAAAGCCCCGTGATACCGCTTAGTATCGCTAACTTAGGGGTTTCTAAGACGTCCATATTACTGTAAGTGGTGCTTCAACCATTTTGAAGAGTAGTTGTCGATCGTTGAGTTCAAAATGACCTGTTTTTTGGATTTGCGTCTTACGTAAATAAAAAAAGCATGGACATCAATCTCGAGTTAGTGTTTGTCTAAAATACCATATACTATTTTTCAAGTACAAGTATCAAGAGTGTATCTAAATTGAGTGAAAAGTATGTGGAGCTCATATTTCAATATTCACTAAATTTGGCTGTACAAGATGGCAGTAAAATACGATTATACCGTACGGTATCACTGGGTCCTTTTGTTATTATGTTTAATTATTTTTTTAGACGTGGATTATCACTATACAAGGCTCTAGATATAGCATACGGAGATGATGATAATGCAAATCAAATACGAAGACGAAGGTGGCATGCTCAATGAGCGCAGGAGCGCAAAAGAAATATAATGGTTATTCGTCCTAATTGCATTGCTTAATACAACAGTCACAAGGGTGGAACTGATCAAATGGATAAATGCATTTTTAATTATAGAATTGGTAACCGCAGCAAAAAGTGGTACTTGCCAATTGTTACTTGACTTGACTTGAATAAACAACGCATGGTTTTTATACAGGTAGAACCACAATAAAACATTAATCTTCAAGTCCTGCAAGAATGTCTTTTGCCGTACTCTGTTCGGTATAATGGTACAAACCATGTGTTAATCAATGTGATGGAGATGAATGCAAAAGTTTTGGAAAAACAATGTTCCCTAAATGTGACGTAGGTCTTTGTGTATCTTGTTTTGCCAGCTTTCACACAAAATAATATTTTTATTAATGTTTTTGACGAATAAATATGTTTTTTGAACAATTTAATTATTTTGTATTTTATTACAGTATAGGCGCCCAGTGATACCATTTGGTATCGGCATATATTTCGGTTTTTGGAATTGGACATTTAATAAAAATATTTTTTGTCGTCAGTTTAGACTCATATTAAGTCAAAAATATGAAAAATTACAAAATATTAGACGAAAAATAGTTCCAGGCGTTAATGGGTTAAATTCGACTAATTCTAAACTAATTCGTGCATGATTCAAGCGACCATACAATATTGAAATTTCTTTATTAAAGCTTGCAAAGGTCAAGAGTACCAACAACCGACGAGCATGTATGAGAGCACTGATGAAAGTAGAGGAAGCAAAAGATGTGTATAATAACCGTAACAAGTGGTCTCTGCCTACCCCTATCGGAAAAAGGCGTGACTTTATGTATGTATTTACAAAGTAAAGGCCGATTTTCACTAGACGTTTAAGGAAGCGGATCGGCAACGGCAACGGAAATGCTCGGCAAATATTGTTTCGGAAGAACTATGTGTGCAAAGGCCGTCGCTTGCCGAGACGTTGTGCGAGTAGTGTCAATTAAACCCTGCAAAAGCCGAGCTGCTGCCTTGCCTGTGCCGAGCACTTTCCTTGCACAAAAGTGAGAATCGGCTTTCAATACATTAAAGCTCAAAAAAATTTAACACCTTAAGAGAATTGTGTTTTTTATTTTGTTTAAACCAGCGTGCATTCGATCAACGCTCGTTTTTAGCGAAAAATTAGGTCACAGGGTACAGCTTAGTGAGGAAAATGCTCTAATTACCAGAAAAATGGGAAACAGTAAATAATTATACAGTGGAGGTAGTAAAAAAACTTCCGATAGAAAAAGCGCGAGAGAAACGCGACAGACTGAGAAAGAGCTAAAAGCTAGGACTGATCGTGCAGAGAAATACCTAACGGTTGTTCCACACGGTCAAATAACGTCTACAGAGAAAGGGGTGGGTTTTAGTGGGTATTATTAACATGTTTTAAGTGAGTCCTACACTCGTAAATGTGTAAATGCATTTCCCACATCATGGAAAAAAAGACACATACACACACACTCACTCACTCAACACTGTATGAATCGACAAGAATAATAAATATTAAAAATACTTTGCTTCAGTTTTTTTACAAAGATAAAAAAAATGTGATAAAATGTATCTTTACTTTTATCATAGAGGACAAGAAAAAAATCACTTTTACTACTTTAGCTTAAGATAAGGTATCAGACAGTTGTAGGTTTTTCCAGATTTACTTAGTTACACCTGCAGGGTGTTCTATTATTTTTGAGCTACACTATTTAAAATGATACTGACATTTTTTTCTTGGTTATTTCAATTAATAAAACAACTTTTAAAATGAATAGTGAATTTTAAACAGTTTAGTTTAGTTTAGAAATTCTATTTCTTCCTTTTGGGTACAAAATTATATTCGAAGAGTTCCAAGCATCTTGCTTTAATTTTGAATTAAACGTCGATGGTTTAATGGCTATAGTTGTTGGTTTTATTTCGGTAGGATAAAATTTTGATGATAAGGTTGGGATTGTCTTATTGAACTTATGCTTTGTCACTGCAACTTTATTTTCTATATCTTTTTGCTTCCTTCTATAATAGAATACCTCTCCTGCTAGGGTTATCATAGCTAGAGCCAAACCAAACAGCGTTGCTATAAATACTCCACCTGTAAGGAAATATAATGTAAAAATTAAATGCATAATGCTACAGGGTTGGCCATAGCTTCCTCGGGATGGCAGAAGTGCTCTCCTAAGTATGCGAATCTCTTTGCTGAGTATCTTGAACTCTCGCAAAGTACATAAAAAGTGGTTTCTTTCTTATAATCACATCCTTTTCATTTAGGGCTCGGTGCAAGCCCACAATATAAAGGTGCCGATTAAGTCGGCAATGTTAATATACTTGTCAGAATCCCACTTAATGGGAGGATTTATTTACTAAAATTGATAAAAGGCTTCTTAATAGAGGTGTTTGATTGCCACATACCCACTGTGGTCCGCCAGTTACTGGATTTCCAGTCTTTTAAGATGCCAATCGACTACTCCAAGAGGCAGCCCCAAATTAAGCTTTGGCCCCTTTTTGCCATACAATTAGATTCTTTGTTTAATTTTATTTTCTCGTTGACAGGAACCCAGAGAAGATTTACTTTGTTGTGCCTATATATTTTGACTATGGCTTCTCTACAGTCCAGAACAAGCTTTGAAGTTACAATGTGCTTGCTCAGAGCACCCAATATCGTCTGGATGTCAAAGCATATGAAAATAGATTCTTATAGTTTCTATGTTTAAGTTCCCAGATTGCGTAGACCTTCGTCTGAAAGACCGTAACCCAGGGTGCAATACTAATGCAACCTGGGACCCATTATGGTTTTTAATCAGGAGAGTTCCCCAGATCTAGAACCATGTGTCCTACACTTGGGCTCGTCGATAGAAGAGGCTAATCTCTCTGTTTCAGTCCCTCTTTGAAACAAACTTAACTCCTGAATTGGTACTGTGATCGTATGCTGTCTTGGAGTATAACCTCTTAAACCAGCTTTTTTTATAAGAGCTGAGACTCCCACCGATCCACTGCCTCGTAGTATCTACTAAAATAAAATTACCTAAACTTTCAAGGGTAATTCCTTCATTATCATCGGTACTCGGACAATCTCCTTTAGCAGAGTGATTCCAATATTTTTCCTGGAGACCCTCAAAGTATCGCTCTTTTTGAAGTTTTAAAATCCTAGAAAGAAAAATTGATTTAATAATCGGTAGAATCAGAAATAATAAGTTCATTTTAATTACACTTTACTAATATCGTCTTGCAAATGACTGCCTTGCTGAATTGCTACGGCATAAGGTTTCTCGGCAAAAACCTCACCAACTTCAGTGAGGTTGCAGTTCTTGCTAATTTCATATTTAATTTCACTAGAATCGTGTATAAACGCGTAGTCGGCGTCCAAATGTTCATTCACATTCTGAAAACCTTCTTCGGCGGTCGCTACAGGGTTCGAATCATTGATAGCGAGTAGTATGTGACCGTATTGTTCCTTTATAGGATAGTCCCAGACGCGGTACCTGTTATCGTCAGTCGACGCGTTAAGGGTTAATTCTTTCCACATTCTACAAAATTAACAAAAACTATAATTGTTACAATAATCAAACACGATAAATATATAGACTGTTCTGCATGTAGTAATTTTTATATCTTACTTGTAGAGTGTATCTTCTGCGTATTTCATATTAATGAAGTATCTATGGGTTTGGGATTTTTTTACAACCGTATAATTAATTCTGGATTGCCTGGATAGCTGTTCTAAAGATTGGACAGGTGCCTAAAAATATTGATAGGCTTGATGGTAGTTTTGCGAGTACCAAATTTTATTACTTAATATATGTACCTGCATTCTTTCAACTGTCAAAAACGCTGCCAAATTTGCTGTGAATGTAGCTAACATTAATACTACAAATAACCAATAAGCCGCTACCAGAGTTCTTCCGGACAACGCTTTGGGGGCTTCCCCACCACCTTGCGGTGTAAATGACGTAAGAGCAAACCAAAAACTTTCCTTAAGTGTAAACTCCCTACAAAACGAATGTTTAATTTTTCTTAAGTGTAAATTCTGTAAAACAAATTGTTTATTTAATACTTTAAGTTATATATTTTTTAAACTATAAGTTGAAGATTCTTACCGGCAAGGATAAGGGTATGCTTTTTTATTATTTCTGGCACTGTAGGGGGAATATTTATCCAGAAACCAAATCATAAATCCAGTCACAATCAAAGCGGCAACTATACTGAACCAAACTTCCAATTTTAATACAGTCATGAATTTAAACAAAGATGTTTTTCTTACAGGTTTACGCATAACTGAAAAAATTGATTTCAAAAATACAGTGGCCAACCGAAAACGAAACAGCCATTTACAGGAACCTCTTCAACATTTTAGAAAAACGCTAAGACCCGTCGATTTTTGATTAAAGGGGACATTTTTTCCGGTATTTTTAACTCCAACTCGTCAGTATTTAGACTAACGTTTTCCACGGCATTGGATTGGGAGAAGAGGCAACATAAAATAGCCTCCACGATCGCTAGATTTATCGCCCCTCGATTTCTGTTTGTTGGGACATCTGAAAAGTAAAGTCTATAAAACACAACTAGCGTCGTTGGAAGATTTGCGTCAAAGAATCGTTGACGATTGCCGTCGAATTACTCCTAAAATTTTTCGGAATGTGCGTGAGCATTTTGAACAAAATCTTTATTATTGTATGGAAGCGGGCGGTCATCAGTTTAAACATTTAATCAATTAAGTAGTAAGTAAGTAACTAAAATAATTGGAATTTTAACATGTAATTTTTTTCAATGTTTTGGGAGGAAATGTAATTGTCAGAGCTTTTAAAAGACATCATCTTATTCGACTCCCAATACCATTTAAAAATGTCGAGGTAACTCTTACCCTCGCTTGGTGTTAAAAGAAGTGGAGTCTAAAAATACCGGAAAAGAGTGTCCTTCTTTAATCAAAAATCGACAGGTCTAAGCGTTTTTTAAAAATGTTAACGAGGTTCCTGCAAATGGTTCTGTTTTGTTTTAGGATGGTCACCCTGTATAAACAAGAACTAGGAAAAATGAAACATGTGTATATTTTGTTTGGTAAAAACTACGTTTTCAAAATAACTGCATAAAATCATTTATAATTTCGATAATTAAATAGGCATCATGTTTCGTACATTTTGATTACAAACATACATACATACATATAGTCACGCCTTTTTCCCGTAGGGGTTGGCAGAGACCACTTCCTTCCACTTGCTACAGTTCTTACACACATCTTTTGCTTCCTCTACTTTCATCAGTGCTCTCATACATGCTCTTCGGTTGTTGGTACTTTTGACCTGGCCTTTCTTTAAAGCAATGTTGATCTGATCGAGATATGTTCCCCGAGGTTGACCTCTACCGACTTGTCTATTCACACTCACCTTATAAATTTGTTTCGTCAATCTTCCTTCATCCATACTTTCTACGTGTCCAAACCATCTAAGCATTCCTTTATCTATCTTTGTAACCACATCTTTTTTTACACCACCGCGTTCTCTTATCTAACTTTTCTTTACTTTATCCAACCGAGTCACTCCGGCTGTACTTCTCAGACTCCTGATCTCCGCAGCAGTAATCCTATTTTCATGCTTTTTCTGTCAAACCCAACATTCACTACCACACACACAATTTCTGTCGTACTAATTTTACTTTCATTGCAACTTTCACTTATATCTCTCCGAATGGGGCCTGTATTTGTGTATCACACACAATTTCTGTCATACTAATTTTACTTTCATTGCAACTTTCACTTATATCTCTCCGAATGGGGCCTGTACGTGTGTATCCTTTTTCTCAAATAAACTTTCGAAGTATTCCTTTCATCTCTTTAAAACGCATTCCTCTCCTTTTACCATACTACCATCTTGGTTTCTGATTTTTTTCAGTTGCGAGGTAATATTTTTACCTCTGGCTGTTCTTATGGATTTCCAGAAGAGTTTAATATTGTTTTGGAAATCGTCAGATAACCTTTTATAAAATTCATCTTTATCACTCTCCTTTTTTACCACAACCTCTTTTGCCACACCTTTTAAACTTTTATACTCATTCTTTGCCTTGTTTACATCCTTAATCGTTGCCTTTTGCGTTTTTTGATTGGCTTTTGTAGCCAACCAATCCAGCCAGGCTTTCTTATTCTTTGACACTGCTTTTTAAACCTCTACGCACATTTTCTGTAACTTGATTACAAATAGCTTACCAATTGTTATTCCAGTTTGATCAAAGTAGGGAGCAACAAAATCTATTACTTCTTCCTTATCTGCTGTCATAATTAGTGCTGTAATTGCTATATCAGTTCTCTGTAACCAACACAAATTGGATGTAAAAATAATTAACCACTGTAGTTGTATAAATTATAATTGTTAATTGTATACTTGTTTGAGAATATTTGTACATTTATTTTTATTAAGTATAATTCTATAATTGTCGATATTCGTCACGTATAGCTTGTACTAAAAAAATAAGTTATAGGGGATAAATTATACAAAATAAAAAACTGATTGATTGACTCTTTTACAGAGAGAAAAATATGTCGTTTAAAGGAAGCAAGTACTACCACGTGCATGTGTTAATTTATGATACCCTTGACTAGACGTCTCACGTGCTTACCCCTAATAAAGTTCATGAAATAATAAAAAGCTTCCTAATGGGTTTCTTATGTGCTCTAAATGTTCATTGCTCAGTTGTCGAAAGTAATAAATGCATGGCTTTCTAAAATGTGTCAATTGTGAAAAGACAAGGGTCTTAAGCAAAGAAAAAGAACCATTTTATTAAAAAAAGAACCTTTCAAAAATATAAAAAAAAATAATAAATAATATAAAAAGAAAATAAGAAACAATACAAAATCTAAAAGTATATAAAAAATAAAGAAGTATCCAAACAGTAGTTGCAACAATATTTGATTATGTATTTATTTAAAGTTAGTGTATACATATGGACCTTCTTCTGAATGGTAGCATAATTTGGTGATATTTTGAGTCATCATTATCATCATCATCACACAGTCTGTAGTGTCCACTGCTGAACATAGGCCTCTTTCAATCGTTTCCAATGTTCCCGATCTTGTGCTGATTGAATCCAATTTGTTACAATTCTTTTGATATTATCAGTCCATCGTGTTGCAGGTCTGCCCCTACTTCTAAATGTTTGCAACCTAGGACGCCACTCTAGTCCATCTAGCGTCTTCCATTCTCGCCACATGTCCGGCCCAGTTCCATTTTTTATATGCTATTCTCTCTACAGCATCCTTGATTCCTGTTCTAGTTCTAATAATTACATTTGGAACTTTATCTCTTAGTGTTATTTCCAACATCGACCTCTTTATGGCTCACTGAGCCATTTAAATTTTCTGCACTATACACGAGCACAGGGAGCACGCACTGTTCATAAACCTTTCTTTTCAGGCATATCGGTATATTGCTTTTAAATGCTTCCTTTCTCAGCTTGCCAAATGCCACCCATGCTAGAGTTATGCGTCTTTGAATTTCGTAGGTTTGGTTATCTCGGTTAACATACTCGATTTAAGATTCGTTTAGGGATATGTTGCTACTTGTTACCAAGTAACGATATATTGAATTTTTGTACGGTTAATTTTTAGATCTACCTCATCTGACGCTGCATTTAGTGTCATTAGCAACTCTTGGGCTTCTTTAAGGTTGTCCGAAATCAACACGATATCGTCAGCAAAGCGTAAGTGGTTTAGTCGTTCATCTATTTTCCTAAACATGTATTCTAGCAGCATTGTGAATAGTTTTGGTGATATGTTATCACCTTGTCGTACTACACGTTCCGTTCTAGTGGTTAGAGTGGTAAAGCCTACAAGTTACACATCAGAATCTACAAGACTTCATCTTTGTGGTAGATTGTAGATTGTAGGGGGGGTCGTGAAGGCCACGCAGCCTCTCAAGCACCTCGACCTATCAGATCTTTTGTGCATAACCCTTAATCTATCCGAGGCCCGGGATTTCAAGACTTCGAGCAAAGTTTATCAGTTTCCTGGGGGCTAAGTTTCTGACATCGATGGGCCCCTTCCAGAAACTTAAGCCTCTTGCAAAAAAGCGCTGGGCATTCGCAAAGCAAATGTTCTGCAGTTCAGCGAAGTTCTCGCAGTAGCGGCAACTATCACTCTCTGTTTTACCCATCTTTTTAAGATGATTCCTCAGAGGGCAGTGTCCAGTGAGGAGCCCCGTCACCAGTTTCAAGTCTTTCTTGTCCAACTCGAGAAGCTGTTTAGCTTTCTCGTAGTCCATAAATATTAGAACCAATGGTTTGTTGTACTCTACTGTTTTTTCTATGAGCTTTTTCACAACTAGTAAGTGAACAAATTGAAAAATATCTTTTTATATTATAATTTCGTGCTAATTTATTGCCGTTGAATATTGGGTTAGGGAATTCACTTAATCATCGCCAGCATTGAAAAAATACCAAAATGCACCAAACTCGATGGGTACGAGTTAGCTTAAAATTAGGTCGACCAATCGTTGCAATTATCTTTTAACCTCGTTAACTTCCTTACCTCCGAAACAACTGCTGAAAGCGATCAGAGGAAAACAAGTATGTGGTTTTTGTACTAAAACTATTTTAAATGTTTTTTTATTTTTCCCTCCAAAAATAGCAATGAAAAGCAACCGTTGTAATAACTATTTAAAAAATATTTTTTAAATAAATAAAAATGGGTAATTTTTAACATATCTTTACAATAAATTAAAATTAAAAAAAATGTTTTACCCCAGAGACTAAATCGCCAACAACACCATTCCATACACCGTCAATTTTTTTACCGAAAGTTCCATCTCTTGGTTCGACAAATTCAAAATCAAAGTTCAACATTTGTGCCAACATTTTGGCGAAATCCGCACAATATCCAGTCCATATCCATTCTCCGGTACTTTCGTTTATTTCTTTGAACGCCCACGGCATTGCCTTAAAGTAGGTATACATATCAAAATTATTCGTTATTCATAAAAAAAATATATTAACTGGATGTAAAGCATAAAAGATGTATGGTTTCTCTTGCAAAAAGAGATTAAGGGAATGCAGCTTTTAATAAAACCGGCAACTGTATGCCAGTTTTATTAAAAAAATCAGCAACAGCAAAATCTGCATCTGTGTCCTTCCTTTCGCGGAAAATAAAAATTTCTTGCCGTAATTCAAACGAAAAAGGTCCTGAAATTACCAAAGACGAAATAATTCATGCAAGAAAATCTCAAAAAGATGGAAAATCAACCAGTCCAGACAATATTCATGTCAAAGTTATAAAACTCATAGCCGAACAAGATGAAAATACAATCTACCGTACCGACAGATTAGAAGATATGACCGGACACTCAATGCACGAGGCAATACATCTAGCACAAGATCAAAATGCATGGAAACAACAAATCCAAACATATACCTAAAATAGTATCACTACACCCTCCCGCGGGTAAAAAGACTGAGAAGAAGACCGTACGGGGACAATCTCAATAGAATGGTTGCGCTCAAAATTTATTACCCTTCCAAAGAAAACCCACGCTTCGAATTGCGATGAATACCGCATGATAAGCCTGATGTCCTATGTCCTCAAAATATTCCTCAGAATAATTCACACCAGAATTTATAAGAAATGCGATAACCAAATGGATGAAACCCAATTCGGATTTCGCACTGGCCTAGGTACTCGTGAGGCGCTATTCGCCTTAAACGTTCCCACTCAGCGTTGCAGAGATATGAATGTCAAAATAATCGCTTGTTTTATAGATTATAAGAAAGCCTTTGATTGCGTCAAACACCAAAGGCTCATAGAAATTCTAAGAACAACCGGAATAGATAGAAAGGAAATCCGACTAATCACTTATCTCCATGGGAAGCAGGACGCAGTAGTGAACACTGAGAGAACAACATCAGAAGCAGTAGTAATTAAAAAAGGTGTAAGACAGGGCTGCATGTTATCACCGCTCTTATTCAATTTATACTCGGAGGCTATCTTCAAAGAAGCGCTAGAAAATACCGAATTTGAAAATGTGCAGGACTTGCAAAGGCTAATGGATCATATAATTGGGCATAGTAAAAACTGGCCTCCTTATAAATATGTTAAAACCGAGAAAAGAAGTCAGAAGCCGCATTGAACAAGCCAGAAAGACATTTACAAGCATGAGACGACTTTTGGTAAGGTCAGATCTGAGCCTGGAGCTCCGGGTACGCATGGTCAGATGCACCATTTTTTCGGTTCTCCTGTACATATGTGAGAGTTGGATTCTTGATATATCATTGGAAAAGAAAATAGATTCCTTTAAAATGTACATTTACCGCCGTGTACTAAGAATATCATGGGTCCAAATAATAACAAATATGTAAGTTCTTAATCGCATGAGAAAACAAAAGTGATTATAGAAGGCAAGGTCCAAGGCAAGAGGTCTTTCGGCAGGCGCCAAAATTCTTGGCTGAAGGATATCCAAAGATGGTTTGGTTGCTCATCGCTTGACATATTTCACATGGCTGTATCTAGAACCACGTTAGCCATTTGGATTGCCAACCTCCTAAGGGGGACGGCGTCATAAGAAGAAGAAGAAGAAGAAGTAATTCAACTTAAGTAATAAAACATTAGCAAGAAAGAGCCATCATGCATTGTTATAGTACAACAAAGACGAGTATTCGTGTCCCATTACCTTACATAGTTTTTTCTAAAAACTTTGCATTCAATGGACGAGATTTTATGAAATTTACCACATTCACCATACATTCTAACACATTATGTGTGCAAAACTCAGATGCTTTGACACTAAAGCTAACTATTTTTACTTGTGTGTTTTCAAAAAATGGTATGTAGCGGGTAGATACTCATCTATGGTCCCAATAGATGGCAGATCTACTTCAGGGATGCGCCCCTGCGTACGCGAGCCGTGGTTTATCCCCTGATACCGTACGGGGGAAACTATTGTCCTACCCTAGCTGTTCCTGTCAATACCAATCTCCCCATCACCAATTATCCCAATCCATCTTCCAACACGTCTGGCCAGCGAGGAAGATTAAGGCTAAAAACCCCTCAAAATATGGCGAATTTAAAAAACAAAGGACATGGTCCCCAGGTGGGTAAATCAAAATCCTACCCCTCATCCGAGGGCAGCCTCAAGGAATCTGGGGGAGGCATAAATTCGTATAAGACATACAAGACACATAATAAAAATAAAAATATGATGAGAAAAACAAACCCCAAACACAGGATAAAACTTAAAATTGCATCCTACAACGCCAGAACTCTTTTATCAGAGGGAAAATTAGTGGAAATGGAAATGGAACTGGAGAATATCACGTGGGATATAGTCGGTATTAGCGAGGTCAGAAGGAAGGGTGAAAACTTACAGAAATTAAAATCCTGCAACACTTTTTACTACTTCGGAGAAGAACAACAATCAGTTGGAGGAGTAGGGTTCCTTATTAATAAAAACGTATCAAAATATATTAGCACTATACAAGCCATATCAACGAGAGTGATATATTTGATACTTCGACTCAATCCAAGATACAGCCTAAAAATTATACAAATCTACGCACCAACTTCGGACCACACAGAAGAAGAAATAGATGTACTGTATGACGAAATAACAAAGGCACTAAATCAAGACCATACACATTTCACGATAATATGTGGCGACTTTAATGCCAAAACTGGAATAAAATCTGATCCGTCTGAATTTGCTCTAGGAAATTTTGGCAGCCCGGGCAGAAATCAAAGAGGCGAGACTTTAGTAAACTATCTAATGGAGAACAACCTATTCCAGATGAATAGTTTCTTTTACAAAAAACTTCATAGAAGATGGACGTGGAAGAGCCCGGACGGAAATACACAAACTGAGATCGACTACATAATAAGCGACAAGAAGTACATTATTAAAGATGTGACAGTACTGAATAGATTTACAATAGGAAGCGACCACAGAATGATTAGAGCCCATATTGAGATAAACACTAGGAAAGAGAGAAGTAAAATGATGACAAAAAGAAAAACACAAAACTGGAGACAACCCACGAACGAACAAAAGTTCCAAGAACACATAGACAACACACTAAAAAGAACACCAACGAATAATCTAAATATCCTGAATGACTCAATAATCCACGCAATCGAAGATGCCCAAAAAAAGTTCTGCCCAAGTAACGAGAAAGAAGAACGAATTACCCCAACGACAAAGTCGAAAATGGAAAACAGAAGGTTACTTTTAAAAGATAAAAATTCAAATCATCAGGAAATAAATAAGGCCAACAAAGAAATATCTAAAGCTATCAGAAATGATATCAGGAAATATAAACAAGGAAAAATCATGCAGACTATAGAGAACAATAAAAGTATGAAAGTATTGAGACGCAAACTAACGACAGGTAGACGAGAAATCATAAAGCTGAAAGATAAAAATGGGAAAATAGAATCAAACAGGGAAAAGATGCTAAACATAGTTGAAGAATTCTATCAAACCTTATATAAAAACAAACTAAAGCTAGAACCAGATGAACACGCATCTCTAAAAATTACAAACCAAGGATCTGAGGACATCCCCGAAATCTCTAAGGAAGAAATTATTCACGCCTTGAAGAAAATGAAAAACAATAGAGCACCTGGCAATGATGGAATAGTGATAGAATCCATAAAAAATGGAGGTCCTGCCCTTATTGAGGCAATAGAAAAATTGTTCAATTTATGCCTTCAAAATCAAACCATCCCGAACCAATGGAACAATTCTGTTACTATCCTAATTCATAAAAAGGGCGATATGACAGACCTGGATAACTATAGACCCATTAGCCTTCTCAACCACCTGTACAAACTCTACACCCGTATAATCACCAACAGGCTAGAGAATAAACTGGATTTCTACCAACCTAGAGAACAAGCAGGGTTCCGCTCTGGCTACGGGACTAACAATCATCTGCAATGCATAAAAACCCTCATCGAGAAAACAGTAGAATACAACAAACCGCTTACCCTAATCTTTGTGGACTTTTACAAAGCCTTTGACACCGTTGAATTAGTTTCAATATTACGAGCAATAAAAGAATGCAGAATAGATGGAAGATACTCTAACATTATATACAATATCTACAAAAACGCAACAACAACAATTGACCTGCATACATCGTCAAGGGAAATAAAAATAAAAAGAGGAATCAGGCAGGGCGATACGTTATCCCCAAAACTATTCACTGCGGTCCTGGAACATGTTTTCAAAACTCTGAATTGGGAAAATAAGGGAATTATGATAGATGGGGAAAGACTGAGCCATCTAAGATTTGCGGATGACATAGTTCTAATGGCAGATGACATGCAGGAAGCCAGGGAAATGCTAAAAGATCTACAATGGGCAACACAAATAGCAGGTTTGGAAATAAATTATAACAAAACAAAAATGTTAACCAACCTAGTACCAAGCGAACCTATAAAAATAGAAAACAAAATCATCGAAATCACAGAAAAATACACCTACCTTGGCCATGAAATCCGGATCGGCAGGGACAACCAGACGTGCGAACTGTCCAGACGAATATCTCTGGGATGGGCAGCGTACGGAAAGCTTAGGGACATATTTAAATCAGAAATTCCCGTAAGTATGAAAAGGAAGACCTTCAATCAGTGTGTTCTCCCAGTTATGACATACGGGGCTGAAACCCTAACCTTAACAAAAACAATAGTTAAAAAACTACAAGTAGCGCAACGGAAAATGGAGAGATCCATGTTAGGACTTTCCCTTAACGACCGAGTCAGAAACGAGGATATAAGGAGAAAAACGGGGGTAGAGGACATAATAGAGAGAATTACAAAGCGGAAATGGAGATGGGCAGGACACGTGGCTAGAATGAAGGACGGAAGGTGGACAAAGAAAGTTCTGGAGTGGCGACCGAGATCGGATAAGCGAAGCAGGGGTAGACCACCGACACGATGGACAGATGACCTCAAAAGGATAACCACGAACTGGATCACAGAGGCGCAAAATAGGGAAAGATGGAAATATTTCGAGGAGGCCTACGTTCAGCAATGGACAAGAGAATAAGGCTGGATGATGATGATGATGATGATGTTTTCAAATATGTTAAATAATTATAACTTTAACATTAAACGTCTATGAGCGTCAATTGCAACCAGCAGTAGATAGTAAAAATAAAGATTAAGGCGGAAAAAAGATGGTAACTGTGACCAGTTGAGTGATATGTATAGTATTATTTACGATTATTAAATCAAAAATTGGAGCATAGTATTATTTTACAATTGAAATGCTAAATGCTGGACAAAGCGTGGTAACTAGTCTGCTGTACCGCCTTTTTAACCTTTGTTGGAGGAGTGGTAGCGTACCAGACGACTGGTGCAAGGCCGTTATCGTGCCGCTTCACAAGGGAAAAGGTTCGCAGCAGGACTGTAAGAACTACCGAGGTATTAGTTTACTCAGCATAGTCGGCAAACTGTATGCAAAGATATTGATTACAAGAGTGACGAATAAAACTGAGAAGATAATATGGGATGTGCAAGCAGGATTTAGAAGTGGAAGGAGATGTATGGATCAGGTCTTTTCATTACGAGGTATAGTCAAAAAATTCTTGGCCAAAAGTCAGAAGGTCTATTGCGATTTTATAGACTTGAAAAAGGCCTTTGACAGAGTGGTGAGGAGTGAATTGTGGTCGACATTGTCTATGTATGGGGTGAGCGGTAGTTTAACACGAGCACTGAAATCACTTTGCGAGGATTCCACTGCTTGTGTCAGGATAAACGGAGCTTACACTGACTGGTTTAACATCTAAAAAGGTATGAGACAGGGATGTGTGGCTTTGCCATGGCTGTTTAACTTATACATAGACGATTGTTTAAAAGATTTGAAAGAGTGTGTATGGATTGAAAATGAATGATTTGATCGTCAAATGCCTTCTTTACGCCGATGATCAAGTCATATTAGCGTCATCTCAAGAGGAGTTGCAGGCGATGGTTAATTTTATGCATGATGCCCTGAAAATCAAAGGGATGAAAATAAATGCAAACAAAATGAAAGAAATGGTTTTTGAAAGAGAAGAAAGCATGACAAACTGTGAAGTTCTGATTAAGGAAGAAAGAGTGGAACAAGTAAATGAGTTTGTATACTTGGGTTCAAAGTTTTTAAGAGATGGAAAATATGACAGCGAGATTAAGCGAAGGGTGTTGGCTGGAAAACAAATGAATGCGGCACTGCATAGCTTTATAAACAGCCAGAAAGTGTCAAAAAAGGCACGTCTGGCTGTGCATAGAGGAGTGTTGGTTTCCACACTTATGTATGGTAGTGAATGTTGGGTTTGGCAGAAGAAGCATGAAAATAGGATTAATGCTGAGAAGTACAGCCGGCGTGACTCGGTTGGATAAAGTGAAGAATAGTAATATAAGAGAACGCTGTGGTGTAAAAGAAAATGTGGCTACAAATACAGATAAAGGAATGGATGGAAGGATGGATGAAGGAAGATAGACATAACAAATTTATAAGGCGAGTGTGAATGGACGGAAGTCGGTGGAGGTCGACCGCGGAGAACATATCTCGATCAGATCAACATTGTTTTGAAGAAAGGTCAGGTTAAGAGTACCAGCAACCGGCGAGCATGTATGAGAGCACTGATGAAAGTAGAGGAAGAAAAAGATGTGTGTAAGAACCGTAGAAAGTGGAAGGAAGTGGTCTCTGACTTTGTTTTGTTTTAAAACTGATTTAATTGTCTGTTTTCAAAAATCATAAAGTAAGTTGCTTTTATTAAGATTGTAGCATTTTAAAGTGTCAGGTTTAAATTTAGAAAACATATGCTTTTTTATGGACGATATGTCACAGGCTCCAGACAAACCAAAAAATGTAGTCCATTCACTAACTTTATATTTTAGTGAAAAACATTTTTTCTTTCTTTTATTTCATTCCATAGCATAACCACAGCATCGCAAAGCAGGGTACTAAATTGAATAATGTTAAATCGGTAAATCTATGTACACTAGAATACTTTCATTTACATACATACATATAGTCACGCCCTTTTCCCATAGGGGAAGGCAGAGACCACTTCCTTTCACTTGCTAAGGTTTACTAACATCCTTTGCTTCTTCTACCTTCATCATTGCTCTCATTTATGCTCGTTGGTTGTTAATGGTACTCTTGACTTGGCCTTTCTTTAAAACAATGTCCCTAATAATTAATATCAGACTGAGGCTACGGCGAAGTGTGTCCGTGTTTAGCTAGTAAATTATATGTTAATAAATAAATATTCACGTGCACACCATGAGTTTAACTATTCATATTGTAGATAGATATGTAAATTGACATAGAACAAAAGTTCATTGTTTTAAATATTTTCTATTCATTAATATTATCTTAAAATATGCATTTATAAGTATACAAAAAATGAAACCGGTATTGGGAATAATTTTTTTATTTATAACTTACCTATGCTGTAGAATGAAGGGAAAAAAATATTTTTCACTAAAATTGTAATGCTGGTGAACGGACTACACTATTTGTTTGTCCATTTTCTGCATAACTATAAAGATCAGATGGTTTACCGAATATGGAGTATGTGACATATAATTGTCCATAAGACAAGCATTCGTTTTCTAAATTAATTGAATACAACATTCACCATAAAATTAACTCACTTTTATTTTTTCGAAAACATATATAATATAATCACTTTGACTAAATAATTAGAGCTAAATAATAAAAAAATTTCTATTCGGTCTCACAGTAAAAATTTTTTCTATTCGGTCTCACAGTAAAAAATTTTTCTGCTCGGTCTCACCGGAAAAAGGTTCTTTGGCAACCTACCATGCTGGTCATATCATTCTAATCCTTTTAAATACTACCCTAAAAATCAAAGGGATGAAAGTGAATGCACGCAAGACGAAAGTGATGGTTTTTAAAAGAGATGAAAGCATCACAAACTGCGAGGTGCTGATTGAAGCAGAAAGAGTGGAACAAGTGAATGAGTTTGTATACTTGGGACCAAAGTTTACGAGAGAGGGAAAGTATAACTGTAATATTGCGTGAAGGTTGTTGGCAGGGAAACGAATCAATTGGACGCAGTATAACTTTATCTTCTTCTAGTACCATGACCGTTTAACGATCGTTGGTTATCATGTTGGTTACCATGTTGACGATAATTGTTCTGTTGACAGCGGCTCGGAAAAGCTGAACTGTAGACTTTTCATACCACTGCCTCAAATTCTTAAGCCACGATGTTCTCCTTCTTCCTGGGCCCCGCTTGCCTGGTATTTTTCTCTCTATAATAAGGTGTAGAATTTCATATTTTTCCAGGTGCCTTATAATATGACCATAATATTCTTACTTTCATCGTTTGATAGTTTTGACTATTTCCAGATCTTTTTTCATGCGATTAAGAACTCTATTGTTGCTGACTTTGTCCCCCCAACTGATCTTTAGTAATCGTCGGTACACCCACATTTCGATTCGATTCGTTTAAGCATTACTTCCGTGAGTGTCCATGCCTCCGTGCCACACAAGAGAACTAGAAACACATAGCAGCGTACCATTTTCATTCTCAATTTTAAAGTTAGGTCGTGACTGGTTAGCACTTTTTTCATTTTTATAAAGGCGACTCTGGCTTTCATTATTCTGGTTATGATCGTATGATCGTTGATGTTGCTACCCAGATACACCAATTTATGCACTCTTTCCAGATGCACGCCATCGATCATGATACAATTACCTCTAATATCACGTGCTTTACTGATAACTATACATTTTGTTTTGTTAAGATTAAAATTCAAGCCAAATTGTGAGTACAGGTGTCGGTGATCTTATTCATTAGATTTTGTAGATCTTCTTCGTTGTTCGTTACAATTAGTGTATCGTATAACTTTATGAGCAGACAGAACGTGTCAAAAAAGAAACGACTGGCTGTACATAGAGGACTGCTGGTCCTTACACTTATGTGTGGTAGTGAATGTTTGTCAGAAGAAGCATGAAAGTAATATTAATGCTGCGGAGATGAGTAGTTTGAGAAATACAACTGGAGTGAACTCTGATGGATAAATTAAGAAATAGTGTAATAAGAGATTGCTGTGAAGATGTAGTAACAAAGATAGGTAAAGAAATGCTTAGATAGTTTGGACACGAAGAGAGGATTAATGAAAATTTTTTGACAGTTTTATAAGGCAAGTTTAAATGGGCAAGTCGGTAGAGGTCGACTTGCGCTGATGAAAGTAGTAGAGGCAAAAGACGCGTGTAAGAACCATAGTAAAACACTTTTCTATTAAAATACAACATTACATAAAAATTTCAAGTCAATCCAATCGATTACTTTTTGTGTTTTGCGGACATAAACATACGGAAGCTAATTTTTATAATATATGTAAAGATTACATTAAAAAGTAAGTACAGTGCAACAGAAGTAGCTAGGCGGGCGACAAGCCTCTAAAATAACAAATATTCGGCTGAAAATACTTCACATTCGTAAACTTCTTCCTCCGATTGTACTTAAGACTCACGATTACTGAAAATTTCGTCGTCGCCGATCGGTTCGTTATTCGAATGTTTTCTTTGAGCGCAGATTTTGTGATCTTTCGCCCGCCAAGCTATTTTTGTTGCACTGTAAAATAGCATAACGTCGGTGAGCCTGCAAAACCACGTAACTGCAGTCTGCAATACTGCGTATCTATATTTTCGCATATTTACAGGAGGAAGAAAAAACTGATTATCTTGGCTATTATTAAACATTGTTTTAACTAAACGTATTCGTGATTTCTATGACTATTATTTTATACACCAATATCTTTATTAGATTTTAAGAAATATTCACAAATAAATAACAATAAATCAGAAACACGCACCACTCGTGTCAAGACTTTTTCTAGCATTCGGCTTTGCTGTAAAACACTCGCCAACCGTAACGCCAACTACTGATACGCGGAATTGTTTTAACGGCTAAATAGACGTTCCTTATTGGCTAATTCCAATCGCGTGAGTTCTACTAGGAGCCAATAACACTCTAAACCCACTGGCGCCAAATCTCAGTTTTGTGACTTTTGTAGATACGCGGTATTGCAGAGTGCTGTTACGCGGTTTTGCAGTCTTACCGACGTAATTAATATGAAATACAAAGATTAAAGTAAAATTAAAATTAGTCGTGCACTTTTAAAATATTTTTATGTCATACTAGTTCATTATTGTGTTTTTATTACTTAGTTACCAACTATCTAATGTCGTACATTATGCCCGTGCGGGCATAAAGTTCACTTTATGGCTCGCGCGGACATAAAGAGAAATACTTTTTTGTTTAACTTATTTAATAATCTTTATTAATAAAATTACAAACGGAATATAGTAATATATGTAAATATTCGATGAACATTATTTTGACGAATTAACATAAAATTGGCAGTTCTGAAATGATCCGGTGATAGTTAAGTTGCTTGCAGCAAACGATTCATGTTTCATAGTTTGAGTTTTAAATTTCTGTACCGTAACGCCAGACCCGGAAGGTACACCTGCCAGCATTCTTGAAACTTCATTTTTTGAAGATTAACTATCCTCTAAATATCCTTCAGCAACCGACATACTCTTCCATCCACCATGGCGCTTTAACGTGGTCATACTGGCTCCAGCCTCTACAAGAAGAGTTGCTGACGTTCGACGCATACAATGACCTGTATATTTCTCAGGATCACTCAAACCTAGATATTCCGCTATAATGGACGGGATTTTTCCAAACGTGTTTTTTCCTACTGGCTGTACAGTACATAGACCTTGTCTATAGGTCAGAAAAAGCCTTTTTTCTGAGCAACCACGTGGCCGTAGTGACATATAGTCTCTTATTAGCTTTAAACTGTTCATTTCACCCTCATCTATAATGGTAAAAATGCGTTTTTTATCGGTCTTTGTCTATGGTACATTTACCACAAAAACCGATTTTTTATCTTCTACATGAGTAACTAACATGTTCACAAGTTCTTGCCGTCGACATCCACCAAATATTCCAAATATTAATGCAACTTTGTTCATTAAAAACGTCTCGTTCGGTTCCTTATGAATAAATTTTAAAACATCTTCTCTAGACAGAATTTTAGACTTCTTTGGTTTGTAGCCTTTCGAAGTTTGCTTCAAATATTCCATTAACTTATAGTAATTAGCAATGTTAATATTTTTATTTACTATTAAAGTCTTCTTTACCATGGAATATTTGGACCACAAGGAAATCGCTGAAAATGTTTTAGCAAGATCGACGAAGTATCCAAGCAACACTGTTTCATTAACATCTTTTACGTAGTTTTCTTGCATCCAATTTAATAATTTTTCGTATTCCATGTTGTAAGCTTCTTTAGACTTTTTTGGCAACAAATTTTCAGTTGCTTTCTTTGCTTTTTCAATAATTTCGTCAGGAATTCCAAAATCTTCGTACATGTTGACTTCTAACTTTGACACATATAAAAATTATTGTGATTTTATGACACTTACGTTTGTCAACATTCACCTAGCAACGATGGTGTCTATTATGATAAAATGGCAATGTTATTAATTTAAACCGGATTTTTTAAAATACTTATTTGTATTGAGATTGGATTGCAATAACGAACTAGTATGTCATAAAGTTATGTATGTATGTAAACATCTATTTATACCCTTGGTACATAAATAACTATTAACGATAAAACTAAAACATTGCACAATTTTTTCTGCGTCTTCTTAATAGTACAGTCATTTGGTTGAAAAAATAGAGGTTACCTGGAAAGGTTTTCGGGAGTTTTGGAAATTAGCAATTTTATATATTTTAACGTGCTCTTTCCGAATTTCAACTTTGCCACCTCGTATCTTTGCCGCTCGCGCCGCCATATTGGAAAAATGGCGCCTAAAAGCGGTTTTTTAATATTAACTTCTTTCCGACGCATTTTACAGGAAAAACATATCCATATCGATACAAAATAATTGTAGAGAAAATTTCCTACAATATATGTCAGTATATTTTTTTTTTACTAAAATCAGTAGTTTCGGCGTACGAGTGCCGTAAAACATTATAAATCCACGCTAACGCGTAATATTTTATTTAAACTGCTCATATTTGTGAATTGTAAAATATAAAAATTATACCAAGGTTAAATATTGTACTGTAGATTGAAAACCCGACTGACTATGGTCTGTCTCCGCAGGTATAAAGTATTATTAAAGTACACCGAAAAAACCCTGATTTAAATGAGGTTATCGAAGTATTTAAAAATCCAAATGCTGATCCAGAAGTCATTGCTAAAGCTGGAGAGTGTTTCCTCATCAAATTATACATTTACAGTGATGTGAAAAGTCGTAAAAGTACATCTTTAAATAATAATAGATATGCATGCTTCACAGCATCAGCATATATAAGTAAATTTAATATTGCGTCGCTACCACCAACAGAAGCAGCTGCACCACAACATTCGTTTCGAACTTATCACCGGGTTAAGCAGTGGTATGGGAACGAACAAAATGTAGAACAATGGGGATGGAAAAAAGACAAGAACGGGCTCATTCCTGTTACTACATTCGAGCCCCCTGCTTCGGAAAGCTTGCTGAAACTTATTTCTTGCAAATGCAAGAAAGGTTATCAAAAAGCTTGCGGATGCAGAAAGGCAGGGC
Organism: Agelastica alni; assembly: GCA_950111635.1. Taxonomy (NCBI): domain Eukaryota; kingdom Metazoa; phylum Arthropoda; class Insecta; order Coleoptera; family Chrysomelidae; genus Agelastica; species Agelastica alni. The sequence continues at coordinate 64,833,020 of OX467710.1, forward strand.
TAAAGTGCTCCGTTTTGTGCACGAACTGTGGTGGTTCTTGTGATAATTCGCAATTTCCATCACCAGATAGCAGTGAAAAAGAAGAAACGGACACTATTCTTGAGCAAATAAACGAAATCGAGAACGAAGAGGGGACCGCAATGATACTGATGATTCCATCGCCGATGATGCAGAAGAAACTTCCGTCTTTGATATTTAAATCAGTACTGAAGACGATGAAAGCACAACGCCTGGTCCGTCAACAACAATAAAGCGACGGAGATTAAACTAAATTTGGAAATAGTGAGTCAGATGTGGATTAGGCCTACTGGAGATACCACGATAAGAAGACGAGTTGCTTTCTATAACTCATGGTGGTGTGGAAATGAGTATTTCTGCTGAAACGTGTGTTGAACTACACTTTACGGCGCTCGTACGCCGAAACTATTAATTTAAGAAAAAGGTTATGACAGCGTTACTCAAACTGTGGGGCTCGCCCCCTAAGGGGGGCGCGTTTATATGAAAGGGGGGGGGCAGTGCAGATTAAAAATAAAATGGTAATGATAAAATGCTACAGATAGATTTTTAAAAAATCTTTATTTAAATTTTACTTACTTAATGATGACAAAGAAACATTCTAAGGACTAATGGCTAACATGAGCTTGTTTTAAGGCGCACAACTTCTCTAAATTTGGTTCTATGTTAGAGATGGCCACTCTGAGTTCATTTTCTACTTGAAGTTTATTTCTGTATTTAGATTTCACGACAGCAAGTGCAAAAAATCCAGTTTCACAAAGGTAGGACGTTGGAAAAGGCAACAGAATTCTAAGCGCTTTGGCTTTTATAACGGAGTAGTCGTTCGGAAGTTCAGTCCAGAAGTTTGTTAAAGATTTGTTAACAAAGTTTGATTTTTGTAAGGGATTTGTTGAAATATCTATCAGTTGTTCTTCTTCTTGCAGTGATAGTCCGACAGGTCTATTTTCGAATGGATTTAAAACCCAGCTCCAGTCTGGCAACTTGATATCTTTCTCTGCAAAGAAGTATCGCTTGAAATTCTCAGTTAAGTTTTCTAAATGGCTTCCTATGGTTTTTAGCATCACAGCTTTATGAATATCTTCCAATGGGGAATGTGGGAAACATTTCCAAACTGTTTTCTTTCAATTTGTTATGCCATAACTGCAATTTCTTACAAAAAGCATCAATCTTTTGACTTAAATCAAATATATTTACGTCTTTTCCTTGCAGCTGAAGATTAAGTATATTAAGTTTTTCAAAAATATCTACTAAATAAGAAAGCTTCAGTAAAAATAATTTGTCGAAAAAATCTGTTGAATGCTTGTGACCTTCCTCGCTTAAAAATATCGCTATTTCCATTCTTAATTCAAAGACACGCTTAACCGTCTTACCGCGTGACAACCATCTGGATGAGGAATAAAACAACAAAGATTGATGCTCAGCTCCCATATTTTCACACAGAACAAAGAACATCCTTGTTTTTAGTGGTCTGGTTTTTATAAAGTTAACAACTTCAATAACTACTGTCAAAATCATGTTTAGTCCAGGGCTTAGCGATTTTGATGCTAACGCTTCCCGATGTATCATGCAGTGCGTCCAGATAATTTCTGAGGATTCCTTTTTTACTAGCGCTTGTAAACTGTTGTATTTACCAGACATGGCTTGAGCTCCATCGGTGCAAATCACAATTTTTCCATTGCAAATTCATTTTAGTAATAGAATCATTTGTAATCTTGAACAACTCGGTGGCTGTAGTTCTTCCTTCAATCTGTTTACAAAACAATAAATCTTCACATATTTTAGAACATTGACAGAATCTAATGTAGCAAATCAAATGGGAATCATTACTAGAGTCAGTTGCTTCGTCAAGTTGTATAGCAAACAAGTTTCCAGTAAGCTCAGATTCAAGCTGCTGCTGCATATCAACTGATATATCGTTAATTCGTCGACAGATTGTGTCATTTGACAGAGGAATATTGTTAAGTTGTGAAGTAAAATTTTCACCAAACATTATTTCTACAATGTCTTTGCAAGCGGGTAAAATAAGTTGCTCTGCAATAGTGTGCGGTTTTTTGCATTTAGCTACTTTGTATGCCACTTTATATGATGCCAAGAGAGCCTTTTCATTTACTGCCAGTACTCTATGGAAGCTGGATTTTTGTTTTTTAAACAATCTGAGTTTCTCCACAAAAAAATCTCGCGGTTTATTGACATATTCTCTGTGCAGCGTTTCTAGATGCCTCTGTAATTTATTTGGTTTCATGCTATCTGCAGCCAATACTTTTAAACAGATAACGCATTGTGGTTTTTCTTCGCCACCTACTTCAAGGCTAGTAAAGCCCAAATTTAGGTATGATGGGTCATATTTTCTTGTTTTAGATTTCGGACGATTTCCACCTGAACCTGTCGATGTACAAGCCCCGTCATCCTCAATTTTTCGTTTTAAATATTTATCCATACTACATCTACTTATACACTCACACTTCACAATAATGCTTGCTTAGTGTTAAAACACCTTCACTGAGAGACTGAGAATACCGTATGTGCGCTTCTGTATTTATAGTCGCGTTCAGACAGTTCGAGAAAGATCAGGAAGCTTGAATACGTGGCACGAACGCCGCGAACTTTCCGATAGCATCTTTGGCGCTCTCGACGAGACAATGTTGCCTATTTTAGTCCAAATTCCTAGGTCTACGGATTGGGGGGCGCAACATTTTTTAAATTAAAACAGGGGGGCGTGAATAACAAAAGTTTAAGAACCGCAGGGTTATGACATAAATTGTAGGAAATTTTTTTTAAAATTATTTTGTATAAATATATTTTTCCTGTAAAATGCGTCGGAAAGGAGTTATTATCAAAAAACTGCTTTTTGGCACTATTTTTCCAATATGGCGGCGCGAGCGGCAAAGATACGAGGTGGCAAAGTTGAAATTCGGTAAAAGCACGTCAAAATCTATAAAATTGCTAATTTTTAAAACTCCCGGAAAACTTTCCAAGTAAAAATACCCAATGACTGTACTATAAGGGTTAAATTTTTTTTTAATAAGATAGTGAAACAACAAAACTTTATACAAAAGTATTTTTAACTTACATATGTAATGCCGATACTGTAGAATGGCTTTATGGGTTTAATAGTTTTGTTTTCCACGATGGTAACGACCCCATTTTCAATTTTAGCAACCTGATGAACACTCTCCTTGTCAGAAACGTTAACGATTCCGTTTGTTTTAATTCTTATCGTTGAGTTATTGAAAGACAACACATTTTGATTATCGACAATATTGGATAAACAATCTTCCAAGTGTTTTTGAGTATGATTGCTGGCATTCGTCTCATTGCACACGAAATTATGAAAATTCATTCCTTCTGATAACATTTCATCAGCACAATTCATAAATGCGACTATCGATTCTTTTAAAAGAGTTTTACTGAAATTAAAATCATCAGGACAGTCGCAGTAGTTATTTAAATTTAGCAGGAAACAACATATTTCGGGATTAATATGCAATACGTTTATTGATTGATTGATGATAAGTGATTTGTCGAAATTATTTGTGTGAAAATCCAAAAATACTAAATTCCAACGTTCAGGTAATTTAACGAGGTTTTCTTGCAATGCCTTAAATATAAAAATAATTAACGTGCCAATTTTAAATTTAATGCAGGTACATAATATTTTTTTTTATTATACAGTTCTTTTCACGATAAGCGTTAATCAGACTTTCTGACTTCATGTGAACAAAGTATCTGTATTTTATAACAACCATGTATGAGGCAAATAAAAATATGACTCTGAAGTGAGGATCTTTATGCTATTACCTCACTCCATTTCGTATTTGATAGTCTTAATACCAGAAAGCTCAAGATTATCAGCGTTTATAGAAGTACATGTTTGGTAGAAAAAAAATCAAAATTAATTCTTATCTCCTAAACGGTAACAGATAGGTAGAGGGATATAGAAGATAAAGTTGTTGAAAGAGTGATGAAAAATCATAAAATGATATTATATACAGGGTGTTCTATTTTAATAATCAAAGTAGATGCTACTTTATAGTAGAGACGGCAACGCCGCATCGTCTACAATATTTTAGACGTGTAGATTATGTTAATTTATGTATACCATCAAATTTTCAGATTGGTTTGTTGTCTCTTTTGCCAGAAACGTCTAATTAACGCTCATCGTGAAAAGCCCTGTATACTACATACATATAATATTTTGATTTCAAAAATAAATGGTTTAAAAATTAAACAAACCTACAAAACCTTTCTAAAGTTTGATGTCTACCAGAGTAAGTGTGCTTACTATAATTGGGACCGTTTTAGTAAGGGCGCCAATTTGATTACAATTTGAAATTAAAATAAGAAGATATGCTGTTAAAATTAAATTATAAAATGATTATTTTTATTTTTTTTTTAAACTATTTAAAGTGTCAGCCAACAATATATTATTTTTTTAATATAAAAAAAAATTTAAAGATATGGATATATTTTTTCACCTATTGAGCAATCTGTCCCAAGACATTAAGCTACTGTTCTGACGGCGAGTGACTCGTGTAGTTTGGCTTCATTAAGCATTCTACCTAAAATAATATTAAGCTATGTATTTTATGACTATAACACTAAAACACTTATTTAAAGTTTAGACTAGATCCTTCTTGATTTGCCTGTCTGTTCAAAACCTCTGCTGGCTAGAACATTGGGATGAACTAACACGATAACTGTCACTAAACAAAGTAATCACTTCTTTTACTAATGCTAGAAGGATGTCTTGTTGAAGAGCTTTATTTGGAACATAATAGAGTGCATTAACGATGTAGAATTTCTATATTGCTGGCAGTGTCTCAAAGTTGGATTCCATAAGTCCACACGGGTTTAAGAATAGCTATGTATAGCAAGATCTTGTTTTCCAATGATAACTGAGATTTGCGCCATATAATCCAATACAGTTTGCTAAATTTAATGCCAAGCTGTTTTTGCTTTCTAAAGATGTGTATTTTGCAAGTAGGTAAGTCTTTTATTAAGGTGTATGCCAAAATATTTTACGTTTGCTGTTTGAGAGAATTGGCAATTGTTGACTTTGACTGAAGAACATGTTTTTCTTGTAGTAGAGAAGGTTATATGTACAGTTATATTCATAGAAAATGGGTACACCAAAATTGTTATTGTGTAAATCGGTTTTGTTTGAATTTGACTTAAAAATAATGTATGATTGACGAGCCTGTCAGTGTCAAAAATTTTTAAAATGCCTTGACATTTAACTGAAAATAAAAAAAGCTTAAATAATAGCCAGAATTAAAAATGGGTGGTCAATACGTGCATTAGCAAGTTTTACCGGAAGGAGTAAAAATACAATTTCAAGAATTAAGCAATGTTGGATTCAAGAAGGGTCTTTGAGAAGAAAAGTTGGTACTGGTCCGGCACGAATTTCCGTTCCTAAACAAGGTGATGCATTTCTGAGATATCTAAGGCAAATCCTTTTGAAACTGCAAGAAATGCTGTCATTGACCTACCGCTAGCAGAAGAGTCAAAAAATCTTATTTAAAAAACCGCGTAGCTCCGAAAAAATGATGCTCACAGACGAACGGAAACATTCTCGTTTACTTTTCACCCTAAATTATAACTACCGTGACCATCAGTTTTGAAACACGGTAGTGATTACTGATAAAAAAGTTTTTCAGTCAACAAATAATGGACAAATTCGTGTCTACCGACCAGACAATACACGATTCGAAGAACACTATACTATACTTTCAGACCTCGGCGATTTTCAGTAAATGTATGGGGTTGGATAAGTGCTTATGGACTTGGTGTCTGCTGACGATTGAAGGGAAGGTTTAACGCCAAACATTATATGTCTGTTCGGAATATATAATGCTCCCTTCTATTGAACAAATATATCTAAAAAACGTATTCGTCTTTCAGCATGATAACTGCCCGGTCCATACCACAAATGCTGTGGAGAGAATGGTTTTATCGTAATAATATTGAAGTCTTGCCATAGCCCGCTTACAGTCTCGATATTAATCCTATGAAAAATGTTTGGGGCCTAATTTTAAAAGAAATATATAAAAGCAATTTTAGACCAAACGATTCTAATGAATTATGGGAAGTTATTTACGAGTGCAGGGAAGAGCTTAATCCAAATGTTATCTATCTATCTATCTATCTATCTATTTAGCCTTCTTCGGTCCATCTTTGGACATAGGCCTCCCCCAGTCTTTTCCACTCTTCCCTGTTTGTCGCCAAGTTGATCCATTTAGTTCCAGAGTTCTTCTTCAGGTCATCCGCCCACCTCATTTGGGGTCTTCCTCTACTTCTTTTATTTTCCCAGGTCTCCAGTTTAAAATACATTTGTTCCATAGGTCGTTTTTTTGTCCGATATTTTGACCGGCGAATATCCATTTTAGTTTTGCTACCTCTTTTTTAACTTCTCGTACTTTCGTTTTATTTCTTATCCACTCGTTTCTCTTTTTATCTACCAGTTTTACATATAACATTTGTCTTTCCATTAATCTTTGTGCCTTTGTTATAGTAAATTTAATTGACTTAATTCCAGATAGATTGGTTCAAATAGTCGAAAAAAATTGTCATATAACCAAATATTAAATTTTTATAATTTTATTATAAATCATATTAATTATAATTATAGTTTTCCCTTTTTAACTTCCCAGTGGAAGTTATAGTAATGGGTCGGATTTTGCGAATCCCGAATTTTGACATATCTCCACATTTCAAGGTTGAAGAAAGGCCAGGTCAAGAGTACCAACAACCGAAGAGCATGTATGAGAGCACTGATGAAAGTAGAGGAAGCAAAAGATGTTTGTACGAACCGTAGCAAGTGGAAGAAAGTGGTCTCTGCCTACCCCTATGGGAAAAAAGCGTGACTTTATGTATGTATGTTCAAGGACCCCAGTGTCGAATACAATAGTTTTTAAGTGGACGTCTGTGTGCGTATGTTCGTATGTGCGTTCGGAATTATTTTTTGTCTCGATTAACTTAAGAACAAAAAATGATATCGACGTGGGATCAATTACATTCAACGCATAATTACGCAACTTAAAACTGATTAGATTTTCAGTAAAATCGGTCTAGCTGTTTTTTATGGAGAATCAAAGAACTAAAAAAAATGGTAAACTTTCGAAATTATTTTTCGTCTCGATTATCACGAGAACAAAAAATGATATCAACGTGGGACCAATTGCATTCGACGCATAATTGTTCAACTTAAAACTGATTAGATTTTCAGCAAAATTGGTTAAGCTTATGGAAAAATAAAACTGAAAAAAATGGTAAACTTTCGGAACTATTTTTTGTCTTAATTATCTCGAGAACAAAAAATGATATCAACGTGGGACTAATTGCATTCGACGCACAATTACTCAACTTAAAACGGATTAGATTTTCAGCAAAATCGGTCCTGCTGTTTTTTATGGAGAATAAAGAAACTGAAAAAAATGGTAAACTTTCGGAATTATTTTTCGTCTCGCTTATCTCGAGAACAAAAAATGATATCGACGTGGGACCAATTGCATTCGACGCATAATTACGCAACTAAAAAAATGGTAAACTACCTAAATTTTGCAATTTATAAATTATACTATTTTTAAGATTTTTAAAATAATATGATGACAATATTTCATAAAAAGTGATAGTTTTAGAAAACAAAAATAGGAGTTTGAGAATTTTAAACTTGTGTCTTTATTAAGAGATTAGCATTGAAGACGCTATAACAGTGAAAAATTATTGTTAGTAATAATCAAGCATTGTTTATAACAATTGAATATTGTTACTAACAAATGATTATTGATCATAATGATTAAAAAATATTTTTAATTGCTATAAATAATTAAAAATAGCTCCCGCTTATAAAAACTTTTAAAGAATATGGTTAATATAAACAGAATATTGTTAATGACAATTTTAATTTGTTATAAACAATTTAAAATCGTTTTTATAATAATTTTAATAATAATAATTATAACAACAAAACATATGGTATATTTTCATTCTTTTCTCTGGGAAGTTAGTCGTGTGAACCTCTTGGGTCGCACCCAGACCACCGATATTTATGATGATTTATGCAAATATGGTAAAATCTAGTTATAAGACGTGTACCCATTTTCAGTGAATACAACGGTATGTGCAGATTTGGTCTAATTTGCTTTAATCGTCCATTTTTTAAAACAGTTTTGTATTTTGTCGAGGTTAGTCTGCAAGTTGTTTGACGCTGTTTTGGAGTGTATCAGCAAAGAACAAAGACGAGTGTGTGTCTTCCATATCCGTATAATTTTTTTTTTTTAATTTCGCTTTGAATGGACGAGATTTTATAAAATTGGCTGCATTAAAAAAAAATTCCAACACCTGGTTTAGTGCAAGACTCAGATGTCGCAAACGCTTCTCTATGAATAACGTAATGAGTCTACAGTGTATTAGGTGATTTGCTTCGAATATTTGTCTAAAATCCTCCATAGCAATCAGTCAAGAAGTGACCTTTATTCTAATTATTTTTAAATATGAATTAATTGTTACGATATTTAGTCTTGGGTTCGTTAATCTACTTAGTACAAAAAATAAACAATATATTCTAATGTTTCTTCTGGTAATACAATAAATTCTTATTTAATAAATCATTTAGATACTTCTTCTTTTAAAATAATCTTCAAACTATATCCCTTTCTAATTAACGAACTGCAGCCTCGCTATCTTTTAAATACCAGTATATTCAACCAACTTTTCTGGGAATTTTCCCGATTTGTAAATGACCTTTCTAGATAAATCGTCGACCTTCAATTACCACCTGCGGCTATACATTATATTACATTTTTGCAGTTGGCCAATTGGTATAGTTACCTATGTCACCTAGATCTTTGATCCTCTGTGACTACCGCTGTGTCTTTAGGGCATCAGAATTCCAGTCCGCTGGTTTTGGCGAACCGCAGGATTTCTGTTGGCCCTGTCTCATTTAGATCACATGGATCCATTATTATGCGGCCCCAGGTTTGTTACGGATGAATAAGGAATGTGAAGTCATTAACACCATAAAAACTTTTTCATCGTCCAAATCTGTCGCGAAAAGTATAATCACCTCGATGAGTCTATAGAAAAATAGCAGAGAGCTAGCTTTCGTAAGAATATTCTAAAATATAACCCTACTTTTACGTTTACTTTTTCTTTTTTATTAAATGTCACTTGTCATTTTTTCATGAATTAACTTTACTAATAGGTGTATTAGTTTGTCCAAGGTTTTATTACAGTTATCATTCGCTGCTGCTGTCAATATGTTTACAACATAATTACTGAAACTACTTGAAAATAAAAAAATTAGTATGTTATCGTTAGAGAACGTAGCGTGATGTTTGTTAAAAACTTATTGCTGCGATGGTGTAAGAATAATAATAATAAAAAAATTGGATTACCACAAATATTTTTAAAAATCAGGTAAGAAATAATTTATCTCAACGTGGGGTTTGCACAGGTAAGAAATGGGAATTTTAATAAGATTATGTAAGATGTTATTTTCCAAAAGTAATTTTACTGTTATAAATAAATTTTAAAGAAAATAATTAAGAATAAATAACCAAAAATTGTTACTTCCTTTATTTTTCAACTTTCTTTTTCATTAATGTAAAAATAAATTTTTTTTTACTCTTCACTTTCATTGAATAAAAAAGTCTATATTAAACGTTTTATAAAATACTATAAATATTATTACCTTAAAATTAACAAAATAACAGCGACAGTAATATTTATACCTTTTTACCTTTATGTATGATATGTTACTATAGCTCATTTCACCAATCGACGGTATCGGATTAGTCACCGATGCATCGACTTAACGGGCGCACCGTGTTGAGAGGTACATTAGTAAATTCCCAGATTTAAACACGAAAGTTTATTATTATGCTTTTGTTAAGAGGTTTAATTTTTATCTTTTGCTTCATTGTAAACAGAAATCGTGGATGTAGCTCTCGAAAATAAATTATCGGTACAAATTTAACAAATATGTTTGATTATGTAGTACTTACGGTATTATCAACTATCAGATTTATAGTCATGATAATCGGAATCACTGTCGTCGCTATCCTTATTCGAATTGTAAATGATAACAGGATTAACTGCTTCGATGCGGTTTTCACGAACCCTCCATTCCTTTATTAAATTTTGACAATTTGTGACACACAATGTGATTGTCGTAATAAGTTTTGCATATTCCCCAAATATACTTAGTGGGATTTAATTGGCAATGATAAGGCAAAAGTCTTAGCACACGATTTCCATAACTGGGTATAATTTGACTATTTGATTATTCTCTTTCGTGCCTTTTAGCTATCGATAATAGTTCCGGCTTGAAGTAATACTATGAAAATGAAATATTTTCGCTCGTTAACCATTCTCTTATTTTCTATACCGTCCAGGGGTTTGTTGGTTGCTTATTTTAAATTTCCGAATGGTACGGAGCATAATCTAATATAATGACAGATGGTTTATGTAACGATGGTAATAATTTCTCGTTTAACCATTTCACTAACATCTCTGTATCATTATTGTCATAATAATCGGCTGATTTTGATTTTGAAGAAAATAAAAGAACGCCCCATCAACAAAACCATGATTTTCCCCTGCTTGCACAATAATGTGTCTTTGTCCTTCATCGTCGGTGTGTTTTATAGACTTTATGTTATCGTTCTGCCAAATTCTTTTTTTCCATCTTTAGCAAAAATTCGTTTCGTCCAGATAATTACAGGAAGAATATTCTTGTTAACAGTAAGTATAATTTCTTAAAAATGTGCACGACTCTAGCTTTTTCACACAAAGCCTTTCAGTTGTCCTCATTTTTAAACTTAAACCCTATATGTTTCAAAATTCTCTAAAGAGACATGTTCTTTTTTTTCACGCATTTTGTACACAATGTCGCGAATTTCAAATTTGTAAGCTTCGGGAATGTCAACAGTCTTTGGATGTCGGCGGGGTTTATATTTTTCAACTTTTTGTTCACTATTTCCATCTTTTACACTTTTTAAAACTAAGGTTAATTTTGTTTCACCAATACCCATTGAATCACACACACGCTTACTTGTAGATAAAAGCAAGAAGTCCATTATAAAATAAAATTCGTTACCTACGAAATTTGTTTAAAAATATTTGGGGAATATACTTTCGTACTTCTTAAATGTACAGTTGAATACTGGTTATCGAGTTTCTAACGATAATCCGAATATTCGTGAAATATGCTATACTAGATAATTGGTTATGTTAATGCGGAAATTTTAAAATGTTAAAAATGTATTTTACCATTTTAAACTTGGGTCCTCTGTTTTATTATTGTTCTACACATTTTTTAAACAAAACACAATCACATATGTACTTTGATATGAGGGCTACCTATTACAGAAACAATGACAAACATTTTTTGGCACTAATGGTTATTTAAGGTTACTTTTTAGAATGTTTGTATAGAAATAAGACACTAATAATTGTTTTTCTCCTCCAAATATTTCCTTTTTGACTTGTTTGTGGAAGATGACCCTAATTTTATTGATGATTTCTGGCACGCAAATCCTGCTGTAATAGGGCCAAGTGCAAAATTTGATTGTTATTCCAGAACGACTTGAAAATTTCAGAACATTGGCCACTCGGTGAAGCCAATGATGTAGCTTCCCTCCAAAATTAGTGATGATTCCAAAACGGTTGAAACTATTTAAATCGAAAGATTATAAAAAAAAATTACAGAATGTGAAATTTTCCGCAATTGAAATGGGGTTGTTAAGAATGTCCGTAAGCTGAAAAAGTACGTAAAACATCAAATTTGTGAAAAAATGAGATTTTATAATAATAATAAAGAGATAGAATATGAGATTGGTATTATTAACATAATGCAAGAAAGGAAAAGACATACATCTCTGAGACTTTTTTTGTTTGACCACTTAATAATAAAAATGTATGAAGTAGGTTATAATTAAAGTTGGTTTTCCAGCAGAAAGTGCTTACATTTTTTTAGTTAAACAGAAATATTTGCATTTTTCATTTCTTTTGGTAACAGGTTAATCACTTGGCATACGTTGTAACTAAATGATCGTTTGAAAAATTCTGTTTTGAAACTTATTTGTATAACTCAAAAAATACAATTTAACACTAGATCTCATTTGGACCAAAAGGGCCGGAGATTTGGCTTGTTAAAGTTATGTTTTAAAAACGGATTTTTGTACCAGTTACGATTTTCCTAAAATAACTCAAAAACTACTAAGTTAAGAGGGGTTTAATCTTATTTGGGATTGATAGTGAAACTTGGTGAAACAAGGGATGGTAAAAATCATATTACTCGGACCTCGCTGAAAAAATCGAGATTTTTTTTCACTTTCTGCTCGAGAAAGGTTGGATCTAGGCATCTCTCGGAGTACTTTTTAAATTTTTGGAAAAAAAACTAGAAAAAAAAGTACGAAATTTCGGCCATATTCATTATTTTTTATATCACAAGACATATCGTATTTCGAAAAATTACTCCGAGAAATACCTCAATTACACAGTTGGCTTTATTGCAAAAAAAAATTATCGCGATCCATCAAGAATTACTAGGTCAAAAATGGTTTTTGCTAAACCCCTGCAGACACAATTACGGAGCATTTTTCATGACTGATTCGAGCGCCCTCGCACCAAATAAGCACTTTTACAAGAATACTATAAATTGTTGAATGAATCGTAATTTCATTCATAAAAACCAAAAATAGCACCAAAGCTATTCCAAAAATTTTAGCACGTGTGATGATGTCAATAGAAGTTGCGAAAGGGATTCATTGCATTCTCGAATAAGACTAATTAGGTGATGTTGGAGGAAAAATGGGGAATTCAATGAAATCCATAACTGGTATTACCAAGTTCAAGGCCAGTTGGATAAACTGGCTTTGAGCTTTGTTATTTCGCAGTATGGACATATAAAGGTATAATAATTAAAAAAATATATCGTAATGATACATTTTGGCAAAATAAGATGAAATCAAAATTAGTAGATTTTTTTATGAAATATTTGCTGCCTGAAATAGTTGACAGTAGATACGAGAGAAATATCGATATAAGAGATTGATATAAGTTATTTCTGTACAATTAGATTGTTATGTGTATATTTTGTTTTCAAATATATCCTGTGAGTTATCGAGTTTTCAAGTTCAGTGAGCATACTGAATATTACTAAATACCTTGTGTCATTCATTCATACCTATCAAAGAAAAATATTTCTAAATATTTTGTTATGTATGAAAATGTTCAATAGAGTTTTACCATAAACAGCATTTTTGCAGCGTTTCTTTTTTCTGTGTGTACCAATTTTTTTATTAACTACCTACTTATATCCATATTCATCATACGCGAAATATTCATTATGATGAAAAGGATCCTCATTTTATTTTTAATATTCTTATGTACATTTTTTGATAATACAGGAGGAGGCCTATTCTGAGAATTTTAACGGCCGACGGCAACGGCCGCAGACCCGGCAAGGCCAAATTTACTATGAAACTTACGCTACAGTGAGTTGGAGTGACACGCAAATAGCGCTAAGCGTTTTTTATTCGTCATTGGTCCCCTCCCCTTTCACTCGGCATTTTTACTTCCCGCTTTACACCGCAAATTTACTCTGACATGTTTGTAAAGGTTAACCAATTCTTAAGGTATATGCATTACAATAAGAAAGTTGTTTGCAATAAAAAAACCTACAATTCTAGATCAAATAGATCTTAATAAAACCAGTAGGACCAGTAATACCTTGATTTGATTGAAACTAAAAAAATTCTAGATATTTTTTCTTCTCTAAATGTTGCACATAGCCAAACGTTACCATAATAAAGTTGAATTGGGTTTTCATCGATAGATATACATGGCAGAAATAGTATTATGTAGTTAGAAACCCTAAAAGTTGTACCAAATTATGTCCAGACAGCGATAACATCAAGCCTACCTCACCAATGCCAAGTTTAAATTGCGAAAATAGCCAAAATGTAGATTCTAATGATACGAAATTTAGAATTTTAGGTGGGTGTTGTGTGTAGAAATAATGTGTATGGAAGCGGGCGGTCATCAGTTGAAACATTTAATCAATTAAGTAGTAAGTAAGCAACTAAAATAGCTGGAATTTTAACATGTAATTTTTTTCAAAGTATTGGAAGGAAATGTAAAATTTAAAAAGTATTGTAAAGAGAATTGTCAGAGCTATCAAAAAACATCTTATTCGATTTTCCAGACTTTTTTAGCATGCGCCCCACTTCGATTGTGGATAAAAAGATTTTTATGAGTTTTAGGTATCAATCTTCATGTTTGCAAAGTTACAGCCATTCTGACTAGCTAAACTGGCTCACTTCCATTGCGAAAATCTTCATATTTGATAATGTTTTTTTATTATCTATCGATTTAAATAAGTTTTAACCGTTTTGGAATTATTACTAATTTTAAGGAAAGCTACATCCTTAGCGCGTTCTACGCCCTAAACCGCTACGGGGTCGTCGGGCCCATTAGCCTTACCGTTAAGGTCACGGTCTTGGCTACAAGCTCTGAAATTTCTAGCTATTTTGGAATACCCATCAAATCTGTGATCGGCCCTAGGACTAATGGTAATTAATTGTTGTAACCTCCAAACTGATAAGTTTCAGTATATTTAAAAGAAACACGTCATTTTCTTGCAAGAGCTTCTTCGTGTTTAAAAAATTATTATCAGACTCTCGAAACATCCAAACATTTGATTGTTGTTTAGATTTCTGCTTGTCCGAATACATCAAAGTGTTGTCACCTCTTACGATAATGCATAAATATTTTAAAGTTGGTCTTCCAATTTTTTTGTGCATTGTTTTACACCAATATACAATTTGACAAAACTACACGAAATCTATTAGGAACAGATATTCTTCACACCTAAATATAAATAATTTTATAAATAAAGGATTCAAAATATACCAATTAATAAGGAAGAGGTTTAAACAAAATGTTGAGTAGCTTGAATTTCAGGAAAAAACAGTTGTTGACCGTCTAGCTGATTCAATGAAAAATTAGCTGAAACGAGTGAAAAGTTCCTTATAAATGAATGAATGAATGAATAGGAGTTGTGAAAGAGGTCTAATTTTTCCCTAGGCACTGCAGCATTGTCTGCTTTTTGTACCTTTTCAGCTCCTTGGTTAAGTCCCATTTCTTTAATTCTCCTGTTAAGGAGTAGAAGCTCATGTACTGCTATTGCCTCAGGTGGATCACTCACTTGGTCCTGTATACACCCTAGGTAGTACCTCCACTTGGCGGAAGCTTCGTATCCGAAGATAATATGAGTTTCCTCTTCTTCATTAGATAATCTGCATATAGGTTCTGTATCGACACGCCTATATTGTGCAGATGTTTCTTCAAAAACCAGTATCCGGTACAAAGCCCTACAACTGTTCCCTACTAGGCGAGAGCAGCTTCCCTGCCTGCTTAGGTGAAGGTTCTCTCAGCATTAACTTGCTGTGCCTAGCTCACTATGGCTGTGTCCACTTTAGCTGATGCTGAGAGTGGACCCAGCTATTCATCGCCCTATTATTGGACCTGGCCCAATAAATGGTGTTCCAGATTTTCTCTGTGATGCCAAAGCTTTAAGTACCGCTTGACTATCTGATCTAATGAGAATTGTTTTCTTTTTGTATCCTCGTCTTAGATTTTCAACAGCACAAGCGTTTATGACATGTACTTCAGCTTGGAAGACCAAGGGAAGTCTCCCCAATAAATTTGATTGCTCATGTTTGGGTTTCAAAGACACGCCTAAACCAGTTCCTTCGCTGGTTTTTGATCCATGCTTTTTCTCAAAGGATATTTCTTCACTCATATAATCAGTTGCTATTTCTAGAAATAGGTGATTATATTTTAGCTATAGCTCTGGAAAGAATGTGGTTGAGTTGGCTGTTCCATGTCAGTTTTTGGTCGATTATTACGCCCAAATATTTAACTTCTTTGGAAAAAGTAAGCTAATTTCCATTCAGAGTTGAGGTTTTAAGTTTGTACTTTCGCCTCGTGGTGAATGGATCCAGTACTGTTTTGCTAGGATTGACATAAAGTCCTTCCTTTGCGCACCAGCTTCTGATTGTGTTTAGGGCTACTTGCATGCAATTGGAAATTACTTCGTCATGTTTGCCCCTAAAGGTGACGACTAGGTCATCGGCGTAACCTTAAGTCGTAAAACCAGAGTCGTGTAGCTTAACCATCAGGTTGTCTACAACCAGTGACCACAGAAAAGGCGATAGAACTTTCCATTGGACAACCTTTTTCTACTGTCATCTTGACTGTCTTTTCCCCAAGAGTCGCCACAATGATTCTGCTTTTCAGCATAGATTGTATCCATATAATCAGTATTTCTTTCCTGAGGTTTAGCATTACTTCCATAGCAGTAGTGGGGGTTGTTCTCATAGCACCCGTAATACATAGGCATACTGCTGAGTGTATTTACGGTTCCCTTAAAACCAAAAACTAGTGTGTGGAAACGAAAGAGGTAATTGCTAATGTAATTAAATGTATAAAAAACGAGGCGAAACATAGCTTGCAAATTCCAATTAAAAATTATCGTCACCGAGTATTGGCTGCAACAGGAATATTGAGCAAGATGTATAGTAGTGTTCTCGATGAGGCTCATTACAAGCAGTAAGGATCGGTAAGCAACCTTGTTAAAAATATTTCAGAATGTTCTGGAACTAAAGTCAGCCATTAATGTGCATTGAGAATGTTCTCAAAAACACGAGCATCTCGAAATTCCAGACCATGAAAGGTAACCTTTGGTGGAACAATATTTTATGTCGAGAATTGGAAAAACACAATTTTTACCCAGAAACAAAAAATAAATTAAAATGTGTTACAAGTGTATTCCACCAAACAAACAAGTCTAATCTTAAATATGGTCGATGGAGTTTAGATCGTTTTCAAAAGATGATCCATAGACTAAATTATGTAGTAATTATAAATGTTTTAAATACGACCCAGTACAATTATAAAAATAATTCATGAAGTGTCTCTAGAGTTTTGTTTAAAAATTAATTAAGATTTAAAGAATTATTTATGTTTTTTGTGAAATATAAATGTAGGTTAGAAAAATAAAGCCTTAAAATGTGGACTCACCAATTTCATAAGTCTATTCATGTTATTTGTCGATGCTAACATCGCAAAATTATTGGGTACTGGTCGAATATCTCTAAGTTTTTTAACTGTGGCTGCATTTAGTGTTTCCGTCATCAACATTCTCATTTTCGCAGAGTTCAACCAATAGTACAGAGTTTGATCTATGTCTGAAAAAATGTATAAGTTACATTCAGCTGAGTAATAAAAATATCAACAATTTTTTGATAATTAGTAAAATAAGATTTTAAAGATCACTGACCGATCAATACTTAGATACGTAACTCATTTAATGTAATTAATATATTCAAGTTCACTGAACTGATTTATACCAGAACGCCATAGTATTTAGTTAGATTGTAATAAAATATTCTAGGGAATAATTAAACGTTGATATGCTCTGTTATTGAAAATCGAAACTTTAAAAATAAAGATTAAATAAATTTAATTTTAAAAAGCAGAGAGAAAAAAAATATATAAACAAGTGGTATAAATACGCAAATTTGTGATACTGAGCTTCGTACAGTTTGTTTTTAAACAACTATTCTCGTCTATAACCGGTTTTATTAACTTGCTACTTTAGTCCACACAGAGGGCCTTTGATCTTCTGAGTATGTGCGCCATTTACTGGATTTACATAGTTCTCACTTTGATTCACTATATAATGTGGGAATCCGTGAGGTTTACTGTACGCTGTCTAGCAGTCTGTGTGTATTTAGTTTCTTTATCGACTTGTTTTATTACCAGTCTATTATCAGACACTGGAATCAACTTTGTCGACAGTCTTCCAGGACCACTTGTACCCAGTGATCTTTCACCAAGTGACCAGTGTTGTATTTGCGCTCTCCAATCTTTGCTTCGTCTATCTAAATTACCAAGCCTTCTCCGCCTAGTCTCTTAGTGCATTCACTGCTGTGTTATAAGGATCATTAATTCGTAACTGCTGTGGAAGTACCAATCTGATACTGTTTTACTAAAGATAGTTTCTTCTTCTTTTTCCACTTGTAGAAGGCGTACCGCCTGTAGTTCACTGATTTCTTTCCTGTGAGGTGGACTGCCAGCTGTCTCTCCATCTTTTTAATGGTCTGCCCAGGGGTCTTCTTCCTGTTGGTATGTTGTCCCTGACGATTTGTGGTAATCTGTCTTCATTTATTCTGCTGACGTGTGCGTTCCAGTATCTTCGTCGAGCTCTGCATCATCTTACGATCTCACTTGTGTCAGTTTGTCTTCTTAGGTCTTCGTTTCTTGCGTTATCCAGAAGAGTTTTTCTAATTATTGTGCGTATTGTTTTTATCTTTGTTCTTCTGAGCATTCTTTTGGTTTTTGATGTATTGGCCCTTGCCTCTGCTCCGTAGGTCATTACTGGCCTTACGCATGTTTTATAGAGTCGTGACTTACTCTGAATGCTTATTTGTTTGTTTCGCCAAATGCTTTTTAGGTGACCAGAAATTGATGCAGCTTTGTTCATGTTTCGTTTGACTTCTTCCTCCAAATTTCAAATTTTCCCGGCTGGAGATCTTGCAACCCAGGTAGTCGAAATCCATGACCTGTTGTATCGGTACGTTACATTTTAGTTGGTCTTTTGCGATGGTCATCACTTTTGTTTTTGATTTCAAGATTTCCATGTTCCATTTCCTGGCTTTCTTGTTAAAGGCATATAGTAGTTTTTGCAGATTGTCTTAGTTTTCGGCTATTAAAACAGCGTCATCTGCATAGCAGAGAATTTTTATTTCCGTATTGCCCATTCTGTATCCGAAAGCGGTCTCTTTGACTCTGTCTATTATGTTGTTCATTATGCTGTTAAATATCAGCAGACTTAGGCTGTCCCCTTGACGTATACCAACTGTTTTGTTTATTTCTCTAGTTAATTCGGAATTGATTCTTATTTGGGTGGTGTTGAGAGTGTTCAGTTTCAATATTAATTGTTGTAGTTGATTTGGTACATTTTTCTGCTTCAATGTGTTGATTACATCCTCCAATTTTACTTTATTAAACGCTTTGGTTAGGTCCACGAAGCAGAGGAATGTAGGTTAGTTGTATTCTAGGAACTTCTCTGCTATTTGTCTGATGGTAAAAATCGCATCTATTGTGGATCTATTTTTGCGAAAGCCTTGTTGTTCTTTATTCAGCGGTGTGTGGGGACTTAGTTTGGTAGATAAAATGCTGGTAAATAGTTTCATCTAAAGATAGTTTCGTAGATTGATAATTCACGTATGGTAGTTTCGAATAACCAATCAGATGCACAGCTGTGTTTTAGAATCAAAGCCTTGTCTATTTTAATCTTGATACTAATCTGTTCAAGCGTAGCGAAACCCACAACGGTTGACATTAAGTAACATCGCTCGTCTATCATTTGGGCGTTTAAGTATGTCATCCTGAATAATCTTAATCAGCTGAAAAAAACTTAGTGCAGGAAGCGTTCTCTGTCTCCCTCTCTGTAGCATTACAACCGAGCGTGGGTCTTTGCTGACTTTACAATCTGCCTCCACTTTCTGCGATCCATCATTAGGTCCTCTGCTCGTTCGATATTTCTTCTTCTTCTTTCTTCTAAATAGGCATAATACCGGTTCCTCATCGTAACTCGCTTTATTGAGGAAGATTATCGCTCCAACGTTTTCGAGGCCTTCCTGTGCTTTGTCTCCCTAAAGGTGATTTATCTCTGGCAATCTTCACTATTTTGTCATACGTGTGATATGGTCATTCCACTCAATTTTTCTATTTTGCACCCAGTCGTTGATATTCTCGATCTGGCATGTTTTTCTGATTTAAAAAACGTTAAACTCTCTGATTTTTTAGCACTTGCTTTCTCCATTATGTTAGCAATTGTGAGCAAAGCATTTTCTTTCAGTCGGCTGTTTTTGTATTTTCCATCAGTTTTTGCATATAACTGAGGAAAGGTCGATACCTGCTTTATCAACATGCCATCATCCATTATAATATTTTTTAAAAGGAAATGGATGGCAGATATATAGTTGGATAATTTTAGATAATGATAAAATTTAAAAAATCCGTATTTGAAATAAAATAACAAATCAATTTGGAGATTATGTCCCTACTGTTATGCACAAAACACAAAAGTCATTGTAAAAAAAGCTGCGATATATTATTTCTTATTTTATTTTAGTCATCTGTATAAACCAATGTTTTTTGCACTTATTCCTTATTTTATTTTATGTTATTTCTTTTTTTATTTTATTTGCTGTATAAACTCGCCTTTAGTTTTTATTCTTTATTGCCGTGTGTTGTTGTCCTTAACTGTCCATATATTTTTCTAAGAATTCTTCTTTCTGCAATTTTTAGACGATTTTCGTTTTGTTTTGTCATCGTCCATGTTTCACAAGCATATTTTATTGTAGGTCTTATCACTGAATGGTAAATTCTTATTTTCGTACGGCGGGATACATTTTTTGATTTCATTATGTTTTGCAGCGCAAAACAGCATTGACTCGCACCTTGTATTCTGTTGTTAATTTCTTGGGTTATATTGTTGTCAGAGATAATCGTAGCTCACAAATATTTAAACTGATGAACTCTTTTCCACTGTCACGTTCTGTCCCATTTTAACTCGTCGTTCTGTTCGTGTTGTGCCATGTTGTTTTATCTTCACTGATTCGAAGTCCAATTTTTTTTGCAGTTCTTTTCAGGTTTATGAACTATTCCTTAACACTGACAGTTGTATTTCCCACTATATCTATATCATCAGCGAAAGCCAGTATAATACGAGGATCCTGATTTCTAAAGAGAAGCGTTTCTGTCCTTGCCTTTCGCACAATGCTTTCCAAAGCGATGTTAAAGAGAAGTGGGGATAACGCATCTCCCTGTTTGAGACCACTGTTGATTGTAAAGAAGATCGACAGTTTTCCTTTAAGTCTTACTGCACTTTTAGATCTCTCTACACAAGCTTTTGTAAGATTAATTAACTTTTCTGGTATGCGCAGTTCTACCATGGCATTCCACAATTCCACTCTTATGATGCTATCATATGCTTGCTTAAAATCTTTATATAGCTGGTGCAATGTTGTTTTGTATTCCCAACACTTCTCCATCAGCTGTCTAATAGTGAAAATCTGATCCACTGTCGATCGGTTTTTTCTAAACACACACTGATAATTTCCAAATTGATACTCTACACAGGCGCTCAATCGTTCCAATAGCATTACGGAGAACAATTTATATCCTGTGTTAGTAAGGAATATTCCTCTACAGTTTGTGCAGCACATTTTATCGCTTTTTTTATGTATGGGTTATATAACACTTTCTTTCCAGGGGGTTGGTATTTTTTCTTTTTTCCAAGTTTGGCAGATGAGCTCATAGAAAGCAGGCACTTAAGTTTTTCCACCATTTTTAAGACATTCTGCCGGTAGAGCATCTGGGGCTTTGTTGTTTTTTAATTTTTGGATAGTACATGACACATCTTCCACTGTAGGTTCTTTCACCAAGGGTTCGGCTGTATGATATGTATAATTTCACCTGGCACATTTAATAAACCGTCAAAGTATCTTCTCCAAGTCTCCATCACTTCCGCTTCATTTGCAATAAGGTTACCTTCGTCATTGTTTATGGCAGTTCCAACTCTGGGTTTAAAGCCGGTTTTTATATTTTTTAACTCTTTGAAGAAATTTCTTGTTCTTTTGTCCATTCTATTTGACTCTAGCTCTTCGAGAATGTTGTTTGCGTGTTCTCTTTCTTTGGTTTTTATTGCCTTTCTTGCCTCTTTTCTAGACTCTCCGTATTTCTGTCTGTTTTGCTCGTTTGGATCTTGCAGCATTCGTAGTTGAGCCTGGCTCCCTAATAGTAAAAGTCCGCAGGGGAAAAATTGGAGTGAATTTTGCCTCCAGCAAGATTCGAATTCTGATTCCACTGTTAAAGAGCAGATGCCTTAAACTCTGAGCTACAGAGGGGAATTTGTTTGGTTTTAAAAAATCTAATTTATTTTTAAAAAAGTAACTATAACTTTAAGCTATAAAAGTGTTTATAACTTTGAAAGGGGACGTTTTAGAGGCAAACCATGCACATGTATGAACTCCTAAGACTGTTTCTATCATGATGCCACGACAACATCAGAAGCGACCTTGAAGCCATTGGTATGAAATGGATAGCCAACTAATGACGAACCGAGAGAAATGGAGGCAAATTGTCCGATCAGCCAAAACCCACCAAGGGTTGTAGTGCTACAGAGTAGTAAATAGTATAGTGCAGCCAAAATTAGTATAAATCCAATTTCCACTTTTTTTTGCAATGCACCAAACAAATAAACAATAATAACATCAAATGGGGATTGTGAACCGGAAATTCGTAGACGCATTCAACTGGATAAAACAGCTATGAGCCAACTCACCAGAATATGGAAAGATCGCAACATATCGATCCAAAAAAAAAAACCTCTAGTAAAATCACTGGTATTCTCAGTTTTTTGGTACGCTTCGGAAACGTGGGTGATCAAGGCTGCTGATCGATTGAGAATCAATGCGTTTGAAATGAGGTGTTGACGCAGAATGTTAAGAATCCCAAGTACTATTCGAAGAACAAACGTATCCATATTAAAACAAGTAAGAATAGAGCACCGTTTGTCGAGCCAAACTTCAGCGCGGGCTCTAAGGTTCTTCGGCCACATAATTCGACACGATAATGTGGAGCGCCTAAATTTAGAGACAGCGACAAGAGAGGCTAACAGCTGGGAACGATGACAATAAATTATTACTTCCTGGACAGACTGGATAATGACAGAAATTCACAACAACCACCACACATCATGGATGATGTAATAGACTAAAAAGAAAAAATAAATGTTAGTCATCTTTGTAAACAAACTTAATTTATGGGTTTACTCGACATACGAGTTAAATGTTAATTTTTAAACACTTTGTATATTACATATAACAGTTATTTTCATTTTGTAGAGTAATGAACTATCAGCATACCTTTTTTTGTAAACCTTCGTTATTATTTTACCAATCAATTAACTTAGATAAGTAGTGCATTTCTTGTATGTTAATCCAATTTTATCCTTTCACTTATTTAGAGACAGTGACGGCTTGAGTGTGAAGTTCATTGCACAGTTAAATTCAATTTACTGTTTTTTTAACGAAATTAATACTTTCTACTTTCTTGGCTAACTTCAATATTTATTTATATTTATTATTATATTTGTATTCTTTAATTATTAATGTTCATATGGTCGAATTGAATTGTCTCGAAATACAAGTTGCTCGAGAAAAATTATGACGAAAATAATAGTTCGGCTATAGTCGAGTGATATTTAGGAAGATTATTTCATGAACACCGAAAAATCATTTGCTAAGATTCCGGTACATATTCGTTACTTTTGCTAAAGTAAAAGCAAGCCAATTATTCATAAGTGTTTATCAATATTTAATTCCACCTACATTTTACAACTACGAATTTCTCACCAACAACTAGAATTCAAACATAATAATTTGTTATTTAAAATAAAAAACGCATTTATTGTAAGTGATATTTGGACCAGCACTATAGATAACTCCTGTTATCTGCGCACTTTCGGTTTCCTCCTTGGCAAGTTTTTGTGCATACAGGACTATATTCGATTCTGCCAGAATAGGTTCCATCGTTTTTCATTTATCTCTAAAAATAATCGATTTTGCAATAGATACCTTCTTCTTCTAGCCAGGCTAACTCTACAGATATTATTTGAAAAAAAAAGGCCGTCTGGGTTATTCTCATCATAGTTATCTTTAATAGCATTCATGTCATCTAAAGTAAGTGCTCCTGAACTTTCCTTCCTCTTTCGAGGATAACTTTGCAGATTTCGCCTTTTTGCATTACGGGCGTCCCGGCACTTTGGAATTCGATATCTTCAAATGGATTTACCTTTTGATTATGTTTAGTAAAGTACAATTCCTGAAGAGTGTACGCTGTTAAATTTCACATCAATTAAATTGTATTCTTTTTATATTCCTCGCCATTTTCTTTATGCAAATTTCATGCCCAATCTTATTTCGGCTATCGCGGAAGTTAGGGTAGTCGCACAATATTCCTAATTCTTCAACTCAGTCATTCTCTCGGACTCGAAATCGGTTCTGACTGCCATTTATAATCATGCCTCAGTGGCAAACTATAACCCTATTATAAATGAAATCATTCAAACACTGCTCTCTCTCCAAACCAGCAACATTAAAATAATTTTTATCTGGGTTAAAGGCCACTCAGGCATAGTTGGAAATGAGAAAGTCGATGAAGCAGCAAAAAATGCCATCTCTCTCCAACAAATAAATAACATATTCACACCTCAAGACACAATTAGTGAGTCCAAACAATTAGTGCGAATACGATGGGAGAAACTTTGGGAAGATTTTGTTTCTACTTCCAAAAACCCTTACGTTTCTATCCACCCTCTACTTCCTAAAAACATTCCTCACTTAAACACTTTTAAGTTATCTAGGCTTTACTCTTCTACCAAAACAAAATAAAATAAAACCATGGAGGTTATCCCTCACACTTAGCCAAAATTGGAGTTAACATATCACCTATCTGCAACAACTCCTCAGAAGCAGACATCAACCACTTAATATTCTCATGTAACCTCCATAACACACATCGGTCGGAATTTTGAAATAAATTAATCCTACAAGGTATCCAATTTCCAACAAATATTGTTATTCTGCTGAGTACATTCAAAGAAGATATATACATAATAATTATGGAATTTCTGATCAAAGAAAAAATCACAATTTAATTTCAATCTAATATCACGATAATATATAGATAATAATGATATAAAAGTCTGTGGCAAAAAAACTACTGTTTAATGCCAATCCACCACAAAAAAAAAAAAAATTCTTCTGCTGACAAAAAAACATAAATTGTCTCCAGACAGACTCCTTAGGTACTCTTTTTGGTATTTTCTGGGATGGATTTGCTTATATTTTTAACGATTTCACTATGGGAATATAAGCCAAAACGAGACATTTTCAATTGTGTGAATGTTACGTCAAATTTTGACACTCATCCATAGCACTCTTATGCAATCAAACTTAATAGCCGCTCATATTGCATATCTTCTACTTCTTTGTGTGCCATGCTTGTTTTTAAACGTTGGCTATCATCAAGCGTTCAGGCGTTGGCTATCATAGAGTTGACAATTTGTTGAAAAGCTTCTCGATCGGTAGCTACATGAAATAATTCTTGGACTGTTCGACCCGTCCAATGTCTAATACTACGAAGCCAAGAAAGCTGTTTTCTGCCAATCCATCGCTTTCCTTCTATTTTACCCTGGACAATTAATCGGAACATGTGATATTTATGCCCCCTCATCATATGTCCAAAATATTTTACTTTTCTTATTTTGATGGTGTTTGTCAATTCTTGCTCTTTATGTAGGGATTCTAACACATGTTCGTTAGTTACGTGTGCTGTCCACGAAATCTTTAGCATACGGCGATAGCACCATAACTCAAACGCTTTTAATTTATTTAGATGCTTTGCTTTCAGTGTCCAGGTTTCACAACACAGACCAAACGTAGCACTTTAATACTCTTAGGCGGATGTTCATCGAAAGACTTCTATTACATAGTACAGAACGCCAACTAGTGAATCTTTTACGTGCCAGTTCTATTCTGGTTGAGATTTCTTCATCGCTTTCAACTCTACAGTCCATTTAACTACCCAAATACCTAAAGTGTTGTACTCTGTCCAGAATTTTACCATCTAATTTTAATTTTGGATACTCGATATTAATTTTACCGACAACCACCCACTTCGTTTTCTTTGTGTCGACGCTTAAATCCTTTTACTTGCAGGCATTGCTTACTGCATTTAGTAGTGTTTGGAGGTCTTCGAGGCTTTCTGCCATTATAGCATATCATGTGACTAAATTCATGACTTTTTATTGGTGAAGCCATGTGTGAATGAATAATCTAAAATAATCAAGTCGAGTATAAAATTAAATTGCAATCCAATTGAAAACAAGTACAATTAAAAAAATAGCAGTGGCCTGATGTATAAACCGTGCGTTATTTCAAAACGAGAATTTTATACATTTTAAATTCACATATTATTAGGTTCATAAGCTATACATTATTTGGAACCGGATGATTTTTAATCAGGAAACAGATTATAAAATAATAAGTTATAATATTTAAAAATTTAAACTTATTCATAAATTTAGAAAAAACTTTAAAACACAGTTTTTTGTGTTAATACTGATTCTTTAAACTTTGGTAATTATAATGCAAATAAAAAATACTTGGAGTTCACTTTTAAAAACTTAACTTTTAAAAGACAAAAAAAGATCTATGTATAAAATTGTAATTAAATTAATAATAAAATCGCAAAATATCTTTATTATTATTTTAAATTATTTAAATTATCCACAACGTTTTACGCAATTTTACGAGTAAGCGAAAGGAAAGATGTTAAACATGCAAGAAAGCGAGAGCAAAGATGTTACACATCAAAAAGTAAACTTCATGTTGTCTCACTTAGACTGAACACCCAGTATATCTCAAAATATTTTGGAAATGTGTATCGGCGCAAATACAACAACTTTTATTTAAAACATTTTTTGTATTATTATTATTGTACTTCCATACACTAATGTGCCACCCTGTATGAAAAAAATAAATCTCTATTTCCCTTGGTCACGGCATTTCACGTAAACGGCCTGACCAATTTCACTAATTCTTTTTTTGTTGTGTTTGTTATTGTCAGGAGAAAGTACTTATGAAAGAAAAAATTAGAAAAATTGTACGGAACATTAAAAAATTTAAGAAAACCTAACGACCCTATTACCTTTTTTAATGTAACCTTATGGCGTGGTGTTTAAAAGAAAATAAAAATCACTCATGGATTTCATTGCCACATGCACACATCCTCATTTGGTTGGTAAAGAGGATAAAACCGAATGAAATCGATGATATCTGCGGAAATTCCAGATAATGATCCATTGTTACATGAGGTTGTTAGAAAAGATATGGATTCATAGTCCCTGTGAAATATTAAATCCCATTTCTTCAAGTATAGTTGACGAAAAATGTTCAAAACGCTTTCCAAGACAATTAGTAGCAGAAACTATTAGTAGAAATGATGGTTATCCACTTTACCGCCGGCGATCCATTAAATGACAATGGAAGGTCAACAATAGTCAAAGTGAATCAACAGGATATTAAAGTTAATAATCGTTGGGTTGATCCGATTGCGTCGTTACTCTACTAGACATTTAAAGCACACTTAAATATCTAATTTTGCCAATATATCTTCAAGTCTAAGGGTCTCCTCCAAGGATGCTCAACATCACCCACACTATTCAAAATATTTCTACAACAGACGAAGAGAAAATGTGCAGGAATGGGAATACCAATTAGAAATGATCATCTGTATACTCTAAGCTTTGCCGATGATCAAGTAATCATAGCTCAAGATGAGGAGGATTTAGGTTTTATGATGCGGAAACTAGAGGAGGAATATGGAAAAAATGGAGTGAAAATCAACCTCGAAAAGACCCAATATATGTCAACGGCACAAGACAGGATATATCACCTAGAAATAGATGATAACCGACAGATCTCAGGAACAGACAAATTTAAGTACCTAGGGTTTATAATATCAAAAAGTGGAACAACAGAGGAAGAAATAAAAAATAGACTAGGTCAAACTAGGGCATGTATTAATCAATTAAACCCAATATTATGGGACCGCCACGTAACCAAGACTAATAAAACGAGAATATTCAATTCAATAGTTTGCAGCATAATGACTTATGGAGCTGAAATGTGGGTGATCAACAAAAAAAACAAAGGGAAGATTGTAGCCACAGAAATGGACTTTTGGAGAAGGAGTTGTGGAGTGAACAGATAAGATCGAATAAGAAATGAGGAGATCAGGAGAAGAATGGAGGTAAAAAAAGACATACTAGAACACATAGAGGAAAAGAAACTAACGTGGTACGGACATGTTAGAAGAACTCCGAAGGATCGCTGGATACACCGGGTAACTGAGTGGAGTCCATTAGGCAGACGAAAGAGAGGTCGACCAAGGCGATCATGGAGAGACGAAGTGGATGAGGCGATGGAATTAAGAAACCTGCAGGACGGAAACTGGCAGGACAAGGACAACTGGAGACAAGGGCTGAAAGCAGGAAGGCAGCGACAGCTGTAGATATCCTGGATTATATATATATATATATATATATATATATATATATATATATATATATATATATATATATATATATATCTTCAAGTACGTCAACAAAAGTAGTGACTTGGCTGTGTTCGGAGTTGCTGCCGAAAATTCAAACGATAAGATCACTCATTTACAAATGGGCCGCTGTGAACGAGGCGATGTGGCATATTTTTTCATTTTATATACATGAAAAACACCCCACTATTTTTCACTGGGCCGTACATTAGGAAGATGGTCAGAGTGTACTTTACAACGGAAACGGTATTACAACGAGTTGACAGGTCGCCATCGACAACATTGACCAGCTTCTTTGAAATGTGCCAGAATGATGACTTTGTCAGAATACTGCTTTATTCAGAAATGCCAAGATATTATATCTGAAATCAATCGTCAAAGAAATTTCAACGACGAAAACAAGGACAGCCAGTTCCAGGTTACACACAAGTATTTTCCACCGATGCACTAGGACGTCTTTACACAGTCCATCCCAGACAAGACGAGTGTTTTTATTTGCGTTTACTATTGGTCAATGTTCCTGGCCCAACATCATTCCAACATCTGCGAACTATTAATGATGTATTTTGCAGCACATACAGAGAATCCTGTCTACGTTTGGGATTGCTAAAGAATTACACTCATTGGGACCACACTCTCTCTCGAAAATACTGTGATTTCGTCAAATCATAAACAAATATGAACATTGTTTTCCATAATTTTGTCTACATGCTTCTCATCAATACCGATTGATTTATGGAATAAATATAAAGATCACATGGCCGAAGATATATTAGATCAGAAGCGACTTAGAATATCGAATGCAGATTTGCAAATTAACGAAGAAATCCCTAATGAAGCATTAATTTTAATTGAAGACATGTGCTTGATGCTTAACAACAAACGATTTATACAATTAGGAATGACAACGCACAATCGTCAAATGCTCATTTAATCAAGAGCAATATGATTTTGAAGCATTAAAATAAACCGATCTAAGAAACGTTTTCCTTTTAAATGAGCAACAAAAATATGCTTACGATACGCTTATAAAAGTAGTTAACGATAGAACTGGCAGATTTTTTTCTTAGATGCTTCCAGAATAGTATATTTTATTAGGAGTCGAGAAAATAGGCTTTTTCCGTACGAGCGCTACAAGTTTCCGTATGAGGCGCAGCCGAACACGGAAAGCCGTGCACAATGTTTTTAAATTTTGAAGAAACTTTTGTTTTTTGTGTTTCTAAGAAGGTCAAGTTTTCGTTGGAACACCCTGTATATCGCTCCAATAGGACAAATTACTCAAATCTATTTGCAATAGTTTGGCTTCATAGATATTGTTAATAATACTATCGAGTTTAAATGTAATGAGTATAAAAATTAATGATGAAAATGAGGGAATTGTAAAAAGAGCCAACAGAGAAAATGGAAATCTGTCGTGGTGTAAGACAAGGATGCATCCTATCGCCAAAACTATTCAACCTGTATAGCGGAGCCATTTTTAAAAAAACCTTGCAAGAAGAATCGGTAGGAATAGTTATTAACGGAGAGGTTATAAATAATATGCGATATGCTGATAACACCATCTTGTTAACGAGCAATCAAAGAGACATACAACATCTAGAGAAATTAAATGATCGATGTAACGTGTCAGTAGAAGACATCTTAATAGAGAATGTGCAGTCATACAAATACCTGAGAGCCTGGATAAAACAATCGGGTGACCAAACAAGAGAAAAAAGAACAAGAATAGAGATAGCCAGGTCAACATTTACGAGAATGAAAAAGTTGTTCACCAGTCAAGATTGGACTTAGGATGAGGATGCTGCGTTGTTTCGTGTTTTCCGCGCTTTTGTATAGAGTGGAGGCATGGACTCTCAAGAAGAATCACACGGACAAACTACAAGCCTTCGAGATGTGGTGCTACCGTAGAATGTGGCGTATCCCTTGGATAAAAAAGATCTCTAATGTGAAAGTCCTAATGTGAAAGTCCTAAATCGAATGAATAAGGAATGTGAAGTCATTAACACCACAAAAAGAGAAAGCTTCAATATTTAGGTCATATATTGAGAGAACCCAAATACGCACTTCTCCAGCTGATAGTTCAAGGAAAGATTGGTGAAAAGAGGAATATTGGAAAACCCTAAGGGACTGGTTTAATTGTAGCAATGTTGAACTCTTCCGAGCTGCAGTCAATAAGGTCCGGATAGCTGTGATGATAGCAAATCTCCGATAGGAGATGCACTATAAGAAAAAGAAAAATAGTTGGTACCAACGTAAGTTACTTACATGATGGGTCGTCAAAGATGAACGTTACATCTGTGGCATTTCTTAAATCCAAATAATGATCCAAAAGATCTAAAAATGGTGAAATGGATACGTCGATTTTTATGTAAGGAATTCCGGCATTTAGCAGTAGTTTTTTTGCTTCTTCATGTTCGCACCAGCTGATATCCAGAACTAAGTTGCCTCCGTTTGAAAAAGCTTCGCACACTGCCATTTAATAAAAAAGAAAAATTTAAAAAACTATCCATCTTTCTTTTAATATAAACAAAATAGAATATAAGTCAGTCCATGACAAATCGACCAATGGTTGGAATCGAAATCTTTCAGTTTGGACACATTTTTGTCAAAAGTTTTCTTTTATCATAAAACGAAGCCTTACTAAAAAAAAAAGAAAAAAAAATCTTTTACGAAAGATATGCAAAATTGATAATTAGACCAGTTTTAGAATTTTTTAATTTTTTTTTTAAATATCTCACGAACTATTGTAACGATTTTGTGATACGCCACTAAAATGTTACGTAAACAAGCTGGGCGGTACCGTGACGTCACAGCCAACGACAAAAATGTTCCAGTACTTCCCGACAAATTTAGAATTTTCGATACAACAGTCTGGATACGGTTATAAACATCTTGTCTTTTCTCGTTTTAACCTTTAATACATAAATTGGTCTTCGTTTGCAGAATTTGATCAGTTTTCTAAAGTTAACGATTGTGTTTACTAGTTTACATAAATTGTATTAAAAAGTTTTAAATAAATGTGCATATAAATTCGAACCCTGTTTGAATTTTTAAGTAAAACGTTACATTGGTGTCGTAAGTGGTATATTATTAAAAAATAAAATAAATATAGTGCGGATGAATAAAACACATGCAGACTTTTTTTAAAAGTGATAGACATTAAACTATTAAAGTGAAAGCTCATAGAACATTTTCAAACGATTGTTCAGTGTTTAGTGCGGTTAGAAAAATTGAGGAAGTTTCTAAAAAGACTATTAAGAAATTCAAAGAAGTTTCTGGAACATTTGATAAAGTGCATAAAAATGTAGGTGGGCTAGAGGCGCACCTGTAAAATTTGATAAATAAGGGTGCCCCAGCAGCGCAAGTACCAACTGCTGATACGGATACAAACGCAGTAAGTCCAGGTCAAGCACTTAAAAAAGAATGAATAAACGAGGAAACGATGCATCATATGAGATTTATGTTTGTTTATGTTATGTTTAATGGGAGGTATTCCTGGTCCATATATATCAGGCAATTTGAAGCCATTGCAGCGGCCAACCATTGGACTCAGGAAGAGAAAGCCGTTTCCTTGACCGCAGCCTTACGGGGTAATGATGCAGAAATTTTACTTCGATTTCTAGGGGCCAAGGAAAATGTTACCAAACCTTGTTGACTCGGCTAGAAAAACGTTATGGGGATGCCCATCTGCAACAGATTTACAAAGCATAATTACGTAGCCGAATCGAGCGTACAAGTGAGATCTTGCAGGAATTTGAAGCGGATGTTGCTCGTGTGATGCGACTGGCCTACCCTGAAGCTTTTGACAGCATCCTGGAAGAGATAGCAGTAGATGCGTTCGTCAATGGGTTAAGAGAAAGCAAAATATAGAAAGCTCTACGAATGTTCAGATTAGAAGTATTAGATGAAGCACTTACTATTGCTTTGGAGCATGAAACCGCTAGTTAAACCTTAAGAGGACATCGCATTAGAACCATCGGGGAAGGAAACGAAGAAAATTATGAACACCTAGAATAAATAGTTTGAAAAATAATCCAAAACACAATACCAAAGAAATAAGAGTCCATGTGTTGGAATTGTGGAGAACTAGGTCATCTTCATCCCAACTGCAAAAAACCTAGACAGCAGTCGGAAAACTAGAGCGGGTCGACATGAGGAAGCAATCGTCGACCTTGTTAAGTAAAGCCCTGGTAGTTACTGTCAACATAACTTCGTCTAGTGGAGTTCATAGCGTGTACATTTATGGTCGTATCGACGAAGAAAATAAGTCGTTTTTAATAGGCTGCAACAAGAACCATTGCACGACTAGAAATAGTAAAAGACCATAACAGAATGTCGCCAGTAACAGTACAACTTAGAACGGCGACCAGTAAAGCAATAAAAACGTACGGCGAAGTTAATGTTCCCGTCTCCATTGGCAAGACCACGATTGAACACAGCATACTAGTCGCTGAGATCTATGACCAGTTTATCTTAGTGATGAACCTTTGGAAAATTAAGACTATGTTGGATGTTAAAAACAGAGTCGTCAAGGATGACGGTGAAGAACTTCCTTAATAACTTCTTGTGACGTAACTATACCCGGCCTTAGTGAGAAGATTATAATGACCAGTCTAGAGAGATACTGTAGAGAGGGAAGTCAAAGGATGGTCGAAGATGTGAACAATCAGGAGTTCCTATCTGCAAAAGCTCTTGTTAGAGTTTGAGACGTAGACCCTGTTAGGGTTATGAATGTGAAAGAAACCCCCATAAAGTTGAGTAGAAGAACTTTAGTAGGGCAGTGTGCTCCTCCAATGTCAATATACTGTGAGACTTCAACTGACAAACCCTCGAAATCCAGGTACTTAAAGGAGCTGATAGACATGGTCCAAAATGGTAAGATTCATGCTTGCAGAGTTTCAAGATGTTTTCGCCATTGATGGTTGTTGTTAAACATAACGTTGATAGTTCGTTCGCTAAGAAAAACAATCCCGATTTCTTAAGAAATATTGAACAATAATCTGATATTTTTGTTTATTGTAAAAAAGGAGGTACATTTACAGACAAACATTTTTAAAGTGATTTAAATTTAAATTAGTGAAGCACTTTGTTTTACAGAAGAGTAAGTGTATTTTAAGCAAAATATTTACTGAATTATCCCGTAAAGTAAGTGTGTTTCTATCAAAAGATTTGCTGGAATTTCCCTAAAGTACATTTAATACGTTTCTCTAAAAACTTTTAAAATTTTCTGTCAGTTTAAAATTTTTTGACATTTATTTGCTACTTTGAATAAGAGGGGAGAATTAAATGATAAAATTGACGAAATTTACACGATGCTAAAAGAAAGACGGTTTAATGTTTTTTGTGCGAATGAGACTAAGCGAAAAGGATGTGAAACCACAACACATGGACCTTATTCAGCCTACTGGTCAGGAGGTCCGGAAACTAGCAAAGGTTTGCATGACGTTGGTGTGTTACTTTCTGCTAGAATAAATAAATATGTAACTGATTTTGAATGTGTGTGAGCCGAAAACTTTTCTGGGTGAGGCTGAAGGTTGGTCTTACTCGTATCTTTTTGCTAGGGGTTTATGCCACACAAGATGCGCAATGGAAACAATTTTTAAAAGCCCCAAAAAAAAGGCGGGAGTTTTGGGATAGTGTGACAGATATTCTGAATAAGTGTAACCAGAATGAAAGAATTGTAATGTTGGGTGATTTTAATAGTTGGGTAGGAGTAAAGCGTGATAGATATGACAGTGTTCTGAGAATGTTAGGTGACGGCAGAGTAAATGAAAACGGAAAAGGTCTACTTAAAGTATGTTTGGAGTGGAATCGTGTGGTAACAAACACAATGTTTAACCATGAAAGGGGTTGTTCACAACCCCAACAGATCCAGCAGAAACCTAGCTGGGAAAATCTTCCTAACACAAGTAAATAAAGGCTTGTGAACATTTTCATAACTATCTGTATACTCGATATTTTCTTAGAACCGACCACGCAGCCTTAAAATGGCTTTTGCAATTGCGTTATCCAGAGGGACACGTAGCAAGACGGCTAGAGCGGCTGCAAGAATATGTTTACGACATCGAACATAGGGTAGGAAAAACTCATCAAAATGCTGACGCCCTATCAAGAAGGCCATGCAGTGCAAATTGCAGCCACTGCTAAAAGCTAGTGGATCTACTCTGCCATTTTCAAAGAACTGCTGTCGTTAGTGAAAAACAATACAATGTTGGTAGTCTGATGGAGAGGGTAGCCATTGATATTGCATGGCCGTTCCCAGAAACAGATGCCGGAAATAAGTTTATCCTCGTGGCCATGATAAGAATTAAATTAATTTATTTTTTAACATAGTTACCTGCAACGTTTATACACTTGGTATAATGGTGTTGAAGTGTTTCAAACCCTTTTAAAAAAATTCAGATATTTAAGTCTTCAGCCATTCATCTGCCGCCGACACCACTTCGTTCTTATCAGCAAAGCGGAATCCACAAAGATGTCCTTTTAATTTTGAGAATTGATTGAAAATAAAGGGGTTTTTCAAAAATTTCAAATCCCACATTGTGAATTGCAGCCATTGCAACACAACTTTTGTGGGCCGGAGCGTTGTCCTGGTGGAAGAACACACCTTGACTCAATTTTCTTCTTCTCCTTTCTCTGATCGCTTTACGTACTTGATATTAAATTAGCATAATATTCACCTGTTATGGTGCGTCCACGCGGTGAATAATCCACGAAAATAACACCTGCGAAATCCCAAAAAACTGTAGCCATGATCCTACCAGCTAATGGGACAACACGAAATTTTCGAGGGGAGGGGAACCTGTATGCCGCCATTTCATGCTTTGTTTTTTGGATTCTGGATTAAATTGATGAACTCATGTATCGTCGACCGTAAGAAAGTTTCGCTTAAATTCATCGGGATTCCTGTTAATGATCTCCAAACTTGTCTCCGCTGCAACCTGGCG
Source organism: Agelastica alni (assembly GCA_950111635.1). Taxonomy (NCBI): domain Eukaryota; kingdom Metazoa; phylum Arthropoda; class Insecta; order Coleoptera; family Chrysomelidae; genus Agelastica; species Agelastica alni. The sequence continues at coordinate 64,868,242 of OX467710.1, forward strand.
AACACGCTTCTGGGAAACCAACGTGCAGAGAGTTTATTAAAATCAAATTCCTGATGTAACAATTTTTCAACGCTTCCAACAGAAAACCTACATGTCTCTACTATAGCCTTGACTGTAATTCTTCTGTCATTTAATACCATGTCATGGACTAAACTCACATTTTATTTGGTCACCACGGTTTTGGGGGCTCCTGCACCTGGTGCAGTTCACAGTTTGAAAGCTCGTGAACAGTTCTTGATTACCTGGTACGAATGGGCAGAGTCACCCAATACTCATACCATGTCCTTATACATTTCTTGCGGTGATAACCCCTTTTTAAAGAGGTACTTTATCGCACCTCTAATCTTAATTTTGTCCATTTTTATAAAATCACGCACACCTTTATAAAAAGAATATATAATATACACGAACTGATGCTAATTGGCATACACTAATGTCATACAATAGGCTTTTGCCTGATACTTTATTTGCATTTGTCATTCAACGCCAACTATGTTAGGAACAACAATTCGTGAACTATCCTCGTACATCAACCAGTGACGGCTTTAAAATTAAAATAATTTAACCAAACTGCCAGGACCGGCTCTCACATCCCGATATTACATTTAAAGGAAAAATTTCCGTTACCACATACCACATAAATACAAAAAGCAATTTCAATTGTTTTCACATTATTTTGTAATTAAAAATTTTTTTAAAAGTGGAAAAAAAAAAATTGAATTTCAAAAATTCATATATTTAAAAAACACAATCTCTTGGAAATTTAAGGATGTTTTATATCAAAACCATTATATAAAAATAATTGAACCAAAAATTTAATACTGTACTTTGATTTTTACGATTTTTCAAATTTAAAAAATTTGCAATTCATCTATATTGGAAAAAAAATTCCAAATACTTTTTCTACTAGCCCCAAATAAAGCCAAGCTCATTTTTGTAATTATAATAGTTTTTGAGACTTTTACAAATAAACCTAAAAAATTCAAAAAATGGTAAAATTTTCAATTTCATTTCATTTCATTTTCGAAAAAAACAATTTTTTTTTCTTTGTCGAGACTTCCTTTCATGATAAAAGAAAAGTAACAATTTATCCTAATGAAAAGGGGACGATTTCAGCCATTGGTCGATTTGACATACAAAGGTTAGGTTAGGTTTCAATTACTTACTCGTAGCACTGTCTTGCGTGTCTTCAACGTTTACAAAAGTAGTTTTAATTTGTGTATACGACTTAATAAATTGATTATACCATTCCACAAATTCTTCTTGTCCCTTTTCTTTTATAAGAACTAAAAAAAAATAATAATTTTAGTAAACAGAACATTCAAACATAAAGTGAATATTGCAAGAAATTGATAATTTATGTTGTGAGGCAGCACTTTCAAATATAAATAATCATATTTGTGCCAATAATCGATTTCTTACGTACATTTTGATATTCGTAATATTAAACATTAATTCTGACTCTTTAGATACTAAGGACATAAAATAATATTTAGTTTATTTTAAAAAATTTAAAGAGGTAATAAAAAAATTTAAAAAACACCTTCTTCAATAGCACAATTTCAAAAACCTTTTGAACTTACATCAAAGAAATGTAAAATGTAAAAGTTGAAAAAAAAATTAAAACAATAAGGATAAAAAAACAAAAGAGGGTTGTTGTTGGGGTAATCATAGGTTCATTTGTAATAAACTGATTTTGATCCTTATTATCAATGTCGACAAACAGTGGACGCGATAAATGAGGTCATTTAAACGGCGCAGGCTGCTGCAGCTTACTCTGGCCTCACAAAATACTCTGTGCTGTCATAACACTAGATATCAAGAATGCCTTTAATAGGGCATCATGGCAACTGATTTTAAACTAAATAAGGACAAGGGGTGGCTTCACAAAAGACTCTGTGCTGTCATAACACTAGATATCAAGAATGCCTTTAAAAATGCTTTATGGCAACTGATTCTAGACTGTATGAGGACAAGAAGTATTCAAGAATGTCTTATAAGCCTAACAGCTTCAAACCTGTCAGAAAGACAAATAATGATTAGACGCGGAAAATAAAACACAATATAGAAAAATCAATAGTGATGTGCCGCAGGGGACCGTGCTTGGTCCTACACTGTACAATGATCATGTCCGTATAGCGCTGCCACAGAATGTAGAGCTAATTGGATTTGCAGATGACGTGGCCATGATCATTACAGCGGAACAGGAAGAGATACTCATGAACTAAGGCAACCTAGGATTTTTTAAAATTGCACAATGATTACGTTCTAGGCAGCTAAAGCTGGCACCAGACAAAACTGAGGCTGTACTTCTGACAACAACAAAAAAAGTAGCCCCGATTTATTTCGATGTACAAGGAACGTAAATCGGCTTAAGGAGAGCTATAAAATATCTGGGTGTTTGTCTTGTTACAAACCTTACATTTGCTAAGCATGTTAATAAAATAGTAGAAAAGGTGGAAAAGACTGTAACAGCTCTAGCTTGTCTAATGCAAAATATTCGGGGCACTAGTTCGCGTAAACGAAGAATACTGTCCAGTGAGGCGCACAGACACAGTATGTCAAAATCAAAAACTATTAAAGTGGCTTGCGAGAATACAACGTCTATTATGCATTAGGATCAGTAGTGCCTATCAAACAATATTTGCCGATGCTGTAGGGGTGATTTCTGGTGTCCCACCCATTGAATTCCTTATACAGAAAAGGTTTAAGACCTATAATAGAGGTGATGGGAAAGCTGCCAAATCCAACGTAATTAACAAATGGCAAGAGAAATGGAACAATGCTAGATACGGGAGATGTTCATAGAATTTAATAACCGATATAGAAACCTGGCACAATCGTCCATATGGAAAGGTGGATTACTTTCTAACTAAAGCCCTCTCACGACACGGTTGCTTTAGACAAAACCTTTTTGACCGAAATCGAGTAAACACTAGTGAATGTACTTACTGCAAGGAAGTCGATGATGTTAATCACACGCTCTTCATCTGTACCAGATGGCAAGAAGCCAGAAATGAATTTCAGACTACAACACATTTACCATTATTGCAAACCTGGAATCCTGGAATATTACTCAACGAGCTAACAGAACCATAATAAAGACGAAAGAAAAAGAAAGTAGAGCTTAAGCAGACGGCCTATGTCACCGAAGGAATGCGCTAGCGGTTACCGGGACATATAGCGGGAGGGGGAGAGGTTTTTAGCCGGTTGGAATCCGCCATCACCCAGCTTTACTGGGTGTCTATGCAAAATTTCCTCTCCTCCAACAAAAAAAAAATAGGTAGACTACTCAAGTGACTACAATCCTCGATTCAATTTTTATTGTTTTTGGCCATTAGCCGTCATCTTATTTCGAATCTAATAATTTAAAGTGTATATATCGTGTACATTATTATAAACTAGTGTTTTTATCAGTACCAAGAATGCGGGGCCCCACAACACCAAGGAACTAAGTGGATTCATCGTGGTAAGTCGTAGGAAGCAATTGTTTTGATTTTATTTTCACTTTTACATAAAAAATAGTTCAAAATTACAGTTCATTCTTCGAACCACTTCGTTCAAGCCTACCTCTATAGTGGCATGAGGGCAGAGTCAGAAAACTGTCTGTATTTCGGGAACCGGGACGACGCAGAACATACGATGTTTTTATGCATTAGATGGGAAAGGAGTCGGCAAGAATTTCTCGCAGCAACGGAAAACGGGTAGACCCTTCGAAGCAAGGGCAATGATGACAATGCTTATCTCAGGGAAAGATGGTTGGAAAGAATCCTATAAAGTTATCATCATCATCATCATCATTGTAGCGTCCACTGCTAAACATAGGCCTCCCGTTAATCTGTGCCACTTCTCCCATTAAAGGATTTTCTTGGTTCATCTGTCGTCAGTTATTCTCGCAATGTGTCCTGCCTGATTCCATTTTAATGTTCTTATTCTCCTGACGCTACACCTGTTCTTCTTCTTATTTCGTTGTTCTGGATTCAATCTTTTAGATAAATGCCCAAAATGGCTCTCTTCATAGCTCGATGTGTCACTTGTGATTTATTAATGTATTCTCTTGTCAGAGTAAGTTTTTCCGCTCCGTATGTCATAACAGGCAGGACACACTGATTGAACACTTTTCTTTTTAAACATACCAGGATGTCGGACCGGAATACGTCCTTTAGGTTCCCAAAAGCTGTCCAGGTGAGTCCTATTCTTCTTTAAAACTGAACAGTTTGGTTGTCTCGACCCACACGAATTTCATGACCAATATATGAGTAGGACGATACATACTACTCAAGAAAATATTACCACTCATTATCAGATTTGTCATCTATTGTGTTTTTGTAGAATTGATCTTTAATCCGGATTTTTTTGACGCTCTGTATAGATCGTAAAGCATCCGAAATCAGGACAATATCATCGGCAAACCTAAGGTGGTTCAAGTCTTCTTCATTTATGTTAACTCTCAAGTTATTACAATTTATCTCCTTCAGCATGTACTCGAGTAAATTTGTAAATAGTTTTGGTGGTATGATGTCACCCTGGCGAACTCCTCGTTCGATTTTGAACTTGCCTGTATCTTCATGGAGCCTAACACATGATGTTGCGGTTTCATTATAATGGTGCATCGGTCGTCTATTCGGCAATCAGAAAGAGCTTGGAGCATTTTGTGTTGGTCAATAGTATCAAATGCCTTCTCGTAGTCTACAAAAATAAGGATGAGTGGTTTATTGTATTCTACGCATTTCTCAATATTAAGTCATACGGCACATAATCGTAAGTAAAGAAAAAGATGATAAAGAGAAACAATGATGGAAGATGATAAATGATACATGACAGCACACCCGTCTATGTGGCATCTGTTTAGAAGTGGCTGATTTAGACCACATATTTTTCAACTGCAACAAACACATAAAGTTTTTAGTGAATTCTCGTTGAACAATAAAACCGTATATGACTCGCTTATATATTAGTTAAAGTTATAGTGCACTTAGTCTTGTTTTTGTTCCAATTGAACCCCATAATATACACCCATATCCCTCCTAACCGAGGCCCACCTGATCTGTCTGATAGTCACCCAGGGAAGCTTTGACTTACATACGAGGGCAGTTTGATAAGTCAGTGACTTTTTGAATTTCCCGCGCAGTTACTCCATTTGCAACAGTGCTGCCGTCAACTATAATCTATCAGTGGGCAACTTTCTAATTTTTAGCAAGCTACATCGTACAGTTGGTGTTTAATAGCCGTTCAAAGCAGACAACCTCGTGAATTTTTAAGAAAATGGAAAAAAGTGAATTTCGTGTGCTAATTAAGCATTACTTTTTACGTAAAAAATCCATCACTGAAACTAAGGAAAGACTTGATAAATACTACGGGGACTCGGCACCATCAATTTCAATGGTTAAGAAGTGGTTTACAGAGTTCCGTTGTGGTCGTACCAGCACTAGTGACGCCGAACGTCCAGGTCGACCAAAAGAAGTGATCACGCCGGAAATCGTCGATAAAATCCATGAAATGATATCGGATGATATGAGAATGAAAGTGCGTGAGTTGGCTCATGCTGTAGGTGTATCTCAACTGAACGGGTACATCATATTTTACTCGAATATTTGGACATGAAAAAACTCTCTGCGAGACGGGTGCCGCGATTGCTCACACTCGACCATAAGCGCAATCGTGTGACCACTTCAAAAGAGTGTTTAGCGATGTTCAGCCGTAATCCGGACGAATTTTTGTGCCGTTTTGTTACTGTGGATGAAACATGGATCCATCACAACACGCCAGAGACCAAGGAACAATCGAAACAGTGGGTTGCTCGGGGTGAACGTGGACCAAAGAAGGCGAAACAGAGTCTGTCAGCCAACAAGGTCATGACCACAGTTTTTTGGGATATACGCGGTGTCATTCACATCGATTACCTCAAGAATGGTAAAATGATCACCTGCGAATATTATTCAAAGCTTTTGAACAGATTCGACGTTGATTTGAAGCAAAAACGGCCGCATTTGGCGAAGAAGAAAGTGCTGTTCCATCAAGACAATGCACGTGTGCACACTTGTCTAGTCACGACGGCCAAAATCCACAAATTGGGATACGAACTGCTACCCCATCTAGCATATTCTCCAGATTTATCCCCCTGCGACTACTTTCTGTTTCCAAACCTAAAGAAATGGCTGGGCGGAAGAAGTCATTACCGAAACAAACGCGTATTTTGAGAGCTTTGAAAAAACCCATTTTTTGGAGGGAATAAAAAAATTAGAAAAACGCTGGACTAAATGTATCGAGCTAAATGGTGATTATGTAGAAAAATAAAATGTTTATTTGCGGAAAATTTTTTTTTTTCAAAAAGTCACTGACTTATCAAACCACCCTCGTAATAACACTTAAATTACTCATCTTAGTCTTAGTCTACTGGCTGAATGGACATGGATCTCTGAGTGCCAAAAAAAAAAACAGCACTCCCATTGAAGTAATGCGAAAGCGGTTTCAGAGGGAGATGCGAGAGGAGGAGAGGTTTTAGTCGTTAGGAATCCGGCACTCCGGAAAGACCGGAGTCCCATACAAGATTTCCTCTTCTCACACACAAAAAGATAGATAGATAGATAAATATTTAGATGTTATAATGGATTTTATTATTTGCGCCAATAACAGGAAAAAAAACACAACTTTTACTTTTCCGTGCCTGCGAGATACTGGATGTACGGGTTTTTGAATCTAGTGAGAACGGCCGTTCTATCTTCTTTAAATCTGATTTTCTTAAGGTGCGATTCACCACACGAAAAACGTAATACTTAATTTATTTACAGCGTTTAACATTAAAAGCTAATTCACAACTATCCAGTTTTAAGTTCACGGCCAAATAGTATTTAATAATGTAAATAAGATAATTTATACAGACGTTTTAGAAACCTCGTTTAACGTCAATCAATAATTATATGGCAACCGCGTATAGAGAATAAAAAAAAATGTGTTTTTTTCAGCGATAATTACTGGACTGAACAATTATAATTAACTCATAAAGAAATTAAAAACTGAAAATACCGAAAGTTTAAATGCATGCAATATCCTGAATAATGTCTCGTCTTACGAAAATAATTTCTGCTTCAACGAATTAAAAAAGGTTAGACGTGATTTTTATTACGGACTGTACAATTTTTGCAACATATCAGACCGCATAGTGGGTCACTATAAAATTCCAATGATCTTTTACAAATATAACGAAATAATAAAGTAAAAATTATAATAAGCCGTGTGGTGTCATCGGACACCCGATAGGAAGGAAGCTCCTTACGCCATTCGACAAATATTTATAATTTTTTATTTATAAATTTTAAAAAAGGTATTTTGCAAAAAAAATAATTTGCGTATAGATTTTTTATGTATAAATATTATCATGTGAGATTCGATAAATTTACAATTATTTAAGAACATGAAATAATAATAATTAAATCTAATGATACTCTATCATAGAAATTATAGGCTTGCTTGTCTTCCAAATCAGATTTTTAATTTGAATAAAAAGAAGTTTTTCAATTCATTAAAAACCGCAGTTTATTAAATCATACGGATCTTTTTGAACACGCTGATATTAGTTTCACCTGCTTATTTGTTTGCTTGCATGTATGTTTGTTTATAACTAACTCTTTGGCCTTGATTTTGCCCTACTTTAAGCGATCAGATTTAATTTAAACTTCGCACACTTGTCAAATACCTACGACAATGCAATAATTCGATCAAAATATCCGATTATCTTGATTAGTTTCGTCAGGATTCATAAATTTCTTTAGGAATACTTTGCATGAAAGTAAAAGAGATAAGACTTGTGCGTGAACTACGAATAGTGTTGAAGAAATGTTTAAAAATAAGCGACAATTTTCGACTTTCCAAAATAAGTAGTTTGCCTATTATCTAGTAGACGGCGCCACTACCAATTTGCAGTAATACAAATGGTAGTTTGTATTTTGTGTTGAATAAAAGAATTGTGTTAATTTTTTAAAAACATTGATGATATAAATTATAGTTTAAAAAATCTAAAAAACGCGCATTTAGAGTTAATCAAACGAAAAATTTAAAAAATAATTCTTAACATAAGAATAAAATTACTGACGAGAAAATTAATGCCACATTAATGTCACATTATTTTTTATTTTTTAGTTTAATTAACTCTATTAGCGTGTTTTTTAGTTTTTTTTTTAACTATAATTTATTTATTAAAGAATTAATTACTCGAAAATTATAATTATTTTGGTTTTTTCTAATCGATCGAAAAATGTAAAACATGGTTAAATCTCCAATAGATGAAAGTTAAATTAAAAATCAAAATTTATAAAAAGATTAAAGACAAAGAAACAGACAAGTTACTATTCTCACATTAACAATCGGATACCGACTACGCAAAAGGAAATAATCTAAGGATATTGTTACATTTTAAACTGGAAACTTACAGCTAAATTAAGGTTTGAAGATGATAAACTAAAACAATTGAATTTTATTTTATGTTATTAGTCTTTATTTTAATTTTTTTTTGTTTAATTAATAACTTTATCATTACTTTATACCAGCATCGATTATTACTTCATAATTTTCAAATCAAAATATTCCGAAAACAGTACACAGTATCAAGTTTTACCAAGAGTACTACAAATTTTGGTGTAAAATTAAATGATGTTTAAGTTTACTTGAAATTTTTGTTAATAAATCTAACCTTAAAAAAGTGATGTTCAATACTACTGGCACGAACCATGTAACTAGCGCCTTCGATGAGAGTCAGATACAAAAACAAATTCATGGGATGTATAAGCTTCTAACACATATTCTTATAAGATTTCATTACAATGTTTCCAGTAGTTTTGGCAAAATGGTAATAAATGTGTATACATTGTTTTTCTTCAACGCCCTTTATCTTGAATACGGATGGCGTTACGAAAATTTTTTACTAAGCAAACCCCAATTATTTATTAGTTTTCTACCTATCCTAGAGACGGGTTCACCTTTTTTTGAAAACACCCTGTAGAGTGCCTGTTAATTTTGGCTTAATTCTCTTGAAAAAGAGCTTGACTTTGTTGTGCTAGTAATAACTTTCCGGATGTTGGAGGTTAAGCATCCACTTCCATATATACTAATTATTTTTATTTTTGTTGCGACCACTACCTACCTACATTTAATTAGTGCCGATAACATTATCGCCCACACTTTTTTTTTTAAGTCTCGTTATCGCGGTACTTTATTTATGGACACACAAAACTATTTACTATATATTAAAAAGAATTTGGTGCAAATTTAACTAAGTGCTCGTGCGAATTATCACAACATTTACTGTGAACTCATCAATACTTACACATTTCCTTCAGTATTTAAAACCGATAAAATATAGAATAATAACAAAAAAAATTTAATTGCTTTGTTAATCTTTTTTTGCTAAAGTAAAAACATCAGAAAATACAGTAACATAAAGTGGGAGTTAAAGCTACAATATATTTAATAGAACAACTTAATGCTATTTAAATATTATTAAATATGCTTAGATTATTTATTATATATGTATTAGTTGTAACACCTCCCGCAGGTCAATCTGCAAAATAGTATTTTTCCAAAAATGAATCTCAGACCACGTGACTTTAATCACGAATATATTATTTACTAGCTGTTGTCCGCGACTTTGTAATCATTTCTTTAAATGAGTATAACTTCTTGACATCCGATTTAACATCCAAAAATTTCTTTATATAACACCATATATGCGGAAAGGTACCAGAAGCCAGAGTCAAACAGCAACGCGCTCAGAATCGGCCCATCGATCATTACACAACGGAAGATTAAATAGACCATTTTGGGCTTTAAACCGTATGTCATCATGCATGGATGACATAATACCAGCGAAATTACAAACGGTACTGGACCTAATTATTCCGTGTCTAGAGGCCATATACAAGGCATGTTTTTTTTTTTTTTTATAAATAGTCGCAAAAAAGGGTAGACCTATCGTGTGGGCTGCGGACATTCCGCACTACGACTATTAGAAGGGGAAGGGATTATAGAAAGAAAATGATTGTGGACACGCTTTTTAAAAAGTTGCAGGTCATAGTTCTCTGGAAAAACTGATTTTGGAAGCTTATTCCATTCCGCAGCAGCCCTGTAAAAGAAGGATTCTTGATGAAGATTGGTCCTTGTAGTGTCAATCTTGAAAGTAAATGGGTGAGACTGATCAGCGTGCCGAGTTCTGTCTAAGCCTATCATATGTACCTCTCAAGTGGAGGGAACTGAGAGTAGTTTTCATCCCTAAAGGAGTAAAGCACTCACACAGTACCCCAAAAGACACTAGAAAGGTTACTTGATGTTCACATCAGAGGCCTCCTGGATGAAGGAAAATTTTCCCACTCGCAACACGCGTACTGTAAGGGGAAATCAGTGGAGGCAGCCCTTCACAGTCTAGTATAGAAGATAGAGAAATCTCTCCATCTGAAAAAGTACTGATTAGCAGCCTTTCTTGACATTGAGGGGGCATTTAACAACTTAACTTCCAGTGCAATAACACGGGCAATATTGAATCTACAATTGGATGATCCGACTGTGAAATTCATAAGCCACATGCTATGCACTACAGAAATCAAAGCTAAAATCTCTGGATGCTTTATAAGGAGATTCGTCACCAGAAGGACCCCACAGGGTGGGGTACTCTCGCCCCTACTGTGGAATCTCACACTCAATGAGTTTCTGGTACGAATGGAAAACTACGGTGCAAAATTGTGGCCTACGCCTACGCTGATGACCTACTTTTACTAGTCCCAGGGAAATTCCCGGAGATCCTTTCTTAGATTATGCAAAATGCATTTCATGAACTAGTTCATTAGAGCACAGGTTGCAGTCTGGGTAAAAACCCAGAAAAAACAGAACTAGTACTATTTACGACAAGAAAAAAAATTTCCGTCTTTCCCCTTCCAGAAATTGGAGGACAAACTATAAATCTCTCGGAGCGAGCTAGGTACCTGGGCCTGATCCTGGACCGAAAGCTGCTGTGGAGGGAAAATATAGAGGAAAGGGTAAGGAAAGATACTGTAGTGACCTATACCTGCAGAAGGGCCATCGGCAGACAATGTTGTTCATTGGCTCTATATTACAGTCATAAGACCGATTCTAATGTATGGATCGTTAGTATGGTGGCCAGCCCTAGAGAAGGGAGTCAACCATACAAAGGTAGAAAAAGTCCAGAGATTGGCATGTCTGTTGATCACAGGCTGTCTACGGACCACCCCAACAAAAGCCCTTGAAAACATTCTACATCTACTACTAGTAGATCTGTTTGGGAAAGAATGCGCAGCTAGTGCGGCTCTCAGACTCAATGCTGTGACCCCATGGACCGAAACGCACTATGGTCACTCTAGAATCCAAAGAGAATACGACCTGTGCACAAAAAACACTAAATACACTAAACCTACCCCTATGTTCGAAGACGACTTATCCCTGGAAATTCCATCCAGAGAAGATTGGGCCGAGAATCTAGTGGCTCTAAACTAGAGGGAAGAGTGGGTTGTGGTATCTTCTCAGAAGACCCCTCACTTAGCCTGTCGTTTCGTTTGTCTGATCACTGTAGTGTGTATCAAGCTGAAATGACAACTATTACCGAGGCAGCAGTCTGGATACTCCGCAAAGAAGACAAGTTTAGCGAGATATCCATTCTTTGCGACAACCAGGCTGCTATTAAATCACTGAACATAGTCTATTTGACCTCTAGGGCAGCGGTGCAATGCCATGCCGCCCTGAATGAGCTAGGAACTAAGTTTGGAGTTTACATTGTCTGGGACACAGAGACATACCAGGCAACTGTAAGGCGGACAAGCTAGCAAGAGAGGGCACCACCCTCCCAGCTGTATCTGTCTCATCTCAGCAAGGAGTACCGATTGCAAATTGCCGGCTCCTCCTGCATAGCAAAGTAATTCAAAAAGCTAACGTGAGGTGGCAAAATGAACCCAGATGCACATTATCGAAACAGATCTGGCCTAAACTAGATCTACGTCGAACTAAGGATATTTTAACTATATCCAGGGAGTCCATTGGAAATGCGATCGCGGCCATAACAGGACACTGGGCAGGTGGATCCCATACACAGCGCATGGGAATGGCATAGCTACGACACGACTTCTGCTGAAGCTGTTACGATGAGGAAGAGGAGGAAACAATGGTACATTTTCTCTGCCACTGCCCTGCCCTAGTCAGAAAACGACTTTATATACTGGGGCAACCGAACTTTGATGATTTAACTGATCTCAGCTCAGTTAGCATCAAGGACCTTACACTTTTTATTAAAAGTTCCAACTGGTTCTCACGGTAGAGGGGGAAGGCACCGCCGTCCATCACGGTATCACAACGGGCCAAAAGGCCTAAGTGGGTTCCCTCCGAACCACCGTTTTAACCTAACCTAACCTAACCATACATGCGTTTTAAAAATGAATCGTGACATCTAGTGAATTTTGAGGATATAAATTTTAAAATGATGCCGGTCAGGAGAATTGTTTTAAAAATTTATAGAACTAGTTTTAAAAATAAACAGCGCCACCTTTTGTTTTTTGAGGAACTTATCTATAACACTAATAAAACATACCCAGCCGAATTTATTTTGTGTTCTTTTTTTCGTTTTTTTCTTTTGAACGTTATTATTCGTTCGTGTAGTGTCGTATATAGAACTTCGACGATAGCATTATTATTTGCTTTGTAACTTCTCAAGCTAGAAAGATCTTTAAATAAATTTAACTTGTTTTAACATTCGTTTTAAATTAAATAAAACCTATATTCTGTTCCTAGCCAAGCGTGTTTATGTTTTGGTAAGAAAAATGGATTTATTTTGAAATCATAGTCAGACACTTTAATTTTATGTATACAGTGCTTTCATTTCAAAACCAGCCAATTTGACACTTTAATTTTATGTATACAGTGCTTTCATTTCAAAACCAGCCAATCCAAATAACTTTTGATTTTGCGTAAATTTGAGAAAAACAAAAACCACGTCAAATTTTAAATGAATGGGGAGGTTTTAAAATGTTATTCTGCTGTTTCCAAGTGGTACCCCTTTAACATCTTTACCCCTTTTTTAAAATGTCAAATAGCAACTCCTACCTTGTGATACATCAAATGAAATCCAAGAAAAATGCAAATCAGCCATATAAACAACAATTTATTTTGCAGATAATATTAAACAGCGAAATTACAAAAAAAACTAAAATAAAGTTAAATACAAACATCACGTATGGTTCAGTAGTCTGGTGGACCAAAGGGTTACAACAGACAGCTAGAGCAAAGCTTGCTGGCCTTCAGCGGCTGGCATGCCAGGCCATAACTGGAGCTATGTCCAGCACACCAACGGCAGCGATGGAACACCTCCTACATCTCCCTCCCCTAGATATTCTCTTAGAGAGGGAGGCCAGGATAGCTTCCTATAGATTCCTGTCTTTGGAAAAGCAAATAAATGGAGAGCAACTCGGAGATCACTCCGGGATACTGAGTGAAACAAAAAACCACCAAATTCTCGGGATGGTTCCTGACTTGCTAGCCACAAAAATACACGTAGGAAAGTCGTTCAAAGTCCTCTTTCCGGAGAGAGACGAATGGATGAGGGGACAAATCCTCTTCCCAGAGACTGAATACGTAATGTACACAGACGGATCAAAAACCCCAGATGGAGTTGGGGCCGGTGTTTTCAGCAGGAAACCAAAGATTGAAATATCTACCAGTCTTGGCAGGTATGGCACAATCTTTCAGGCTGAAATATTCGCTATCGAATTGTGTGCAAGAGAGTTGACCAACAGACCTCTAGCAAACAAAAACATAAATATAATATCAGACAGCCAGGCCGCTTTAAAAGCACTGAGCTCCAACAAGATAAATTCTAAACTTGTATGGAATTGCATCGAATCCTTAGAGTACCTTGGTGCGAACAACAGGGTGACCCTACTGTGGGTACCTGGGCACCAGGGGGTGGAAGGAAACGAAAAAGCCGACACCCTTGCAAAACAGGGGGCCGAATCTGCGTTCACTGGACCAGAACCGGTTTTTGGAGTCACCACAAGTGCCGCCAAAACAATTATTTCGGACTGGGCGGAGAGGAAAATACTCACGTACTGGTCCGACTTACCAGGGCTAACCCACTCGAAGGCGTTTTTACCGTTACAACCCTCGAGAAACACAACTAAGCAGATCCTAGAATGGAGCAGAAATGACCTGCGTATTCTAACAGGACTGCTTACGGGACACTGTCGTCTGAGATACCACCTCAGAAAGATAGATCTGAACCAACAAACGGACTGTCGGTTCTGCTGCGTGGAAGATGAAACTGCTGAACATATACTATGTTCATACCCCGGCCTGGGAAGAATAAGGTTCAACATATTTGGTTACACTAACCTAGAATCTACCGATTTTAAAAAAATCTCACCCTATACAACCATGAACTTCGTAAGAAGGGCTGGATTGTACGGTGAACTGTAGCCTCTAGGGGTGAGCCACAATAGACCTACTAAGGGTCGCGGTGGAGGGGCGACCACGCCCCACTCACATAAAACCTAACCTAACCTAAATACAAACAGCTTCTTGAATGTATTTACAGTAACTGTTTCGCTTGTAATTCGTCTACATTCTTAAGTTATTCTAAGCTTTAGTTCTTTAATGACTTCGAGAGGAGTTTTGTAAACTAATGTTTTTAAATAGCCCCCACAAAAAAAAGTCTTGACGGCTATTCTATAAAACCCCTTCTGCCAATTAAATATCTTGAAAATTGTTTGTCTAGCCATTGTCTTACAGCTAGTGTAGTTCCGTACTGTTGAAGGTATATATTCTGTTCATTTAGCACCATATTTTCTGTTCAACAACCTGTCTTTCTAGGAACTGAGAAATAAGTGGATTAATTTCATTTTCTAATAATTGTAGGTACAATTCTCCCATTAGGTTTTGGTGAAAAAAAAGTGGTCCAATTATCTCATTTCCTGGAAACTAAGTATTAACCTGTCGAAACACGCAAGGATTTTCGTCATCACAGTACCTACAATTATGTTAGTTAATAAAGTCATTTAAATAAAACGTTGATTCATCACCGAAACAAATATTTTTAACCAAATTTGCGTCTATTTGTATTTTTGGTGACATTATTTCACAAAATTCAATTCTGCAGTCATAGTTGCTTTCAATAAGCTAATGATGAATTTGTATTTTATTTTGAGCATGAGCCAACAGAAACATTTGTAAGTTTTGATACACCATTTAAAAATAACTCAAGATGCTACAAATAATGGCTAATTTAACGTCACAAATAACTAATTAAATATACTATTAATATTTTTAAAACAAAGAAACAAAATGTCAAAAAAGGTGGCATGTATTCAGAAGTAAGTTAATGAATCCCTAATTGGACATCTACCTTTCCAACAGTGGCGTAGGTCGTTTTTGTTACAGTCTTATGTTATTTCACAAAATTTGTTGTAATTAGCTAAATAAATCAATGAAATAAATTTTTGTTTGTGTGGCTAATTTGCGTTTTTAACTTCCCAATAGGAAGTTATAGCAATGGGTCCGATTTTGCGAATCTCGAATTTTGACATATCTCCACAATTCAAGGTCCCCAGAGTCAAATACAATAGTTTTTAAGTGGACGTCTGTGTGTGTGTATGTACGTATGTTCGTATGTGCGTTCGGTATTATTTTTCGTCTCGATTATCTCGAGAACAAAAAATGATTCTGACGTGGTATCAATTGCATTCGACGCATAATTACGCAACTTAGAACTCATTAGATTTTCAGTAGAATCGGTCAAGCTGTTTTTTATGAAGAATAAAAAAACTGAAAAAATGGTAAACTTTCGTAATTATTTTTCGTCTCGATTCTCTCAAGAACATAAAATGATATCGACGTGGGACCAATTGCATTTGACGCATAATTACGCAATTAAGAACTGGTTAAATTTTTAGCAAAATCGGTTAAGCTGTTTTTATGGAGACTCAAAAATCTGAAAAAATATGGTAAAACTTGGTAAAATTTGCAACGGTTCTTACACATATCTTTTGTTTCCTCTACTTTCATTAGTGCTCTTATACAAGCTCGTCAGTTGTTGGTACTCTCGACCTGGCCTTTCTTTAAAACAATGTTGATCTGATCGAGATATGTTCTCCGAGGTCAACCTCTACCGACTGTCCACTCACACTCGCCTTATAAAATTGTTTCGTCAATCTTTTTTCATCCATCCTTTCTACATGTCCAAACCATCTAAGCATTTCTTTATCCATCTTTGTAACAACATCTTATTTTACAACACAGCGTTCTCTTATCTCACTATTATACTTTATACAACCGAGTCACTCCGGCTATATTTCTCAGACTACTCATCTCCGCAGCAATAATCCTATTTTCATGCTTCTTTTGCCAAACCCAACATTCACTACCATACATAAGTGTAGTAACCAGCACACCTCTATGCACAGCCAGACGTGCCTTTTTTAACACTTTCTGGCTGTTGATAAAGCTATGCAGTGCCCCATTTATTTGTTTTCCTGCTAACACACTTCGCTCAATGTCACTGTCATACTTTCCATCTCTCGTAAACTTTGAATCCAAGTACACAAATTCATTTACTTGTAACACTCTTTCTCCCTTAATCAAAACTTCACAGTTTGTCATGCTTTCTTTTCTTTTAAAAACCATTACTTTCGTTTTGCTTACATTTATTTTCATCTCTTTGATTTTCAGGGCATCATGAATAACATTAACCATCGCCTGCAACTCCTCTTCAGATGACGCTAATATGACTTGATCGTCGGCGTAAAGAAGGCATTTGACTATAAAATCATTCATTTTTAATCCATACGCAATCTCTATGAAATATTTTAAACTTGGCGAAGCCACACATCCCTGTCTCACACATTTTTCGATGTTAAACCAATCCGTGCAAGCTTTTTTATTCCTGACACAAGCAGTGGAATCCTCGTAAAGTGATTTCAGTGCTCGTATTAAACTACCGCTCACCCCATACATAGACAATGTCGACCACAATTCACTCCTTACCACTTTGTCTATAAAAGCGCAATAGACCTGACTTATAGCCAAGAATTTTTCAACTATACCTCGTAATGAAAAGACCTGATCCATACATCTCCTTTTTCTTTTAAATCCTGCTTAATCATTCCATATCATTTCAGTTTCATTCGTTACTATTTTAATCAATATCTTTGCATACACTTTGCTGACTATGCTAAGTAAACTAATACCTCGGTAGTTCTTACAGTCCTGATGCGAACCTTTTCTCTTGTAAAGCGGCACGATAACGGCCTTGCACCAGTCATCTGGTACGCTACCACTTCTCCAACAAAGGTTAAAAAGGCGGTACAGCAGACTAGTTACCACGCTTTGTCCAGCCTTCAGCATTTAAACTGTTATCCTGCCGTACCCAGCAGCTTTACCCAATTTCATAATGTTCAACGTTCCACAATTTCTGTCGTACTAATTTTACTTTCATTGCAACTTTCGCTCATGTCTCCAAATGGAGCCTGTAATTGTGTATCCTCTTTCTCAAATAAACTTTTAAAATATTTTTACATCTCTTTAATACGCATTCCTCTCCTTTTACCATACTACCATCTTGGTTTCTGATTTTTTCCAGTTGCGAGGCAGTATTTTTACCTCTGGCTGTTTTTATGGACTTCCAGAAGAGTTTAATATTGTTTTTGAAATCGTCAGATAACCTTACATCAAATTCATTTTTATCACTCTCCTTCTTTCTTTCCACAACCTCTTTTGCCAAACCTTTTAACATTTTATACTTATTCTTTGCCTTGTCTAAATCCTTAATCGTTGCATTTGCGTTCTTTGATTGGCTTTTGTAGCCAGCCAATCCAGCCATGCTTTTTTCTTCTCTGACACTGCTTTTTGA
The DNA here is from genome assembly GCA_950111635.1 of Agelastica alni. Taxonomy (NCBI): domain Eukaryota; kingdom Metazoa; phylum Arthropoda; class Insecta; order Coleoptera; family Chrysomelidae; genus Agelastica; species Agelastica alni. Next base: position 64,886,132 of record OX467710.1, read on the forward strand.
ACCTCTACGCACATTTTCTGTAACTTGTATCCTTTACTTCTTTTACTTACACGACACACTTTAATAGAAATATCCACAATTCCTTCAGATAAGAGTAAAAATGATTCCAACTGACGAAAATGTTGTTAAATTTAGATTTTAGTCTCTACTAAAACTAGTGCATGAAAATAGACTTCCAAGTAGTAGAAATCAGAGCTGGTAAGCTGGTAACCCAGACTGCACCAGAACTGCTCGTTTAAATGAGTGTTTTTTCACAATAACATTTGATAAGCCCGCAGTAAAAATATAAAAAAAAATTTTCAGCACACACATCTTTACTAATTTTGTTTTATTTTCAAATAAATTAAAAGTGATTAAAGTTTTAATTGTTTAATTATAGCTAGCAACAATGTGTTTCAAGCCTGCTAAATAAACAAGTAAATAATAAATATTGTTACAAATCCAAATTATTACATTATTACAATTACAATATTGTAAATATTTAACAGATTTGTAGTCGCAAATATATAAATACTGTTTTGAAAATATACAAACATGGTGGCATTATTTAAGTAAATTGTTTTAGTTCTGTTTAACCCTATAAATAACTAACGTGAACAAATCAAGGTTGATGAAATATAGTTGATCAATTTTTGAACTTAATTTGTGTACAATGGAATTGTTGTTTTTCTTTTAAAATTAAAAATAAGTTAATGATGTTGATATATAGGCCAGTCGTTGTTGTTAAAGATATAATTTAAATAAATTAATTATAAAATCTCGTTTTGTAAAATGATTGCTCGCAGAGTTTAAAGTTTTATTTCAAATTTGATATAATTCACGTTTATTACAATTTTGAATTGACATTAAAAAGTATTTTAAACGTATGTCATTGATATTTTTACGATTTGCAGAGTCCGTCCCTGTCGATTGTTACCTTGAGGCGACAGCGCGTCGACCACAATGAAAAAAAATGTTTGATTCTTGAAAGGTCTAACATTTTCGAGAAGATTACTATAAAGAAATCGTTTTATCTAGATTAATGAATTCGCCTATAATAAAGGAATGTCACCGAATGAGATTTTAGTTTTTAAGTTTTTAATCGACTTCAAAAAGGAGAAGGTTCTCAATTCGACTGTATTTGTTAACTTCCCAGTGGAAGTTATAGTAATGGGTCCGATTTTGCGATATCCCGAATTTTGACATACTCCACATCTCAAGGTCCCCAGAGTCGAATACATTAGTTTTTAAGTGGACGTCTCTGTGTGTATGTACGTACGTGCGTATGTAAATCGATTGAGCTGTTTTTTATGGAGAATCAAAAAACTGAAAAAATGGTTAACTACCTGAATTTTGCAATTTATAAATCATACTATTTTTAATACAGAATTTTAAGATCTTTTGAATAATATGATTATTGCGTGTTAGGAATATTTGTATAAAAACTATAATGACAATATTTCATAAAAAGAGATAGTTTTAGAAAATAAAAATGGGAATTGGAGAATTTTAAACTTGTGTCAGTATTGAGAGAATAGCATTGAAGCGCTATAACTTTGAAAAATTATCGTTAGTAATAATCAAGCATTGTTTATAACAATTAAATATTGTTACTAACAAATGATTATCGATCATAATAATTAAAATGTTTAATTGTTAGAAACAATTGAAAATAGCTCCCGTTTATGAAATTAATGATAAAAAGTTTGAAAGAATACGGTTAACATAAACAGAATATTGTTAATGACAATTATAATTTTGAAATGCTTTTTTAATAATTTTAATAATAATAATAATTATAACAATAAAACATGGTATTTTTTCATTTTTTCCACTGGGAAGTTAGTCGTGTGGACCTCTCGGGTCTCACCCAGACCACTGATATTTTTTTTTTATGTTTGTTACCTCAGAACTTTCGACTGGGTGTACAAATTTTGATGATTCTTTTTTATTTGAAAGCTGTTGCTTTCTGTATAATCCCATTTTAATTTGGTCCAGTTCTACTAATGGCATTTATTAGAAAACCATATAAGTCTTCGAAGTCGGTTTTTTTTTACGTTCTTGCGTACGGATTAAAAATGAAACTTTCTTTGTACCACCATGCCTAAAAGATCATTTGTTATGGTTTAAAATTTGTTTTTGAAGTTAAGTTTTGAAATAATTATAAAGTGTTATAAAGAGATTTTATGGAGATTGTAATCATCCAAGTGATTTATAAAGTAAGAAATTATTGTATAGAAATATTAAAATAAATTGTTAAGTTATTGTACTGACTGTTTAAAATCGTTGAACCCCAGATTAAATATAGTAACAATATTATTTTTAAATTTACACTACACAGTTGCCCTATCGAGAAACGGTAACCACATCTTAATCTAGGAAAAATGTAAGGAAATTCAAAACAATTTAACTAAACCTTGAAAGAGAATTCAAAAATATAGAGGAAAAATTAATTGAAATTTAAAAAAGAATCCAGAAAAAAGGGAAATAACTGATACAAAGTTTGATAAAGATTTAAAAAAAAGCAACAGAAAATTATAAAAGATTCAAAACGTAACAAAAAACTAAATCCCAATAAAAGTTTTAATTACTTTTTTTTTACTTTATTTTCTGGATTTTTATAATTTTGTATCGTTTATATTAATGCGATTTTTAACAACTGGCCTGTATAAATAAAACAGATGATGGTAATAAAATAAAAAAGAATAACATTACTGCACGTTCACACTTTTAACTCAAATCGAATCCAGTTCTTGTCTGTATGAAATCCGAAATCGTTCAATAGAAATGAAAGTATTATGAAACGTGCAATTTTTTTGCTATTGCTTTTCGGTTTGCTTAACCACAAATAATATAATAGTAGTCTTGTTTCAGTTTCAAACGGTTCTTTAACGATAAATCATTGTTTTTTGAATTCGGTGAGGATAATAAAATTGTTGTCGAAATATCTAGTGGGCAGTAACTAGTGGCTAATGCAGCATATTATTGTGAATCGTTTTGGATAAGATCTTTACTTAGATGTGAGTAAATTTCTCATTTTTTTCTAACATATTTAAAATGATAAAAAATTTCCGAAAATAATATTAACAATAAAAATATGATCATTTTTAATTTTTTATTTTATTGGATTATGGGCCTGTTGTTTAAACTTTTTGGTAATTATTTACAAGTGGGGTCAACCCTATTTTTGGCCATATCTTGGTGAAAAATTGACATTTTTTAATTTTGTTTTGTTTTATTCTGCTTATTTTTACGGCGCATTTATAATAAATAATGCCGTGAATGAAAAAAATTAGGATTTTGATAGCTTTTTTGCCTTTAAAGTTGAAAAAATAATGGCCGTTATGTTTTTGGATAAAATTTCTACTTTATCTTTTTTTGATGTTTCTGATATATTTTTTTTTTGATAATACATAAAAAATTAAACAATTTAAAAAAAAATTTATTAAAAAAGTTAGTTTTTTAAGTAAAAAATCAACTTTGAAATTTCAAAAAATTGGTCCCGTGACTAGATAGCAGCGAAAATATTGGCTTTCATGTAATTGGATAAAATTTCTATTTTATTTTTTTGTTGTTTTTGATTTTTTTTATACATAAAAAAACGAACAATAAAAAAAAAATTGATTAAGAAAGTTATTATATATATATATATATATATATATATATATATATATATATATATATATATATATATATATATATATATATATATATATATATATATATATATGTGCAAAAATTATAGAAAACTGCAGTAAACTATAAAAGTATTTTGAAGTCCGACAGCGAAAATTAGGTTTGAGAATTATAACTGCTGTATTTACTTACATATTTTTAATATATAGGTATGAGTAGGTTGATTATATATCAGAAAACAAAATACTCCTCTGGATGCAAGATATACAGGTGCTCGTTAAATAAGAGAAAGAGCTATTGAACTTATTTGCTCGAAAAAACCACCTGTATACCGGTTTCGGAGTGATTGCTACTCATCAGTACAGGGCAGGTTTTCTCGAACAACTACATTCAATCCTAGACTTCTATTAAGTACACATTAACAAGCACCACCCGATAAATAACTTACAAAAACAGAGAATACTATAATGTGCAAATATTATAGAAAACTGCATTATTGCAGTAAACTATAAAAGTATTTTGAAGTCCGACAGTGAAAATTAGGTGTGAGAAGTATAACTGCTGTATTTACCTACATATTTTTAATATATAGGTATAAGTGCATATATATGTCCTTTCTTGTTTGTTTAAACCACTCTTCTGGTGGTCTTTCACGCTTTCGCCTGAATGTTGGTTGCCATTCTAATATCTTTTTGGGCCATCGATCATCTTCCATACGTCTTACGAGTCCATACCATTTCGTCCAAGTCGTCATCTCTCAATTTCCTCCGTTATAGGTGTTTCTGCTGCAATTCTCTGCCTTATTTCATTGTTTGTGACTCTTTGCAACCTTGATACCCTACAACTTTTTCGTAGGAAGTCCATTTCGGCCGCTTCTAACCTTTGCCTATCTCTTTTTGTTACCTCCCGTCTCTGAGCCGTATACTAATATACTTTGTACAATAGTTTCAAATATTCTTTTTTTTGGTTCGTTATGGGATATTATTTGACCACAGGAGAGAGTTTAGTTTATTTATTGCTTGTTTTCACTGATTAATGCGTTGGGTTATTTTTTCGTTTTGGATCCTTCTTTTGTTATTTTTACTCCTAAATAGGTATAGTCTTGACAATATTAAATCATATTTTCCTCTATTTCTAGATCAAACTAACGGGAATCAATTGACAGATACTTAGTTTTAGAGAAGTTTATCTTTAAGCCTGCATCTTTATAGGTTTCATTCTAATTTTTCTATCAAAAATAACAATCTTTCAAAAAATCGTTAGATGGCGCTAGTATATTATTAAATTCAAATACATAATTTCGGATAAATTTATTTTGAAAAAATTTGGATTAATTATTCCTTTTGTTGCTCCATTTTTTACAATAAATATGCCGCAAAAACAGGGAGAATAAAAAAAAATAAAGTCAAAAAAAAATTTCTCTCGATTTTTCATGACTACAAAACGAATATTTAAAATTGCTGTAAAAAATTGGAAATAACTCATTTTGAAATAATTTTTTTTAAATTCTTTATTTTTAAATGGATGCAAAAAAAAATAACAATAAGCTTGAAGACAATGAGAATAAAAGTTATTTAAGACTGTTTGCAAAAATAACGATTTTTTGAACTCTCAAAGTTGATTTTTTCATTGAAATATTAATTCTTTGATATTTTCGCTTTCATCACCATAAACCCGCCGTAAAAACAAAAAATTTAAAAAAAAAAGATGATGATTCATCAGTTCATCTATTTTTTTATGGCCAAAAATAGGGTTGACCCCACATAATTAACAACTTTTTTAACCTTTTATTGACAAGTTCGTTGTAATGTTACATATTACATATTTTCCACTTAATTGTATAATTGAATGGCATTAACAATAGTTAAATTGTTATTTGACTTTAATAACTATAATAATAATAAATAGTTTACTCAGCATAGTCGGCAAACTGTATGCAAAAATATTGCTTAAAAGAGTGTCGAATGAAACTGAGAAGATGATATGGGATGTGCAAGCAGGAATTAGAAGAGGAAGGAGATGTATGGATCAGGTCTTTTCATTACGAGATATAGTCGAAAAATTCTTGGCAAGAAGTCAGAAGGTCTATTGCGCTTTTATAGACTTGGAAAAGACCTATGACAGGGTAGTGAGGAGTGAATTGTGGTCGACATTGTCTATGTATGGGGTGAGCGGTATTTTAATACGAGCACTAAAATCACTTTGGGAGGATTCCACTGCTTGTGTTAGGATAATCGGAGCTTGCACGGACTGGTTTCACATCGAAAAAGGTGCGAGACATGGATGTGTGGCTTCGCCATGGCTGTTTAACTTATACATAGACCATTGTTTAAAATATTTAAATATTTTTGTCACAAAATCACCTTTTTTGTGCTTAAATGCTTGGCCTATTTGTATAATTCCCGGCCATTTAGCCACATAATTATGTTTGGTATCGCCGATGCATTTTTAACTGCAGGCAGGTACAATAGCTTGGCGAGCAAAAATACTCTGCAATGTTGCTTTGTTTTGTTGTTTGTTTGTCGGTGTTTTAAAAATTTCGGAGATTATTATATTAATAATAAAATGACTAATACTTTATCGAATGAGAAGATTATTGACTTTATTAAGGACTTTTACATGAATCTCCAGTCGATTAAAACCGTGAAGTTATCATTAATCTTGTGTAGGTAGAGGTATTTGATTTCTTTACCGTCTATGACCCTGAAAACGTCTGCGCGTGCAAGTATCACAAAATTATTGAAGTTAAAACCGAAAACATTTACTCAAAAGTTCAATTAGTGGAACTGTAATAGTCCAGTCAAAGTTCACACAGGTCGGGTTGAAAATTGGTTTAGTAGAAATAATTATTCAGTAAGTAGATATATTTTTATTAGGTAAATAAGAAAACTACACGCAGGTACTTACATAAAAAGTAAAAATGTAACCATTTTATTATTACGGCATTTACAATAAAATTATTTTAATGGTTGGCAACCTTAATCATTGTATTCTGTTTCATAGTCAGACAGTTCTAATTCACTCTCACAGGTATCTTTTCCAACATTTATTATTAATTGTTGCACCTTATCTCTCTACGTGGACGCAAATGTTTTGCCAGTTTTGAGTTGTCACTTGTTGAAATTCAAGCAGGAAGTAACTCTTTGAGATGTGTCGACTGCTCTCGCTACATCTTTTTGTCTAAAGGTATTTTCTAATATGCCAATTTATTTGCGGTCTTCAACTTTTATTCAACATTTATTATTAATTCTTGCACTTCATCCATAATGTGCTCTCTTTCGATATATTTTTTTTCAATCTTACCCAGACGACATTTATTATCACGGAAACCCCGGAAACATTCGGTCAGCTTCGGCGAAAAGCGGCTGGTAGAAAATTTAATTGTTTTCAATCGTGTCACAAAAAAGGGAAAGAATAGATCTCTTCCCTGGTTCCTGTCAAAAATTCGAAACGATCTAACCTCAAATGTATGCAGAGATTTATGTTATTATTTTGATTGGTTTTTATTATATTTTAAGACTATTTTTGTAAATATGGTTCTTTTAAAGCTGATCTGCATTCGCGAATTTTAAATCATATTAAAATACTACCTCGCAACTGGAAAAAATCAGAAACCAAGATGGTAGTATGGTGAAAGGAGAGTAATGAGTATTAAAGAGATGGAAGGAATACTTCGAAAGTTTATTTGAGAAAGAAGGTACACAAGTACAGGCCCCATTCGCAGACATGAGTGAAAATTGCAATGAAAGTGAAATTAGTACGACAGAAATTGTGGAAGCGTTAAACAGTATGAAATTGGGTAAAGCTGCTGGGTACGGCAGGATAACAGTTGAAATGTTGAAGGCTGGAAAAAACGTGGTAGCTAGTCTGCTGTACCGCCTTTTTAACCTTTGTTGGAGAAGTGGTAGCGTACCAGACGAATGGTGCAAGGCAGTTATCGTGCCACTTTACAAGGGAAAAGGTTCACAGCAGGACTGTAAGAACTACCGAGGTATTAGTTTACTCAGCTTAGTCGGCAAATTGTATGCAAAGATATTTATTTATTAAAAGAGTAACGAATGAAACTGAAAACATGATATGGGATGTGCAAGCATGATTTAGAAGAGGAAGAAGATGTATGGATCAGGTCTTTTCATTACGAGGTATAGTCGAAAAATTCTTGGCTAGAAGTCAGAAGGTCTATTGTGTTTTTATTGACTTGGAAAAGGCCTATGAAAGAGTGGTGAGGAGTAAATTGTGGTCGACATTGTCAATTTATGGGGTGAGTGGTAGTTTAATACGAGTACTGAAATCACTTTACGAGGATTCTACTGCTTGTGTCAGGATAAACGGAGCTTGCACGAACTGGTTTAAAATCGAAAAAGGTGTAAGACGGGGATGTGTGGCTTCGCCATGGCTGTTTAACTTATACCGGTGGTCGCCAACCTCTTCAATGTGTTGAGCTACTTTGGTAATTTTGGAATAAACAGCGAGCTTCCCACACGGAAGCCACAGTTAATTTATCATTATATGTATTTAATTTACTATTTAACTGGTAATACATAATACATAGGTACTAATAATAAACTAATAACAAAATAACTAATATTACTAGTACGTACTTGTTCATAGCTACATTCCTACCTACCAAACGAAGGTGTTTAAAAAATAGATACAAACTTTTATCCAGCCACAACGACATTTCACGTAAGATTTAAAAATAGTTAATAATAACAACAAAAAAGTAACGCACTATTATGAACATAAACATTGAAAAATAAAAAAGCACGTTCAATGAGAAGGCTGACACTCAGACTCATCGATAATTTTTTTAATGTTTGCAGTATAATTTGATACAGCCATTCGAATACAATTATCCAAATGTTCATCTGTAAGTCGATTGCAATATTTGTTCTTAATAAACTTCATACTGGAAAAAAAAGATTCACACAAATAGGTTGAACTGAATAATGCTTTCACTTTCAAGGCAACACGGCATAGAACTGAATATTTGTCTTTACTTACAATAGGCGAGATACATTTGGTACTTGAGACTAACGATTTTAAGGCTAAATCATTTTGAAACTCAATTACTTCCATTTCTGTTGCAGCGATGTCTTCGCCAAATTTCTGCATAACACAAGTTGCAAACTGTTGGATAACAATTTCCATAAAGGGTGGAAAACTAACTGCGCTACTAAAGCCATTTCGTTGAAATCTTTAAAACGATTTTTGAAGTTATTCTTCAGGGTAGAAACTATTTCTACATGATATTTGCTGCCATAGGGTTCTAATGGATTTTGAGATATTTTTTCTGAAAGAATAGAAAAATGCTTGGCATCGCTGTTAATTAGGTTTTGTTCCCAAAACTCCAGCTTTTTATAAATGCTTTTATATCAAAAATCATTTCCGCTAGTTCTTTGTCTCTCTCCTGAAGCTGCAAATTAAGTTCGTTTAATTTCTCTGTAATGTCCACGAGAAAACCAAAATCTCTAAGCCAGATTGAATTGTCTAGTTCCGGAGTGGGTTCATCGCGTTGTTTGAAAAATTGAACTATGCCAGATAGGACATTATTAAAACGTTTCAGCACCCGTCCTCTACTTAACCATCGGACTTTAGAGTAAAGGAGTAGGTCCCCGTATTGACAGTCAACTTCATCGGCCAATGTTTTGAATAATCTTCTTTGTAACGCTTGAGCTCTAATCTTGTTCACAATTTTTACCAACAGTTTCATAACGTTGTTTAGTTTCAGGAAATTGCCACATAATGCTTGCTGATGGATAATGCAGTGGTAACAGAGAAATTGCGGAAAAGTTTCATCTTTACGACATAACGCCAGCAGACCCTTATCACAACCCACCAAAGCTGAAGCGCTATCGGTTGTCCTGCCTACCATTTTCGATATTGGAATTTTCTCGGAAGAAATAATATTTTTAAATAAGAAAACAACTCCTGTCCAGTAGTGTGTCCTTTCAGTGGAATAAACTTCAAAAGATCTTCTTTAATCGTAAAATCACTAAAAACCATCCTGACGAACGCGGCCATCTGGGCAGTGTCAACGACATCTGTTGATTCATCCAGTTGAAGTGAAAAATAAACACAGTTATCTAAGTCAGTTCTTAACTGTTAAAAAATATCATTGCTCATTACTTCTACACGTCTTATCACTGTATAAGCAGAAAGTTGCATAGATTTTATAGCTGAGACTATCTCGTCTTTATTTCTAAAGTTGGCAAATAACGAATCAGCAGCTTCGAAAAACGCCTGTTTTATCATTTCCCCGTCTTCATAAGGTTTTTTTTTTGTGCAATTATCTGGGACACACGGTACGATGCTTCAGTTGCAGTCTTATTTTTGTCGACTGTTCTTAAAAATATTGATTGTTGTCCAATTAACTGCTTTTTTAACTGTTTCAGTTTCTCCTTTCTGGCGGCAGAATGTAGTGGGAATGATTTTTCAAAATTAGAATGTACAGTTTTATGATGTCTCTCAATATTTCCTTTTTTAGCAACGGAGACCGAAGTATTACGTAACAAACACACATTTTTATCTTTAACTTTAAAAAAGTATTGTTCTTCCCATTCCGAATGAAAGTTGTATGTCTTTACCTTCTTACAACTGCTTGCCATAATATTATTTTTTGTTGTTCTCTACTAACCCCAACCGCTGGACGTTGGTTACGCGTTCAGTTTTAAACTAAGCGCAATGTCGCCGCGCCGTGCGTATTTATCCCGTTCAAAGCAATCCAGATCGTTCTCGAACACTAACGCGCTGGTCCGGCTGGTCGGTTCTAGCCGATTCTAGCTTGATGGCGTCAGCGGCAGATCGCTCACCGCAACGTTGCCGCTGTTTATGTTTAATATTATGACAATTAGATTTGTTTGTGGAATTTTCGGAAGCTTCTCTGATTTTTGCAGTTTGTATTTTTTAAATTAAAATCGTTGTGAGAGCTACCAGAATTGCCTCCGCGAGCTACCGGTAGCTCGCGATCGACAGGTTGGCGACCACTGACTTATACATTGACAATTGTTTAAAAGATTTGAAAGAGAGTGCGTATGGATTGAAAATGAATGATTTGATCGTCAAATGCCTTCTTTACGCCGATGATCAAGTCATATTAGCGTCATCTGAAGAGGAGTTGCAAACGATGGTTAATGTTATGAATGATGGCCTAAAAATCAAAGAGATAAAAATAAATGTAAGCAAAACGAAAGTAATGGTTTTTGAAAGAGAAGAAAGCATGACAAACTGTGGAGTTTCGATTGAGGGAGAAAGAGTGGAACAAGTTAATGAATTTGTGTACCTGGATTCAAAGTTTACGAGAGATGGAAAGTATGACAGTGATATTGAGCGAAGGGTGTTGGCAGGAAAACCAATGAATGGGGCACTACATAGCTTTATGAATAGCCAGAAAGTGTCAAAAAAGGCACGTCTGGCTGTGCATAGAGGAGTGTTCGTTCCTACACCTATGTATGGTAGTAAATGTTGGGTTTGGCAAAAGAAGCATGAAAATAGGATTAATGCTGCGGAGATGAGTAGTCTGAGAAGTATAGCCGGAGTGACTCGGTCGGATAAAGTAAAGAATAGTGAGATAAGAGAACGCTGTGGTGTAAAAGAAATGCCAGGTCAAGAGTACCAATAACCGACGAGCATGAATGAGAGCACTGATGAAAGTAGAGGAAGCAAAAGATGTGTGTAAGAACCTTAGCAAGTGGAAGGAAGTGGTCTATGCCCACCGCTATGGGAAAAAGACGTGACTTTATGTATGTATTAAAATTAGGTGCATGATTTCCGAAGTTTTTAATACACAGCCATTAAAATTGTTCACACTTGATTAATTTCGCCATTATTTGCTTATTTAAAAAAAAAAGTGGTTCATGTTTTTTGTTAACTGTATTTCTAGTGCCTTTTATCAAACTTGCATGAATCTTTGATGGTGGAAAAATAAAAGTTATTTTATTTGCGGAAACGTTGCATGAATTCACTATCGAATTGATCACAAGTCAGAATCGTTAGATATCGTGCCACTTAAAAAGAGCTCATTATTCTCGGATTTTACTGTATAGTTATTTTTAGTAATTAGTTAGAAAAATAAAAGTTATTTTATTTGCGGAAACGTTGCATGAATTCACTATCGAATTGATCACAAGTCAGAATCGTTAGATATCGTGTCACTTAAAAAGAGCTCATTATTCTCAGATTTTACTTTATAGTTATTTTTAGTAATTAGTGATACTAAATAGACCCTACACATGAATGGAGTTTAGTCATAAAATTTTGAATATAGTATAGTAAACCGGTAAGGAGAGATTTTTACAGACCATAGGGAAACAGTTATTCCCATCTTTACCGTAGCTTCATAGGCCTATTACATAGCTTAGCTGGTGCCAGCAACCGGTGCCGGCTGAGCGTGTCAAAATGTTAGGACGAATACTACCGATTTAAGGCGCCAGCGCACGCGCGAGCACCGGTCCTCCCCACCGCCGGCCGAGGGTGTGACCGGTCGTGCGCTTAGCTGTATAAGCTCAATATGACATTCTTCGTATTCTCTAAGAAGTCGTTTTCCCATAAACTCCAGGTCTTCTTTATCTTGGGCCGCGACGACCTGATCATCCGCGAAGTGCAGATTATACAGAGTAGTGTCATCATTTAACTGTATCCCCATTCCATGGCACGCTCGTCTCCACTTCTTTAACACTTCGTTTAAATATATTTTAAATAGTGTGGGGGATAAACTACAACCTTGTCTTAGACCCTTAGTGACGGTAAAACTTTCAGATAGATTATTTCCTTACTTAATTTTGGATGTTAATTGCTGATATAACTGTTTAATAGCTATTATTACAGTGTTATTGATCGTTGATTTCTCTAAGACTTGCCACAGTTTTGTTATCGGGACAGTATCGTACGCTTTTGTAAGGTCTACAAAAAGTAAATGGACTTCCCTATTAGTTGCCACTCTTTTCTCACTCATTTGAACAATGCTAAAAATATGGTCCATGCATGAGCGGCCGGCTCGAAACCCTGCTTGTTGTTCGATTTCGTTTGCTTCGTATTCTTGTTCTAGTAAGTTTTTTAAGATTCTCCCATATAGTCGGCTTAGGGTGCTTGTTACCGAGATACATCTGTAGTTAGAACAGTCATCCTTTCTGCCTTTTTTGTGGATTGGTATTATCCAGGCTTCTCTCCAGCTTAACGGAATTGGTTCCCTATTTAAATATCGTGTAAAGAGTTCTTTGAGGAATAGAATTAACGTCCGTGTTCCATTTTTCAATAGCTCTGCAGGTATGTTCTCTGGTCCACTAGCTTTTTTATTCTTCATGGAGGTTACGGCTTTCTGTATCATATTTTCATTTAAGTGAATGTACTGACCCTGGACTTGGTAAACTTTTGGAGAAGTAGTTAAATATTGTTCTCTGTTCTCTTTAAGTTCTTTGGAATAGTGTTCTTTCCATTTATCTATCTGAATTAGATGAATATTAGTTTTATTAACTGAATTAGTTTTTAGCGATCTGATTAGTTTCCACGCTTCGGAAGATTTAGTCCCACCAAGGTAAGAGTTGACTTCCCTACATTTTGTTTCCCATGTCTCGTTCTTGTTGCCTTGTGTCATTCGTTTAAATAATGCCTGTTCTCTCTTGTAGTTTATTTTATCATTAATATCTTTAGTAGTTAGCCATTTCTTGTACGCCGTTTATTTTTTGTTCTTCTGACTCTCTAAGCTATTATTCCATGTGATGTTTTTGTTATGTTTGGGTGTTGTTTCCTCTATTCCGAGAGCTTCTTGTGCTGCAGAGCGTAAGGCTTCTATAATATATTCGTACAGATGATCATTATCTAGCGTCAAATATTCCGGTTTTAGCTTCTGATTTAGTCTGTTTTGATAGAGAGTTTTTGTACTGTATTCATGGAGCCCATTTAGATTATATTTAATGTGGTCAGCTTTGTCTTTTATGTCCGTTGTATGTTTGTTATTCGTGTTAAAGTATATTCCAATTTTTGCAGATAAAAAGTAGTGGTCTGACCCACACTCTAAGCCTCTGTATACTCTAGTGTGGAGCACGCGCCATTTAGTTTCTTGTTTTATGATAACGTAATCGATGATGGATTTAAGTGATCTTGTGGGATAAAATTAAAATCTCTTTTTAATTTGAATTAATAACATTTTCATAAAGAAATAAGTTTTGGAAGAATTCGTTCTTATTTTAGGTATAGTATTTCCAATCTCAGTTTAAAAAAGATGATATTTCTGTAACAAGCTGTACTGAGTAATACTGATAAATTTAGCAAAACATATCGGCCGCCTCTTTTTATATGCTACGGGTCTCACAGCTTACTTTTAAATATCAACGTCGCTAATACGCATTTATCAAATCATCGCTCGACTATCTAGCTCGCACGTGTTCACCCTCTAGACATTTCAAAACATTAGCGCGCGCTGGTTCTCAATAATTTCTCAGGAGATTTTTATTGTTTGTGTTTTATTTTTTTGTGATATTTGTAAAATGGCTTTTTGGAGACCGTTTGAGATAAATGATAAATCTTACTAATTGCTTAATATTGATGATATTCATATTAATAATGAAATTCCTAATAATAATAATATAATTCCAAGTAATAATAACATCCTAATTAATAATAAAAAACATCTTTTTAATGTAATTCTCATTAATAATAATAAAAATGAGACACAATTTTGGGAATTTAAAAATCGAGATTTACATATTCAGGTTCAACAAGCAATTTTAAATATATATTCATGCTTAAAAGCTGAAAATGTCAATTCATTTCAAGATGAAATAACTAAAATAATATGCAACTTAACGAAAATTATAATTCCACAATTTATTTAGTAATAATACGAGGCGTTATGATTGAACACGATAAAAAACGAAAACTTATCGTCAGACGTCCGATAGATGATGCATCTAAAGATGTGATTCGACAATTGGTTTACAATACGTACAAAGAAAATCAAGTCCCAACATTAGAAATTATATTTAACAAATTACAAGATTTTAACGATTTTATATATAAATTATTAGAAACACTACAAATTTTAATAGAATGTGGTTTTAAGTATTTTTGAAAATATATCTGATTTAAAAATAAAATTGATATGCCACTGGTCATTTTCTTTGGAAGATTTTATGGCTTTTAATGAGATTTTTTTTATATAAGTATTTTTAAACTGACTTTGGAAGAACTATACTTAGTTGCATGCAACATAATAAATTAAAAATAATAAAATAAACACTGTTGTATGTCTTTAAGTAGAGAGCAACTATTTTAATTTTATATAACACACGTAACACAAAAATTGTTGTAATTATGAAAATAAATTGCTAGACTACTACTGCTTATTTATTTGTTATATCGTTTACTACACTTGTAATTCTTTCTTTTTAACAGTTTATATCCCAACTTATTTTGTGTTGCTCGAGTTTCTTATTGACGGTTAGTTAAACTCCAAAACCACGTAAGTCGTAAAAATAAAATTTTACAAGAGACACAAAAACCTTTTAATATTTGTAATTTAAAATTCAACTCAATTATTTTCTAGGGTTATTCGGTAATTTGGAAAAAGGTTTAGATGGTATTATCATAATTCAAATAAAGTTGTTTATTTTGCAATAAATGTGATTTACTAGGTTTTGCACACAAAATTAAAAAGAAAAAGTGATTTACGAGGTTTAGTGGCACCTAGCTCTATGTGAAATAAAATTTGAATAAGGTTTTGATAGTTGCAACCGTCACTAAAAAGAGCTGTTTCAGCTATTACATTTTTTTAATTTGGTTCATAATAATATAAATGTAAATGTAAGCACAACGAAAGTAATAGTTTTTGAAAAAGAAGAAAGACAAACATGTGAAGTTTTTATTAAGGGAGAAAAAGTGGAACAAGTAAATGAATTTGTGTACTTGGGTTCAAAGTTTACGAGAGATGGAAAGTATGACAGTGACATTGAGCGAAGGGTGTTGACAGGAAAACAAATGAATGGGGCACTGTATAGCTTTATGAACAGCCAGAAAGTGTCAAAAAAGTCACGTCTGGCTGTGCATAGAGGTGTGTTGGTTCCTACACTTATGTATGGTAGTGAATGTTGGGTTTGGCAGAAGAAGCATGAAAATAGGATTAATGCTGAGGAGATAAGTAGTCTGAGAAGTATAGCCGAAGTGACTCGGTTGGATAAAGTAAAGAATAGTGAAATAAGAGAACGCTGTGGTGTAAAAGAAGATGTGGTTACAAAGATAGACAAAGGAATGCTTAGATGGTTTGAACACGTAGAAAGGATGTATGAAGGAAGATTGACGAAACAAATTTATAAGGCGAGTGTGAATGAACGGAAGTCTGAAGAGGTCGACCTCGGCGAACATATCTCGATCAGATGAACATTGTTTTGAAGAAAGGCCAGGTCAAGAGTATCAACAACCGACGAGCATGTATGAGAGCACTGATGAAAGTAGAGGAAGCAAAATATGTGTGTAAGAACCTTAGCAAGTCTGCCTAGCCTTACGGGAAAAAGGCGTGACTATATGTATGTATGTATGTTTATAATAACTGAAATAAATCCGTTAGCTGTAGCACCTCCGGCACCCTCATTCCAACTGTAACAGTCTCTCAGAAGATATTTTTTAGTATCTTTGTCAATTTTTTTCGAGGTATAGCTTTTCCTTTTCATTCTTTTCTTTTTATTGACAAATATTTTTCCTTATCTGTTTTCCACTTTATTTAAACACTTTCTATTGTTTTGTTTATCATTTCGTGTTTTCTTTATATCATCGATAAATAAGTATAAATGGTTGTAATAAAAAAAGTCATCTCGTAAAATACCTAAAAATATAGTTCTTTGCTACTAAGTAGAGTTTTCGTTCATTATAAAAGATGATAACATTACTGAGATTTAACGTAGGTCCCTCGAATGAAATTCAATTAAGAAATCAAGAAACCACATCCCTAATTTAGAGTTTATAGTTTTTTTAAACGTTAATATTTTTTTTAAATTCAAAACATAACAAATCATTGTTAGTATCGACTACTTCCTTGAGAAGTAGTTCGTTGCAACAGACACTAATGATACTGAAATAAAAATAAAATAATAATAAAATAAAGCTACAGGAAAAAGCTAACAAAAACTACAATGACTTAATAATTTAGTCTTCTTCTTCTTCTTCTACTTGTTAGAGATCTAAATGATCTGTTGATTCCGGAGTTGACTCTGTAATATTTCCTGAGATGTAGACTGCCAGCTGTCTCTCCATCTCTTTGGTGGTCTTCCGGGTGGACGGGTCACTGCTGGTTTTCCCTCTAGTACAATGCGTGGTAGTCTATCGTCGGTCATTCTCTTCACGTGGTTATACCATTCTCTTCTCCTCTGCCTTTCCCATCTCACCACATCCTGTACGTCGCATTGTGCTCTAATGTCAGTGTTTCTTACGTGATCTCTTCTTGTTTTCCAGGCTATTATTCTCAGTACTGACATTTCGGCGACTCGTACCATCCTTTTGGTTTTGTTGGTATTCTCTCTCGCTTCTATACCATATGTCATTATTGGCCTGACGCATGTCTTATATATTTTGATTTTACTCTCCTTTCGCATATAAGGATTAGCCTATACAGTTTCCGTTAAACATCCTGATATTATGTCTGATTTGTTAATTTAGTTTCTCAGGTCCTTTACCGGGTCGTGAGCGCTGGATATATCTATGCCCAGGTATTTAATTTAGTGAGCTGTTTAAACGGAATAAACAAGTTAAT
Source organism: Agelastica alni (assembly GCA_950111635.1). NCBI lineage: Eukaryota > Metazoa > Arthropoda > Insecta > Coleoptera > Chrysomelidae > Agelastica > Agelastica alni. Next base: position 64,903,485 of record OX467710.1, read on the forward strand.
GGTTACAATTAACTGCTTTGCTGTTTTAAAATAAACAGAATACAGCCAACATTTAAATAATAAATATTTCAGGGTAATTCTTGAATTTAGTAACTTTTTAGAAAAATGTCAGGATTTTTGTTTACTTTCTTCATCTTTGTTTCATTACAACTAATAATAAACCATCGTATGGGAGAATTTTGTTTTTACCCTCCAATAAAGTTATGGTGTATTGAAGTACGTGGAAACACATAATAAAGTAGGGCATTTCTGAAAGTGTTGACGCTTATGGTAAGGATGTAAAGTCGGGGAGTAAAAAATTTTTCTGTACCATAATTATAAGGGTTTTGATACATTTTTGAATTTGTATTTCTATTTTTATTTATAAAAATAATCTTCTTCTTCTTTCTTTAATGTAAGCAATTTGCTTGTTTTTCTTCGTATCCTCTGCCGTTCAATTGCTAGAAAGGTTGTCGCTCCATCTTTTGCGGGGTCTTCCAACACTTCGGAGCCCTAATGGCGACTTGTCACTAGTTATTTTGACCATTCTGTCGTCATTCATCCGGTCTATGTGTTCGTTTCACTCTCTCTTTCTTCCCAGTATCCATTTATTTACATTGTCTTTTTTACATGTTCTTATAATGTCCTCGCTTCTCTCCTTGTCAAAAAGTGTTTTTCCAGCGATCCTGCGCACTATTTTCATTTCGGTGGTTCCTAATATTCTCTTTGTGTTCGATGTATCTGGTCTAGTTTCCGCTGTGTACGTTAATATAGGTCCGATGACCGCTTTGTAGATTCGGGATTTGGTATCGATTCCGTTATATTTGTTTCGGAGGATTGTATCGTTCAGGTAAGCTGAGGTTCGTGCTGCTTTTACCACTTGGTTTCATACCTCCGCCTCGATGTCGATGTTTTTGAAGTGGTCATGCATATCGTTTTTGCTGCAGATATCTTCACTTTTAGACTTTTTGCCGTTGTGCTGAATTTGAATAGTAATCTCTCTAGGTAATCTTCGTTTCCTGCAATCAGATCAGCATCATCGGCTTAGCATAGGATTTTGACGTCTTTGTTCTCCATTTTATACCCCTTCAGGTTACGAGGGATTTTTATTATTTCGCCCATAACGATGTTGAACAATAAGGGGCTAAGATAATCTCCTTGTCGAATACCACTATTAACAGAAATTTCTTCAGTAGTTGTGCCAATAATATTGGCTTGTATTTTTTTTCTCTGGTAAATATTTCCATTTTTATGATGTTTTATGGGATTTGCCTGTTGTATAGAAGGTGTACCACGTCCTCCAGTTGTATTCGGTCAAACGCCTTTTCCAGGTCTATAATACACATGAAGGCTGGTTTGTTATACTCGATGGATTTTTCAGTTATTTGTCGCAGGACAAATATCGCATCTGTACAAGATCTTCCTGATCGGAATCCTTGTTGTTCATCGCCCAACGTGGTGAGTTCATTTATTTTATTTGTTATAATTTTTGTTACTAGCTTTAAGGTTGTATTTAGAAGGCTTATGCCTCGGTAGTTTGCGGGTATCTTCTTTTTTAAACAATAAGATTGTGATACTTAGGCGCCATTTGTCCGGAATTTTTTCATGTAAAAGGCGAATTATGGCTGTTAGCTGCTGTTTCCTGGGTAGAAATAGTGCGTAACACCGAGGTACTTCAACGCCTCGACAAGCAGCTGGAAGTTCTGTTTACACTAAAAAAGCGCAAACTGGAGTATTTTGGTCACATCTTAAGAAATGACAAGTATCGACTTTCAAAGCTTATTATAGAAGGGAAGATCGAAGGACGAAGAGGCCCGGGTAGAAGAAAGATATCCTGGCTAAAAAACTTAAGACAATGGTATGGAGTGAGCACTACCACATTGTTCCGCCGAGCTGTAGACAAGGTTCAGATAGCGCTGATGATTGCCGACGTCCGAGGAGGACAGGGCACCTAAAGAAGAAGAAGCTGCTGTTTCAGGCTTCTCCTGCCTTATTATAAAAAAATTTACTTATTTAATTGATTTTTTGAATAAAATTAAAGTATAATAAAAATTATGATTACCTATGATTTATGGCTTTTTGGGGTGTTTTTTTATACTAAAATTGGAATGATGCAGAGAAGATTAGCATGTCTCCTGCCCAAGAATGATACATGTTGACGTTAAAATATATTGTGCACTTTTTTTTAGGTATTTTTGTATAAAAAAAAAGTGGAACTTCACGATTTTGCGTGTCATCCTTACCTAGGTCCTCTGCATCGTTATAATTTTTTTATAAAAAAATCTATTTTAGAAAGGGAACGACTATGCTGGAAGAACGAGGAATTAATCGAGACAAAACAAAACATTTTTTTATTGTGGTCGACGAGCTGTCGCCTCAAGGCAACATTTACAGGGACGGACTCAGCAAATCGTAACAATACTATTATTATTATATTTTAAAAAAATTAATATGTTTGGAAATGCCCTAATTTATCATGTGTTTCCACGAACTTTGAAACCCCATAACTTTTTATTGGGGGGTGTAAATTAAAATTTCCCAACGGTTCATTAGTTAAGAAATGAAAATTTTCAAGCTGATTTCGGAAAAGTCACTAAGCTAAAGATTACCTATTTCAAGAAGAAATATATCAATTCTTACCCGAATCAAACTTGCTAAAATTTATTTAACCAAATTGTTTTAAGTTTGATGTATTTATTTAATTAGCATTTTGGATTAATAATTTAATGAATAATTGCATAATTTTATGAATTAACCTACCATTTCAAATTTTTTAAGGATTCCCGGCACCATAATTAAAATATAATAAATATTAATTATTTGTTGTATTGTTTGTGCAATAAAAAAATCGAATACAATTATTTATTTGTTCCCAACATTAAGCTGATTATCCGCCAATTTAATCACAAATAATAATTAAACCCATGTATTTATTTCAAAACAATCCCATTCACATCATTAACGAGGTATACCCACCCACTAATAAATTAACAATTTTCTTACATGCATACTCATACAAGGACAAATCAGAACATTTTCGAAAGTTCGTCAAAGAAATATTTATATTTAGTCATTTTATTGATTTTCATATCACATGAGTTACTTTTTTATTTCGTTATTGTACATTTTGTTGTTGAACAAGTCAGAGTCTCGGAAGGGGATTTCAAGTAGGTAACAGACAACAACAAAAAACTTGTAACGTAAGGCTTCTATTTCAACAATAAAGCAGTCTTAAATACAATTTAACATAAACAGAGCAAACTTAAATTACGTGGCCTCGTTCGACTTCAATGCCTTTTCTAATTCTTTTAATGAAGGACTTTCGGGCTTCAAAGAAAATATAGTTCTGTTCCCTTATAAAATAAGCCGCATTTTGTATGTTTCTTCAGAGTTCGTTTCGTGAATTAATTTTATTGGCATAAACTAAGGACTTCATATGTACCCAAGCATAAAAATCAAGCCGATTATACTCGGGGCTTCTTGGTAGCCATTCAAAATCACCATCTCTGCCAATCCATCGTTGAGGAAATATGTCACTTGGATGATTTCTAACACTTAATGGGAGATGAGGTGGAGCTCCATCTTGCATAAACCACATTTTCTTTCGTACATCTAGTGACAGATTATCCAAAATATAACTAACAGAACATATACATATATAGTCACGCGTTTTTCCCTTGCTACGGTTCCTACACACATCTTTTGCTTCCTCTACTTTCATCAGTGCTCTCATACATGCTCTTCGGTTGTTGGTAATCTTGACCTGGCCTTTCTTCAAAACAATGTTGATCTGATCGAGATATGTTCGCCGAGGTCGACCTCTACCGACTTCCGTCCATTCACACTCGCCTTATAAATTTGTTTCGTCAACCTTCCTTTATCCATCCCTTCTAGGTGTCCAAAACATCTATAAGTATTCCTTTATCTATCTTTGTAACAACAACACATGCACAGCCAGACGTGATTTTTTTGACACTATCTGGCTGTTCATAAAGCTATGCAGTGTCCCATTCGTCTGTTTTCCTGACAACACCCTTCGCTCAATGTCACTGTCATACTTTTCATCTCTCGTAAACTTTGAACCCAAGTACACAAATTCATTTACTTGATCCACTCTTTCTTCCTCAATCGAAACTTCACAGTTTGTCATACTTTCTTCTCTTTCAAAAACCATTACTTTCGTTTTGCTTGCATTTATTTTCATCCCTTTGATTATTAGGGCATCATGCGTAACATTAACCATCGCCTACATTAGTATTTACATATTTCGTTTATGCACAGTACGTAGTTCTTATCTTTTGGTCTACTCATTTTAAATAAAAAAAAAAGAGCAACAAAAAACTAAACTAAACAATTGTAGCCTAGAGCCTGGATATTATTATTACCCGCCAACAATCTTTCGCGTACTTCTTTGTATTAGTTCCAATGCCACTCTAAACAATTTTGCTTCTTGGTGTGCCTTTCAGTAGTAATTTATTTTTGCAAGAAGCACACTCTGCGAATAATAAATCACTAAATACATACATACATACATACATAAAGTCACGCCTTTTTCCCACAGGGGTAGGCAGAGACCACTTCCTTCCACTTGCTACACACTTGCTTCTTACACACATCTTTTGCTTCCTCTACTTTCATCAGTGCTCTCATACATGCTCTTCGGTTGTTGGTAATCTTGACCTGGCCTTTCTTCAAAACAATGTTGATCTGATCGAGATATGTTCGCCGAGGTCAACCTCTACCAATTTGTCCATTCACACTCGCCTTATAAATTTGTTTCGTCAATCTTCCTTCATCCATCCTTTCTACGTGTCCAAACCATCTAAACATTCCTTTATCTATCTTTGTAACCACATCTTCTTTTACACCACAGCGTTTTCTTATCTCACTATTCTTAACTTTATCCAACCGAGTCACTCCGGCTATACTTCTCAGACAACTCATTTCCGCAGCATTAATCCTATTTTAATGCTTTTTTTGCCAAACTCAACATTCACTACCATACATAAGTGTAGGAACCAACACACCTCTATGCACCACCAGACGTGCCTTTTTTGATACTTTCTGGCTATTTATAAAGCAATGCTGTGCCCCATTTATTTGTTTTTCTGCCAACACCCTTCGCTCAATGTCACTGTCATACTTTCCATCTCTAGTAAATTTTGAACCCAAGTACACAAATTCATTAACTTGTTCCACTCTTTCTTCCTCAATGGAAACTCCACAGTTTGTCATGCTTTCTTCTCTTTCAAAAACCATTACTTTCTATTTACTCACATTTATTCTCATCCCTTTGATTTTTAGGGAATTATGCATAACATTAACCATCGCCTGCAATTTCTCTTCAGATAACGCTAATATGACTTCATCATCGCTAAATTACAGTTTTTTAATGAATTTTATGGAAACTACTCGTGTAATGGCACTTTTGCTTTGAGTGAGAAGTAACCGACTCCAAAATCGTTATTGGGTGCATTCAATAACAAGTCAAAGTTTATCTCCACTCTAAACAATTTTGCTTCTTGGTGTGCCTTTCAGTAGCAATTTATTTTTGCAATAAGCACACTCTGCGATTAATAAATCGCTAAATTACAGTTCTTTAATGAATTTCATGGAAACTACTCGTGTAATGGCTCTTTTGGAGCGGAAGTAACCGACTCCTAAATCATTATTGGATACATTCAAAAACAAGTCAAAGATTATTGAAAGCACAATTTTACAAGTTATTTAAAGATTTATGAGCGCATCCTGAAAAGTTTTTCTAGTATTCCCGAGTGACAAAAAATAGTTTTGATGAATTATCGAGAATAATTGGTTCTGGAAGTCACACGTCACACTACATTACTATGTAATTTATACTACGGAATGAATAAAAAATATAAAATAACAATACATGATAGTTTTTAAGCATGAAGGTTACGATTCAATGATCTCCCCCATTGATTTTTATTTATATAGATAACTGATTATTTGGTAGGTACATGAGATCGACGCCCCCCCATTTCAGATCGACTAAAATCCTAATTGAAATGTGTAGACGTAGACATTCGTGTGTGTCGACATATTGATATATAGGTTAAATGTGGGATAGTTGCCAAACTTTTTGAAATGGGCGATTAATATACTGAAGATGAGCATTTAATAATCTGAAACTTTTGTAATGATTAGTGTACTTATAAATAAAAAAAATAATCAAAATAATTTAATTTTATTTGTTTTATATATTTAATTACAAACGAAATAAACAAACCCTACAAATGAGGATAGATGACTACTGCGAGGGTTAGACGCCTCAATGATATTTGACTTGTGGGATAGTTGCCGTAAGGAATTAATAAAAGAATATTTTGATTTTTTTAAATTAAATTAACGTTAGCTACATGGTACAATCACCTAAACATAAATATTTTTTTTAATTAAAATAAACAAATTTATAAAACTTAAATATATACTTTTTTATTGATAAAAATAATCACAAATTCTTCTCCAGCAGTACTTTGCGCATAACCTTTACTATAATATTTATTATTTTTTACTTTCTTCTTGTTTTTTTTTTACGTAATTTTAAACGATGACATACATACATACATAAAGTCACGCCTTTTTCCCATAGGGGTAGGCAGAGACCACTTCCTTCCATTTGCTACGGTTCTTACAAACATCTTTTGCTTCTTCTACTTTCATCAGTGCTCTCATACATGCTCGTCGGTTGTTGGTACTCTTGACCTGGCCTTTCTTCGAAACAATGTTGATCTGATCGAGATATGTTCTCCAAGGTCGACCTCTACCGACTTTTTCATTCACACTCGCCTTATAAATTTGTTTCGTCAATGTTTCGATGACATGGATTACAGTTATTATCGCCGCACATTGTGCATGTTTCGTACAGCTAATTTTTACACATGACGCGCTGAATTCAGTCTACCTTCGATTTTGTCTTCATAAAAGTTTTGAAACATTCTACACATTTAATTGTTACACTTTGAGAAGAGTCTAGATGATTTGAAAAAGTTTCGTCTCTTTCATCGGAAACTTTGTACGTTTTTATTGTTATCTGAACTTTGCGAACAGGATGCCGAGTTGTGTTTTGGGTATTCACACTTTTAGTCTGATTTCGTTCTTTAAATCTTAATATCTTAGCTCTCTGTACTTTTGCTCTTTTTATAGGTACATTAGATTCGTTTTCTCTCAGTGAATCATCGAAAGCAAATGTCAAATTTCCCTTTTGAAGCTGCTCTAGACCTTTTTCCGTCAATTTTCTGGATTGTTTGCTACTTTTGCATGGTATGTCAGGAGTAGCTTTACCTTTATCTTTCTTATTAGCAATATTCTCTTTGGAAGTCAATACTGCAATAGACTGTACACGTACAATATCCGGGTCTTGGTAGAGTTGATTTAGTTCGCGATTAGTTGTTATGCGATATCTCTGCGTCTCCGGGTTGAATAGTGGTCCAAAGATTCTTCTCAAAATCTTCCGTTTGAAACACAATAATTTACTCTCACTCGCTTTTGTCAGTGTCCATTTTTCTCTTTCATAGGTACATGATGACAGGTCTAATTACCGTTCTTTACAGGAGAACCTTAGATTTTCGTGACAGATTCTTGCTTTGAACGGCTTTGTTTAGCGCGTACATGCATCTATTTCCACTAAGAATTTTAGTCTTGATTTCTTCCAGTATGTCATTACGGGCATTTAGCATGGCGCCTAGGTATTTAAAGCTCTGAACTCTTTCAAAGTTAAATTCGCCTATTGTGACATTTTGACCAGTTCTGTCTCTTATCCTTCCTCTTTGACCTTGCCTGGTGACACACATGTACTTGGTTTTTATTTCATTGATATTAAGACCCATTTTTTACTTTCTTTTTCTAGTTTAATGAATTGTTCCTTTACTTTTATGGTGCTTCTCCCTACTATATCAATGTCGTCCACAAAGCAAGCAGTAATCTGGGCCCATCTGCTATAAACATTTGCATATCAATACGGGCTGATCGCAATGCCTTTTTCAGAGCAATGTTAAACAGTAGTGGCGACATAGCATCTACCTGTTTAAGTCCGGTGTTTATTAAAAATGGGGATGACAAGACATTTCCAACTCTAACCACGCTACTAGATCCCTCCACGCACTTTCTGGTTAGACGTATGCAATAGACTGCTTTTTTCTTTTATATAACGGTATCGGAATTTTTGGTACAGAAGAACATCCTTGCAAATACTTGTTAGGCTAATTTTTCTTCTATATTTGCATTAAGCTGTTGAGAAAGCAAAGATGAAGAATTAAGAGTATCCCATTTTGCTTTTTTAAGGCAATCATAATTCTTGTGAATTGTTTATGGATTTAATGTTAAAGAACTTCGGGTTTAAGCCAGATTTGGGCTAACGCAAACTTTGTTATCATCTAAATTTACAAATATTTGATTACTACACGAGGGATCAGGTAATTGTACTAATCCAACACGTTCATCAGTCGAAACATTCCTGTTTCTTACGTTTAATTGCTTGTAGACAAATTAGAGATATAAAAGAAACTTTCTGGAATAGCAGCCGGATTATATGGGTAAACAGCTTTAAACTCCGAAATTTCATTGTAGTATGTAGCCGCTCGAATCCATGCTTTCGCAAATCGTCTCCTTAGGGTTTTAGATGGAATGCCATAACGACGAGATATTTTATTAATAGGACATTTTTTTGTCTCAGCTCTTCAAAATCTTCTTTAAGAGCATCTTCGGTCCACAATCTTCGGGGCCATGCCCCTCTTTTGCGAACTTACCTGCGGGGCATGTACATAATGAATTAAATTCATAAAACAATGTGGTATAGATGCCTCTAAGGGCACAAAAACTGGGGCATCTATCCCACATTACCCCTACCTACTTGGAGAAATACTTCATTAAGGGCTCTGAAAGGTGCAGTAGGATTCCATTTAAATAAAGTTTTTTTTTTCAATGGTTTTGACCATTCAACTATTTTTTTTTGTTATAATTGTTTTCTTTGATTTTTCTGGCAAAAATTGTTGTTCTTCTTTAGACTTTTTTGAGCTTAAATTATTCGCTATTTCATTCCCGATTATCTTATTTATTGACCAAAGATTTAAAAGAGAGTGCGTATGGATTGAGAATCGTCGAATGCCTTCTTTACGCCGATGATCAGGTCGTATTAGCATCATCTAAGGAGTATGGTTAATATTATTCATGATGCCCCAAAAATCAAAGGGATGAAAGTGAATGTAAGCAGGATAAAAGTAATGGTGGAAGGTTCTGATTAAAGACAAAAAGTGAAACAAGTGAAAGGGTTCAAAGTTTAAGAGAGACGGTAAGTATAACTGTGATATTGAGCGAAGGTGTTGGCAGGAAAACAAATGAGTGTGGCCATACATAACTTTATAAACGGTGTCATAAAAGGCACGACTGGCTGTGCATAGAAGAGTCCTGGTCCGTGGAAATAAAGTAAAGAATAGTGTGATAAGGGAACGCTGGGGTTTAAAAGAAGACGTAGTTACAAAGATAGGTAAGGGAATGGTTAAGAGGATGGATGAAAGAAGATTGACGAAACAGATTTGTAAGGCGAGTGTAAATGGGTAAATCGGTAGAGGTCGATCTAAGCGACCGTATCTCGATCGGATTAAATTGTTTTAAAGAAGGGTCAGGTCGAGAGTACCAGCAACCGACTAGCATGTGTGAAAGCACTGATGAAAGTAGACCGTATGTGTAAAGAAGTGGTCTCTGCCTACCTCTACGGAAAAAGGCGTATGCGCATTTAACTAGTACTGCAGGTTGTTTGTTTGTTTATGGTGAAAAGGAAAACGGGTTTTTTCTTCTTTAAATATGTATATTTTTACGAATATGTTTATTATTAATTTTCTATATTTTTTTTTAGGGAAAATGAAGGTGCTTTTATTGATGTCGATTATCTCTTCCTTGGAGGCTCTTCATTGCGACAAAGAATTCAACTTTGTCGATTCGGTGTACGAAAAAGGCTACGACATAACTTGCCAAGGACTCACCGACAGCTACATTTCCCTGCTAGAGAGCATCAGCGTCGAAAACGAAATAAGCCTTAAAATGGAAAACTGTACGTTAAAAAAAGTTTCCGCGAAGCTATTCAAAAACGTTCGAAACATAAAACATTTAACCATAGAAAATTCAACTTTTGCGGTCGCCGAAACGGCATCCGCATTCGAAATACTCAACGAATTGGAAGAATTGTCGATTATCAACACCGGGTTCAAAGTAAACAAACATTCGTTCGCGAAATTGAATAATCTGAAGCGTTTGCATCTCGATAATAATCAGCTGAAAATTATGGAGAAGGATGCTTTCGCAGATTTGAGTCATTTGACAACTTTAGAAGTAACGAACAATAATTTATCGGACATCAGTAATGTACCGTTGTGCGATTTTAATAATTTGAAAGTGTTAAACTTTTCGAGAAATTCCTTACGCACTTTGAGTCAAGTTTTTTACTGCGAAACCCCGGAACCGCCTCTAACTTTAGACCTTAATGACGCGCCTCAATCCATCAACACGGGACAGAGCGTTATGTCTTCTAGCGTGTCGTCTACGGAACTCTACAAAATAGACTTTAGTTATAACAAAATCGAAGATATAAACACCTCCTTTGCTTTTTTACGATCCCTAAGAGTGGTTAAACTGCAAGGAAATAAACTATCGAAAATAACTAATTCGTATTTTACGTTCTTAGAATATTTGGAAGAATTGCAGATGTGCGATAATAATATAGACGCGATCGAGGAGGAGGTGTTCAAAGATAAACATTATTTGGAAAAAGTCGACTTGTCCAAAAATAGAATAAAACATTTTAATTTCGCTTTTATGGGGACGTTAAAATATTTACATTTAGGCGATAACGAATTGGATATACAATCGTTGTCAACTATTAATGCAACGAACCAACTCAATATTTTGCTATTGAACGACAATAATATAAAGAAAATAAAAGCAAATACATTTTCAAAATACTCTTTGCTTAGTCAATTAAATCTCGCCAACAATAACATTAATTTAGAAGACTTATCTTTTAGCGGTTTGATGAATTTAACAAAACTCGATATTAGCAATAATAGCATTGAGTTTATGCCGAGAAGATTATTTAAAGACTTCTCAAATTTAAGGATATTGGACTTGTCGCAGAATAAATTGACAGCCATTAAATATAACGATACCTTTGACAGCCTTATAAATTTGAAAGTTTTGAATCTTTCGAGAAATCTCCTTACGGATTTAAACTATCAAATTCTCAGAGAGATGAAAAATCTCAACGTTTTAGATATATCCTTTAACAAGCTTCATCGCATCGATTACGACGTGATAATGTCCAATTTACCGTCATTAAATCTTTTGAGCATAAAATCGAACGATCTTTCGTGCGCCCTTTTGGCCAAAATTATCGGTTATTTGAAGACGAAAGGAGTTTCTTATACCGTTCAAAATAAATTGAACAATGATAAAGTGAATGTTGGTGGGATAATTTGCGGGAACGAAAGTACTGAACGGAACAACATCGTACCCGAATCGAATATAATGTTTAACTTGGTTTTGGCGCTTATTGTTGTTCTGGTTACCGTTGTTTTAAGTATTATAACATTTAAAGTTTATATTTATTTGAAAAGACGAAAATATAAGGCAGATGAATTTGAGTTAATCGAAGAATGAGTCCAAGCAGTAAATAACGATCATCTTCGGTATATATTTTCTATTTTTTATTAGTTCTTATCCAAAACCATTCAGCTCCTAATGGAAGAAGAGCCAGTGACCAATTTTCAGTTGTCAGTTCAAGAGTCTTGAAAATTTACTGACTCAATGTTTAATATCTGCTTGACAATAGAAGCCCCCACTGGCCGGGGTCTTCTTCTTTAAGTGCCGTCTTCGTTAAGAAGGTTGGCAATCATTAAGGCTATTCTTATTTTCGAAACTGCTGCTCTAAATAAATTGTTGTTATTGCAGTTTCTCCCCTCTAATTATATGGCCCAAATATAATAATTTCCGCTTTTTAATGTTAAGGGTCACTTCTTTGTCTTTTTTCATTCGTCTCAACACTTCATTGTTCGTCACCCTTTCCATCCAAGAGATTCTCAATATTCTGCGGTATAGCCACATTTCAAAGGCCCTTTTTCATTGTCCACGTCACCATGCCGTGGTACAGTATTGATAGTATGTAACATTTCATGAGTCTAACTTTGAGTTCTAGGCTTGAATCCTTGCTGCCGAATAATCTTTTCATTTTCATAAATCCACTCCCTATTTTTATTTTTTCAGAACTATCATTATTCTCATTGATAACGGTACCCAAATAATTGTATTTTTTTACCCTTTCAATTTTCTGATTTCGTATATACAGGTTATCTATGTTTTGTTGCGTTTTTGTAATTAACATAAATTTTTTTTATTACTATTTAGCGATAAAACGTATTCTTCGCTGACATATGTTACCTTATTGAAAAGACTCAGTAACTCTTGTAAGGTTTCGGCTATAAGGATTGTAGCGTAACGTAGATTATTGATTGGAGTGCCATTTATTTCAATACCATGAAGAGAGATTTGCAAGAGCTTTGTTCATGATCTCCTCTGAATATAGATTGAAAGGCATCGGCAAGAGCACTTATCCCTGTCTTCTTCTTTCTTCTTTAGGTTCCCTGTCCTCCTCGGACGTTGGTAATCATCAGCGGTATCTGAACCTTGTCTACAGCTCGGCGGAACAATGTGGTAGTGCTCACTCCATACCATTCCCAGTCTTACTCCTCTCTTTATTTCGATTTCATCGGTCCTTTCTTCTTCTATTTGCACTACTGCACGTGGTCCGAAATAGAGATTTGATATGATGGTGATGTCCCTTAAATCCATGTTCTTTTGTTTTAGTAGTAGTTGTTTATGACGTACTTTGTCAAATGCTTTATTATATTCGATGAAACATACATAAATATCTTGATTCATATCTAGACATCTTTGAGACATTACATTTAATGCAAATAGTGCCTCCTTGATTCCGATACCATTTCTAAATCCAAACTGATTCTCGCTGATATCTTGTTCAAGTTTGCGATATATTCTGTTGTGAATAACTTTTAGGAATGCTTTGAGAGTATGGTTCATCAGGCTTATTGTACGATAAACTTCGCAATATTTTGGAGCCGGTAAAGTTATAAAAGTCGGTATCAACCACTCATCTGGTATAATTCCTGTTTTTTCCTAGGTTTATTTTGTTTCTATTCTTTTCGAAAAGTTTCTTAATATACTCCTTCCATGTCTTCAATTTCTCTTGCAAGTCTATTATCATTTTGTTATAGTGTACATTGAATTGTCTATAATTTAGTGTTCCAGTTAATTCTTTTACCTTTTTATGCAAGTTGAAATGATCATGTTTGGCTTGTAGCGTCTCTATTTCTTCGTATTTTCTAGTGTAAAATGTGCCCTTTGCAGCTCTGCACTTTCGTCTTATTTCTTGTTGTATAACTCTGTACTGGTCGTTGTTTATCCCTTTGAGGGTTGTTCTCTTTTCCATCAGTTAAAGAATTTCATCTGTCATCCACCTAATTTTTGATTATAACTATACTATATACACGATTGCACACGATTAGAAAACAAATTCAAAAATCCATATGACGAAACCAATGGTTACATTTTGTAAACTTTGCCGAAACACAAGACGAAACAATTAAAAAACATTATTAACTTTAGCCGAACCGGCTGTTTATTTTCACGACCATCAGCTGATGCGGCCTGGCGTGCTCGAAAGCATGTATTTGACTGGTCGGCCGTCGAAAATTTCATCTACTTGTCTCTTTTCAGCTTTAGAGCGGGCGCGTATGCTGTTGTCTCTGTCTCACTTGCATTGCATTTATCCTTGTTGTTGGTCCTAATAACCCGTGAGGTCAATTTAAAATACGGCCCGGCCAGACGCATAGCGGACAGGAATGAGTTATTATTATAAGATTTTAGTAATCTTGGCTCCATTAATAGTAATTGGAGAGCATTTGCATGGAAATTAATTGCAATTTTTTAAAGATAGTTTATGTTCATCTGAGGTTTGCAGATGACATTGTGCTAATAGCTGATTGGCTAGATGAGGCTACGGAACTGCTGAACGAGCTTTATGTTTGATCGTTAAGAGTGGGATTGAAAATAAACATGTCAAAAACTCAAGCAATGACAAATCTTGTTACTAGTGGAAACATGTAGGTACGTAGGAACAACTGCCATAGACCAGGTAAGGGCATATAAATATCTAGGCCACGAGATTTGCATCGGAAGAGACAATCAAACCACCGAACTTCTACGTCGTATAGGGCTGACTTGGGCAGCTTTCGGCAAGTTGAGTTATATTTTCAAATCTAACCTCCCAATATGCCTGAAGAAGAAGACCTTTAACCAATGTGTGTTACCGGTGTTGACCTACGGCGCAGAAACGCTAACCTTGACAAGAAGAACGGTGCAAAAGATCCGAGTGACTCAAAGAGCGATGGAATGTGTGATGTTGGGGGTTTCTTTGAGAGACAAGATCCCAAACCGCTAAATAAGACTAAGGTCAAGAGTAGCTGATGCTGTTGAGAGAATAGCCACACTGAAATGAAATTGGGCAGGTCACGTCGCTAGAATGCATAAAGCGCTGCCAAACACATTGAATTCAAACGGTACGGGACCGATGCGAATGGAAAGTGATGAGGGAGATCTATGTTCAGCAGTGGACACGAGAAGATTGAGTGATGATGATAATGAGTTTATGTATTATTAAACATTTAAAAAAATAGATGGGTCATTGACTAAATGACCTTATGGAGAAGCCGCGCCTGGTGTTCACCTCATAATAGTTGCACTTGGTTGTAAAAAAATATGGTTGTATTGTTAAATCTCCGGCTCTCGTCATCGTAGTGAGATAAAATTTATACTTAAGTCTAATCATAAGCTTGTAAACACAAACAGTTTTATCGAAATTGGTCAGTAGCTTTTGCGTAATGCTGTAATAAACAAACAGAAAGACAAAAATTTAAAAATCAGAGATTTGGAGTTATGCCTACATAGGTAAACAACATCTGTACCCTTTTTTTCTGTAAAAATCTCCTGTTACAGAATTTTAATTGTAACGTTAGAGAAGAGATAGGTGGTTAACAAGCTATAATAACTATTTAAATAAGCATTCTGAAATCTAACTAGCACACGATAATAAATTTTATTTGTCCTATCATACTTGAGCATTTAATTAAATAAAAGATTGTCCTTGTTTATTAAAACAACTGTTCAACAATTTACTACTATCCGTTTATTGCATCACAAAACACACCACTGTATATCGCTCATCTGCTCGTCAAATATAAACTGCCTACTTTCGTATCCTGGCCTGCATTAAATACTCTTGCCTTCTCTGGAACTGCCAAAAATTTCATCAAAGAATTTCGGTGCTTTCTATATCTTGCCATTGGAGTTGCGGCTATAGGGAAGAATCACGGAGTGGATGACATCTATTATTGATCGTATGAACTTCTCGAGGTGTGAACAACAAACTAACCTCCATTTGTTTATATGGGTGGGAAGTGAACTTATATGGGTAAAAAGTAAGCAATTTAAGCATTGAATAGTTATATTTGAACAATGTTTTGTGAAGAATAGGTGTTAATAAACCACAAAATCCAAAAATGCAAAGGATTAAAAAAGGTGTTATGGAAATAAATCGCGAAAAATATGCTCTGTTCCACAATGCTCTCTATATTATGGCAATTCGATTATATCTTTGTATAAATTTTCTTCAAAATCTAAGTCAGCTAAGAAATGGAAGATGATCTTAAAGATAGGAAAACCAATCTCAAAGTTTATGTTTGTTTGCAGCAAGCACTTTGTGAAGGATGATTTTTTCAGTGGTAAGTTTGATATTGTTGTCCATATTTATATTGTTAACATTTCTTCCTCGTTCATTTCTGCTTTCACGGGCTGATATAGGGGCCATGGAAGAGAAAGCGGTATGGAGGGTACTATCATCGGCAAAGCTGTGTACGGGACATAAAGTTGCTTTCAACAGGTCGTTGATGTGAAGTAAAAATAGTGTTGGTGCTAGAATGGATCCTTGCGAAACACCAGCATTTATGAGTAGAGTGTCAGATGAAACTCCATCGACCACTACATAGAGAGACCTGTTTGAGAGAAAACTAGCAAGCAGAGAACACAGCTGAGGGGGCAAGCCATAAGATGGAAGCTTGGCGAGGAGTCCCTGGTGCCAAACTCGATCGAATGCCTTGGAGATATCTAATGCCACAGCTAAAGTTTCTCCATACTTTTCAATATATAGCTGCCATATATGTGAGACGTATGCGAGCAGGTCACCAATTGATCTCTGGTGGCGGAAGCCATATTGCCTATCATTGATAATTCCCGAGTCTTCCAGATATTTCATGAGCTTGATGTTGATGGCTTTTTCCATGACCTTTGAAATAATAGATAGCAGTGCGATAGGTCTGTAGTTGCTAGGTAGGGTCTTTTTGCCTTTTTTAGGGACCGGATGTACTCTTGCAATTTTCCAATTGGACGTAAATACTCCCAAATTGTAAGAGTGGTTGAACAACTTGCAAAGAACAGGTATTAGTTCGGAGACACATTTCTTGAGAACAATCGGCGGAATTCCGTCAGATCCACAGGCTTTGTTGGTGTTGAGACGAATCTTGCAAATTATCACATTTCATGTACGGGTTTATGATTTATATTATTTGTATCGTGATGACACCTTAACTGTTACCGATACTTCGATGCATGGCAAAAGACGTTTCGTATACGATTTATTATACCATCTCCCAAATAACATAGATACGTAGTTCGTTTAAATACATTGCTCTCTCAAGCGCAACTCAAATAAACATCCAAACATTCGTGCAGAAATAGTACTTTATCAGTATATGCCTATTTATAGTTGAACAATATAAGCAGTCTGTAGCGGGCCTAGCACTTTTAGCGCCCTTGTGCAAATTTAAAATAACGCCCCAAATTTGTATTACGTTCATATGTGAGTACAGATATGGGTTAAGGTAGGTATTATTATCCAAAATTGAAGAATAATTTTAAAAAGTATTTTCATAAATTTTTATTCTTTTTTATATTTTACAAGTACAAGCCATATTAGTATTTTCTCATTGAGGTACATAACATAATTATAAACTCATAAGAAAAATAAATATATTCTAACAGTATTACAACTTAAATTTTTTGTATTTTAATTTCAAATGTAATATATGATACAAAAGTACAAGAATTAAAAAAAATATTTAAAACATTAAAAATACTCGTTTATATATCACAGGACGAAACTGATCGACAAATAAAAACAAAACATGTAACATGTCACCTTTTAAAGGTTAATATCCAGGTATTAGGTATTGTTATTAATATTTTAGTTAAGTGAATTGAGCTTTTCGTGCTTTAATTTTTGCAAATTGTTTAATTAAATCTTTGGTGTGCAATTCTTTTAGCTCGTCCGAGTCTGTAAAACTACAAAAACAGATATCTTTTACCCCAAGCAGCTTTTCACTTCACTAAGTTAATTACCTATTGGGCATCTGGCAACAAATGAAATCGCGACCGATGCAGCGCTTAATAAATAAAGTTTCGTACATTGCAAGCTCAGACAGGAAAAAAACGCTTGTCCGCTCGTTGGCTCGTTGCAAGCCAAATTTCAACCTCAAACATAAATAAAATCAGATTTGTTTGAGTTTACACAATTCATGTTATCATGTTACGTATTCGATCGAATAAATGCTATTATTGCGTACTCTCATTTGGAAAATATATTATTTTCGAGAAATTCGGTTCCCTCGTCTCGAAGAGTGAAAATAAAAAACAATGTAATAGCTAGCAATTCCTTATTTTTTTTTACATTATATATTTTGTTTTGACAATGTTGTTTGTTGCTTCTTTTTTTTTTACTTTTAAGTTTTGAGGCTTTTCGGCGCCGTCGTGCACCACGCGACTTTGCCCTTGTGTACGGCGCGGGCCTAAACACAATTGAGGATGTTACTGATGTTACTATTTATTTGATGTTCCTAACATTTATTATTTTTAGAGAATTTACAGTATTTGTATTATTTTAAGACGAATATTTACTATTTATGTCAATCAAATTAATTACATAATAACAATTATTTTAATTATATTTTTAGTGGCTTACAAGTTTAAACTTACAGTTGATCACGTATTTTCTAGTCTCTTTATATTAATATGTATATAAAAGTGGTCAGTTAGTTCAAACAAATTAATTTGATTAGGAATTAAAAATACTTCCAAACTACAATTTTCCCGAAAGAACTTTAATCAATGATGCGGTGTGAATTCTTGTTTATAGCTGAATACAATTAGGTATACAATGTAAAAATTTGTGGGGATGCAGCTATGTTTAAATGAAACTCTTTTTACTTTTTGTAAAAGCTTTTTTAATTAATTTATATCTTCTTCAGTTACTCTAAAAATATATGGTATAATAATGGACAATTTTTTTAAAAACTGATTTTCAACATTTAAACATAATTTATTCTAATATTTTGGATATGGAAAAAAAATCCAGTAAAAAAAACCATATACTTAATAATTCAGCAATAATTTGATTCAACCTTTTACAAAAAGTAAAAATGAGTTTTATTTACACATCTCCACAAATTTTTACATTGTATATATATATATATATATATATATATATATATATATATTATACCAGGTTTTCTATTCGTAAGAAATAATAGACTTTTATTTAATAAAGTTGTTAAGTACCTAACTTTCGATCTTAATACAGATTGGACCAAAAGTCTGGAAACGGACAATTAACTCGTAAATTGCTAGTCGGAATTGTAAAAAATTTGGGATAAACCTATTTTGAGATACGGAAATTCCAGGTTTATTGCAATGTTATCAGATTTGCCGTTTCTCTGATATTATTGGTCACTTTGGTTTTTTAAATACATCACCTTGTATATTCAGTCGTTATTGGAATCTCCTCTTCAATACGAGTTTAGCCACATGTGTCACTCATGATTTTATGTAGTCTAAAAGGTCTTAAATAAATAAAACAGAAATGACAAACAATTTTCAACTACATTAAAACGTAGCAATTAAAAGATTACAACATTTTTAACACAATGATTACTTAATCTAGTGTTCAAAATGTACTCCATTTGTAAGTTGACAGTACCCTAATCAATGGTAGAATGCGTCTACAACATTTCTCCATGATTGTTTAGACCTTGACTAGACCTTTTAGAGTACATAAAATCATAAGTGTTAAATATGGCCGAACTCGTATTGAAGAGGAGATTCCAATAATGATTGAATATACATTGCAAATGTTAAATCTTGAATCTCCGTATCACAAAATAGGCTTATCCCAAATTTTGTACAATTCGAACTAGCAAATTATGAGATAATTGTCCGTTTCCAGACTTTTCGTCCACTCTATACTTAAATCAAATAGTGTAGGTATATTATTTTTGTTGAACGGACTCGTACGTACATAATTTATTTTTAAAACCAAAGTACTGTTTTAGTGCATTTTTTTAGATAATTATAAATAATCGCACATATTTTCTTTTTTTGACCAGTTAATTCAAATGTAAAATATCTCTGTTTAGCAGTTATATAGTGAATAATGTATTTTTCAATAAATTTCTTGTTTCTTATTTTTTCTTGTTATTTAAAAATTTAAAAAAACATCGTAGATTTTATGTGAGTGTATATGTTATGCCGGGTCCAGACCAAGCAGACAAAACAACGACAAGACAAAAACATTCATGTTTCGCGACAAAGTGGCGACAAACTCGAAACATTTTTGTCTTATTTTTGTTTTGTTTCCAAATTCGGAAACATTTGCAAGTCCCGTCTCGAGTCGGCAAAGATCAAAGAGTCTCCGTTTTGTCTGCATATTTTACGACAAGTTATCGTCGCAGTGTGGACGGTGCTTCACAAACTTCCGGTATTATTACAGATATTGACTGCTTGAATACTTTTGAAATACATTAGGCTGTGGTAGGAATCGCCTGTTGATAGAAATCTTAGTTATTGCTAACCTTTCTGTTACACTTATAGCATTTCTATAGTTAGTATGTTTTCTAGCAACTGCAGGATCAACAAGGCTTATCAGATTCTAGAAATCTTCGGTGGACATTCTTAGAAAATTCTTAAAGCTTGCACGAATCTCACCACTTAGTCCAATATCATCCTCACGTAACTGGAGTAACAAATCATTTATGCCATAACTTTCTTTCATTTTTATGCTTGGTCTCATCCAAAAACGTTTGCGTTTCTTTTTTCCAACATTGCATGACGTGGAAAGAAGGATATAAAAACTGGCGGCTAGCAATAAATCTTCATTTTTTAAATTTTCCTCCTGGTGGAAACGCCACATGGTTACACAACGGATTCCCCACAACTAAATTTTGTTGCACATTTGTCGTTGTGGTGTGGACAGTTTGTCTCAATTTTGTCTAGTCTGAATACCTAAAGTTTTGTCACAATGTTGTCGTGTTTTTGTCTCAAAATCGTGTTTCCTTTCTGTCTGCTTGATCAGGACCCGGCTTTAGACTCATATGCTGAATTTGTCAATTCGCCGAAATAAATACTCAATTCACGATATGATCAAAGCCAGATGATCGGTTGCCGAAAAATCTTCTATTTCGGAATCTGTTTAAACAGATTTACACATTTCGCGAACTGAGCTATCCGGAGTTACTCAAATGGCAAATATAAATATGTTTTGGCAGATAATCATTTTTAGTTAAATATTTTGCCGATTTCGCAATTTAGAAATGCACAATTGCCGATAAATTGCGTCATTATTTATACAAGTCTCTGCGAGTCTCAGTTTGTTATTTTTAGTAAAAACAATTCGAATAAATGGTCCGAGGGTTTACGATTTGTACAGATGAAAAAAAATAGGTCCTACTACAAAGGTATTCAAAGAACTCCGTATGAAGCTTTATTTGGAATTTCCATAATAAATGGCCTTAAAGACTCTGACTTACTGCTTCAAATAGTTAAAAAATTGCAAGAAGAGGATATATTAAAAAATGTAGGTAAATACAGTAGTTATAATTCTCAAACCTAATTTTCGCTGTCGGACTTTAAAATACTTTTATAGTTTACTGCAATAATATTACAGTTTTCTATAATTTTTGCACATATATATATATATATATATATTACAAAAATTTAAAATTTATTTTACACGAGTATAAAGTTAGGATAAATTTATTATATTTCATTCGTTTGGCGAGTATAGCATGTTACTGAGAATTTTTTTTAACAAAGTTGCGCTTAGTAAAATGTATACCTGCTTGCATATACGTATGTATGCAACTTTATCTTATTTCAGTTTGACCACCTTGTTTCCTCATAAGCCTTTCTCTTTTTGGGTAAATAGGTATATTAAATTTATAACCATAAAATACAAATAAAGATGAAAATTTTTAATTCATCATATACAGTGGCAAACAATGAAATAATTTAACACAGTTAAAGAAGAAAGAAAAAATTAGAAAATTTAATTTTTGATAATGATGCAATAAAAGTTACCAAGTTTAAATGTAGTGTTTAGTTATGACGGGCCACATATCCTGTCATCTGTAACCAATTAAACTCAATCGAATTTAATTCGCAGTGGTATGGTGGCACAAAGAACAGTTATTCCACGATCCTTAGCCATTTTATCAATAACGTATTTTATAAATGCCGACGTGTAATGCCTAGCCAACACTGAAGATTCTTTCTTTAACGTAATATTGTTAGTAGTAATTCCTTTTTGAATTGATGATGATATCCCACATCTTTTTCGACGTTAAACCAGCTCCCTTTATTCTAACACAAGCACTGGAATCCTCGTAAAGTGATTTCAGCGCTCGTATCAAGCTTCCTTTCACCCCATACATAGACAATGTCGACCACAATTCATTCCTCGCCACTCTGTCATAGGCCTTTACCAAGTGTACAAAAGCGCAGTAGACCTTTTGACTTCATCATCATTATCATCATCCAGCCTTCTGCGTCCAAAGTGGAACATGAGCCTCTCCTTAATTATTTAAGTTGTGTCGGTTCTGAGCTTCTTGTAGCCAGTTGCCAGCGATTCTTTTGACATCGTCTGTCCATCGTGTAGGTGGTCTGCCTCTACTCCTTTTGTCAGCTCGTGGTCTCCACTCTGTCGTTTTTCTGGTCCACCGCCCATCAGTCATTCTGGCACCATGTCCGACCCAGTTCCACTTAAGCCATGTTATGCGCTCGTTAACATCCGTGACGCCTGTCCTTATTTCCTTATTTCTGACTCTGTCAGTCCCAGTAGCGACCTCTCATTCTTTTTTGGACTACTCCGAGTTTGGTTGCTGTGGCCTGGGTTAAGGAGAGTATTTCGGCACCGTAAGTCATGACTGGGAGCACGCATTGGTCGAAGGTCTTCTTTTTTAGGTGATTGATATGTTGCTCTTGAAGATGTCTGATAGAGCTCCATATGCAGCCCATGTCAAGGTAATTCTTCTTTGCAGTTCAGTGGTTTGGTTATCTCTGGCAATTTGGATATCATGACCTAAGTATTTATATTTGTGGACTAGTATTCTTTCGTTACCCCGAACTTTAGGTTTTTACTTAGTATTAAATTTGTCATGAATTGTGTCTTTCAAAATTCATGTTTAAACCGACTTCTTAGCAAACGGCATCTAACTCAGTAATCATAGTTATAATCTCTCCCAAGTTGTCTGTTTTTAGAACTAAGTCGTCGGCAAATTGCAGGTGAAAGAGCATTTCGCCGTCAATACAGATTCCTTTGGTGCCACAGTCCAACTGCTTCAAAGCATGTTTCAGGACTGCCGTAAAAAGTTTGGGAGGTAACGTGTCCCCTTGTCTAATTTTATACATTTTGTATCTTTATGCAATCTTACAGTCATGGTAGCATTGCTGTATATGTCTTTAATCAGTTTAGAGTACCGATAGTCTATACGGTTTTCCTCCAGCTCTTTTATTACACTGTTTATTTTGATCGTATCGAATGCTTTGCGAAAGTCGACGAAGGCCAGGACCAGGGGTCGGTTGTATTCGATGGATTTTTCTATAAGATCTTCTATACAGTGAAGGTGGTCGTTAGTGCCAAAGTTTTTCCTAAAACCCTCTCTAAGCTGTTGGTGGTCATAGTTCCATTTTTGTCTTTTAATTTGATTATTTCTTTTTTGCCATTGTATAATTTTCTCCTTAGAACTTTAAGACTTTTATTATCTTCGATCATTTGTTGGATTTGTTTACTTTTGTACTTTCGGTTATCTCTTTTGATAGATTTGGATATCTTCTTGCTTATCTCTCTAAGTTCGTGGTGTTCTTTGTTCTTATCGCTTTCCATTTTTCTCCTTTCTTTCAATAATGCTTGTGTTTGAGGACTTAGTCTGTTGGTATTTGATTTCTTTTGGCAATGAACTTTGACTTTAAGCCAAGAATATTTCGGCTATGCTCCGTAAAAAAAAGGACTGATCCATGCATTTCCTTCCTTTCCTAAATCCTGCTTGCCCATCCCATATCCTATTATAAATGTTGTTCGTATAAACATATTTAATTCGTTTGGATACAGTGTCCAAAAGCTTAAGAGATGAAGATGTAAAAATCCAACAATGAAAGGTCTTCTAAAATTTTAATTTTACCTATCTAGTTTTAATTACATAAACAATTAGTTTAGTTTTTTTTAATAATTCGATTCAAAAGTACAAAACGGTTATCGATAAAGAAAACTTACTGATTTTAATGTCTGAAGCTTCTTGAGTGGCCCCAAGCATAAAAAATATCATTAGTAATAACCACCACATATTTCCAAAGTATTATAACGACTGACTTTTCATTATAGATTCTGATTTGAAATATGGCACTAATAATACGTTAAACTTGAGGCTCTCACGAAAGCTTTAATAATAAATGGACGTTTCGTTTAAAGCCGCAGACATTTTTCTTCTTTAGTATTGCATATCGTAAGGACTATTGTTGCAATCATTTCTCATTCTCTAGATCATTGATTCGACCGTATTGAATTGATGTGATTTTACTAGTTTAAATAATGAAGCTGTATCTACAGTGGGTTTGTCAAATCGTTCGAAGGTAGCATAAAAGACATCATGAATATTTTAGCATATTTTGTAGCTTTATTTAGGGGTGTAGTCGAGCTACCAAACTTGATACAACATTAATGAAAAATCGTATATTTTATTTTCACCTTCATATTACACTAAGCAATTTGTTTTAAAACCTTTATTATAAAACAGTAAAATAATGTTACGAAATTACTTCTTTCTTGGCTCGGTCATTTTAAACTCTCAATAAAATAACAAAACAATTTTTATTCCAATACTTTTACACAATAATTTAAATTTAAACACTTTTAAAACTGTTTTTACGACCGCTGTCCTTTTTATATTTCTCCGAAAGGTCTTCTAGAAGGAGCCCGAACAATCTTTTATTATTTTGGAACTACTAGACACCTCGTCAAGAATTTGCGGGAGCTTTCCCTTTGTTCGCCGCGCCGACAGTCCCCCAATTGTGACCAACGCACTGTCGCGACAGACAGACAGAGTTAATTTCAATTTCAAAATCGCAGTTAGAGAAATTTACTATGGTAACTGATAGAGGTAACTGATGGACCAGTAATTTTTTGAATTTTTGAAGTGAATTTTTTTTAAGGCAGGTTAGATAGGACTAATTTTAATGTAACGCTGACGTCAGTATCACTTTGAGAATGCTGGGCTCCGCTGACAGTTTCAACTCCCACCTTTACCGAGATCCCTTCCGGGCTCTTGTTCTACACAGTTGTTCTTTGTACAATCCCACGAGAAGCTAGGGAATAATCGGTTCGACCACGCACAGCCCTGCGTACGTGGGTAAGGCTATATACTCTGGGTTTTCGCCAGGTTCCCCAGAGGCATCGTTTAAGACACTGCTTTCTAAGTGCCACACAGCCCATGCCACGATATCTTCCAGCTTAGCTTAGGAAGTTGGTCCGCGTAAAGCATAACCTTTTCCTGTAGGAAGATTATAGCCCTCACTACCCAGGCACCAACAGGGCACACATATTTTTATATACAGACCGAGAGGTTATCTTGGCGTCTTCCTATCCGCCACCTGAAGACGCTTCCAGTGAGCAGCTCAACCTAGTGGGTCATACGACGCCAGGAGGACTTTATAAAATTAATGAAAACGACGAACTTCAATAGAAGTGGTAAAGCTCTGGTGCGATCCTTGGAAGTGGAGGTAGCCTTTAATACTTCGAGGCCAAAAGCTCGAGCAGTGTCAATCGAAGAACCGGACCAGCTAAGCGACACGCCACTGGGCCCTTCGGAAAATTTTTGGAGGAGATCAAGACTATGATAAATATTATAGGCAACCAGCAGAAACGAACCTGTTATTGGTGTGAAAAACAGGATATTTTATTAAGGATTGCAGAGTGAGAATACCACCACAATCAAACTCACCTGCGAGAACACAACCACGTTCCCACTCACCTACGAGGACTGGGTCATCTAGGGAGTTTTTAGAAAGATATTAGGAAGAACGAGCGTATGTTAAGACAAAACGAGCTATTCCTGTAAAAGTTACCGATGTGTATACCCCGAAGGACATCTATCGTTTAATGAAAATAACGCTGCTAGAAGACTCATCATATCTGAAGGTGACAAAAACGGGACGAACCAACAGGGTAGATACTGACCAAGCTTATCCAATTCAACAACCACTAAGGCGACCACCATTTGCGAAACAAGTGAGAGGGATAACTGACGATAGCTCTAAAACAAGATCAAGAGGTGAAATGAAACAGTATAATGTAGAACGAATAGCCATCGACGAAGCTGGCCCATTTCAGATGACAAATTACGGCAACAAATACATATTGGTAGCTATAGACTACTTCAGTAAGAGGGTTGAAGGTTATGCCGTGCCTAACCAAGAAGCATCTACAGTTGCAAGAGCCCTGGTAGACAACATGTTCTCACGATTCGGAGTACCTTTGGAGCTACATTCCGATCAAAGAAGGAATTTCGGAACATACTTATTCAAGAAAGTTTGCGAATTGATGGGAATCAGGAAGACTAGGACTAATCCACTACATCCACAGTTAGATGTCATGGTTGAAAGGTTCAATTGGACTATGAAAGACTCAAAGACTATCAAAGTAGTAGAAGAGCATCAGACAGACTGGGATCGACGTCTTCCATTATTCGTGATGGCCTATAGAACAGCTGTTCATGATTCTAAAAATCGCACTCCATCCAGCATAGTTTTCGGAAGGAAACTTCGTTTGCCCTGTGATTTGGTGTTCGGGTCACCAAGTGCCAAAGAGAAAGAAGTTCAAGATTATGCAGATGAGTTACAGTATAGCTTATTCCAAATCCATGAAACTGCTAGGAAAAGATTGAGGTTGGCAATTAATAAAATAAAGATTTGCTACGACCTTAGAGAAAATTCGAAGCGATTCAACAAAAAGGAGATCGAGTCCCAGTAAACCAGAATCGATCGCATAGAAGTTGCATAGAGTTACCGTGGGAATCTGCGACTTCGCAATGTGAATACAAAATATATGCACCAGTAATTACTGGCGAATGCTTAATGTCCCCAACCACGCACATCACTAGTAATTACCCAGAAAGTCGCAAATTGTATGTTTTAATAGTTCCATAGACAGCCACAAAGCAATTTCACAAATTAGCAGTTTTTTATATGATTATAAAATAAACAACTGGAAATTTAATGCACTTCCCAAGGAAGTTAAATTAATGTCCGCAACCGCGCACATCGCCAGTAATTACCCAGGAAGTCGCAAAGTGTATGTTTTAATAGTTCCATAGACGGCCACAAAGCAATTTCACAAAATAGCAGTTTTCTGAATGATTGTAAATGCATAAATGTAAATTAAATGCACTTCCCATAGAAGTTAAATTAATGCATAAATTTGTAATTACTATATAAACCTTCCAAGTGCATTCCTTTTATATGTGCCAAATTGAGCAAATAAATGTAGGTTTTGGATTTTCTATGGAATAAATAAATGAAAAAGCAATTTGATGTTTTCATTAGAATTCCATAGTAAATAAAATGGCTTTGTATCTGGTATTCCTATAGACTGTACATCTGGAAATTATTAGAATTTATTGCTAAGATACCTATTAAACATTTATGTGGAGTGTTTGGGATTCTTGGTTGGGATTAGGCGGTATAATAAAAAAATGTAAAATTAAAATATTTATTCACATAAAATAACATAAAATATTTCAAAAAGGTAAAATGAAAAACAAATAACATCACAAATATAAAAATAAAAAAATGGCAGTCTCCCAAACCTGAAATGAAAAATTGGGGTAATAAGTACTGTACTCTTATTTCTTTATGTATGAAATAGCTGTAACATTTTTGAAAGGCAAATGTATGGAATAGCTCAGTGCATTGAGGACAGGGGTTATATATTATCCTGAAGCCACCACTTATACAGCCAACCCCACCACATTGAAGTTTCTTTAGGAGAATAGGTAAAGGAGGTGGTAGATAGTTCACCCTCCATCACCCGGTGAAACACCACCGCTCTGATAATAGGTGTCATGAAATGACTAGTCATGTTTCGGTACTTGGTCAGAGTTTCTGGTCCCTCGAGTGATATGTCTAGTTTATATTCGAATAGAAGCATCCAGGCATCAGTCAGGCCTCTCTTGGGCTGTGGGTACAGCAATGAAACAGTTCCGCAGGCTGGCCGCCAAGTAGTACACTAGCCCCAACCCATTGGCAACGCTCTGGGAGGCCACATCAATTGGTGCATAATCCCGATACTCCTGTTCTGCCAGTTCGCGACTGGAAGGAATCTGAACAAATCCCACAAATCAAACCCTCCTCCAACAATACTCACAACGCGAACTGGCTGAGATCCAACCACACCGACAAAGCCAGTCTGGAAGCTGAGAACTTTGCGATAAATCACAACGTGACCCAGCTAGTAGAAGAATCTACCCGCATATCCGATAACCCCAATCACCAAGCCAACATTCTTGATTTATTCCTCACGACATATCCCGACCAGTACCAAGTTTCTATAACCGCTCCACTCGGAAAATCTGATCATAAACTCATCTCAGCCACGTCCAAACAAACAACCCCTCCCAAAATCGCGTCTGGTACCTCTATTGTCTGGAATTACATATCAGTCAAAAGGATGAACTGAGGGACTTTTACCTATCATTTCCATGGAAAGATGTCTGCTTTCGCTCACAAGACCCATTAACATGTGCAGAATCTGTCACCGAAATCATAAGGCTAGGTATGGACTAATAACATTCCTCACGGTACAAGACGGATCTCCAACCCCAAACCCTGGTTCAACCAAGAATGCAACCGTGCGGTGCGTGACAAAAATTAAGCATATCGACTCTGGTGCGATTTCCCAACAATTCCTAACCGAGAAGCCTTTGTCCACGCAAGAAACACCTGCAATAGAACGATTGACCTTGACAAAGAATTATACGACACGAGAATATGCAATGAGCGTGTCAATTCTCCTCCTGGATCAAAGACCTTCTGGTCTTTGGCTAAGGCCATAAATAAGAATTTCACAACTTCTTCTTTAACACCACTCAAAAGGTCCGACGGCATGACAGCCGTATCTTCCAAGAAAAAAGCGGATCTGCTGGCCCAAATGTTCTCGATACCAATGGGAAACAACCCCCAACGATACCTAGAATAAACTCATTAATGCCTGAGGTCGCTATCCGCCATCTCACTATCAGGAAAATCCTACGAAATCTTGACTCTAATAAGGCAGTAGTAGGACCAGATTGAATTCCGACAATTGTCCTGAACACCTGTGCTTAAATGCTCACCCCAGTTCACTGTAGACTCTTCAAGCTATCATACAGCAAAGGAGTATTTCCGTCCGTGTAGAAAAACGCTAAAGTCCAACCCATTCCGAAAAAAGAAAAAAAGACTATTCCTGCAAATTATCGCCCTATTTCGTTACTCTCAGTCATATCCAAAGTTATGGAAAAAGCGATTAAAATAAAACTCATCAAATATCTGGAGAAATTTGAGATAATTCATGACAGGCAATATGAATTTTGACAACTTTGGTCTACTGGAGATTTGCTAGCTTATGTCACTCAGCTCTGGACAAATACTATTGAGAAGTTTGGTGAATCCCGTGCAATAGCCTTGGATATATCTAAAGCCTTCGACCGCGTTTGGCCTATGGTCTCCCAACCAAGTTGCGCCAATGGCTCATAAGGCTTCATGCAAGATCGCTCCTTACATGTGGCAGTTGACGGTATTTCTTCTGATGCGTTAAACACCAATTCCGAGTTCCCCCATGGTTCCATCCTGTCCCCCACCCTATTTATTTTACACATCAACGATCTCTTGAAAACCACCAAGAACCCCATTTACAGTTTCACAGACGACAGCACACTTGTGAAATGCTTATTGAATTGTGATTGTTATTTTCATCAGAAAATGTTATTTTAAACGCTGAGACTTTTGAAACATGAAACAAACTACAAAATATTTATACTTATACTTACTCCAGTCATTTGTTCGTTTTTGTAGCTGCTCCTTACTCTGCCTGGTACTTGAGAACAAAAGGCCACTGTTTTCTCTGTGCTGCCTCCCAATAAGTAAGAACAATGTATTCAATAATTTTTTAGAAGTTCAAAATATTAGCACATATCCTTTTTGGGGCTTATATAAAATAATGATATCTATTTTTTGCACTTGAATGAAACAATGAAGAATATAAAAAACCCATCCATGTCATACAGCTTATAGATAATTTGAAAAAAAGAGTGAAAATATTTTTTCTCCACAAAGTAATTTTTGAAAGTTTTGTTGTGAAGCATTTATGAATTATATGTATTTTTATATGTATCCCAAGTTCACTTCAATTAATAGAGAACTATAAATTTACCTAAAGTGAAATGAATTTATTCTCCTTTCAGTTGGAATATTTTCAATTTCTAACATACTTTTTGATTGCTTTTTGAACAGATTAGGGGGTTTGTGTGAAAGATACGAGATCACTAAAATACTTGTAGAATTTACTTACTGTATGTGCAATCCATCAATATCAATTTTTGGAGCTTAAAATTGTGTTTGGCCCCCGTCCAGCTGCGTAACTCTGCCACATTATTTATCAGCTTCCTCAGAATTCGCCGTGTAAAATCTTTCCCAGAAAAACCTCCAATGGACAGCATATATATATATATATATATATATATATATATATATATATATATATATATATAAGATATCAACAAAATAGTTGTTTAATGTTACTATTTATTAACAACTTAAATCAAATGCTCACAATGCTCACTAGGAGTCAATTAACAGATTATTATGAGTTATAAAACAAATTATTTTAAATACTCATTTTATATCAGTAAACAGCTTTATATTCTTGTTTTTATATTATATTTCATTTATTACAATATTTTGTTACCCAATGCAGCATTGCAACCAGTTTGGATGCTCCCTTTAATTTAATTAGTGTTTTACTTGGAAAACAAAAAGCTATTCGTTATTATTATTATTATTTTTTTTTGGTTTGTTTTTGTCTTTGTATTTGAATACGAACAAATTGTTTAAAATGTACTTTCTAAATATAGGTTGCTGTAATGCAAGATCACTGTTGCCGTCCTTACACAATGTCAAACAAATAGTTTTGAATAATTCTTTAGATATATTACTGATATGTAAAACGTGGTTAAAAGATTCCACTGATAATGATCAGCTTAACTTTGATGGCTTTAATATACACAGGGTGGACCGAAATTGTAAGGGAAAAGGTTTATGTTTATATATTAGTAACAAACTGCGTTTTGAGGTAATTGACAGTGGGCAGGATCACGTATGGGAACAATATTGGATAAAAACTACGGTGGAAAAAAAGAATATTGGTATTGGTGTAATTTATAAACCTCATGAACAGAACACAAATGCATTCCAACGTGACATAAATCGCTGCTTGGCTCAATATGAAGAAGTTTACAAAGATCTTACAAAAAATTCGAAGCAATTGTTAATAACCGATTTTATTACCACCTCTCAGAATGTAAATATTTCTGCTTCAAACATCGAATCGGCACAAATAACTTCGAGTGATGAAAGTAAATTCCAACCTTCGATTCCGAAAAAAAGAATGAGAGTAATTTCTGATAGTGATGAAGGATAATAAAACACCTTTGGTTTTATTTTTTGTTCTTCTGTTTAATGTATTGTAATTAAATAAAAAAACAGTGTTTCCGTAATATATTACATATTTTAACCTGTCAATGCATTTTATTTTTATTTCTGTGTACACCTAAAAATATTGAAAAAAATCACAACTGTTAAATAGCAAAATTATGCATTTTCTGCAAGCTTTTCGATTTACACAGTTTTGACTTGAAAATTTTTAATTTTCGATTTACACGCTTTTCTCAGGAACGTATCTACCGTGTAAATCGGGGGATAGGTGTACATACACTTTTTCTATTCAATTTTGGTTTTTACTCCAGTATGATTTGACTATTTAATTCTGTTTTCAAGTGTTCTTGGAATCAAGATTACAATAATAGTAGTAGTAGTGTCTAAAATGTTTCCAGCGTAGCTGTATTCGCAGATAGTTCCAAGAGTTGTGCTGGTATTTCAACAGGTCGAGATGGTATTTTAACAGATTTTGCTGGTAGCCCCACAGATACAGCACATGCATTCGCTACACTATCCTTTAAAATATCACATATAACCGGCTCAGAATACCCACTGGACATGCAGGTAGATAATTTTGGGGAATCTACTAAAAATAGATATCAATATTGATCAATGAAATTAGTTTATAAATCAGTTTGATATTATTAACCTGAATTAAAATATGAATCATATTGCAACTTAACACTAAACCACTTCAAAAGCAACTCGCCCATTACATTTAATTTGAATTAAAAAAACTACCAAACATATCAGATTAAGGCTTCAGAGAAACTACCAACGAACTTGATAATATATTACCCAGTTTTAAATTAAAATAAAAAAATGTATACCCGGCTTCCACCCTCCACATTAGCACAATTTTTAAACGCTCCAGGTAACTTTCATTAATAATAATATTCGTGTCATCTTTTAATTAAGTTTAAAAAATATGAAAGAGAGTTTCAACTTACCTTCGCTTCCATTTTTGTTTTGAGGTAAAAGCATTAGCTACTCTTTTGTGGAAACCATCCTCATTTAATGTGGGGGACTCGGTAATTCATCATGACCTGAAAGATTCCCAAATATGAACAAAAGAAAAATAAATAATTAGAAACTACTCACAGCAGTTACTTTCGAAAAAATCTAAATCTTACTGGTCCGAATTGTATTTTTTATTGGGTTTGAGCTGACGATGAACACTTTCTTCTTCACTAGTGCTAGTGCATATCTGGGCTGCCTTTTGTTTTGCTTCCTGGTAGCTTGCTAAAGGCGATATTTTAAACACATAAAATTCTGTACCAACCAATGTTTGTTTTAAAACTGAGTGAGTCACATAAAAGGAAACAATCACTTTCAAAAAAAGTTTTTCCTCAAATATTTTCCCTTAACTCTTTATTGGTGACTGGTTGAATGGTTTAATAATATCTATATTTACCATGATAGCATTCAACTTGAGTATCGAAAAGTTTCCAAGTATCAGGATTTGGTTCCTTTCTTCGAGCAATATATATTCCACTGTGGGCTGGGGGCCACCAACATTGTTTGCCATTTTCTACTATCCAGGTCTTATGAACCTCACTAACAGAAAGGCCTTGCGAAGTTGACTCGCTCACAAATTGTAGGACTGCATACATTCTGAAAAATTACTATTGGTCAATAAAAATGTTTTACTATTGTTACGATATTTTTCTCCTTGGGTTCGGTAATTCAAAACTCTCAGTACAATAACTAACAATTTTTATTCCAATATTTCTACACAATTTTATTTTACAAATCACTTGTTTAAGAGGCATACGCATGCGCTTCGCGGGTCGCTTATGAGCTTGCGCAGTTTTTTTTACGAGTTTAAGAGGCTACCATATTTAAGAATTTTTCCGAAATATGCATGTAATAATTATGCGATAAACAGAAAATTTCACTTACCTACGAAAAAGAATTCTTGTTAAAAAATTTCCAAACAAAACGAACAGCTAAAATAATGCATACTAAACACTAATAACACTTTAAAATAAATCAAAGCCAACGCAACGACAAATCACGCTATCCAACAGAAGTAAGGTGACAGTGACAGATGTCTGCTAGTCTAGTGTTGTTTTTTGTTTTGCTCGTTGTCTGCTATCGCGAATTTTATAATTCGTTTTGAATTATTTAAAAAAAAACTTTTATTTACTTTAACAAAATTATTACATATAAATATAATATAAAAAATATAACAACGAAGCTAACAATTCAGAAATAACGTCAAGACTAACTAGTTTTGATACATAAAGCATAATTTATAATAAAGTTAAACAAAGGAAAATGCGAGTGTGACATTCTTTTATATAAGCAATTTCTGGAAGCTTCTTCATAGAACTGCTGAGTTGCAAAAATGGTGATCTAATAGAAGTCAGCGGAAATGATGCATGTAACTCGCGAATGTCGCTGTTCCTGGGTCGGGCTAAGCGAATTTGAAACCAGAGTCCAATGGATATTTTCGTTTTGACAATACATAATTTATACAGTTATGATTATAATTATAGAAATACAGTATTT
This sequence comes from Agelastica alni, assembly GCA_950111635.1. Taxonomy (NCBI): domain Eukaryota; kingdom Metazoa; phylum Arthropoda; class Insecta; order Coleoptera; family Chrysomelidae; genus Agelastica; species Agelastica alni. Next base: position 64,937,184 of record OX467710.1, read on the forward strand.
ATCTTTGCTTTTTTCTAGAAAGTGGTATTTCACACATTCTATTTTCTATAAAAGTCTAACAATAATTTTAAACCTTCTTAAATGGAAAACTTTGCAGTTATTAAACTTTTAATTATAATAATGATGTTTTTAGTTATGGTTTATGGATCAGATTATTATATAATAAATTGGATTAAAATTTGTACCTAGTAGTTACATGGAAGAGAGGTTTTGTACTTGTTTGTCATGGCATTTCCTGATGAATCACTGGCTATTTTGTTTTGTTAAAGACCATGTTATTTTGTTTCGCCAAAATAGAAGAAGAAAACTTGTAAACATTAAAACATCTGTCAATCTCACTATCCCCTACATGGTTTAAAGTTGTAATAAGTATTATTATTCTTGTTTTCATTACTATTGTGTTTTGATAGTTTACAATTAGTGATTTTATTGTGTGCATATTTTCAATGTAACAAATTTAACTAAAAGGAAACTACTTTTGCAATGAATCTTACATATACTTACAATGAAAATTAATGATGTATTCTGAATTTTGGCAATGTAGTGCCTCTCGAAGTTTTTTTATGTAATAATTAATTAGCTAGTTTATTGTTATTTTTTAAATTTTGACATGGAGGACATTAACAATAAAGAAGACCATATAGAGAAACCAAAAAAAAAGTATTATTGTGGTACATGTCCATTTACAGCAGCAAAAAAGTGGAAAATTATTGAACACAGCAAATACCATGACGATATTCCAGGAATTACTCTATATGAATGTCAAATTTGTCCTTTTCGAGCACCGTTAAAGGCACAGTTAGATCGACACATTATGTTTACTCATGCTAATGAAGTAGATTTGAAAAAGTATTCTTGTAAATATTGTGGAGAAACTTATATTTCCAAATCAGCTTTGAAACGTCATAGGAGTAAGGGACATGCATCTCTTTGAAATGTGCTAAATTTAAATTTTATTTTTTTTTATTGAACAATTATAAATATTTTAAAATAAAAATTTTCACTGTCTAGATAATTGGGTTTTAAACTTCTGGACAAAATGCAACCTTTTTTGGGTTACTTATAAATGAAATAGTTTTAAGATTTATTGATAATAATATTGGTTATTTTTGATAAATCTCTTTTGGACATTGTTTTTTTTTCAAATGTAGTCGATGCAGTATTTGGCTGACTATGGCAGCTCTTGCAATGATAATTTATGAGGATATTTTATATAGTGGAATGAGCAGCACTGGCTTGGCAAAAAATGACTTGGTTGTTTTTGAAAAAAAAACCATCAATTGTTAGTTGATAGACACTTGGTCCAACTAAAATATTTATGTTTAATTTATTTATTAAATTATCAGAAAATATTTAGAAAATTAATACTTTATTTAATTTTTATATTTTATTTAGTTCAAGAAATAGATGCAACAAATTTTTGTAAATGTACATATCTAGTAAAGTACCTATATTATTTAGTTATATGCTGCAGTTGCTTTTAATATCCATAAATAGGGAAGCTATATGTGTAAAAAAAACTACATACAAGTACATATAAAAACTTTACTTTAAAATATAAAAATGAAAAATAAGATTTAAAATAACAATCTTTATAATTTATAAAAGCAAATCATTTCATGTGTTTTGGTAAGCTATTATTATTGTATTTACAATATTATTACTTTCCAACTACTATGTATGGATAATGATGATAACCAAACCATGGATATATGTATGGATGTGAAAGATAGGCACTTTCTGATCCCTCAAGGTCCAAACTCTCTTTTTTCCTAAAAATATTCACATAATTTGCTGCTTTATTTTTTAGTCAACTACTTACAATGCTTTATCCTCCAATTCATTAGATACTTTTAGAGGGGTAGTTGCTGATAATGCAATTAAAATCAAAATAATGCTCACAATCTGAAAAAAAGTCCAATTATAAAATAGTGTATTTAGTAGCATTTTACCTAACTTCAGATCATACTGATCATTTATTGTAACAAAAGAGTGTTATTTTAATAGTAATATTATTTTATTATTTTAGATAAAAACAACATATGAATTTAAAAATTTATGAAAAAATGTTTAAATTTTTATTTTACTTTTCAAATTGTTTTATTTAAAGAAATTAAATCTTATGTACCTACTTACCTATAGTTATGTATGAATTTATTTAATACTTTATTTTAGATCAAACCAATGAAATTAAATGATAATATATTAAAATAAATGCATCGTATGTATGTAATTTATCATATTTCTTAAATATTACAAAGAACTTACCAAAAGCTTCATTCTGTTACAATAATGCATTCACTTATCAATACATTTAGCTATTTTGTACTGAAGTCTCCTTTATATATAAAAAGATAAATCCTCCTTGAAACAATATGTGTGTAAATGTAATGTTAAGGTAATAAATAATGTCCCTTCACTCATTACCTTATTCTTGTTGAATCTCCAATTAATGTTGTATTTTTAGTCCAATCATGCATGCTTTTATCATAAATAAATATGATTATGTTTTTGCAGACACATTCATAACAATTACACACCTAAAAATTGAACAATCTAATTTGGCTCAAAAACATATACTTTTATGTTTAAGCAAAGATTACTTATATTTAATGTAACCTGTAAACTAATTTCAATATTAAAATCTCTAGATTCATAAATTTAATATTACTTTTGCTGGGTTTTGTGTTTTGTTTAAATATTTGGGTTAACACGTGTATGAGTGAATTAATCCATTGCAGTAAAAATTATATATAATGATTTTATGGTACTGTATACAACATGTATGATCATTTTTAGATTTTATTTTTAATACTGGCCTAATTTTACTTAGTGACATGCTATATCCTAGACACCTTATATTTTATATTATCTTGATTTTATCTTTTGTCCTTAATGTAATATTAATCAGACAAAAAATTATGGTACTGTTAAACGTAATTTAAAAATAAATCAAGTGATTATAAAGGAATAAAAATTAAATAACATTTACTACGGAATTACTACTGGGTACTAAAAATTCACAGGTACAGATTTTTTACATTCCACGATATTTTTTGATGTGAAAAAAATCTCAGATTGAAAATCAAAATTACAAAAGTTGTTCCTTAAAAAAATTGATTATGTTAATTTTTATTTAAAATAATTAAATAGCTAGTTATATTTTATACAACCCATTTAAATTTCTTAAGTAATCAAATAATTGCAAGGAGGCCATAGACGGTTAATATTTTGATCAAACGTTTGAGTCAATCAATCAACATTTAAATCTTTTGCTCAAAACTCATTTAAAATTTTCATACAGTGTGGACCTACATACCTACCCTTAAAACAATGGTTTCAAATACATATTTAGGCTTCCTTGTCTTGACATTAGTTGCTCTCAAGCGGAAAAAACAGGAGAAGAAGAGGAAACAATCGGGGTCAAAAGTAGTGGTATAAATTGAGAAACCGCTTCAGTCATAAACATTTGAACGGTTTGTGCACTTTTAAAGCCTAACATTTTCTCAAATCCTTACTTGTTTTATTTCTCTTGAAGCAGTCCTAAATTTAATTTTCCAGAGTTCTGGGTATATCCAATACAAATTAATTAATGTTCCGAATGCTTTCGGTATTTTCAGTGTTGAAGCGAGAGAAGAGTCCTCCATGGTTGCTGCCAAGTACGTGAAAGGAAAAGATTGATCAAAATCCTTCTAGACGGTCAATCGCCCTCTCTTTAATCATTTGTTTCAATCAAAATTATCAATAACCGTCAATGATTGACTCAAGCGTCAAACGGGTTCCTAGACGGTCAATCATGCTTGACTTGCTTGACATCGATTGACGCGACCTTTTGATCAAAATGATTGACCGTGTTTACATAGCCTTAATACGGGGAATCATGTTCCTATAACTTTTTATTTATACCTTTCCAGTACAAAGCCATGTACATGTATGAACTCCCCTTTACTCTCATTCCTTATACACTGCTCAACAATTGAAGTGATAATTATAATTTTTGCAAAAATTGCATTTAAAAATGGTGTCAGAAGGATTAAACTGTATGTTGTGTTCGAACATTTACCTATAGTAAATATTTTTTGCAATTTTTTTCTATGTATCGGCTGTTATCTTTTTAACAGAAAAATATTGGAATGTTGTTTACATTTTAGTCGAAGAGAAGTGCACAGACACAGACTGTCACAGACCACTTCTTAGTAATAAGCCAAATAAGAGGTCTCTTTAAGCGGTGACTTCATCATGTGCAGGTATCAAGTAGTGTACTAGATTATATAAAAGTTGAGAATTTGCAAAAAGAAGGTTTAAAAGAGTAGTTCGTAGGTAAATTGATTAAGAACCTTGGCAGTTTAGATGAAACTTGTGAGGTTGAAGAATTGTGGAAGCCATTCAAAGAAGGAACCATGGATATTGCTATTAAAGCGTGTGGTGTAAGTAAAAAAAAAAAGGATGCAAGTAACAAAAAATGTGCGTAGAGGTTCAAAAAGCAGTGTCAGATAAAAAGAGAGCCTAGCTGGATTGGCTGGCTACAAAAGCCAATCAAAGAACGCAAAAGGCAACGATTGAGCTTGGCAAGGAATAAGTATAAAAAGTTAAAAGATTTGGTAAGAAGGAAGGAGAGTGATAAAGATGAATTTGATATGTTATCTGACGATTTCCAGAGCAATGTTTAACTCTTTTGGAAGTCCATAAGAACAGCCAAAAGTATAAATACTACCTAGCAACTGGAAAAAATCAGAAACCAAGATGGTAGTATGGTAAAAGGAGAGGAATGCGTATTAAAGAGATGGAAGGAATACTTCGAAAGTTTATTTGAGAAAGAGAATACACAGGTCACACTCAGAGACATGAGTGAAAGTTGCAACGAAAGTGAAATTAGTACGGCAGAGATTGTGAAAGCGTTGAACAGTATAAAATTGGGTAAGGCTGCAGGGTATGACAGGATTACGGTTAAAATGCTAAAGGCTGGACAGAACGTGGTAGCTAGTCTGTTGTACCGCCTTTTTAACCTTTGTTGGAGACGAATGGTGCAACTCCTTCATTTTATTACTTGCTAGCCTGAATCTTTTTCTAGCCGTTTTATGATTTTAAATAAGCTATCCTGTAACTCATCTGCATAATCTTTAACTTCTTTCTCTTGCACTTGGTGACCCGAACATCAAATCACAGGGCAAACAAAGTTCCTTTTGATGACCATGCTGGCTGGAGTGAGCTTTGTAGAATCATAAACAGCTGTTTTTATCAGAAATAATGGAAGACGTCGATCCCAGTCTTTCTAATGTTTTTCCGCTACTTTGAAAAGATATTCCTCCATAGTCCGATTAAACCTTTTAACCATGCCGTCTGATTGTGGATGTAGTGGAGTAGTCCTGGTCTTGCTCTTTCGCATACCTACCCAAAAGTATTTTTTTTGAACTCAAAATAATAATTGACTTGGACATTTTTGTTATCCGTGCTCTTTCGCATACCTACCCAAAAGTATTCTTTTGTAATCCCTTGTTTAAAAAAATACATATACAAAATACAAACTAAACGATAACTTAAGAAAAGAAAACATTGCAGCTTATCTGTTAAAAATATTTTTAAATACACGCAAGGAAACATACATACATATAGTCACGCCTTTTTCCCGTAGGGGTAGGCAGAGACCACTTCCTTTCACTTGCTACGGTTCTTACACACATCTTTTAGTTCTCTACTTTCATCAGTGTTTTCATACATGCTCGTCGGTTGTTGGTACTCTTGACCTGGCCTTTCTTCAAAACAATGTTGATCTGTTCAAGATATGTTCTCCGAGGTCGACCTCTATCGACTTGTCCATTCACACTCGCCTTATAAATTTGTTTGTCTGAAATATTCAATAATTCTTTCCTCTAATCTTGTCAAATGGTCAATAAGAATACATTTAAATAATTTGGCGGTACACTTCAAGAATTTCACGGCACACAAAAGTGCCACGGCACAGTGGTTGAGAATCACTGCTCTACACAGTAAACCAGCTAAACCTATAGAGATATGAAAACCTTCAGTTGAGCAAGGATAGCTTTCCATCAGATGTTTCTATCGTATTTTACAGTTTTATTTTACAAGGGTTAACAATGTAGAGTTGAATTATTATTGTAAGAGACCACTTCCGGTTAAATAAGTCGGAGTCGGATGAAACGTCAAAAAAACCACGATGGTTGCCAAATAACTTTTCTTTTTCTTAGGGTTACGTCTTCTTTAGAAGGTTAGCTAACATCATAAGTATTTTAAATTTATCCATCGCTGACCTAAAAAGTTGGACTGACGAACAGTTGAACAGCTCTCTCAAGTTGCGCAGCCACGACATTCGTCTTCGACCTATGGCGTTTGCCAACAATTTTGCCCTGTATAATCACTTGTAACAGAGTATATCTTTCTCCTCTCATAACGTGGCCCAGGTACTGTAGTTTTCGGATTTTTATCCCATTCACAAGCTCCGTCTCTTTTTCTAGTCATCTGAGTACTTCTTCGTTAGTGATTCGGTCTACCTACGACATTCTGAGTATTCTTTTGTGTAACCACATTTCGAAGGTTTCCAATTTTTTTAACAAAGTTTTATTTAGTGTTGCTGCTTCTATACCATAGAGGAGAACATTTTATCATTCGTATTTTCAGTCTTTGATTCAACGATTGGTTACAGGCTTCATCCTTAGAAACGCGTTACGCGCTATTTCTATACTTGATCTTAATTCTTTTAAAGAGTCATTACTGGAGTCTATTAGAGTTCCTAGATATTTATACGTAAAAACTCTTTTGTATAACTTGGTTGTTTATGGTCAGTTGGACGTTTGTATTTACCGTTTTAGAAAATACCAATAATTTTGTTTTATTCAGGTTAATATTCAGGCCATATTTAGAACATGTTGTATACACCCTATGGACAACAATTTGTAAGTCATCAATGTTCTCTGTAAGCAAGACTGTGTCATCCGCAAATCTTATGTTGTTGATAGGCTTCCTATTTACGACCACACAGGCTGCTTCTTGGTCTAGCGCTTCTCTCATAATAGCTTCCGAATACAGGTTAAAAAGTAGCGGAGATAAGATACAACCTTGTCGCAGTTCGCGTTTAATTTCAATATCTCTGCTTGAAGTTCTGCAAAAAAGTTCGCGCATATATTCTTAATCGGGAATATTTAATCATGATAAACGAGATAAAGAATGTGTGGTTGGATGGTAACCAATTCGGTTTAGATCAGCACTCGACATCCGCATCGTTGGAAATAAAGTGGGGATTTTGACAGGTCTCTTTCTTTATTAAATCAGCTCTACAAAGCTCTAAAAAAACCAAGGTTATAGTTTCAGTAAGTCAATAAATAAAGGAAATCGACATTTTTAAAATTTTATTTGAAGAAAGTCATTTATTGTATAGATGTTACAACATCGGCTTGTTCTGTTTCTTATCGATTTAAACCAAATCATCAAGGCACCGTACCATTAAAAAACTTTATTCATTGTCAGCACATCGCATCAGAAACAGGAAAAGAGTTATTTATAATATATAATTTTTACAAAATTGTTTTTTTTTTTAGTTACCTGTGTTTATTTTTAAAAATATCGCATAAATATGTGAGATAAGTTATTTTTTTTAAGATCAACGATAACCAATTATGGTCTAATAAAAAACCTACCTACCAAAGTTGTGATATTTTCGTGTATGCAGTTATAAACTATGTTAGCATTGAGTCCTAAACGTTCTTAGAATTTAAATCTGCATTTAAACAATTTGTAGGTAAATAAAAAACATAACATGATTTTTATAAAAATTGAAAAAACTAATCCCACATGTTCTTTAAAAGTACCTATTTATCTTAAATTACTTGTGGAGTCATCCACAAAAATATTTTGGACAACTCTAGAAATCTAAAAAGAAGGAACACAAGCATTTATATTTATTTCCTCCTGTAACCAAATACAAAATATTTTTAAGTAGAATGTAATCTTTACATATTCTTTTGTACTGTTAATTTTGATGTCCATAGAATGGACACAAAACTAACCTTTTTTTAAATAAAGCATCGACTGTTGATTAGACATCGATTCTGACAATGAATTGTTTAGTATTTGACAACTGTTTGCCTTCAGAACCAATAAATAAATGGAAATATTTATAAGAGAGGTCAATTATGCTATTTTTACAATATACTAATCCACTAACAACCTTATTTGTTATCTTTTATACATATTATACATTTACAATGATTGCAAATCGCACAACTTTGTAAAACGGTTTATTTCGGCTAGAGATATATCATTTTCGTATAAAATTTATTTCGAAATGTAGCAATTCATTAAATAATGTTTTTACATTGTTTAAGTAAAATCGCAAGGTATCCTCCTAAAACCCACCCAACTAACACACTGTAATGTAATGAGCAAACCGCGATTTTCATCACCATTAGATGGCACTGTGATGATATTTAGCGATAGAGAAACCGTTGCTAACCTAACGTAATCTAACCTAACTCTTGTATGTCCAATAGTCTATAGCGAAAAATCACGTAACTCGAGATGGCGCTATTAATGACAAAATGTCGGATCGAGGTGTGAACAACAAATATTCTGTCAGAAATGGAAAATGATCTTAAAAATAGGAACACCAATCTTAAAGTTTCTGTTTGTTTGCAGCAAGCACTTTGTGAGAGAATATTATTTCAGTGTTAAGTTTGATATTGTTGTCAAATAATCAATCATTTTATTTGTGATTATTCATAGTAACTTCAAAAACACAGAGAAAGCGTTTGAAAGATGATTTTTTTAATTTTTTCATTGAGGCCGTCAGTTCCACATAAAATGATGTGGTCAGCCTTAAAAACCTCTTTACCTTTCTTAATTGGTCGAACACGTTTAACCACATGATATAATAACTCGAAATTTATATTTCGACTTTCATAGGCATTGCACCAAGAGTTCCAGGGACAACAGAACTGAAAAACTTCATAAACAAACCAAAATTGATACCTGGACACACCTGGTCTTTACTGGAATTTAACGAGAATCCAGCGACAACAAAACTGAAACGTCGAAAACAAACCTTAAAACCAGTTTCAATCCAATAGTTTAACACAAAAAATCAACTCAAATCTCTGAGATAACTAATATTCACTCTAATAAAAACTTTGGTTGTACAAGTGATCATATGACAGAATATTTGTTGTTCACACCTCGATCCGATATTTTGTCATTAACAGCGCTATCTCGCGTTACGTGATTTTTCACTATTATGTTTTATAGAAAGATTAAAAGAAAAACTTTTGGTCAAATGATAAATGAAATATGGATGAATAAAAGTATCTCCTTTATAATAAAGGATCACGTAAGAGATGAACCGTTACAATAAATGTAATTTCATAATAAGTAAAATGCATGTTAGTATTAATATTTCTTAATAAAAAATATAAGAAATTCTTATTACAATTTTGCTCAGTAAAAGTTACACAACGAACTGCTGCCACTACTTTAAGATAAAAATTTAAAAACAATAAATTATTTTGGTTTTTAAATTAAAACAATGGTATTATTTGTAAGTCTGGCCCTGTTAATAATTGTAACAAGCTAATTAGTATTTTAGTTTTTATCAATTTATTAGAATTAAGGGGCACTAATAGGCAACACACATTTGGTTTCAAGACAAAACTACGAAAAGTTATTTAAAATAACGTGATTTCAGTGATGACTTAACATTTTCTTGTTTTTCAATGAGACCTTATTACTTTATTATATTCTACTGAATAATAAAGAAATAAATAAATCAATGTTAACATGCTATAATTCAATTGTTATGTCGATTAGAATGTAAAATGTTTGACTCATTAATTGTGTTATTTATTTATGTTACTTATTTTACATCACGATAAAAATAAATGTATTCTAAGTATCATTGTCAAGAAATAATAATGATACGAATACAAATAAAACTCTGTTTAATATATTTAATGGTAAAACTTAAAAAACCGGGATTTACCGACAGGGTGGGATTCAAAATTAAAACGTATTGTGCCAAGCCCGAAACTGTAAATGTCTTTTGTTAATAATCATAAAGAAACATAAATAATTAATTTTAAAAACAGATTAATTTTTGTTTAACCCTATCAATGCGGGAATACAAATGGGTTTTTTTGTCTCCCGCCTAATTTTTTTTTACATTTCAGCTTTATTTATTTAAATTGTCATTGCTGAAGAGTTAATTTCAAATTTAAACTTAAATATATGCGCGAAATTAAATAATTAAATAATGCTCCCCTACTGGCACAAAAGTTAGCCTCCTACACTAAGCCCGCAAAAAACCATGTAGAAATTTTTTGTGCTAAAAATCGATACAAATTTGGCTTATAAATGTAAAACCTAATTAAAAATCATAAAATTATGTATTTTCTAATATAACATTGCATACATAGAAATATTTTAGTAATGCCGTGACCGGGAAAGGAAAATTAGTCAAGATAGTGAAAACCCAACTAAGGGTCAAACAAAAGGTTTGACGCATTTTGGTATTATTTGTGGGAGTGATTTCTTAAAATGTGTAACAGCGTAACAGTGTAACAGAAAGTCGCGGAAGCGCGCGGTGGTAGAGTTGGAAGTCAGATAGCCGTCAACCAATTTTCCGAGAGGTCACAGCCGTCAGCTGTGTTGTGTATAAAGTTTGCGTAAACTATATAAATAAATATTTACTGTTGATAATAAGTCTCAATAAAGTACATATTACTGATAAAAAATTAAAGTAAGTAATAATAAATAAATATTCAAATAAAATATTTCAGTACTTAGCTTTTTTAAATTTTTAAGTTGATTTTTGTCACTGTCAGTGTCAATTAAATAAAATACAATTTTCATTAAAAAAAATTATTGTTTGTTATGAAAAATCATTTCAAATAATACCTGATCCATTTTTTTCAAAATATAATTTTAAAATTGCTTATTACTAAAGTGAGATGTCAAATGTTACACATCATATGCGACTACTGTAAGGCTCGCTCGTTCTTTTTGTTCGGGATATATTTTCCATTTGTAAGGTTTTAAATTCATCATCATTCTGTTTGATTCGTTCTTAGCACAATACAAATTATTATATAACTTTGAATTGTTACTTCCGTCGATTGCCTTTTTCATTTATTAACATTTTTCCTTGCGATTCTACAGTTACCCACCTATATAATATTTTATATCTATATATGACATAATATCATTATTGGTATTCCTTGTAAAAATGTGTACAGAATTATTTTTAAAACGGTAAATAATAATATGTCCTGGTTAATATCACATTTCTGGTTCCAAACTTTTCCCGTACATATAGTCTATTTACTCGCACGTCTAATACGACATACTGAATCAAGCTTTGTTTCTATAACAATCTTAAAAATATCTAAAACATCTAATGCAAATAGAACTTAATATTAATAAAAGACAAGTTTATTTTTGCCCTACAGTCATTTTTTTATTACTCATTCGGGATAAGTAGTATCTTAGAGCACGCTGTTGCGGTTGAAAAATAGCTGTTTGCCCATTTGAGTGCGACAAGTTTACTTGGCGCACGGCTACGTCATTTGAGTGTTACTTGGCGCACGCAAATTATAATTAGCACACGTAAGCTATCCTTGTCGCACGCAAATTCGAACCACCAACCTTTCCGTTAACAGCCGAACGCGCAACTGTCAAGTTGACATTACAAAGTTAATATTTTTATTTTAGTTAATATTTTTGGTCTGGACCCCTGTTTTATGCTCGCGTTTATTCCGCATTCACAATAAAAAATAGTATGTGCAACCCGTGCGATATTGTCGATTGCTCACTCACTCTCGCTTCGCTCGTGCGTTCAACTTTGCTCTCGTGAGCAATCGCCAACTTATCGCACTAGTTGCACAATATACTATTAACACATTCACTGACTTAACGTTAACGTTAACGGTTGTAAACGAATGTGAAGTTTTGAAAAATGACGCGGGGGTGGGAATTACTGCCTGTGTCTCTGGGTGAAATAGGTTTTAATAATTTCTACGATATATAAAACGGAGTTCGGCATTCTATTAACACAAAAACGATGAAAAGAAATTAAATAAACCGTATTACCATAAGTTACAGCTTTGTACTCATATTGATTTGTCTATACTTTGTCAGATACTGCTAAATATGATGTCATATATATAAAAAAACCACAGTTTTCACTTATTAAACTATTTAAATCTAATGGTATTCTACATTTTATATAACCTATATCATATAATATTATTGCTTCTGAGAAAATCAAGTGTAGATTTTTTAGTATTTTTTTTTGTAACAATTTAGTTATTATGATACAAAATAATTGTAGTATTGCTTCTGGTTACCAAAAATATCACCTTATTATAAACAAGCGAGTGTTTTGTGCAAAAATACGTAACTATTTTTATGCGAGCTTTTTTTATACAGGATGTGCAGTTCTTTAATGAAACTAATAAATTAAAAACCGATAATTGTTTCACAAAAGAACGCGATTTATTTTTATTTTCCTTATCAATAATTAAATTTGTGAGAATCACAAACAAATTACTCCATACTCAAGGCGATGCTTCGAGTACAAACTGGCGTGCAATCTGTACTCAAAGCATCGACTCCGCCTTAATGTAGGCATTTTCGTGTACGATATTCCTCCCCAATCCAGTTCCAATATAAACTAAACATCCTGTATGCTACATAGAAAGTGCTCCTAATTCTTAAAATTAAAAATCTTGGATCGCATTGAGTGTATCGTATAATCATTGTATTCATATATAAATACAATGTTATAAATCCTCTGCCATGAGTTAAAAGTCAACATGAAATTGTCTGATATGTTCCGATAATAGAAAATATCTACCATTTTGTGAGGTATTAGGCAGCGTTTTTTACGTTTTACTCGTAGTAAATAGAGTATTTTTTCAATACTAATAACGCTTTTACTGTGGTTATGCTAATACTTAAATTGCATTCATACTAAGAACAGTTTCAGTTAAAATGTAACATAATCCAGATCGAGATCTAGAATATATTTATAAAAATTCGCAAGCAAAACGATTTCTGCGTTTTTATCTAATTTCGTTAAAATATTTCATGTTGACGTTATTTTTTTTTATATCTGGCTAATTATTTACCTAAAATTCTGAATATTGACACCTAATCTAATTTTATCCTATAAGAAACATTAAAGATAAAATTTTACAATCGGTACTATATTGTAATAATCACAGTTTTAAGTATAAACTATACTGTCACGATTTTTAACTATACATTGAAAAAGTGCCTATCCATTGTTTCCCTAAAAATAAGAACTGGTACCTTAAAATTATTATTGAACACTACTGTATATCTACTCTCGGAATATTTTTAATAAAAAACATGATATATTGCTTTTTTAAACAGGCAACCATTAAGTCAACGCAAATAGGTATGAGTCAAACCTCTTCAGTCTTTGTTCCACTTTCTTACAATAATATCATCTTTAAATGCAATTAGTAATTGTTGAATTATTATACTGCTTATACACGGACGTTAATTCTATCCTTCAAAGAACTCTTTACACGATATTTAAATGGGAAACCAATTCCGTTAAGCTGTAGAGAAGCCTGGATAACACCAATCCACAAAAAAGGCAGAAAGGATGACTGTTCTAACTACAGATGTATCTCGGTAACAAGCACCCTAAGCCGACTATATGGGAGAATCTTAAAAAACTTACTAGAACAAGAATACGAAGCAAACGAAATCGAACAACAAGCAGGGTTTCGGGCCGGCCGCTCATGCATGGACCATATTTTTATCATTGTTCAAATGAGTGAGAAAAGAGTGGCAACTAATAGGGAAGTCCATGTAAAAATAGGAATATGTAAGGAATACACCTATTTGGGTACAAAAATCACATGTAAAGGTCGTACTGAGGAGGAAATAGAACAACGGATATTAAAAGGAAAGAAAGTTATAGGATGCCTAAACTCGCTGTTGTGGGCAAAAAATATATCTAGGGAAAAAAAACATATGATATATAATACTATCTTTCAAAGTACTGTTCTATATGGCTGTGAAACGTGGCAACTTAATAAAACATTAGAACGCCGATTGCTAGCCCTGGAGATGGATTTCTGGCGAAGATCTGCTGGCATATCACGTCTCGATAGGGTTACAAATGACCGAATTCGACAAATTGTAAAGACCGACACAACTATAATAGATGAAATCCAAAGAAGACAACTTATATGGTACGGCCATGTTGAACGTATGACAGATGAAAGGCTACCCAAACTAGTGCTTAAATGGACCCCAACAGAACGAAGGAAAAGAGGTAGACCAAAACCAACATGGATAGGGGGCATTCAGAAAGCGATGTCCGAAAGAAATCTAGCCCCAGGAGATTGGACTGACCGAAGAGGCTAGCAACTGGGAACCGGAAGGCGAAAGACGCTATAAACCGGATTAATAATAATAATAATAATAATGCTTAAATTATACAAACTACTCTGACGTCAGGTTATTAAAGATAATATAGGTAAAGCTCATACAATATAAACGTGCATGCACGTCATCAATGATCTGTTTGTTTCAAAACTTCAAAACATCGGGTCAGTCTGTTCGTAATATTTTATTGCATTAATCAAGTCAATGTCTTGTTAAGTATTACAATTTCTATATTATTTTAGACGGTATATAAAATTGATGTCATTGATGTCATGCGGTTCCGCAGTATCAAACAATGGACAGGACTGAATAATGCAGGAGATCTAATACATACCATACATCCATTAGTGGTTATGCAGAAGAAGAAGAAGAAGATAAAATTGCAGATATTATACATAAATATTTCATTAAATATTACACACAGTTCAACTTTTATTATGTATTAATAAAAACGGTTTTTCCGATTGAAGATCTATGAGCGCCAGCTGGCAGTTGACAGTTAGATTCATAAAATGGCAATTTTATATAAGTTTTTAAGACGTTGTCAAATTGGTTTTGTTCATAAAATAACTTTGACTTTGTTAAATTTTGTTTTTATTATTACTTAAAAACTGTGTGCAAATATGCCAAATAAACTAAAAGGTCGCTGCAAAGATCTCGTTGCATCATTAATTGACTATTTTGAGCGAGAACATAAAAATAATGGCCCATTACTACCTCTAACGGCTGTACGAGAGGTAAGTTCAAATATAAAACATTTTCAATAACGCCCAGTCCAATCTGTTTTTTTAGCAAGTAGCTGAAGCTCTTTAATTACGTTTTGTTTCAGACATTTTGTCGTTGTAGCTTGATTAAACTAATGTAATACAGCTTAGAAATACTTTTTTCGTAATTTGTCAATATTTTGCTTGAAATTAAAAAGCAGCTATTAGGTAAGTATGTCAACCCCTAAATAGCATTCTACCTTCATTGTAAAGCATTTTAACCTGTATTATTTTTATTAATAAAATTATGATTACTATTATTTTTTTGTTACTGTCTCTAATTAACTCTATGTTGATTCGAATTTAATAAAGCATTAATAAACTAACTTAAATAAGTTTTTATTGAAAACCTTTTGTTTGGATAAAATTCTCAAAGTTTTATTGCAATATCCTAGACTAATTAATAATTAAGTATGTTTATTAAATGATCAACAACATAACCTTATTGTTTCCTCAATGTCCGTACTAAGGTCAAAGTCTGGCAACGTTGTTCAAAAGTGACCTCATAGCCGCTCTATGACGTGCATGCACATTTATATTATATGAGCTTTACCTAAATTCTTAATTCTCATTGCTTTTGGTAGTCATAGGCATAATCGAATTATTTTCACTATCATGTGATGGGATATTTGAACGGTTCCAATTATTGAATAATCATTCGGATACTACATGCATCTAACGATAACTTTTAAAACTGAAGAACTCAAGACATTGTCTAAAGAAATCATAGTCAATGAAAGCCTGCGCTAAAAGCATTGGATGGCGATCGCTATAGCCCTCTATAATTTTTTACATTGAAAATGTATCTCATAGCGTGGCGCCTTCATAAGATGGCAGTCAAAACTATATTTCTATCCTTTTTTAATTAAAATAAAACGTTTTCTTCATTTATTTTATTGAGTAAAGTGCAGAATGTTATCAATGATACAATGTTGAGCTTAATTAAAAACGAGCCAAAGTTTGCATTTGGATGTTTCGAATATCAGATGTTTGATCGTTTGTAAAGGATTGGAAACAAATAAAAATTAAACAATTACTACGACACTTTCCATCTTTACTGTTTAAAAAAGGAGATGAAAAAGATATCCGCAAACTACCGAGGCATAAACCTTTTAAATAAAACCTTAAAGCTAGTAACAAAGATTATAACAAATAAAATGAATGAACTCACCACATTGGGCGATGAACAACAAGAATTCAGATCAGGAAGATCTTGTACCGATGCGGTATTTGTCCTGCGACAAATAACTAAAAAATCCATCGAGTTTAACAAACCAGCCTTCGTGTGTTTTATAGACCTGGAAAAGGCGTTTGACCGAATACAACTGGAGGACGTGGTACACCTTTTATACAACAGGCAAATCCTATACAAAATCATAAAAACCATTAAAAATATTTACCAGAGAAACAAAATACAAACCAAAATTAATGGAACAACTACCGAAGAAATTTCTTTAAATAGTGGTATTCGACAAGGAGATTCCCTTAGCCCCTTATTATTCAACATCGTTATGGACGAAATAATAAAAAGCAGTCGTAACCGGAAGGGGTATAACATGGGGAACAAAGACATCAAAATCCTATGCTATGCCAATGACGCTGTTCTGATTGCAGAAAACAAAAATAACCTACAGAGATTACTATTCAAATTCAGCATAACGGCAAAAAGTCTAAAAATGAAGATATCTGCAGCAAAGACGAAATGCATGACCACCTCAAAAACACCTATCAGATGCAAACTGGTTGTGGATGATAAAATTATACAACAGGAGATGAAATTTAAATACCTAGGCATAGAAATATCTGGATACGGTGACATCGAGGCGGAGGTAAGAAACCAAGCGGCAAAAGCAGCGCAAACCTCAGCTTACTTGAACGATACAATCCTCCGAAACAAATATATCGGAATCGAGACCAAATCCCGAATCTACAAGGCGGTCATCCGACCTATATTAACATACATAGCGGAAACTAGACCAGATACATCGAACACAAAGAGAATATTAGAAACCACCGAAATGAAAATAGTGCGCAGGATCGCTGGAAAAACAATTTTGACAAGGAGAGAAGCGAGGACATTATAAGAACATGTAAAAAAGACAATGTAAATAAATGGATACTGGGAAGAAAGAGAGAGTGAAACGAACACATAGACCGGATGAATGACGACAAAATATTCCAAATAACTAGAGACAAGTTGCTCTTAGGGCGCCGAAACGTTGGAAGACCCCGCAAGAGATGGAGCGACAACCTTTCTAACAATTGAACGGCAGAGGATACGAAGAAAAACAAGCAAATTGCTTACATTAAAGAAGGAAGAAGAAGATGACTTTCCATCTTATTCTTTTATCTCTTATTTTGGCACCACCGTACCGGCGCCATCGCCGAGTTCCGTGTTCTTTGAAATGACAAATGACAACTGACATCGATTACGGCTACGTGCGAAAGACGAGTACGAGTGCTTTTTAAAGTCTTAATTGTTTATGGCACTGGCATCATTTTGAGATTTTGATGCTTTTAGGCTGATTATTGTTGCTTTTGGTGTTGTTTTTTGTTGTGGAGATTATTTGTGATAAGGGTAAATCTAAAAGAAAAGGGGTTTGAACGAGAAGATAAGTCGGTAACAAACCCAATATGTGGCGAAAAGATTCCTATAGCAAGTACCATAAACGGGCTGCAAATGAACTAAAAAACCTGCAGGAGACACTGCACTCTCCAGGACCAAGCCGAAATATTTCTAGGACTGATCGAGTCCGTACTGTCGTATTTGGTAAATCTGAAGGTATATCTTTAATGCACCAATTGAACAAGCATCCTGTCGAATTATATTAGAATCGACCCCATCGTCACCCAATGAAAACTGGAAAGGAATTTAAATTTGGATCAGGTTCTTCAGATGTTTTATGAAGTAGTTCACTCTGCAATTGATTTGTTTGTACAAGTGAAAATATTCAGGACCTCAAATTTTCTCTTGTGTTATAGTACTGAATTTAGAAAATTAATAATTGAAAAAAAGGTAACCCATAAAATATTTAAAGTTACGGGAGACATAGACCATTATTATCAAATTAATAACTTCCGGACAAGATGTAGTCGGACCTAGTGTCATGAAAATTAAAAAATTAAAATAAATATTGATTATGAATCTTGTTTTTGGAATTATATGAATAGTAAAAGAAAAATAAAAAGCTTTAATAAGAATGACATTGTAAATCTTTTTGCCAACTATTTTTCTACAACTTACACTGATGAGAATGTCTCCAAAATTCCGGAATATAAAAACAGAGAGTGTTTGAATGTTTGCAATTATTACACTGAAATAACGGAAGTAATTAATCAACTTATGTTAGCCACTGGAAAAAAATTTACTGGCCCTGACGGAATTCCTCTTTATTTCATAAAAAATTGTGGATTCACTCTGGCAAAGCCCCTGTAAATCATTTTCAATGTCTCTATATAATTAGGAACATTTGCTTAGTTTTGGAAACAAAGTTTTATCACTCCAATCCATAAATCTGGAGCTAGAAATGACATAAAGAAATATCGTTCCGTAAGTAAGCAATATAAAATCCCCAAATTACTTGACTGTTTGATCACTAATGACACAAGAAACATAATTGATGAAAGCTAACATTGCTTAACCTCAGGAAGATCCACCAACACATATTTGGTTAGTTATCAACATTTTCTTTTAAACAGTTTGGAGGAAAGGCACCAGGTTAACTCTTTCTATACTGACTTCTCAAAAGCATTTGATAGAGTCAATCATGACCTAATTGCAAAAATCTTCGCGTTTGGCATTGACAGCTTTTTGAACTGGATCATGACGTTTATGCAAGCCAGCATTATTATAAATAGCGAAATTATAAACAACCTTTTCTACGCAGACGATACGGTACTGTTGGCCTCCAGTCAGGAAGATTTACAACGGATACTGGATGCAGTCATTGAAAAATGCGCAATGGCTGGACTCGGATTAAATGCAAAAAAGACCAAAGTATTAGTAATTAGCAAGCAACCTAATTTCATAGCTAACATAACAGTTAGGGGTGAACTATTGAAGCAAGTAAACCAAATAAAATATCTAGGCATCATAATAACTAACAGCGCGGATAGTCAAACTGAAGTGAAATCAAGGATTGAGCAGGCTCAAGCAGCATTTAAAAACATGAGTAGGGTCTTGTGCTGTAGAGATCTAAAGTTAACTCTAAGAATCCGACTTCTCAGTGTCTTCTCCACCCTGCTGTACGGTATGGAAGCCTGGACTATAAACAAGTACGAAGAAAGACGACTTGAAGCCTTTAAGATGTGGGCTTACAGGAAAATATTAAAAGTTTTATGGACGGAAAAAGTATCCAACTTGGTAATTCTTAAGGTTGTGTGCATTCAAACTTGGGAATCAGAGGAGAGACTATGAATATTCTGACATTTTAAACAACTTAAATTTATTAAATTTGGAACATCGAAGAGCTGAAAAAGATTAGAGATTTCTGCACTAAGTTATAAATGAAGCTGTAAGTTCTTCAAATTTAATTGAACTCTTTAACCTGAATGTCAATCCCAGAAGAACAAGAATTTCAGAACTGTTCATGGTTCCTCATCACAGTGCAAAACTATGGTTGAAATAAATCAATTACACGGGTAGTTAAATTGGCAAAAAAAAATAGTAAAATCATTGATTTATTTGATACATCATATATTCATTCAAAAATCAAAAGAGGCACATTAAGTTTTTTGTAACTTTGTTTTAGTTGATTATGATTATATTTGTAGATAAGGTAGCGTAAAAATTGTCTTTTAAATATTTATGTTCTTTTGTAAATTAGCATGCCCGATTATATATATGTATATATATGTATATATATATATATATATATATATATATATATATATATATATATATATATATAAATAAATAAAAGCCCATATGGTTAACTGATTATTAATCTTCAGACAACGCCCAAGATCTTAATATAACTATTTATGTGAACAATAACAATGACCCGATCTCAATTTTCACCTTCTTAACGTAATAATAAACGATCTAGAGGGATTTCAAAGATTAATGAACAAAGTGGTGGAAGTAAGTGAAGGATATGGACTGCGGATGAATGCGAAAAAGACTAAATTCATAATTATCTCTAAAAATAGACGCATGGAAGGCCAGCTACTGATACATAACAGACTCATCCAAAGAGTTACCAAGTATGTCTATTTGGAACAAATATTAACGAAGAATTGGACCATTCGGTTAAGATAAGATGCCGAATTGAAAAGGCTCGAGCTATGGGCGTTATCTAAAACATCTTGCAAGAAATTAAAAGCCTTTGAACTCTGGCTCTACCGTCTGGTTCTGAGAATTTCGTAGGTGGATCATATAACCAACGAAGAGGTGCTACGTAGAATGAAGAAAGAAAAATAAATCTTATATCATGTAAAGAAACTTGAATACCTCGGCCACATCATAAAAAATCCTGAAAGATACCGGCTTTTACCGCTTATACTGCAAGCAAAATACAAGGTAAAAGGAATGTAGGAAGAAGAAGAATATCATGGCTGAAGAATCTCCGAGTGTGGTTTAATACATCAACTATAAAGTTCTTATAGCCATGATGCTCGCCAACATTCGAAACGGATAGGCATCAACAGAAGAAGAAACGTAAAAATTCTAATCCCGTTTGGTACCCCATCCGTAATAATCATTAGTCAGTCTGGATGTATCTTAGAACAATTTTATCTCTTCTAAAGAACTGAATTAATTTCATAATTCATTCAAAATACCTATATCTCGGCAAATTATTTGAACGAACTGATTATTCAAATAATTCTGATCAAGATCTGAAGACATTTCGATTATAAAACTCTCTATTATTTACATGTGAATTGGTCAATCACCAACTGGTAGTTAAATAAGCAACAAATTATAAATTTAACTTACAATTTATTAAAATCTTATTGAAAATACTCCACTGGAAAGACATATTGTTGTAATATTGATTTCCGGTAAATACGTCTGTTATAGTGAATAATCAACAGAACGCTCAAGACTTAAATTATAAAAACAAACATTATTTTTTATTTTAATTCGTAATCTACATGAGAAATGTGAGAGTATGTTACAATAACAGAACCAATTTACTTATTTTTCATGCGTGGAATTTAAACACCACCTCTTAAAACTGATTTACTGTTTCTGACTTATAAAATGAAACCATTACAAAATATATTGTTTAAATTGAATAAACTATTTAAAATTATAATAAATAGTCTCATTATATCTTTAAATCACTACCTAGATGTGGCTGTGCATAGAGTGCTGGTCCCTACTACACTTATGTATAGTAGTGAATGTTGAGTTTGACAGAAGAAGCATGAAAGTAGGCTCAATGCTGCGGATATGATTAGCCTGAGAAGTATAGCTGGAGTTACGGTAACGTTGTGGTGTGAAAGAAGATGTGGTAACAAAGATAGATAAAGGAATGCTTGGATGGTTCGGACACCTAGAGAGGATGAATGAAAGAAGATTGACAAGACAGATTTATAAGGCGAGTGTGAATGGGCAAGTTGTTAGAGGTCGACCTAGGCGAATGTATCTAGATCAGATCGAATTGGTTTTGAAGAAAGGCCAGGTAAAGAGTAAAGAGTAGAAGAAGTGAACGACGTGTGAAAATGTATGTATGTATGTATGTATGTAAGTATGATGATTGAAGTAACTGTTTCATTTAATGTAACAAAATTTGTCTTAGAAATGAACTTTAATTAAAAAATTTAATTTTTGTTGCCTCTTTAAATTAAATGTGTCAATTTAAAATGTTAACTCATATTTTGGAATGATTTTAACTTACTTCCATTCTTTTACAAATATATAGAGGTAGACGTCGCTCCATTTTACTAACAATATACAGCGTGTCCAAAAATGATCTTAAAAGAAAATATCTACAACATCTAGAACTCATATTATGTCGATTTAATTTAAATCATTTTATTTGTTAAGGAAGCTAGAACTCTTAAAATATCGGTTTAATTCAAATATCTTCAAAAAGGATTTATATTAGGTAAATTATACCATTTCGTACATTTATTTCTTGGAATATACCCAATCAAATTTCGTAATTATAATTTTTAATTTTAGTCACAAGCGGCTCGTTTGGGTGAGGTATTGGATATTTTTATTCATAATTTTTGGGTCTCTTAAAATGTTCTTCATTTTGACGTTTTCCACGGCATTGGATTGGGAGAAGAGGCAGCATTGAATGGCCTCCGCGATCGCCAGATTTACCGCTCCTCGATTTTTTTTGTAGGGACATCTAAAAAGTAAAATCTATAAAACACAACCAGTGTCTTAGGAAGATTTGCGTCGGTGGAAAATTTGCGTCAAAGAATCGAGTGCCGTCGAATTACTCTGGAAATTCTTTGGAATGTGCGTGAACGTTTTGAACAAAATCTTTATTATTGTATGAAAGCAGGCGGTCATCATTTAATCAATTAAGTAGTAAGTAAGCAACTAAAATAATTGAAATACATAGCAAAACTTGCTCAAAGATCAAATGGTACTCGTTTTTACATCCGATCCAGAAGTTAATTAAAGATTTCTCTGTAAAATAATCTTTCATGGAACTATCTTCTGTAAGATCGATAACACTTTCTTTTAGTTCCAATTCATTTGGTGAGGTTCCCGAGAAAGGATTTCTGATCCGGTCCACTTTTGAACAATCTTCAGAGAAATACTTTTTAGAGCTTTTTTCAATGCCTTCCAAGTAAACAATGATATCTGCAACCACATCTGGCATTGAAGATATTTCATTTTCTTCAAAAAATTATAATAGATTGGGGATAAATTCTCCTACTGTCTATTGTAAAGTGTCTCCCTTTAATCAAAATCTGAGCGTTTTTCTAAAATGTTGACGAGGTTCTTGCAAATCGCTCTGTTTCGTTTTCGGTTGGCCACCCTGTATGTAACTAAGGCTAAGAAACAATAAAGATGATTATTATTAAAAACAGTTCGACATAAAAAGATCATTTAACAGGAATCTGTTTTAAAGGTATTTAAATTAAACCGATGCTGAAGAGCCATCATTTAAGAGTTCTAGTTCCCAGTTTTTTCTTTAAAAAACGTTTTGCGACACCCTGTATGTAATACTGCCATAACATAGATTTTTTAAAAAAAATCTCGTTAGCACACTGTCACATTTCCTTAGATTACTCGCACAACCGTTTTTTACCTTAACAGTCTCACGAATCATCTGTATCACATCAACTTTTTATTGATCATCTTGTTGTGATACATATAAATATTATCGAAGTGAAGATAATAGAAGATATAAGCCAAGCATTGATTTGATTAGACTTATGTGAAGCGTTGCTTTCAAAACATTTTCCTGAAACAAAAACATTGATTTATAAGGACTATCAGTGGTTTTTATTTATATACCCCAACGCGATAAAAAAATATCGATTTTGTAAGGAATTACCATCCAACAAAGTTTATTATTTAAAAAAAAATCATACCCTTGCTGCTAATATTAAATGCAAGTTCGCCTGTGATTCCAGGCTTCAGTGATCTGCTGCAACTTTCGGCCGACGTGGAAAACATTACTCCTGATATTACTTCTTTGTAAACGAAACAAAATTTCCGAACACCAAAAGAAGATCGTCCAATTGGCGCAGTTATAAGATAATTTGTTCCATTTTCTTCCCATCCACCATGACAAGAATACGCTGAAATATGTACAAAAAAATGTCACTCTCACTGACATACTTTATTATAATTTTACGTTATTAAATACCAGCACTTAATACAAAAAAATAAATTATTCAATTATTAACAAATACATTTACTATCCACTCAACTATAAACCAAATACACAACTGCTAAATTTACTAAAGTTTTAGAGGAATACTGCAGGAACGCATACAGACTAAAGTGCCAGGGGGGATGGGGGAGCAACGGGATTGGCCACACCAAGATCGAGGCCCTCCACAAACACCCCTTCACAATAAAATCGGGACAAAATTTCGAAAAAAAATTGGTAGGGAAAAACTATAAAACAAAAATACCAACCAGAGCAGACTAGTTGAAGAAAACACCATTGTCCACCAGCCCAGGAGTGAAACGATGGTACACTGATGGATCAGGGTACCAGGGACGCTACGGGGCAGGTGTGTTTGGAGCATCTTGCAACCACAGGGAAAGCATACCACTGGGGAAATACGCCTCGGTCTTTCAGACTGAGGTCTATGCTATACTCAGGTGCGCTACGCTACCTGACAGAAAACAAAGTGACCAACAGTGAGATTGATATTTTCACTGACAGTCGCGTGCCCATTTGGGCCCTCGTGAGTAACACCACAACATCATCGGTGGTGTGGGACTGCATGCAAGCCCTCACTAAGTTAGCGACGGTAAACAAAGTCACTCTTACATGGGTTCCTGGGCACACAAAGATAAACCGCAACGAGGTAGCCGATGAACTGGCAAAATATGGGACCCTGATGGAACCAAGAAACCAGTTGGTCGGATTGCCAATTGCCGAAGCAAAACATTTATTGAAATTAATCCTTGAACAAGAACATATTGCTCAGTGGAATGCAAATACTGGCTGCAGAACATCAAAACAGTTGTTAAAAAAACCTCTTCAGAAGAGGGCTGACGTACTCTGGACGATATACCGGAGTAGACTAAGCAGCACGCTTGGCCTGCTCACAGAACACATCGTACTAAAAGCGCACCTCTTCAAACTTAAGCTGGCGGCCAAGAAAAACTGTCGACTATGCAGAGTGGAGGAGGAGAGCAGTATACACGTATTAAACCTGGGGCCGTATGATAATGGATCCAAGCGATCTAAAAGAGACAGGACCAACAGAAATCCTGAGGTTTGCCAAAATCAGCGGACTAGAATTCTGATGCCCTGAAGACACAGCGGTAGTCACAGAGGATTAAAAGATCTAGGTGACATAGGTGCCGATACCAAACGCCCAACCGCAAGATTGTAATGTAATGCAGAGGAATATTTCGAATTATGATTACAAATTATTTTTTTTTAACAATAATACTAAACACTTGTAAATAACCTGGGGATATTAATTTATAATTAAATAGATATTGTATTTTTAACGCACATTTTATGCCACTGCATTTTCTAATGTTTTCACATTGGCACAAAAAACCACATAAAAAATAGAGATGTCAAACTAGTTATCAGCTGGCAAGGCCAACCACTAGAACACTGTTTCGAAAACCAAAATACCTTGGCGTCAAAATAGACCGTACCTTATCATATAAGCAACACTGCAAGGAAACAAACCAGAAAATAATGGCAAGAAACAATATTATAAGAAAGCTTACTGGCACAAAATGGGGTGCCAATCCAAATGTGCTCAGAACCTCAGTACTTGTTCTTTGTTTTTCCGCTAGAGAATACGCCGCTCCAACATGGAAGAACTCGTCACATTATTCCAAACAAGTTGACATTGCACTAAATGAAGCTGTAAGATCAATAATATTGGCGGAATACCCCACCTGAAGTGCGCAGACAAGTAGCCGCTGAAATAGAAAGAGACAAACAAATTGATGACACATCCTTTACAACTATACAAGCCACAGCACAGAAGACCAAAGTCCAGGAAGAGTTTCATGGCAACAACTCAGCCCATGCAATCAACATCTGAATTACGAAGAATTAAACTATGGAAACACCTTGTACCTGCCCCACAACTCGAGACACAAGAACAAATCTACAATGGCAACAACCTACCACTTCCAACTTGGAAAACCTTGAACAGAGTCAGGATAGGCGTTAGGAGATGTAAGACAATATGGTAAAATGGGGTCTCTCCGATGACGACAAATATGGATGCGGCGCAATGCAGAACATTTCACATCTTCTTGGTTGTCAAAATCTAACATCACTATGCTCTGAACAAGACCTACATGACGCAAAAAATTTGACGATAGGAGTCGCCCAACACTGAAAAGATACAATCTAGCACAAAGGCAATTTGATGGCCCGGACACGGAAACTTAAACTTGATTTTATCGATTTTAAACAATAAAGAAAATATAGAAGTAATGATATTAATTTTTGAACTTGACATGAAAATACACCATTAAAACCGTAAACAAATGCTGAGAGCCAATGGTATGCTAGAATATAGCACTTGACAAACAGATATAGCGTGAGCATTTAGCACATATCAAAGCTTAATTTCCCGCTTGAATGCCCGTCATGTCAAAACTGAAGATGTTGACATGATGGGCAAAGACTTTTCGATGATCGCAGATTGTTGCTAAACTCTACCATGCAGATCGATAAATCTTGCACGATTGTCTTAGGGTTTGGCTCCTTAACATTATGTACAAGTTTCATACCGATATGTTGATAAACACCCGATTGCGGTTGCAAAAACGAAATGTAGAATTTTCATTTTTATTTGCCATTAACCGCTTGATTAACAATGTTTGCATTTTTTTTCAGGTCCTTTTTACAGAGGAAGTTATAATAAACACATTTTATTGGAAACTTTTTTCAATAGGACGCGTTCCAAAAAAATTATCTTAAAAATATCCATTTTTTAATTTTCAATAATTTTTTATTGCTAAAATATAAAATATAAACTCAGGACTAAGGTGACTGGACTAATTGAGACAAAAGTTCAGTCTTCACAATTGATTGGCAATGGATCTTCGCCAGTCTTGATCCAATATTAAATTTATGCTCATTGTTTTTTCTACCTTAATGAAATTGTGCATCTTAAATTCTTGTCTCAAGATGACATAGTAAGCTGTGTTTATTATGAAGTCGTTTTGCAATGGTTACGTAAAAGAAATCGTAAAAAGAGGCAAGAGTTGTAGCGCGATAACTCATAGTTGTAGCACTACGACAATGCTCCCACACATTTAGGTTTGTCAATTTGTCAGTTCTGTGCCAAAAATCACATGACTTTCCTTCCTCTGGACTTCTTGCCATTTTTTCTTGTGTCCAAAAAAAACGCTGTTTTCAGAGTATTGATGAAATTTAAGGAAATTCGTCACACACCCTAAAGACCATTCCAAATGAAGCTATCCAGGACTGCTTCGCGAAATAATGGAAACACCGCTGGAAAAAAAAGAGTGAAAAAGGATCTTCTTCTTTTGTTGCCTCTTCTAATGGAGGTTGGTTATCATAAGGGCTACTTGAACCTTGGAAACATCAGATCCAAATAGAGACGTGGTGCTTTTTCCGTACCACTCTCTTAAATTTTTGAGCCATTTTTTACCGACTGATCTCGTGCCTTGTATCTTTCCTTGTATAACAAGCCTCAGAAAACGGTATCTGTCGCCGAATAGCGTCATAAACAAAAATTTTTTTTATAGTTTTCAAAATTTCTTTGTCTTTATATAGTCTATTTAGTACTTCGTTGTTTGTTAATTTGTCCGTCCAGGGTATTTTTAAGACTCTCCTGTATGTCCACGTCTCAAAAGCCTCGAGTTTGTTACACATGTTTTAAGTAAGAGTCCAGTTCTCCATTTCATAGAACAAAACTGGGAAAACATAACATCGAATCATTCGCAGACGTAGTTGTATGTTTAAATTTCGATTACTTAACAGTTAACTCATTTTGAGGATCGAGCTTCTGGCTTGTTCGATGTGAGACTTTATTTCTTGAGTATTGTTCCATTGAGTATTAAGCATACATCCGAGGTATTTACAGTGTAAATTTATGGTTGTTAGCAAAATAAGTGTTGGTTCGGAAAGAATAACTCTTGATGACGAGAATATAGAAAGAGTTCAGCACTTTAAATATCTTTGTCGGAATGAACGCTTAGTGATATGGTTTATCAATTATCTGTTTTGATGTATTGTATTAGATTCTGTCAATGTTATTATCTGACAAAAAGTCATCTCGCATAAGTACAGTTATTATAGTTCTTTGCTACGATTGATAGTTTCCCTTTATTACAAACGATAAAATGGTCCTTCGTGCTATCTCAAGAATCATCCTTTGTGTGAAAAAGTCCAATCCAAGAATAAATCTTAATTGGAAAGATGTCGACAAAACAACTGACGTTTGGTGATATTCATGACATCTCATTGAAACTCAAGAACACGGGTGATACAAATTTAATGGAAAATCTTTATTTTCTTTTGTATGGAGAACAACCTAAAGTAAAAGCATTGAAGAGGAGAATAACTGCATTCTCAGGGTATCCATTTCAAGAAAATTCAGAAGAATTTGAGAAAAATCTTTCCCTAATCAGTGAATCATTGAGCATCAAGAATTTACAGAAACTTTGTGATTTCTTTTCTCAAAAGTTCATCAAAACTGCTTCTGCTCATGAATTTTCTAATATCCTTATGAGTAATATCTAAAAATTATTAGGAAACGAAAATTCTCATCAGTCACGTGGATACAATGGAACAAAAAGTGTTCCGAAATCCGTGAACTGTAGGAGTAGCAGAGAAAAATCTATAAAATCATACAAATCACGAGATAACAAAATGCTTTTGGATATAGAAATGGAAATAGATAGAATCCAAGAAGACATACTGAAGAAAAAAGAAGTAATTTTCAACATACAATGTGATTTAGAAGATTTGAAGAACGATGAAGAAACTCCCGTTTAAACACTCAAAATTAAAGAGAACGAGTTAGGAAGAAAAACAAAACTCCTTGCAATACAAAAAGATCGTCTTAAGAACAAAGAAAAATCGTTCAACAAGTACGAAGAAATCCTAGAAAAAACAAATGGATGTGATACAACAGACATTGCATCAGAAGAAGATGAAGATTTCAATGATGTAGGTTGGTCAGTTCCAAACAGAGTCCAAGAATGGGCAAATTCAGTGAACAATCAGAACGCATGTTTTGAAAATGATGGGATAGAAACTTTAACTCGTTCTATTAATAAAATGTTGACACGCCAAACAATTGGAAGCCAGTTGACCGAGTTTGATGGAACATCTTGTTTGAAATGGCCAATTTTCTATGCCCAATATATACTTTCGGATGAAGCTTGCAACTTCTCTCTGAAAGAAAATGTTTTGAGACTCAATAAGAGTCTGAAAGGAGAAGCAAGAAAAATGGTAAAAATGCTACTCATCACTGCAAAACAGCCAGACGAAATCATTGATATCCTCAAGAAGAAATATGGCCGTCCAGAACACATTATGGATTAACTACTCGCGAAAGCTCATGAAACTCCAAACGTTGAATACCTCGACTCATTATTGAACTTCAGTATTAAAATCAAAAATATTGTAGAGGTCGTTGAAGGAGATATTGCCAAAATCATCGATCAGCGGTATTTATTAGCTACTTTCGTCAACAAACTCCCACCTCATCTACTCACACAGTGGGGAAATTTTCTAATAAAGAAAAAAATCAAGGATCACAATGAATCTCTAAAAGATTTCTCTGACTGAATTTAAGAAATGTCGGAAGCGGTTTCACGAATCACCTTTATATCGAAAAATCTTGTAATCATCCTAGTACGAGCAATGAGTATGAAAGAAAAGATTCGAACATCACCCATAACAGAAGACCAAAGCCAGCAAGCAAGATCTGCAAGTTGTGCACAAAAGGTGAACATCCACTGAAAAAATGCCAACAATTTCAAAACTTGGATGTACAACAAAGATGGAAAATAGTAAAAAAACATAATGCTTGTTTCTGCTGTCTTCGTTATCACAATGGAAAATTCAAAAATGGAAAAGCATGTGGAATAAACAATTGTGAACGTTTCCATAATAACCTACTACATAAAAATAAAGAGAATTCGTCGAACACACTTCAAAGAAGTTGTGAGGCTAATACTTGTGTCATTGAAGTAACATGTAATGTTCTACTAAAAATGTTACCGGCCAAAATCAGAGGCCCCAAAGGTATATTTAACATCACTGCATTGTTGGACGAAGGAAGTACGGTCACCTTGATCGATTCTTCGGTAGCATCGAAACTCGGATTAACAGGACCGGTTTCACCCCTTTGTTGCAAGTGGACAGGAGAAATCTATAGATACGATAAACATTCTCAAGTAGTTCAAGCAGAAATTAGTGGTGTCAATAGTATATTGTACCACTCACTGAAAAATATTTGAACTATTCACAACCTTGAATTGCCATTCCAAAAGTACGATCTTCAAAAAGTTTTAAAGAAATATCCTTTGTAAAGCAATTCGTTTCTGAAATTGGAATCGAAGAAAATCCAACACTTCTCATAGGACAGAACAATGCTCATCTCATTCTCTCTAGAAACATCTTACAACCCCATCCGAACGGTCCGATTTTATCTAAAACTAAAATAGGTTGGACTCTTCATAGAACTGTGGAAAATCTTTAGGGTGATTTGAAGAATGAAGTAGCAGTCGTCTGTTGTGAGGAAGCTGATGATAGTCTTCATAACCTGGTGAAAAGTTTCATGAAAATTGAAAATGTTGGCGTTGTATCCATACGAGACAAAAGAAAATCGAAAGAAGATGAAAATGCAATTTCTTCAGCAAAAGATTCCATAAATTTTAATGGAACAGGGTACAAAATAAAATAACCACGAAAGAGCGACATAGAAGACATACCAGAATCAAAACAAATGGCATTTTGGAGATTGATGTGCCTTGAGAGACGTCTCAGAAAGGAACGTGATCTGGGTGAAGCATATTCTGCTGAAATTAAAAAATTGTTCGATAAAAATTATGCAGTTCCTGTTCAAGATCATGAATTACCGAAACAGAAAAATATTTGGTTCCTTCTCACATTTTCCAGTCACAAACCCCAACAAGCCTGGAAAAGTACGTATCTTCTTTGATGCCGCAGCGAGAAGTAATGTTTTTTCGCTGAATGATTTTTTACTCACTGGACCAGATCTCCTAACTTCACTATTTGGTGTCCTGTTGAGATTTCGAATCCATAAAATCGCATTTGCAGGCGACATAAGGGAGATGTTCAACAGAGTGAAGATAACAGAAGATAGCTTTTTCCAATGTTTTTTGTGGCGAAATTTGGAATCAAATGAAGTTCCAACAGTATATCGCATGACTGCAATGGTTTTTGATACAACTTGTTCACCGTTCCTGGCACAATTTGTGAAGAACTACAAAGCCGAAGAACACAGAGCAGAAAATCCAAGAGCAGCGGATGCGATAATATATTCTCACTATGTTGACGAATATTTAGACTCCACAGAGAGCGAAGAAGAAGCCATTCAGTTGGTAAACGACGTAATCCGAATTCAAGGCAAAGGAGGCTTCGAAATTCGTAATTTCATATCGAATTCCTCTGTATTATTAAACAATACTCCAAAACAGCTCATAGCAGACAATAAATTGAGCACTGAAGTCGACAAAACTCCAATCCAGAGAGAATTCTGGGAATGATGTGGAATCCATGCAATGATTGCTTCACATTCATACTAAAATTCAATAAGATAAGTGCAGAGCCTATAATGGGTCAGTTACCTCAAGAAAGGTTTTTTAAATACGAAAAACCCATCTCAGCAACAGGGTTAGATTTTTTTGGGTCATATTCAGTGAGGATCGGAAGAAGAGTTGAAAAGCGTTATGGGGTACTGTTTACATGCATGACAGTAAGAGCAATCCATGTAGAAATTGCCCATAGCCTCAGCACCGACTTATGTATCATGGCTATAAGAAGATTTTTGTCAAGAAGAGGGTCCGTGAAAGTCATTTGGTCCGATAACGGTACAAATATAAGAGGAGCAAGCCGTGAACTTCTAGAAGCGTTCAACCAATTGGAAATGATCTCTGTAGTCGACGAATTGACCAACAGAGGAATATATTTCAAGAGAATTCCTCCACTTTCTCCCTTCATGGGAGGATGCTGGAAAAGAATGATTGGCTGCTTCAAGAGAGCTCTTAATGCCATACTGAGAGATAGAAATCCTACGGACGAGGTATTACAGACAGTATTTTCTGAGGCTGAATATATAGTCAACAGCCGACCACTCACTCATGTGTCGGAGAATCCTCAAGACCCTGTGAGTATTTGTCCCAACGATATATTATTGGGAAAATCTTCTGAGATAATGACTCCTGGATTATTCACCGATCAGGACCTTATTACAAAGAAACAGTGGCGCATCTCCCAATATCTAGCTGATTTGTTTTGGCGTCGCTGGTTGAAAGAATATCTTCCCACATTGATCAATAGAACGAAATGGAATGGAAATGAACCCAATATTCGAATAGGTGAAATTGTGGTGATAAATAAAAACAATGTTCCTAGAGGTATGTGGCCAATGGGGGTGATAGAAAAAGTCTACAAAGGTGAAGATGGAGTTGTAAGAGTGGCAGAGGTCCGCACGGCACAGGGAACTTTCAAACGACCTGTGAGAAAACTCCTCCGACTTCATATCAGTATTGACGAAAGAAGAGTCAATACTGGGGAGGACAATGTCGGAATGAACGCCTAGGGATATGGTTTATTAATTATCTGTTTTGATGTATTGTATTAGATTATGTCAATGTTATTATCTGACAAAAAGTCATCTCGTAAAAAGTACAGTTATTATAGTTCTTTGCTACGATTGATAGTTTCCCTTCATTACAAACGATAATCTTGGAAGCTGGATCAATTAGTCGATGGATCCAGACGAAGAAATCAAAGCTAGAACAGAAATAGCTAGAAGAGCATTTCTGAAACTCTGCTACTCTGGGCAAGGCAACTTAACATTCATCTGCGGGAAAGGTTTACCAAGTGCTATGTATGGTCTATTCTGTTGTACTCTTGCGAAACACGGACGCTTCACCAAAAAGTTATTGACCGCATCAGTGCATTCGAGATGTGGCTGTACAGAAGGATGCTCAAAATTCCGTGGACAAACCGAACTACCAACGAGAATGTACTCATCAGAATAGGGCACGATAGAGAGCTCTTAACTACCATCAAGCGCCGCAAACTAGAACACTTGGGACATGTGATGCGTGGACCACGTCATAGTCTGCTTCGGCTTATTCTGAATGGCAAGATTGAGGGGAAAAATGGATAGGCCGCAAAAAGCTATCCTGGCTTCGAAATCTTTGACAATGGACAGGTTTAACTGCTGAGGAACTTCTCCACGCAGCTCAAGATAGAGATAGATACAAAGAAGTAGTCAATATGGGAGCCGTCAACGCTTGAGAAAGTAAGACACTGTAAGAAGAAGAACATTCTCTAAGACGGCATTTACAATTGTTATCCTCGGTATTCGTGCGGTTCTTGCGACGACCATAATTTTTGTTTTTTTGTATTAAGTGTTAGGCCATAGTGTTCACTTATTCGCACTACTTTATCAATTAGGTTTTGCATGTCAATTTTGTTATCCCTGTATAAAACCGTATCATCTGCGTATCTAAAATTACTTATTAGTTCTCCCCAGACTGCAAATTCCTTCCTTAGCTGCCTCTAGGGCTTCTCTAAATATTGCTACTGAATAAATATTAAATAGTAGTGGAGACAAGACGCATACTTGTCGGACTCCGCTCTTTATTTCTACTTCTAGGCTCGTTCTCTTTTCTACTAGTACATTTGCTATTTGTTGCCAGTAGGTTGCTTATAATACGAAGGTCCTTATCATCTATCCCAGTTTGTTTAGGAATTTCGATCAGCGATGTTGTACTCTGAACAAGGATAAGAAGTACCTATATTATTTATTTATTTATTTATTTATAAACGGGGAAATCCCCAATTCGGATGATTACATATGCAGATTAACAAAGTAAATATAAATCCTTAATACTAACACTAATACTAATGCTAAGTTAATATTACTAGAATAAAAAAATAAAAAATAAGACAAAAACAAAAACATTTCTGACCAAGGTAGGCAGAAACAGATGAATATTCAAACAATAAGATCTGTCAATTGAGATATAAATGCACTACGAGTATCAAAGAAATCAAGGGAGTGGTTATGCTGGTTCGCTAGACTGCTGGATCTCGAAATGAATGTGTGTTGCCCGTGGTTGTAACTGACATCAGATTTAACTCGGATCGCAGATTTACATAGTCAATGTTTGATGTACTGATCCCTTGTTTAAAAGCTATATAGCGCAAGAATTTATGTTCTACTGCTTCTATTTTAGTTATATAATTTTGGTAATAAGGTGACCAAATACTTGAGGCATATTCTAAATGAGTTCTTATTAAGGAACAATATAGTAGCTTAAGAGTGTGGGTGGTCGTGATTGAGTCTTGAGTGATCCTTTTCACAAAGCCTAAAATTTGAAGCGACTTAGTGATCATATTTGATATATGTGTGGTAAAGGTCAGATGTGGATCAAAAGTAACACCTAGATCTTTCACGTGTTCACAGACATTTAGATTAACACCATTGATGCTGTATTGAAACTGAGTCGTAGCATGAGATCTGTGGAAGACTGTAACATGGCATTTATTAGGATTCAATTCCATGTCATTTAGCTCACACCAGTTAGTTACGTTTTGTACATCAGACTGTAGCAACATACAGTCCAGTTTGGATGTTATCTTGGAATACAATTTCAGATCGTCAGCGAACATCTGAAAGTTAGCGTGGTGGAAACAGGACTTTATATCGTTTACAAATACGTTGAACAGTAAAGAACCCATGTGAGAGCCTTGGGGTACCCCGGAGGTAACGTTGATATCATAAGATTTATAATTGGCTATACGAACAGTCTGACGTCGGTTCTCAATGTAGCTTTCAATCCAAGCTAGGAGGCTTCCCTCAATACCGAACATCTTCAGTTTGTGAACTAAAGCCCTATGATTTACTTTATCGAATGCCTTTGAGAAGTCCGTGTAAATTGAATGTAATTCACCCGTAGTCTCAAAAGCACCGTTTGTGTCTGAAACCAAACTGCTGGTCAATCAACAGACTGTCGACCAGAGGTGTTAGGAAGTCGCATATTAGATTTTCAAACAGTTTTGGTATAGTACTCAAAATACTGATGCCTCTGTAGTTCGATACATCTGATTTATTGCCGGATTTAAATATAGGTGTGACGTAACTTGTTTTCCATACAGAAGGAAAGATCCCAAGGGTCAGCGATAAGTTAAAGATGTGATATAAGGGCCGTGCTAGTAAAAAACTACACGTTTTTAAAAGAGATGGAGGTATTCCATCAGGTCCAGGACTTTTATTGGTGTCTAAATTGGAGAGTTTGGTATAGATGTCAGATATTTTGATTTTATAGAGGGTTATATTGAAAAGGTATTCTAGAGATATCACAAGTGTTGTTGGTATAAACTAAAGAAAAGAAGTCAGCAAATAGGTTTACTATTATAGGGGTCAAGGACCAGTAATCTGTAAAATTATCAATAAACTTAAAAAAATAAAGTTCCGTTTCTTTTTGAACAGACCTCCGATGTTTCGAGACCAAAAAAATAATTTAAGTACTACATAAAAAGAGAATAATAATTTATACGCTACATAAAAATGAGATGGAAAAAATCTTACAAGTGATTAAATTTGTTGTGGGGCAATCCACGGTGAACTCCATAGTATCGAAGCTAACGCAACCGATAAAAAGATTCGAGTACCCATTGCTATCACAGTCGAAATCTTCATCAACGCGCTTCACTCTTTTCCTTGAGTATTCTAATTCTTCGAAATAAATTGACCTTCGTTCTTTACGAAAGTAAAAATTGGAATCGAAGTACTTCGATTCCTCCCTTCGGGAGTATTTGTTTAAAGACGTTTCCTCTTTGGTTTGAATGAGATTGCTGACTTGAAATTTTCCAACGAATGGACAATTTTGGGTCGCTGCGGATGCTGCTGTAAAAATAATGATTAACACATTTTTGGAGAACATGGATAAAAATAGTTTTTGAGTTTTCTCACGCAGAATGTGATAACTTCCAAATGTCTTTTCAATACTACCATTTTTAAGACAAGCTAGGTAAAAGAAAAAAGCGAGGAATGTGTGAACTTACACCAGAATAAAACTACAACAAAGTTAGTGAGACGCCGTGCCTGTTTATTTTGTAATAAATTGTCAAATCGGAGTTGTATATTTGAGACGTAAATCATTAAATAATTTTTTATTTGCAGTCTGTTTCTCTTCGTAGTTTCTTAGCGAATAGCACCAACAATTTTAAAGCTTCCTATGCCAGCTCCGGATATTTTTCACTTCGTCCAAAAACGTCC
Organism: Agelastica alni; assembly: GCA_950111635.1. Taxonomy (NCBI): domain Eukaryota; kingdom Metazoa; phylum Arthropoda; class Insecta; order Coleoptera; family Chrysomelidae; genus Agelastica; species Agelastica alni. Next base: position 64,973,474 of record OX467710.1, read on the forward strand.
ATCATTAGAGAATTAAATTCCATTTTTTAATCAAATTAAACAGCTGTACTAAAGTGTCCAAAAAAGGATTTAGTATTCATCAACTTAATTTTTCTTATCCCAATTATGCAAGGTCTGTATCATGCAAGGAAAGTGAAAATTTACCACCAAAATCTTTAGGTGGTCAAAAAGATCAGTGTGTACGTGCGTGTGTGTGAGTGTGTGCGCGCGTGTGTGTGTGCGTGTGTGCGTGCGTGTGTGTGTGCGAGTGTGCGGGTGTGCGTGTGTGTGTGTGTTGTGACACACAAAAAATATATGATTTAAATCAGCTACAGATTCATTATTACAAGAACATGTACTAGTTTCTGTAATGCCAATTCTGTGGAGATGAACTGGATATTTTCCATGGGTTCATTTTAATCGCGTTAATGTGACAGGATAGGCTCCAGAAATAACATAGTCATCAATGTATGGAATGCGGTCCGGTAAAACTGGATGAATTAATGTTTATTGAATATAAGATTTCGTTACGAAGTCAGTCCACTGCTTTTTCCAGTGTTTTCGTGATTGTGCTTTTCCGAGGTTAACAATGTCTGTGTGATCGCATTTAATAATTAAATGTGATAGAGCGGTGGCCTCTTCGGCTAGAAGATCTGCTTTGATATTTCCTGAGATACCACAATGTGCTTTAACCGAAATAAATACAACTTTTTGCCTTCTTGCCGACAGTGTTGAAGAAGTTTCTTAATGTTGCAGATGATCACAGAGATTTATTTTTAAATGAGAATCTGACATGATTACGGGGTTAGGTCGTGTCTTTTGTTTTACCAGCCATTTCAAAGAGTATTCGATTGCCAAAATATTTGCTGTAAATACAGAATAAAAATCTTGAAAAGATCAGTGCTTATTTTAATAGCCAAAAAACAGGTAAATTTTTTGCTTTCAGAAGTTGTCAATGAAAGAAGTGTGTCCTTAAAACATTATTAATTTTAATTTTGCGACGAGCCCGCTTTTATTTCCAATCAATTTCGTAATCGCGATATGTTTTTAAAAACTTGTACAAATACTGGCCAGTAGTGTTTGCAGAAAGGGTTTTGCAAAATAAAATGTTTTCTATGATGTATTCATCTGCTTGAAAGCGCACAAATACCGCAAATTGCCCACAATCTGACACATCATTACAGATTGTAGATTGTAGGGGGGGTCGTAAAGGCTATGCTGTCTCTCAAGCACTTTGACCTATTAGATCTTTTGTACATAACCCTTAATCTATTCAAGGCCCAAGATTTCAAGACTTCGTACTAAGTTTATCAATTTTCTGGGAGCTGAGTTCCTGACATCGGAGGGCTTTAGAAAGGCCCCTTTTAGAAACTTGAGCCTCTTGCAGAAAAGCGCTGGGCATTCGCAAAGCAAATGTTCTGCAGCTTCAGCGAAGTTCTCGCAGTAGCGACAACTATCACTCTCTGTTTTGCCCATATTTTTTAAGTGATATCGTGTCCAGTAAGGAGTCCAGTCACCAGTTTCAAGTCTTTCTTGTCCAACTCGAGAAGCTGTTTAGCTTTTATTGGCGAAAGGCTTACTAGCCTCTTTGCTTGTCTTTGTCGTGGCACTTTATGCCAGTGAGATTTTATTTTATTTGTTTCCCAGCGTCGAACCTCTTCTATCAAGTGGGTTTTGAACTTACTAGCCTCTTTGCTTGTCTTTGTCCTGGCACTTTATGCCAGTGAGATTTTATTTTATTTGTTTCCCAGCGTCGAACCTCTTCTATCAAGTGGGTTTTGAAAAGTCCACAGAAGGGTTCTGGGCCGGAAAATAGTGTATTTGCCCCTTTTTTGGTATGGCAGTTTACTTCCCTGTTGCCTCCTGATTGTTTGCTGCCAGTTGTTTCAGGTATTGTTTACAGTTCCAAGTCAGCTTAGACTTACAAGTGTATGACTTCAGAGCTTTTATTGCTGCTTGGCTATCTGATAAAATATAGATATCTGCCCTTCGGATTTCGATGCACTCCTTGGCACATATCTCTAAGGCATGTAATTTTGCTTGAAAGATGGTTGGGGTGTTACCAAGTGGTTTTGAGAGCCCTTAAATTTGGCCCTGTAACGCCCATTCCAACCCTTTCATCCATCTTGGATCCATCAGTGTACCACACTTAAGCATCCCTTCCTAGTTGAAGTCCGTTCTTTGTGCAAACTTGGTGGTTATTCATGACCACTTCAAACTGCATTTCGTATCGTAGCTAACTGGCATAATATCTGTTGGCTTAGACATGGATTCTAGGTAAATATGTTCCAAAATCTTTATTTTCACATCATTAGATTCATTTAATTTTACGATAAGCCCGATGTTTTCATCTCCTTGAAAGCGCACAAATACCGCAAATTGCCCACAACCTGACACATCATTAGATTTATCTGACTGAGAGCATTCTGTGGGCTCTTTAATTTTTCGATTAACTCTTCTCGGATGTTTTGGTTTTGCTATGCACCGAGGGGAGTCAGAATTTTTTACTTGTAAAGGTAAGGTTAAAAAACATCTCCTTGGTGGCTTTATATGGTTAGATATTCTATATCGCTTTCACTAGGAGTGTAGTGCATATTCTTTTACGTTCTCGATCATACAGAAAACCTTCGATGATGGAAACTTCCAACTTCTTGAACCCTCTCGTCGATAATCGAGACAATGTCAACGGCGTAGTCTCGGGGTTCAGTTTACTACTACTACTACTATTCCGTAGCACTACAACCCTTGGTGGGTTTTGGCTGACCGGACCATTCCTCTAGGCTCGTCATTAATTGGGTATCCATTTCATACCCCGTGGCTTCAAGGTCGCTTTTAATGTTGTTGCGCCAACGTAACCTTCGGGATTTTATCTCACGTACAATATCCAGGTCCTGGTAGAGTTGCTTTAGTTCGCGATTAGTTCTTACGCGATATCTCTGCGTCTCCGGGTTGAATATTGGTCCAAAGATTCTTCTCAAAATCTTCCGTTCGCAACACAGTAATTTATACTCACTCGCTGTGTCTGTGTCCATGTTTCACATCCGTACATTAGAATAGATCTAATTACCGTTCTGTACAGAAGAACCTTAGATTTTCGTGACAGATTCTTGCTTTGAAAGGCTTTGTTTAGCGCGTACATGCATCTATTTCCACTAAGGATTCTAGTCTTGATTGGTAATTAAATGGTAATTTGGTATTGGAAAATAAGAGCCCTATGGGACACAACAGTAGATTATCATTGTAAAAGTAAAAATATTAACAAATATTTTAGCTGTAAAAGTTTATCAATTTCTAATTAAATAAGACACAGTTAAAAAAGGTCAAATGATTTAAAAATCTGTTTCACCAATTATTTAGTACATTAAAACAAATTATTTGTATGATTTAATTGGTTAAAGATGTGATTTTGACTACTTTTAATAATTTTAATAAATACTTACAAACAAGTGTAACGAAGGGCAAAGTATTTTTATCAAAGTAACTTGGGGTACATGCTTCTTCTCTCCGGTTTGTCGGCGAACCCATTTGCATTTCCATTACACTTACATCTCGACGATAGAATGCGATACATAGATAACCATTTTGGCTGAAAATATTAGTTTTTGTCAAATAAATATTGATTAATAAATTATTATTAAATAATAATGGTAAATAAAAAAGGTCTAATTTAAAATAGTACTGTAGATTATCGCACGAGAACGTTGGAACTGTGGTAAGATTCTAGTGGTATTTGAAATGAACTTGGAATATTTCTAACTGACGCATCAGTAATATTAAACCATATCTAAAACACAAGGAGGAGATCCACATTTTTGCTAGCTTTTCAAAGTATTTTCTAAATAAATATTGCCATCTGAATGCTGCTACAGCATAAGGGAAAATATTGTCCATATGTGGTATCGTTATTTACTTTAGGGTCTTGGGGTTGCTATTTTATACAGATGTGAAAAAAAATGCGAAACATAGGGTTTATAACCAAGTCGGTTGACCAGTATAAAATAAAAAAAATAGTCGCGATGAATAATCAAGTAATTAACTAGAACACCGTAGAATGTTTCCTTTCCTAATAACTGATGTTATCACTTTTAAATTGAAAATTGTACACCCAGGGTTGTAGCGCTAGATGATGAAGATCAAAATTATTTATTTAATTTATTGCAGCAAATAATGCAATGAAACATCGCAGTCTCTTTCCTGATAAGTCAGACGTACACATCCTCGCTAAAAAATTTATACTGACGCTGGTAACGAGTAAATTTAACACAGACATGCGCCGCCGCTCTAGCTAGCTAAAAGTTAAACCTCAGGGCGCAGCATTTTATACGGACGGCTCTAAACTAGAGGGGAGAGTAGGTTGCGGTGTCTTCTCAGAACACCCCTCATTTATCCTGTCGTTTCGTTTGCCTGATTACTGTAGTATGTATCAAAACCGAAATGACAGCCATTACCGAGGCAGCTATTTGGAAACCCCACAATGAACAAAAAGTCAGCGAGATATCCATTCTTTGCGACAGCCAGGCTGCTATCAATTTAATGAACTCAGTCTACTTGACCTCTAGGGCAGCGGTGCATTGCCAAACCGCCCTGAATGATCTAGCAGCTAGGTTAAGAGTTCACATTGTCTGGGTACCCGGACATAGGGACATATCAGGTAACTGTAAGGCGGACAAGTTAGCAAGAGACACCATTCCAGCTGTAACTGTCTCATCTCAGCAAGAAGTACCGATTGCAAACTGTCAGCTTCTCCTGCACAGCAAAGTAGTTCAAAAAGCCAACTTAAGGTGGCAAAATGAACCCGCTTGCATATCATCCGAACATATTTGGCCTAAACTAGATCTACGTCAAACTAATGATGTTTTAAATCTACCCAGGTGGTCCATTAAAAATGTGATCTCGGCCACAACAGGACATTGGACAGGTGAGTCCCATGCCCGGCGCATTGGAATCGCAGAGCTACGACACAACTCTGTAGAAGCTGTCACGATGAGAAAGAGGAGGAAATAATGGTACATCTTCTCTGCCACTTAATTTATACCATTGGCGTATTTAATTTAAATAAATGACATTTTTAACGTTCGTGATTGTTTGCAGATAAGTTTCACATTTAAAATTCTAATTTCTCAAAAAGTAATAGGCAAAATTTTAAAATTTAAAGACAATTGTAAGAGCTTTTGAAAGACATCTTATTTGACTCCCAATGCCATTTAAAAATTTTGGGGTAATTCTTCCCCTTGCTTGGGGTTGAAAGTAGCGGAGTCAAAAATACCGGAAAGAGTGTCTCCCTTTAATTGAAAATCGACGGGTCTGAGCGTTTTTCCAAAATATTGACGTGGTTCCTGCAAATGGCTCTGTTTTGTTGGCCACCTTGTATGTTTAATTAGGTCAATTATGCAGCATATCCAGCCCACGACTGTAATACCCCATTATACAGGGTGAGGAAAAAGTATGGAAACCCCGGAAAAATCGGAAAACCGCACGAGGTTAGTCGTAAAAGGTTTTGTTTCACCACTAAACTAGCGAGATTTTTAAAGTCATACTTTAACCTCTATTTGACCTTCTGGGGGTACGTTAACCTCATACCCATACACATATCCGGACGTAAAATTTTCCGCTCTTGTTGATTTCGGTATAAAAAATAGGGGTTGCTTTTAAAAAATGAGATTGACCTTGAAATAACCTTGAAAATGAGGTTCAAGGTCAAATCTAAGGTCACCGTTGGATTCTTCGTTGAAAGTTACCTAGCGTGTGATTTTTGTTTTACGACTAACCTCGTGCGGTTTTCCGAATTTCCGGGGTTTCCATACTTTTTCCTTACAGAGTATAGTTAATATTAAAAATGCACCTATGGTAATAACGACTGATTAAAGCAATAGGAAGTAAAAACGTATCGAGTTTAAAGGTTCTGTATGAAAAGAAAATGTACTTTTTCAATTTTATCATACTTACGTGTATAAAAATAAAACAAATAACAACACATTACTTATTTATTGGTTATTGAAATGCATAATAAATTCTCGATGCTATGTGAATCTCTGGAAATACAAATCCTTTAATTAAAAGAAGGGTTAAAAGAAAAGGAAATTTCCTAATTGCTTCATTATTATAAAGTTTTTAAATAACTATAATTTTTTTCTTCAAAAATAGGATTGTTAATTGACTAATTTATGTAATGGTTACCCCTTTTAAAACGGGGTATGTGGCTATAGCCCCCTTAATTCAAGTCAGATAGTAATTGAAAAATAAGATACTTACCATCCCATAGTAAAGTGTGTTATGAGAATAACAGCGTTTTCATCTCTTGATGCTTGCTTTAATTGGACACAGATAACTTTCATATCTATACCGGTCGAATTGGTGATTCTAAGTGTAGAATTCTTATGATGAAAGCTATACGTTGATGTAAAATCTAAAGTATGCCAATGGTTGAAATTTGCTATCCAGTATGGAAAGCGGCATTTATTAATTGGAATAGCTGCAAGAGAAAAAAATGGTCTTCACTATTATTTTTAATTTTAAATATATTATTGAAGAGGGTTTTTAAGATAATAAGTTGAATTATTTAAAATAGGGTCTATATAATACAGGGTGATTCTTTGGGAGTTCCAATTGAACGTTTTAGAGAAACTTGATACAATTAAAATCTAAAAAAATTTGAGGTGTGAGGTTTTCGGATATGCCGAATTGATTTAAAATATTTAGAACCTCCATTTACTTTCGGTTATACCGGAAGTTGACTAAAACTTGCTTATTTTAAATAAAAATATTATTACGTATTTCGATAAAGCTACTCTTGGGAATTCTTCCAATATAGCGTTTTGCTACCTTATACTGAGTGTTTTACGAGATTATGACAATTTTTTTCACGAAAAAGGGTTCGATTTGACACCCTGTATCATTATAATTAATGTACATTAAAAATTTGTTTTTCATTTTATTTTCAGAATTCAGGAATATTAATTTTTCCTAAATGTGTTTTGTCACAGAAATTGTGTTTGTGACGAATTTTGTTAGTTTTAAATAAAATTCAAGGTCGAATTATTTATTAGATTTATTAACAACAAATATACGTGTGTGTTCGTGTATTTATAAACAAATATTTTCTTACAGAACTTAATATGTGCATAAGCAGTCATTTTTGGGAAATTCTTATCGAGTGTGCAAGTTGACCAGAAGTAACTGGTAGGAATGCGTGGGCTTACTTTTTATCTCTAAATCATAATTTATCTGATAGGGTTGTTTCGTCACGTTAATTTTATTGTAAATAATTTAAATATCGATATTAATCAATGCCCGTTGGGCACACCCTGTGGATACGGGGAGAATAGTGTTACGAATTTACTGAATCCGTCTCTGGCGGCTACAACCGAATCTAGGGTGCATATTTAATGAGGATAGAAGACAATGGATAATTCGAGAAATAACTGGACCCTTCTCGTGGTTATTCGTTCAGGTATAAAAAAAAGGGGATCTGGCAAGGTCGAGCAACCGCTAGAACCGCGTCGAATAATGGAGAAACAGGTGGAATGATCTGTAACTGTGATATCGGAAATATAAAAGGGGAAACGATCATAACAAGAATCAGTATCGGCTTATGTGTTTATGAATTAGTAAATGTTAATAGTTATATATAGTTGTAAAAGTTGTATAGCTAAGTGAATATCTAAGTGGTTAATGAAAACAGAATTTATTGTATTGAAATAAACATTGTTTCGTTATTGGATCAAGAGTTTTAATCACCGAACCCAAGATAGAACAAAAAATTCGTATCAATAGAATAGATCCCAGGTATGGTCTGCCTGTCGTAAAAGGCGACTAAAACACTCCCGATCCAAAGTGTTATGCGACCCGTGCTGATGGATGCATGGCGATGGGGGAGCACCGTAACTAACGGAGCCTACAGGAAACTGGGCGAAATCCTGTAGACAGCTTCAGTCCTGTGCAGGGTGCACCTCAAGGCCGGACCACCCCTTTCCCCATACTCGTTGACTGCAAGGAAGAACTGAGAACGCTGGTAGACCGTAATCACGTCAAACTGATATGGGTTCCAGGACGCATGGAAGTTACAGGCAATCAGGAACTAGACAAACTTGCAAGAAAAGGTTCGGAAAAACACAAAAACCACTGGATAAGCATACCAGAAAAAAAAACACGGAAAATAATACAGCAAAGGACCGTGCCATAAAAGGACGGCAGAACTGTTACCGATGAACAGGAAATAGCAAAGAATCACTAAGGGACTGTATAATGGAGACTTGGCCTGCGGGTTGTGCGGCAGGGATCCGGAGGCGGTGGAGCGCGTGCTGCGGGGCGCTGGGGAGAATGGGCGGTTCTTGGGCCGCTACATTGTTCCCACATAGTACAGAATTTGTACAAACTTGTACAAGGTACGAAGGTTCTGGATTGGGTGCAGCGTGGTTTTAGGTCCCGGGAATTGCCTGTCTTTTTCGGTCCAGTACCTCGCGGCAGTGCATAGTGTGTTTTGCTGTTTCCGGGTCCTTGCTGGGCGGTCTGCGGGTCGAGTCTCCATTGTAAAATGATACAAAAACACATAGGCAAAATACAGTATCACCGGAGGCAATAGCCAGACGGATCTAAATAGGGGTGGAGTTTTTAGTGAGTAGACCTGACACAGTCAGTGGAATCTCACAGTAGACCTTGAGCTTTCAGACTCATAACTTCTCCGTTAAAGATTTTTTCAACCTCTGCAAAAAAATATGCCTATTGGGCGAAAGGGAATGCGGAGCACGGCAGTGAAATATTTAAAAAGTCGTGATGTTTTTTAGATTTGCCTTGAATGATAATTATTTTATTATTAATATTGTTGCGTAGACATGTTACGTGAATTGACTAATGACAGAATTAATATCAAAATACTGATGATTTATTTTTACTAACCTTTTTTAAGGACCATTGTTCTGCTTCCCTCCGAAGCACTAAAAAGCCCATTACAAGTTGCGTCACCACTTTGAGCTACTCTATAATCAACGCCGTCTAAGGCTTCGGAAGCTGCACTGGATTTTTCGTAAACGAAACATCGGTACCTGTCTTCGTTAGAAGTAACGTGACTATGAAAAATTTTTCCAACTAGATATCGGGAGCTGCCTTCTTTCCATAATGCCAAGCACTGTAACTCTTCGACTAAAAATAACGACGGATATCTTTGAGTTTTACAAAGTTGCCAATTTGTCATTGTATTTTTTAAGTAAATTATGTCAAGCACAATTAGCTCTGTAAATTGTTGTGAGTACATTGCAATTGTAGACCTACTTATATTTTGAATGAAAAAATCCAGACTACTGTAAAACATTATCTCGGAAAATAATTTATTGATTTGGTAATTTTTATCCTTCCATTATGATTTACAATGCTTTTAAACGATACCGAGTAGACCAGCACAAAATATAACATTATTTCATTCACACAATAAAAAGTCATGAATTTAGTCACATGATTTGCAATATGATCGACTATTTAGGTAAATAAAGAAATATGAGCAGCAATTTAGTTTGATTGTCAAAAAGTGGCGTAACATTCACTTAATTGAAAATGTCTTGTTTTGGTTCATGTTCCACTAGGGAAATCAGCAAAAATATAAACAAATCCATCCCAGAAAAAACCAAAAAGAGTAAGGAGTCTGTCTGGAGACAATTTATGTCTTTTTGTCAGCAGAATTATAAATTTCGTAGATGTAAAAAGTAGGTGGAATTAAATGTTGATAAACGTTTATGAATAACTAACTCGCTTTCACTTTAGCGAATATGACCGGAATCTTAGGGAATGATTTTGCGGTGTTTATGAAATAATCTTCCTGAATATCACTCGACTATAACAAATAGCCGACTATTATTTTCGTCATAATTTTATCTCGAGCAACTTGTATTTCGAGACAATTCAAAAATCAAAAATTATGACGAAAATAATAGTCGGCTATTTGTCATTGTCTTGGGATATTACCTCTGATAATCGCAAAGGATAAATGTTCAACTAGACTACTCTATATTTGTCCTTACTTCTAGTTATCTAGAGCGTAGGAAAGGAAACATATATTTTGTGCTGGTCAACTGGCACTGCCTACAGTACGTATTGTACTTAAATCTGCTTAAATTAAATAGGATATTTAAAGCTCTTATTCTTCTTCTTAGTTGTATTCTTCATTGATGAAGGTCGCACCCGTCCCGGAAAGCTTTCACTGAGACGCTGACAAATTGCTTCCACACAACTTTATCTTCAGCACGTCTCAGTGATGCAGGCAAAGTGAGTTCCGTTATTGCTCTAATTTGATCAGACCAACGGTTTGGTGAGCGTCCTGTCCCCTTAGTCTTTATCTTGCCTGGTGTAACCATTTTTTCGAGGTTGTTTGGTTGCCTTCGGGCGATATGGCCAAATTAGCTGAAGACTCGTTGATAGCAGATCGTTGACAATCTAGTTATGATTTTAAGTTAGTCAAGGATGGATCTGTTGGGATGTTTTGCTGTCCACGGTAAGCACAACATTCTCCTTCAACACCAAATCTCAAAAGCCTCTTTTTTCTGTCAGCTGCACGTATTGAGAACACAAGAGGTCGCAAGATTCTCATCTTTGTGGTATTAGATATACCTATCTATGTCTTTTTAAATCCTGGTCATCATACTCATTTATACTTTGGCCATTTGCGTGCGTCCCCAAATCTTTCTGTTACACCCTCCCTGATCGTTGATCAAAGAACCCAGGTAAAAAACTCGTTTACGAATTCTGAGAGTTCTCCTGTACGTGAACGTATTCCATCTCGATCAATTATCGTTTAAAGTTATTGTAAATTAATCTTTTAATTAATATTTAATAGATTGAGAGTGAAAATTTTAAAGTATATACCAACATTTAAAGCAATACCTTAACAAAACACAAGATACGTTTGATTGTAAGAATATTATGGTAATTTTAATATTTATGTCCTTCAAGTACATTTTACGTATTCCTAGAATATATCATTAAAAAAGATTTTTTATTTTACAGCACATTAACAATTGCAAAACATTATTTTGGTTTTCTAATTTTATTAAGTTGAAGATATTGTTTTTAATGACTTACTTGCGCTCTCTGATCCGTGTACATCAGGACAGGCTTGGTAGCTCAGCAGTAATTTGCTATCTTCAATGCAGGAATCGATACTTGACACGGGGTATCGACATTCTCCGTGACCGCGATTGTAGGTGAATGTAAAAGGTCCTCGAAAAGGACATGGGATTGGTACAGCGTTTTCTCTGAACATAGAATATAAGAGAGCATCACCGGTTATCAGGGTACAAAGAGTCGGGAGTACTTCTCTACTATGGCAGTAAGCTGTAATATTATTAAATTTTTTATTTTATTTATTTACTAAATGTGTTCACGTGGAATTAAATTTTATCTTAATATTTTTACGTTAGAATAACTTTTTTCTTGACATCTAATTTGACATACATACATAAAGTCGCGCCTTTTTCCCATAAGGGTAGGCAGAGACCACTTCCTTCCACTTGCTACGGTTCGCACACACATCTTTTGCTTCCTCTACTTTCATCAGTGCTCTCATACATGCTCTTCGGTTGTTGGTACTCTTGACCTGGCCTTTCTTCAAAACAATGTTGATCTGATCGAGATATGTTCTCCGAGGTCGACCTCTACCGATTTGCCCATTCACACTCGCCTTATAAATTTGTTTCGTTAATCTTTCTTCATCCATACTTTCTACATGTTTAAACCATCTAAGCATCCCTTTATCTATCTTTGTAACCACAACTTCTTTTACACCACAGCGTTCTCCTAGCTCACTATTCTTTACTTTATCCAACCGAGTCACTCTGGCTATATTTCTTAGACTAATCATCTTCGCAGCATTAATCCTATTTTCATGCTTCTTCTGCCAAACCCAACATTCATTACCATACATAAGTGTAGGAACCAACAAACCTCTATGCACCGCCAGACGTGCCTTTTTTGACACTTTCTGGCTATTTATAAAGCTATGCAGTGCCCCATTCATTTGTTTTCCTGCCAACACCCTTCGCTCAATGTCACTGTCATACTTTTCATCTCTAGTAAATTTTGAACCCAAGTACACAAATTCATTCATTCATTCATTCCACTCTTTTTCCCTCAATCGAAACCCCACAGTTTGTCATGCTTTCTTCTCTTTCAAAAACCATTACTTTCGTTTTGCTCACATTTATCTAATTTGACTTAAAAGAATTTCTTTGTGGACCATCATATGCGGTTTAAAAATGAACGCAGCATCTAGTGAATCTTTAAAAAACTAAATTTTAAAATGGTGGTGGTCAGGTGGATTGTTGTAAGCGCGTACTAAAAATTAACAGCGCCACCTACTGATTTTTTAGGAACTAAACTATAACACTAATAAAATATAACTGAAATTATTTTGTGTTTCTATTCATTATTTTTTATAGCCGTTGTTCGTTCGCGTTGTGACGTCTAGAGGACTTCGACGATAGCAATTATTATTTGACTTTTTAGACAAATAAGAATAACTTTTTTTTCAAACATCCAATTTAAATGAAATAAAACATACCCATTAAGCATAGAAAAATGGATTTAGTTTAGGCTAGGATATTTGGCACAAAACGCACGAAATTTGCGCAGACAAACTGATCGAGATGCGGTTTTTTGCATTAACTTTGTATTTACTTTGTATGTACTTTGTATTTTGTTTTCCAGATTTCATGAAAAATGCATAATTTCAAGTAATGGGAAAAAATTTATATTTGCCACAAAAAAACACCCGAACTGTACAAAATTTTCCACCCGGGGGTTTCTCAGGTCGCGGAATCTGAATATCATGTCCAAATTAGCCCCCTGTACACCTGGAGGTCAGGACGGCATTAGGAACGTCATCCCCTAGAGTTCCTGCTTAACCTGTGATAAATTAAGAGAAACTCGTGTCTGGGAGTTTTTCAGGTCGCTCTTGACTAATTTGTCATCGGTAACCTGCTCCGGAGGACCTGGTGCACCGGACGACCTGACTAGTCATCCCCTGGAGTTTTGATGAAACAACTTACCGAATCGTTGGAAACTCGTCGTCCGGGGGTTTTTCAGGTCGCTCTTCACGAATTTGACATCAGCGATCTGCCCCGGAGGACCTTGTGCTATTTTTATAGGGATAGTATCACTGTTAATAATGATATGAAGAAAAACGTCAACTGTAAAAATGATGAAAATTGTCCGGTAAAATATCGAAGTAATAAAGTATCTTCTGACGGAATACTTAGCTTTTTTAATACATTAAATATTTAGTTTTACTGAGATATGAAGTTACATTCTTTGAAGGAATGCCCCGGGGCACGAGTTTCTCTTGATATATCACAAGTTAGACAGGAACTCCAGGGGATGACGTTTCTAATGCCGTCCTGACCTTCAGGTATACAGGGGTCTAATTTGAACATGATATTCAGATTCCGCGAAACCCCCGGGTGCAAAATTTAGTACAGTTCGGGTGTTTTTTTGTGGCAGATATGAATTTTTTCCCATCACTTGAAATTATGCAGTTAAAAGAATGCATTTTTTGATGCACAAATGTAGAATGAACCCCTGAAGTTTGTGGCCCTTATTTACCAACATCCTGTATTTATAGTTAAATGAGCGAACCACTCTTTACAAAGTAGTCTGTACAGGACAAAATAAAAAATGTGTAAACATAAAAAAATGTAAAAAAGACATTAACATATATCACAAAAAAACGACAAAAATAATACCTAATATAAAACGACAATGATAATAATATACTGCAAAATCTCATAGAGTAGCTTATCCGTTAAGAGATTTTTAAAAAACATAAGCTTATTAATTTAAATTCCCAGTCTCACAATACGAAATATGATGGTAGAATATAATTAGAATAAAAGGCACATTAAAAGACAAAATTGTTCGGAGTAGGATAAGAACTAAAACAACACTCGACAATATTAATGATTACAATGAAGTAGGCGCGGAATTTAGGGCGGGTAGTAATAATGTCTAGACCAGTGGTTCTCAAACTTTTGTTATTCACGCCCCCCTGTTTTAATTTAAAAAATGTTGCGCCCCCCAATCCGTAGACCTAGGAATTTGGACTAAAATAGGCAACATTGTCTCGTCGAGAGCGCCAAAGATGTTGTCGGAAAGTTCGCGGCGTTTGTGCCACGTATTCAAGCTTCCTGATCTTTCTCGAACTGTCTTAACGCGACTATAAATACAGAAGCGCACATACGGTATTCTCAGTCTCTCAGTGAAGGTGTTTTAACACTAAGCAAGCATTATTGTGAAATGTGAGTGTATAAGTAGATGTAGTATGGATAAATTTTTTAAACGAAAACTTGAGGATGACGGGGCTTGTACATCGACAGGTTCAGGTGGAAATCGTCCGAAATCTAAAACAAGAAAATATGACCCATTATACCTAAATTTGGGCTTTACTAGCCTTGAAGTAGGTGGCGAAGAAAAACCACAATGCGTTATCTGTTTAAAAGTATTGGCTGCAGATAGCATGAAACCAAATAAATTACAGAGGCATCTAGAAACGCTGCACAGAGAATATGTCAATAAACCGCGAGATTTTTTTGTGGAGAAACTCAGATTGTTTAAAAAACAAAAATCCAGCTTCCATAGAGTACTGGCAGTAAATGAGAAGGCTCTCTTGGCATCATATAAAGTAGCATACAAAGTAGCTAAATGCAAAAAACCGCACACTATTGCAGAGCAACTTATTTTACCCGCTTGCAAAGACATTGTAGAAATAATGTTTGGTGAAAATTTTACTTCACAACTTAACAATATTCCTCTGTCAAATGATACAATCTGTCGACGAATTAACGATATATCAGTTGATATGCAGCAGCAGCTTGAATCTGAGCTTACTGGAAACTTGTTTGCTATACAACTTGACGAAGCAACTGACTCTAGTAATGATTCCCATTTGATTTGCTACATTAGATTCTGTTAATGTTCTAAAATATGTGAAGATTTATTGTTTTGTAAACATATTGAAGGAAGAACTACAGCCACCGAGTTGTTCAAGATTACAAATGATTCTATTACTAAAATGAATTTGCAATGGAAAAATTGTGTTGTGATTTGCACCGATGGAGCTCAAGCCATGTCTGGTAAATACAACAGTTTACAAGCGCTAGTAAAAAAGGAATCCTCAGAAATTATCTGGACGCACTGCATGATACATCGGGAAGCGTTAGCATCAAAATCGCTAAGGCCTGGACTAAACATGATTTTGACAGTAGTTATTGAAGTTGTTAACTTTATAAAAACCAGACCACTAAAAACAAGGATGTTCTCTGTTCTGTGTGAAGATATGGGAGCTGAGCATCAATCTTTGTTGTTTTATTCCTCATCCAGATGGTTGTCACGCGGTAAGACGGTTAAGCGTGTCTTTGAATTAAGAAGGGAAATAGCGATATTTTTAAGCGAGGAAGGTCACAAGCATTCAACAGTTTTTTTCGACAAATTATTTTTACTGAAGCTTTCTTATTTAGTAGATATTTTTAAAAAACTTAATATACTTAATCTTCAGCTGCAAGGAAAAGACGTAAATATATTTGATTTAAGTCAAAAGATTGATGCTTTTTGTAAGAAATTGCAGTTATGGCATAACAAATTGAAAGAAAACAGTTTGGAAATGTTTCCCACATTTTGCGATTTTGTGCAAGATTCCCCATTGGAAGATATTCATAAAGCTGTGATGCTAAAAACCATAGGAAGCCATTTAGAAAACTTAACTGAGAATTTCAAGCGATACTTCTTTGCAGAGAAAGATATCAAGTTGTCAGACTGGAGCTGGGTTTTAAATCCATTCGAAAATAGACCTGTCGGACTATCACTGCAAGAAGAAGAACAACTGATAGATATTTCAACAAATCCCTTACAAAAATCAAACTTTGTTAACAAATCTTTAACAAACTTCTGGACTGAACTTCCGAACGACTACTCCGTTATAAAAGCCAAAGCGCTTAGAATTCTGTTGCCTTTTCCAACGTCCTACCTTTGTGAAACTGGATTTTCTGCACTTGCTGTCGTGAAATCTAAATACAGAAATAAACTTCAAGTAGAAAATGAACTCAGAGTGGCCATCTCTAACATAGAACCAAATTTAGAGAAGTTGTGCGCCTTAAAACAAGCTCATGTTAGCCATTAGTCCTTAGAATGTTTCTTTGTCATCATTAAGTAAGTAAAATTTCAATAAAGATTTTTTAAAAATCTATCTGTAGCATTTTATCATTACCATTTTATTTTTAATCTGTACTGCGCCCCCCCCAATAATGTTAACGCGCCCCCCTTAGGGGGCGCGCCCCACAGTTTGAGAAACGCTGGTCTAGGTTATATTAGTTTAGTTTAGCTGTGGTTAAGGAAGGGCGTTTTTTGTTCTCATAGTATTTTTTTTATTTAAAATGGGTAGACCGAAAAATAGGCACTACTGTACGAAAGCGAAAGAGGTAATTTCTAACGTAATTAAAAATTAATAAAAAACGAGGCGAAACATGGCTAGCGAATTCCAATTAAAAGTTATCGTCACCCATTATTGCCTGCAACAGGAATATTGAGCAAGATGTATTTTATTGTTCACGATTTGTATGAGATTTCTAGTAGTATGTTTGAAACAACAGGTGCATTTCGGTACTACTAGCTGGTTTTTAAGGTCTTTTAAATAGCTTGATTCAGATTGATTTATATGTACGAAAACGTGATTTTATACACATTATATATATACAATAATTTAAAAAAAAAACTACTATATAGAATTCCAAGCGGCAAAATACGATTTGGTCGCAAATGAAGGCATTACCTTAGAAGGGCTATTTGATATTAATAGATATTTTGGATCATAGATCATAAATGATGAAAATTTTAAACATTTATTCTGAAGTTTTTTATTTTTTTTTAACTTATTATTGTTACACATTTTAAGGATAAAATTTTTAATGAAATTAAAATTTATTAAACTTTTTAGAAGCAAATAACTCGATAACCGATCGAGTTACATGAATCAAACAAGAGTACCTACCTAACTTTTTTTGTAGAATTTAACGCTTTTTAATATTTTATTATTATTTTAGTATTAGTTTAGCTGAAAAAAAAGCTGCTTTGATTTACTAAACACAACCAAGTGTAACTAGCGCTCTGTATAAGCAATGATAAATTAGAGTCAAAATTGGCAACCCTCATGCCAAAAAACGTCAAGTTGCCAATTTTTAAATACAAATTGTGAAAACATGAAAAATAATTGCCAAAATCAAAATCCATAGTTAAACTTCAAACACCCGGTATCTCGGAAACTAGCAATATGTGTTTGAGGCATGTTGGGCAGAATCATTATATTTTGGGGTATAAAATCTACACTTCAGCGATTGGACATTCTTAATCATTCACCCTGTATATTCTATTGAAGTCATAGATGGATAGTGATAGTGCAAACGTTCACAATTTCTTTAGTCCAGTATTGTAGAAAGTCAAAAAATTGATCTGTGCCAGCAATTCTGGACCTGATGTTGCCCAGAAATTAATTTTTGTGATGAAATGAAATCAGCTACGGCTAGTTTTTAATGCATAAATCGATAAATGTTCTAAAATCTGGGAATAATTGCATGTACTATGACGTATGCATATTTTATAGCCAATAGGTACATCTTAAAAACTTCTAACTATTCTCCGGATGATGGATGTGAACTTGATAATGGGCAATTATTTTAAAGACAAGAATATATGAGTAATTAGTATAATGTTTTTATTGAAAACATTGACAATAACTGAATTTTTCTAAAAAACACCTTTTTGTAGAGAACTATTACTTAAAATTAAATTTTTAAGATAAACCTATCAAAGTTTTTCATCAAACAATACTTTAAGGTCTTTTAACGTTCTTATTATCAATGCGATAGTTATTGTAAAATATGGTCTTTATTATACTAATTGTAAAACATTGAACACAGGATTTAAAAGCATTTCATTTGATTCGAACCATGTTAGCTAAGAATTAAGACCTGATTGCACGGAATGGTTTAACATCGAAAAGGGTGTGATACAGGGATGTGTGGCTTCACCATGACTGTTTGACTTATACATAGACGATTTAAAATGAATGATTTGATTGTCAAATGCCATCTTTACGCCGATGATCAAGTCATATTAGCGTCATATGAAGAGAAGTTGCAGGCAATGATTAATGTTATGCATGATGCCTTGAATATCAAAGGGATGAAAATGAATGTAAGCAAAACGAAAGTAATGGTTTTTAAAAGAAAAAACAGCATGACAAAATGTGAATTTCTGATTAAGGGAGAAAGAGTGGAACAAGTAAATGAATTTGTGTACTTGGGTTCAAAGTTTACGAGAGATGGAAAGTCTGTCAGTGACATTGAGCGAAGGGTGTTGGCAGGAAAAAAATGAATGGGGCACTGCATAGCTTTATGAGCAGCCAGAAAGTGTCAAAAAAGGCACGTCTGGCTGTGCATAGAGGTGTGATGGTTCCTACACTTATGTATGGTAGTAAATGTTGAGTTTGGCAGAAGAAGCATGAATTTTTTTTTTTTTTTTATGTTCTGGTTCCACGAAAAGGGATATCCTGTAATGTTCAGAGAACATCGTGGGAACCAAGTGAAAGAAGGTAGGAGTTGGTGTTCTTCTTAAATTTCTGGAGGTTGTAAGCCTCGGGGAACACCTCCCTAGGCAATGAGTTCCAAAGCCTCGCAATTCGTTGGATGAATGAGTCTTTGGAAAGTGATGTTCTGCAGGTCTCCAAAGTGACCACGAAGGGGTGTGAAGACTGAACTTGACGGGTTAATCTCGAAGAGACTACCAAAGGAGGAACGATTGTTGATATTTCAGAAGAGCATCGCCCATGAAAATATCTATAAAATAAAGACAAATCGCCAACTTTTCTACGGTGTTCCAGACAAGTGAGCGAGTTTGTAAGCGAGGCATCACCGACGAGACGAATTGCCCTTTTTTGGACAGAATCCAGTAGCTTCAGGATATGTTTAGGTGCTGCACTCCAAATATGGGAACAGTACTCCAGTACAGGTCGGATCTGTGCCTTATAGATCATAAGCAACTGACTGGAGGTGAAATAGCTCTTGGCACGAAACAAAAAACCAAGTTTTTGGGATGCACTTTTGGCAATGGACCTCACGTCATTTTCCCAGGAATGGTTATTGCTGATAGTAATACCAAGCATCGATATGAATGACTTCAGTGGTATGGTTACTCCTGACAAAGTTATGTTAGGCACAGTGAGATCGGCTTTTCTAGAGAAAAGACATGCTTGTGTTTTGTTTGCATTGAATTCTACCAAGTTATTGGATCCCCATTCGAGAATTGTTGCTAAGTCCATATTTATATTGTTAACATTTCTTCCTCGTCCATTTCTGTTTTCACGGGCTGATATAGGGGCCCTGGAAGAGAAAGCGGTATGGAGGGTACTATCATCGGCAAAGCTGTGTACGGGACATGAAGTTGCTTTCAATAGGTCGTTGATGTGAAGTAAAAATAGTGTTGGTGCTAGAATGGATCCTTGCGGAACACCAGCATTTATGAGTAGAGTGTCAGATGAAACTCCATCGACCACTACATGGAGAGACCTGTTTGAAAGAAAACTAGCAAGCAGAGAACACAGCTGAGGGGGCAAGCCATAAGATGGAAGCTTGGCGAGGAGTCCCTGGTGCCAAACTCGATCGAACGCCTTGGAGATATCTAATGCCACAGCTAAAGTTTCTCCATACTTTTCAATAGATAGCTGACATATATGTGAGACGTATGCGAGCAGGTCACCAGGTGATCTCTGATGGCGGAAGCCATATTGCCTATCATTGATAATTCCTGAGTCTTCCAGATATTTCATGAGCTCGATGTTGATGGCTTTTTCCATGATCTTTAAAATAATAGATAGCAGTGCGATAGGTCTGTAGTTGCTAGGTAGGGTCTTTTTGCCTTTTTTAGGGACTAGCTGTACTCTTGCAATTTTCCAATTGGACGGAAATACTCCCAAATTGTAAGAGTGGTTGTTTTCCCGAAGAATCCAGAGTGGAATTTCCAGCAAATAGGTGCGCAAAGATATTGGCTTTTTCCTGGGCAGTCGTTGCTAGTGTTCCATCTTCATTGGTTAGGGGAGGAAAAGAGCTGGAAGTGAAGTTTCTTCCCACAACTTTGGCGAAAGACCAAAATGAACGGGATCCGTTAGGACATTCAACAAGTTTTGATCTTATTTTGGCATTATGAGCATCTTTTGAACATTCTATTATCTCTTTGCATATGCCTCTAGCCTCAACATATGCTGCTCTGGTCTCAGGTCCCGGATTTTTTTGCCATCGATGGTATGCTGCCTGTTTGGAAGCCACAGCTCTAGAGCAGTTTCTGTTAAACCAGGTCTTATCGGATGATGTTCTTCTTTCGGTATTCGGTATGTAAGTTTGCATCCCCAACATGATGATTTCAGAAATTGTCTCAGCACATCGTGTTGGATCTACTGAGGAGAAACAAACTCTCTTCCATGGAAACGCTGAGAAAAACATACGAAGACCCTCCCAGTCGGCCGAATTGTAATGCCACATGAGACGGGGTGGTATTGTGCTGCTCGATGGTAAATGGAAAGAGCATGTTGTGGAGATGAGGGTGTGATCAGAGTTTCCAAGTGGGGCACAAACTTCTATTCTATACGGGTCAGGATTGTCGGTGAGGAAAAGATCTAGTATATTGGCAGCCTGGTTGTTGACATCAGGGATGCGGGTTGGTAGCTCGACCAGTTGTTCTAGACCATGAGTGATGGCGAAGGCCTCAGCTTGACGACCTGCATCATCAGTTTTGTTTGAGAATTTGAGCCAGGCAGCGTTATGTACATTAAAGTCCCCCATGATTATGGTTTCAGCTGTTGGATGGTTCTCCTGAATGTAGTCCAAATTGAGTGATAAAAACTCAAAGAGGTTGTTATATGAAGGTTCATTAGGTGATAGGTAAAGGCAGCAGAGGAACTTAGTCACTTTGGTATCAGATAGCTTAAACCACATCACATCAAAGTCTTTCGGTTCCAAACTCTCTTCACGCTGGCATGAAAGGTTAGCCTTAGCGTTAAGGCAGACTCCACCTTTGAACCTGAGTCGAGAATGGAGTTCGTAACCAGGACAAAGCATATGGACCTTGTTGGTGGACAAGTTTACTTGTGTTTCTGTTAGAGCCAGAATATCCGGTTTTTTCGTCTGTAGGTGATGGTGGACGTCATTGATGTTCTTGTTGAGTCCACTATTGAGTCCAATAGGATTAATGCTAAGCAGATAAGTAGTCTAAGAAATATAGCCAGAGTGACTCGGTTGGATAAAGTAAAGAATAGTGAGATAAAAGAACGCTGTGGTCTAAGAGAAGATATGGTTACAAAGATAGATAAAGAAATGCTTAGATGGTTTGGACACGTAGAAAGGATGTATGGAGAAAGATTGAGGAAACAAATTTATAAGGCGAGTGTGAATGGACAAGTCGCTAGAGGTCGACCTCGGCGAACATATCTAGATCAGATCAACATTGTTTTGTAGAAAGGCCATGTCAAGAGTACCAACAACCGACGAGCATGCATGAGAGCACTGATGAAAGTAGTGGAAGCAAAAAATGTGTGTAAGATCCGTAGCAAGTGGAAGGAAGTGGTCTCTGCCTACCCCTGCGGGAAAAAGGCGTGACTATATGTATGTATGCATGAAATTAATGAAGAATGAGGAATCCAAATTTTCTTTTAAAAAAAGTGTTTCTTTGACATTTCGATACATTTTTTATAGACCGAGACCTTGAGAGAATGCTTTAGTATTCAAAATTACTTCATCTTTTTATGAGGATCCGTCTGTGGTTTATTACCAGGAGTTTTTAACCAAAAAAGGATATCAGAATTAAAAATAAAAGGTAGGTAATATATTTTCCAAAGCTACTGTAATATTTTATAAATAATCTGAACTTGGAGTAAATATTTGAATATTAAGGATAGAGCACACGTGAAATGGAAAATCTTTTAGATGATCAAAATTAGTACAATTAGAAGTGATGAAAAACTCCTATTTAGCATATATTTTCAAAAAAAATGCACGTTTCAACCTCTTATACTTTAACGTTAGTTCAGAGGAAAATCAAGGTTGAAAAATATTAGAGAAAACAGTAACAACAAAATGTAGCAGATAATTACATTAACTTGGCACACCTAGTAAGAAGATAAAAAGAAATACAATAAATTAAACTTAAAACAGAGGAATTATTAAGTTATAAGTAGTACAAGAATTCTTTATAGCAAAAATAACACCAATAATTAAAAAAAGAAAAATCGCCTACTCACAAATAACAGAAAAAACTATAATGTTAGGTACCGATTAAACTTCAGTTGAAAGGTAGCAGTAACTAAAATCAGTAACATTCATTTTACCATGCTCATAAATATTAATAATTTTTACACAAAATATTAATTTAATACTAGTTTAAACCACACAGGAAATTCCTGTAACATTTTCATTGTATTATAATTCCAAAGTACTTATCTAAAGGTTATTAAATATTGTCTAATTTATAAAAGTGGGTAATTATTGTGTGTTAGGATTAACAATATTATAAAAAAATAATATTTTGTTATGCAATAAACATATAGTATTCATTAACTAATTTTGCATGGAACACGATTAAAATATTAAATAAAAATACTTACTTTCTTTATATTGTAGAACATTAATGTGTTTTTCATGAATAACCACACATCTGTAACAATTCTTTTTCCTTAAAAAGAAAATAATATTATTTCACAGACTAAATAAAATTTTAAACGAAAAAATCAAAAATGAAAATATAAATATCATTTGTATGTTTGTTAACTAAACAAAAATACTATGATCACGTAAATATTTTTCCTTCTTGGTTTAATGAACGCAATACAGATATTATGTTTGGTTATACATACTCATCTAATATCAAAAATTTATCTCCTTCTGATCCCACACATCTTCCTTTGCTACTTAGTCTTGGTCCTTCAATGAGTATCGACTGCCTTACTCCAGATTGGAACCACGTGCCCTCCCAGCGTTCAGGAAAGTAACAAGTTCCTGTAAAAAATATTTTATTTTAAGTATTGCATTCCTAACACTACCCAAAATATAAAATGCCTTAGAGCAAATAAAAAATAATAATAAAAAAGTAACTCGGAATAACAATAGATCCACATTCACGATGCACTTCTCACTTATATGAAGTAGCTAAAACACTGAGATTTTTATTATACAAATTCAAATATATGAGGAAAGTGCTGGACTTACAGCATCACTGTCATACTGGAAATAAAACAAAAGATTTTGTCCCAATCAGTATAGCAAAAAATACTGTTGAAACTAGATACTTCGAATTTATAGCACCACGTTTATTTAACTCTCTTCCAGAAATGTATAGGATAGAATTTAATCTTCTTATATATATATATATATATATATATATAAGAAGATTAAATTATATATATATATATATATATATATATATATATATATATATATATATATATATATTTATATATATTTAAATTCTATCAGTTTTCTAAAAAAAATATTTAAAAGATATATTAAAATCACTAGAAACTAGTTGTGAATGAAATCATTGATTACTAAAATCAATTATATATATATATATATATATATATATATATATATATATATATATATATATATATATATATATATATAAATAACTTTAAAATGTTCTTGGGATAGGTCCAAATAAAACGTTGGTATTATAACATAATTGTCAAGTTTTTATTGACTTTTGAAAAAGGCATGAGAATCATGCAGAAACATCAATTAAAACTTGACAATTATGTTATAATACCAACGTTTTATTTGGACCTATCCCAAGAACATTTTGAAGTTATTAATATACAAGAGTCAAAGAAAAAGTACCAAACTATATATATAAGCATTATTCATAGAAGAATACGCAACAAATGTGAAATTGATCTGGACGAAACCCAGTTTGGTTTTCGAAACGCTCTTGGTACCCGGGAAGCAATGTTTGCCTTAAATATAATTCTTCAAAAGTAGATCAACGTTAAGACGTTTTCGTGTGCTTTATAGAGAAAGCTATGAGAAAGCATTCAAAAGGTTACAACATGAAAAACTTATAGATATATGGAGGAGTACTGGAGTTGATGAAAGAGACATACGCATAATTAAAAACCTGTATTATCGACAAAAAGGTTCGGGTCAATGAAAAACTAAGCGACGAATGCTAGATTTTGCGTGGAGTGAGACAGAGATGTATACTGCCTCCACTGTTGTTCAACCCATATTCTGATAAAATATTTAAACAGGCGTTGCGTGACCAGGATTACGGAGTTAAGATTAACAGCGAACTGATCAATACCATTAGCTATGCTGATGACACCGCAATCTTATGTGATGATCTCCAGGACCTTCAACGTCTTTTAGACTTGGTCAACGTGATGGGACAAGAAATGGGTCTAAACATAAATGTCACTAAAACTAAGTTTATGGTTTTCAGCCGTCAGCCGTATAATGATGCTAAGCTGCAAATGAATGGTCAAAACATTGGATGGGTTTCATTATTCAAATATATTGGATGTTATATTACAGAGCATCTTGACCCGGATAAAGAAGTCAAGTGCAGGATCGAGTCAGCTCGAGCAACCTTTCAAAATATGAGATCGCTCTTCTGCTATAATAATCTAAATTTAAAGCTCCGCCAGAGAATGATTAAGTGCTACATATGGTATATACTGTTGAATGGGGCAGAGATTTGGACCTTAAAAGCAGCAACCATTAATCATCTTGAAGCATTTGAAATGTGGCTACATAGACGTATGCTCCGAATCCCATGGGTAGCCAAGCATACAAATAAAGCGGTTTTAAATAGAGCAAACGCCGTCCGAAAACTACTAATAACAGTTAAATGTCGAAAGCTGTCCTATCTAGGTCACATACTCAGGGGTGATCGTTACCGTATCATTCAACTTATAAGAAGGGCAAGATAGAAGGCCGTAGAGGAGTCGGTAGAAGACAAGCCTCGTGGTTAAGAAATCTTAGAGAGTAGACCGGAATTTGAAGCGCAGAACAACTCTTTAGAATCGCCGAAGTCAGAGCACAGTTCGCCATTGTGATTGCCAACATCAGGAAGACCTGATATAGCACCAAAAGAAAGAAATATATAAAAGTAACATTATGTTAAGGAAAACAAAAACTGACAATTAAGTGGCGTCGTTGAATATATGCATATACAATCATTGTGCCTATGTTCAACCTCATAGGTCTTAATAGGTAATAGGATATCTCTATTTGTAAATTGTAATTGTAATTATTTGTAAATGGACATATATAAGTACACATTTTGATATGTGACTGATGTTTGATAATATACTTTCAATATTATATACTCATATGTTGTGTTTTTTAATGTTGTGATATTCATAATTTTGTATTTATTTTTTTATATTGCCATTTAAAATTAATATGTTTAATCACACACACGCTGTGACAACAGCTTCAGTGTTATCTCTGTTCATTCCTTAAGTGATTTTTGTACATATTGCCAATATATTGTAAATCATTAATGCTAAATAAACATTATTATTATTATTATTACATTATTATACATAAAAAATGTAAATAGTATTAAACATAAAAATTCGAAATAGTTTAGGAAATATGGGGGGCAGTTTGGAACCAATTCACCCACACATTCAACAATAATCTTTTCTGTTTCTAATGGAATTCTTCATTTTAGATTTTCGCCACATCGACCAAATCTTTAAGTGCCAGCTCCGTAGACTGACTCTGAAAGATGGCTTCTTTTCATAGACTGAGCATGACGGCTGGTCTCTCTTTCTTAGTCTGAGCAAGATGATGATTGGACCCTCTTAGTATGAACGTGACTATGAGACCTCTTCGTAGACCGAGCATACCGACTGTACGGGACTAGCTTCTCTTCATAGACTTATTATGGGGGCTTGTTCGTCTTCATAGACATAATAAAGAAGCTGGAATGTCTTCATAGTCGGAAAACTAAAAGTATACAATTGCCCCCGAGTTTTCAATAACGAGTTTTGTTTAAGTTACCTGGGGGGTTAAAGTTTATCTTCCTGTATTTAAGAATAAATAGCTTAAAATTTTTAAGTTGTAAAGTGTTGAAACCTTTTTTAATTAACATAAGCTAAGGTATAGGATTAACGGGTATTTTTTAATTTACCGCAGTTTCTATACCAATCGGAAGATTAATAATGAACTTAAAAAGTAGTAAAGAAGTGATTAATGGCTAATTAAATGTGACAATAATAATAATGGTATGTAAAGTAAAAATTAACACCAAATCACTTCGGTAAATACGTGCCTTATTTCGATATCAGAATCGCAATAAGAGGTTTTTTAAAATAGTTTTTTTGGTAAAACATCTTATTTTCATTAAATTTTAGAGTTAATGCAGCTATTCTCATGATTTTAAAATGATATTTAAAATATACAAATTTATACAAAAAAAATATACAAATTTATAAGTAATTAAAATATGTTAAAAATTTTACTTTTAAAATACAATAAATATATTCCTAAGCAAGAAAAGACATTTGATTATTATAGTATTTAATAGATGTTTTAAATACTTCATCTTTTTACAAAAACTCATTTTTTTTACTATTAATTAATTACAGTCCTGCTGTAGACATTGCGGTCTCTTCAGAGGTTAGATGATTAGAAAAAAATATCGTTGGGCTGATACTTTCATAGTGTTTTATTATGCTTTAAATTACTGACGTACGGCTAATTCCAGTAACTGTTTAAACTATTATATTTTATGTATTTACCTGTCTGTTTGAACGTCGACGTAAATTCCAACACAAACAAAAGCAAAATAAAGTGAACGACAGGGGAAGTCCATGGAGCATCCATACTGTTGGCTGTGGTCGATTACATTTTAAGTTTCTCCTCCTGCAAACAATGATATTTTCGTTAAAATTGTAAATTGGTCTATTAATACTTAAGTATTTGATAAATTATCATTTAATATTACAATACCGGTATTTTTGGAATCTATACGTCATTTGTTTGAAAGCTACCTGAAGGATAGCAATAAAAATGAGACGAATTCCCAGAAACCATAACCGTCCAATTTAAGAATAACAAACGAATAAAAATATTTCAAAAATTAAAATTTACATTTTTTAAATAACTTATTCAACAAATAATTATTTTAATAGTAGGTAAATTGTGCCTTGATGTGTAAACTTTTACAGCATATTTCACGAATATACGGTGGTAACGGATTATCGTTAGAAACTTGATAACTGGTATTCAACTGCACATTTAAGAAGTACGAAAGTAAATTCCCCTATTATTTTTAAACAAATTTTGTAGATAATGAATATTATTTTATAAAGTACTTTTTGCTTGGAAATTAAGGGTCAATATTTTTATCTGTGAGCACGGGTAGTTTTGAAACCAAATATGTTCTTAATAACTTTATTTATTGTACATAATAAGAGAGGTAGGTAAGTAATCCAAACAAATTTTACTAACTAACCAAGCTATTAAGCTTTAATTAGGCTTGTTGGTTAATTTTTATTAGATTTTTTGTTCAATTTCTAGAAAAATAATTAGTAATCCTGGGTTATCATTGTAGTGGGTACATACATTAAAATCGTATGGTACCGATTGTAATTTCAAATAGTAAATGTATACCAAATAGACCGCGAAAATGCCATGACGTGTTTTAGATAAAGATACATTAATATTGAATGTACACGCTTATTTTACAGCGGAAAATAACAATGAAGGTCCGTTGCTACCAGTTTTATTTACACGTAAGCGTATGTGTGATGCGATGGGTATTGCTTTAAGCCGGAATTATTATCGATAGCTAAAAGGCACAAATGAATAAAATTTACAAAGTGGATTAAATTATACTCAGTTATGGACAACGTGTACTAAGACTTTTGCCTTATCATTGCCAATTTAATCCATCGAGTATATTTAGTGAATATGCAAAACTTAATATGACAATTACATTGGATCTAGCGGTTTCCTGTAGGTGCTCCCCCACCGCCATGCATCCATCAGCACGGGTCGCAAAACACTTTGGATTGGGAGTCTTTTAGTCGCCTTTTACGACAGGCAGACCATACCCGGGATCTATTCTATTTTATCCGTATGCCCAGAGAAAGAATCTAATGGTTACAGTAATAAGGCTGTTTTGGAAACCTGGCAACGAGCATTTAATACTGCCACTCCTAAAAATTGAAAAAAATGTGTCACATAATGTAAAAATTTAATAGAAAAATGGTGGGTTAGTGAAAACCGCATCGAAACAGTTAATCCTGTTATCATTTACAATCCGAATGAGTATAGCGACAACAGTGATTCCGATTATGATGACTATAAATCTGATGCTTGATAATACCTTAAGTACTACATGATTAAACATATTTATTAAATTGGTACCGATAATTTATTTTGTTGCATTCCCTTTTAACATAATTAAATATGTGCCTATTTCTAACCAAAAAACTCATCAAGAGCTACACCAACGATTTCTGTTCACAATGAAGCAAAAAATAAAAATAAAACCTCTCAACAAAAGCATAATAATAAACAAGAAATTTTTGGGTTTAAATCTTGGGGGAATTTACTAATGTACCTCTCAAGACGAAGCGCCCGTTAAGTCGATATATTGGTGACTAAACCGATACCGTCGTATATTGGTAAAATGAGCTATAGGAGCAGTGCAACAAGCAAAACTAAAATAAACCTTTGGCTTTTAAAATTTTTGCATGGAATGTGTTAAAATACTATCCTTATGTTAACAAAAATGAATCTATTTAAAATATGATGAGTGTTCTAAAGATCTTGTTCAGAAGATACAACCAAAAAAATTTGTTATTAGAAATTTTGTTATCATTTTAACAGCCTCGAAACGTGTCAATAAAGGCACGACTGGGTGTGCAATTTAAATTTCTTTTTTTAAGTAGTTTTCAAAAAATACATAAAATATTAGATAACATTAAATTTTCACGAAAAACAATAACGTCTTACATCAAAGTCAACGCAGTGGTTAAATTAACTTTCTAGAAGCGTTAAAATATAAAAGGAGTATGCAAATGATGGTCATTGTAGTCCTGCGAATGAACAAGTAGACGTTTTACAATTTCCATTAATAGACTGTATAATTAAAAAATAATCGCTAAATTATTAACGGTACGTTGAATTCAATGTATTAAAAATAAAAACTTGCTGTAAGTCGTATGATTCATTTTTATCGTATTTACTCTTGGTTTCGATTATTTTAAACACTAAAAAACTTATTAAAAAATTTAAAAAATTTATTCTAATATCTCTATACGATAATTTCTTACTTTATAATTCACTAAGATAATTACAATCTCTATAAAATCTCTTTACAACACTTTATAATTACTTAAAAAATAAAACGACATTCGTTTCTAACGCGCTTTTATTAGTTTCACCTGTATGTTTGTTTGTAACTGACTCTTTGGCCTCGATTTTGCCTTTTTTTAAGCGATCAGATTTAATTAAAACTTCGCAAACTCGTCAAAGACCGACTACAATGCAATAATTCGATCAAAATATCCGATTATTCTGATTAGTTTCGCATTCTTCTTCTTTCATGTGCCCTATCCGGTCTCCCGAACGTTGGCTATCACTCTGGCTAGAGCATTTCGATCTTTTGCCAAGTGTATAAGTTCTCCTATTGAACGTATATTTGTCCATTCACGAATATTCTTTAACCATGACTGTTGCCTTCTTCCAGGTCCACGGTGCCCCTCTATTTTACCCTTCATTATAATTTGGATTGATATTTATCTCCTTTTAGTATGTGACCAAGGTAAGCAATTTTGCGGCATTTTATGGTGGTCATTAATTGCCTGTCAGTTTAAGCCCTTCTGAGGACTTCCTCATTTGTTACAAGGCCCGCCCAAGGTATGCGCAGCATCCTCCTGTGCAGCCACATCTCAAATGCCTCTAGTCGGTTCAATGCACTGATCTTGAGTGTCTAAGTCACCGTACCATACAACAGTATTAACCATATATAACATTCAGTCATCCGTTGTCTAAGCTTAAGGTTCAAATCATCATTGCAAAGAAACGGTCTTATTTTATTGAACTCTGCGCGCGCCATCTCTATTCTGTTTTTTATTTCTGTATCAGGGTCCAGTGTTTCCGTTATAATGCTTCCGAGATATTTAAACTTTGTGACACGTTTTAATGGGGTACCATCGTGGTTTAGATTGACGTTATTCTGTACCGTACGACTCACTACCATGAATTTTGTTTTATTAGCGTTGATATTCAAGCCGTATCTTTTTTTAATTGTGTTAATTCTGTCTAGCAATGTTTGCAGATTTTCTATTGTGTCTGATAGTAAGCCATTAATTTTAATTCCGCAGTGTCCCAGTTCTTCAAGAGCTTTTTTAAATATTTGGTCGGAATAGAAGTTGAAAAGCAGTGGAGAAAGTATACATCCCTGCCTTATCCATTTTTGTATTGCAATATCGTCTGTTGTTATATTACCTACTCTTGCACTTGCTCTTTGTCCCCAATACAGATTCTTTATCAGCTGGATATCCTGTATATCTAATCCCTTTTCTTTTAATATTACCAGAAGTTTATCACGGTGAATTCGGTCGAACACTTTTTCATAATCCAGAAAGTATATGAACACATCCCTACGTTGGTTTCGGCATTTCTGTAGCATTGCGTTGATTCCGAACATTGCCTCCCTTGTACCAAACGCATTTCTGAAGCCGAACTGTGATTGATCTAGGCCTTCTTCGCATTTACTTCTAATACGGGCATGAATTCTACGCAGGAATGTTTTCAGCATGTGTGACATGAGACTTATTAGTCTATAGTTTCCAGGATTCATTAATTTCTTCAGGATTCATTAATTTCTTCAGGATTCATTAATTTCTTCAGGAATCCTTTGCATGAGAGTAAGAGAGATTGAACTAGTGCGTGAACTACGCAAGCGCGCATTTCAAATGTCATATTATAATTCACCCAATCGATTATACTGGTGAGAAACGTGCCGAGTGATGAATGGCAAGAGGGTGAGTAAAAAATCGAACTAAAAAACGAAAAATAAATTCTTGTTTAAAAAAACACTCTTTTAGAGTGAATCAAAGTATAAAATAATTCTTAACATTAGAATAAAATTACTGACGAAAAAATTAATGTCACTGTTCTAAAAGCGTGGGTGCTTTGTATGATATTTTTAAACTAACTCTGCGTTTCGGAATGAAACTAGTGAAAAATGTGAGATTATTCGGAAAATGAGGAAAGAAAGGATAAAGGAAATGGGAAACCTACTCAGTGAGTAATTTACGGTAAACGAAAAAATAATTCGGATGGCTCAGACTGGGAATCGAACTCAGATCTATTGGTTACGCGCTAAGAGCTCTACCGTTTAAGCTATCCTAGACAGGTATTAATATTTCAGTTAATTATATAATTACCTGCTCAATATCAATAGTTTTAATTTTTCACAAGTTTCATTCCGAAACGCAGAGTTAGTTTAAAAATGTCATACAAATCACCCAACGCTTTTAGAACAGTGACATTAATATTTCTCGTCAGTAATTTTATTCTTATGCTAAAAATTATTTTTTACTTTTTAGTTTCATTAACTCTAAAAGCGTGTTTTTTATACTATAATTTATTTATAGGCGAATTAATTATTCTAGATAAAATAATTTCTTTCTAGTAATCGTTTTGGAATTGTTGAACCTTTCAAGAATCAAAAATTTTATTTTCGATGTGGTCGACGCACTGTCGCCTCAAGCAACAATCGACAGGAACGGACTTCGCAACTCGTCACAGTATTTAATCAGAATGTCTTAATTGATGTATATGTAGATACAGGAAATAGCTCGTTAGTAACAGACATTACTGCAAAAATTTGGAGTCGTTAATTATTAGAAACAGCCCGTTCCTGGCTTCATTGCAACGACGTATATCTCTTTGAATATTTTAAATAAACATACATTTTTATATTTGGTACGAATACCTGAAATTTCAGAGAGACATTTTAAAAATTTAAAGTAAAAAGTATATTGACATAAGTGTATCTGTATAAAGTATCTATTGGAATATTGATTACATTCAATATGTAAAAATAGAATATGACATATGACTTAAGCATGTTTTTTTTTAACAGTTTACTATCCATACCTAGAAAAAGTAGTCTGGTAACGGAGTAACACGTGTCAATGGATTCATTAAAATCTTTTGTAACATTTGCAAGCCATACTTAGTGTTGCTATGGGAGTGGTTGGATAGGACAAATTACTAAAATTTATTAATTTAAATTTTTAGTAGGTACGTCTTTTAAAAAAATTTTGTCAGTTATATCATGTACACTTTCCATGAGTTCGTATCAGTGGAATAAATTTCTTTATATTTTAAAATTATAGTATTTCTTGTATAATAATCTTGCCAAAACTATAAATATTATTTTGTTCCTTTATTTTTTTAATCATTAAGAGACACCTGGCATATTATTTTATTTATAAAAACTATTATAAATAGTTTACAGCTTTTACGTTTAATAAAATGATTAAACAGAGGACATAATCACGTAGAGATTTTGAAAAAACTTTAAGCTTCAAGATAAATTACTTATGAAAGGCTTACTTGCAATATCATTCACTTCGTATAATACTGCTTTTAAAGTCGGTCATTGCTTTATAACAGTAAAATTTGTAATGATTACTTTAATTCTTTGTCTTTATCTTTCCTTTCTCTACTCCTTGTGCCTCATCGCCGACACTGCGAAACACCTTTGATATTCCTGTTGCAGCCAATACTATACATACAGACATAAATACCTATAGTCACGCCTTTTTCCCGTAGGGGTAGGCAGAGACCACTTTCTTCCACTTGCTACGGTTCTTACACACATCTTTTGCTTCCTCTACTTTTATCAGGGCTCTCATGTATCCTCGTCGGTTGTTGGTACTCTTCAAAACAAAACACAAAACCTTTAACTGTTACATTCGCTTATATCCCCACTGTACTAGTAGTGCATTTAGGGAATTTCCTTTGTGGATTAGTCACCATAAAAAATACGCGACTGCGCCATCCTATAGGTTAAATATCGGGTTTATAAATCTAAAAATGCCTGCCCAACTTTTTAATTACAGAAGTAATACCGACAAACTATGCACTGCAAAAAAATCTCATTTTGCCGATTTAAAAGCAAAATTTATTTGATTTGGTTTTTTTAAATGAATACACATCTGAAATGTCATTCTAAAGGAGATCTCGTTATGTAGATTTTCATTTACCTCTGTAAAAGTTTTAATTACTCGACTTTTAATTAATTAAATAGTTTAAAAGCTAATTTTTAAAGTATTGAAAGAACATTAAATCTTACAAACTAGCGCTTTTAAGTAATTAAAAAAACACCTAATTAAAATATCAGTGGTCTAAGTGCGACCCGAGAGGTCCACAAGACTAACTTCCCAGTGAAAAAGAATGAAAAATACCATATGTTTTGTTTTTATAATTATTAATATTAAAAATATTGTCACCATAGTTTTCATACAAATATTCTTAACATGCAATAATCATATCATCAGTTATCGAACTCGAAAAAAAATCATATTATTTAAGATCTTAATATTCTGTATTAAAAATAGAATAATTTATAAATTGCAAAATTCAGGTAGTATACCATATTTTTTAGTTTTTTTATTCTCCATAAAAAACAATAATTATGAACGAACACACACACGCACACACGCACACCCGCACACACGCACACACGCACGCACACACGCACACACGCACACACACACACGCACATACGCACACACCACACACACCACACACACCACACACACACACACACACACACACACACACACACACACACACACACACACACACACACACACACACACACAAAATCGGACCCATTACTATAACTTCCACTGGGAAGTTTAAAATAAATTAAAATTCATTTTTAAAATAAAAATTCTTTTGTTACTTTGCGAAAAGTTATTTTTGTAATATATTTATACTGTAACAATTTTGCGATACGCCACTGGAATATACTACTTAATCTAGCCGGCCGGTACGGTGACGTCACAGCCTATGGTGAGAATATTTCAGCACACCATGTTGAATCACGATGGAACGCGAAGGAAATTTGTAGTTTCTACTGGACAGTAGCGTCGTATATAAATATTCGACCACCGATCGCGGAAGTTAGTCTATCTAAAGTTTAATTATCGTGCTTACGTATAATTTTAAGTAAAGTTTATAAATAAATGTGTTGATTATAAACGAGAATACCACGGGAATTAATGCTAGGACTACATGGAACTTGTATTAATAATTTTTTTTAATTATTCATGAAGTAATTACTGGGAATAAAAAACCGACGAGAGGCAACAGTTTTGTTTGTTGTTTGTGGAGTCGATTTTCGGTGACCTTCGTACACCTTAAATACATACTGTTACAAAAAAAAGCGTGAGAGTGCAAAATCCCAATACTCTCCTGAACTACCATTACTTTAATAGTACAGCACAGAAATGTGTTCTGTGTGTGCTGTGTTAAGGGGTCAAATTTAAAATCAATGTTAGATATTTGTATCTATTATTTGTAGATATTGTAACGTTTTATTTAAAAACACTCAGGATTTGAATTTATATTCAACACATTTATTAACTGTAAACATATAAACACAATAATCAAACTTCAGGTACAGACTGACTTTCGCGATCGGTGATCGATATTTATGTAGACGCCACTATCTAGAGAATTCGAGAAAATTCGACAACGTATTCGAAAAAGATCATGATTTGACGCGACGTTTCAAGAGTTTTCTCGTAATTGGCTGTGACGTCACTGTAGCATATCCAGTGGCGTATCATAAAATCGTTACAATGTTATTTATTAATTTATTTTTTCTACATGTTTTAGATAATAAGAATAAATACTTAAAAAATGGGGAATTATGTGTTGGAATAATAGTGTTTTAGCGACAATTAGGTTTCGAAGGCATAGAGAGCTACAAAATGCAGTGAATAGCGTACCATCAGTTTAATAAGTCATCTACTAAAAATTTTTCTCCGAATAATTCATCAAAAAATTTATATAAAAATCGATTAAAGAATCTCAGAGACCCAATTCAGTTTTCGTTGCGGCATTGGCACTCGCGAAGCACTATTTACAACTTAAGTCTTAGTCCAAAGGTGTAGAGATATAAACCAAAATGTTTTCATGGGCGCCATAGATTTTGAAAAGGCTTTCGATAGAGTTCGTCACGAAAAAATGCTGAAAATTCTCAAGAGCTCCAGTCTAGATGGTAATGACATTAGACTCATCGCAAATTTGTATTAGGGTCAAGCGGCCTGTGTCAGAGTTGGAAATCAATACTCCGAAGAAGTAGAGATCAAGCGTGAAGTTTGACAGGGCAGTATATTGTCACCACTTTTGTTTAATCTGTATGCTAAAACAATCCTTAAGGAAGTGTTAGAACAAGCTAAAGAAGGCATACTCATTAATGGCGTGCTTATGAATAATATTAGGTACGAAGATGACACCTTGTTAGTGACAGGGTCAATTGAACACCTTCAAGCGTTGTTGGACCAAATGGTTGCGATCTGCGCGTTATATGGGCTTAAAATGAACGCAAAGAACACAAAGTTTATGGTCATTAGTAAACAAGCAGTCGTATATAATAATCACTATAACGTTACAATTGGTAACGATTCAATTTGTCGCGTAAGTCAGCTGGTATATCTGGGTACTAATATTAACGAAAACTGGAACCCTAGTACAGAAATCTAAAGTAGAATTGCTAAAGCACGAACAAATTTTATGAAATTTAGAAAAATATTTTGCAGTCATGATCTCAATTTGGAACTTCGCATGAGCATGGTTTGCTGTTATATATTTCCAGTATTGCTTTACGGGGTTGAGGCATGGACCTTTACTGAATCGTTTTTGAAGAGACTAGAAGCATTCAAGATGTGGGTATATCGCCGTATTCTGAAGATCATTTGGGTAGATAGAGTCACAAACGCAAAGGTATTGCAACGCTTAATAAAAGTTACGAAGTCGTGAACACGGTTAAACGACGTAAATTGGAATACTTCGGTCATATAATGCGTCACTCAGAGAAGTACAACATTCTACACCTTGTTAAGGCAAAATCATGGGAAAAAGAAGTATGGGTCGCCGTACTACTTCCTGGCTTAAAAATCTACGCCGGTGGTTTGGAAAAACTACCAGTGAATTATTCCGCGCAGCTGTAAAGAAGACTATGATTGTTAATACACTGTGCAATATGAGAGCCGGCACCTTAAGAAGAAGAAGCGAAAATTATGTTTATTATCATTTAGTAAACCTAAATTTAAGCAAATTATATTTCAAATTTATTAAAATTTACAAAAAACAATTTTTTTGCTTATGCACTATTATGTTGTGGTTATTTTACCTATAAACGTAAACAAACAGTGATCTAGAGTTTCTATGGCAATATTTCATTAAGTATTTTAATAGCACCTACTTCAATAACACCTTCAATGGGTTGAGAGTGGCCTTACATGCTTTTATCTACCTTAACATGTCTCCATGATTATATACACAGTGGAACTTTAAATCTGGTCCATAGGATTTAACATGGAAAAACAAACATCTATTAATAATGGCTCTTACATGGGTTCCTGGGCACACAGGGATATAAGGCAACGAGGTGGCCGATGAACTGGCAAGAAATGGGACCCTGGTGAAACCATGAAGCCAGTTGGTCGGATTGCCAATTGCCGAAGCGAAACATGAATTGAAACTAATCCTTGAGCAAGAACATACCGCTCAGTAAAATGCAAATACTGGTTGCAGAACATTAAGACAGCTGATGAAAAAACCTCTCCAGAAGAGGACAATAACCTGAAGTTGGCTAAGCAGCACGCTTGGCCTGCTCACTGGCCACATCGCACCTCTTCAAACTAAAGCTGGTTGCTGAGAAAAACTGCTGACTATGCGACGAAGAGGAAGAAGCAGCATACACATTCTGTGTTGCTGCCAGATGCTAGCGATGTACAGGTATCAAACCTGGGGCCGCATGATCATGGATTCAAGTGATATAAAAGAGACAGGGCCAACAGAAATCCTGTGGTTTGCCAAAACCAGCGGACTGGAATTCTGATGCTCTGAAGACACAGGGTAGTCATAGAGGATCAAAAGATCTAGGTGACATAAATGCCTATACCAATGGCCCAACCGCAGGAATGTAATGTAATGTAATAATGGCTTCCTTAATTATTTTAAAGAAAAATACTAATTAAATTTTTTTGAAAGATTAAAAAGCTTCTAATACCTACACTTGCAAGAATTTTAATTAATTCAGCCGTTTTAGAGAAAATGAAGGAAAATTATTTAGTTACAACTTTCGGAACAATTATTATTAAGCAATTTAAATCTACAGGAAGTGTAAATAAACCTTGTAAATGTCAGGTTACTGTTCCTCACAGAAAAAATCAACTCGATTTAGTTGTAGTTATGCATGTTGTGGAAGATAAAAAAAAGTATAAAAGAGATTGGTCGTAGTTAGTGTTTCTCGCATATTACTGTGCTTAGAATTTTGAAAAAACAAACTTCACTATTAAAATCTTTTAAGGACAGTGGACAGCAGAAAATTTTTAAAAATGATAAATTTACCAGGATAAAATTTTGTGTAAAAATAGTTGATTTAGCAAACCAAGATAAAAACTTTATTATGTTTTATTTTCCGACGAATTTTCTTTTTCAACTCACGGTATTCACAATGTACAAAACTTTCGGAAGTGGTCAAAAATTTTTGGGAATCCAAAGCAACTTAATTCTCAACGTTTACATATTTTAATCATCTACAGCTTTCTTCTACGAACGAGTTTCAACTTCTGAATCAGCCAGTGAACTCTTCCCAACTTTGGTCTTTCCAATGGCCTAATCCACTATGCATTTGCACTTTATAGAAAGTTAGATATTTACCTGAAAGATAGCTCTGCACGAGTCGCATCGTAAATCCTCCCTCTTAATGGGATAACGAAAACTTATATTTATCTGTGAAGAACTAAAGTCAATATCGCGGTTTAGTGTAAGTTTGGGCTGGTTCAGTAGGTCATAGAATAATTGTTCCTTTTTTCATTGATAGCATGCTTACTGGAAAACGTTACCTTTAGTTGGAAAGTTGATATATCTCTTTTCTCTGTATCCGGAAGAGAAAGTAAGTTTATCAGTGTAAGAAGCAAGAACAAAAAGGAACTCTGGCTAAACCGAAGTGGATCTAAGATTTTTTATGTGTACCATTTCAGTTTTGCCATTGTCGTTCAAACAGTTAATTTTTTGCGTCCCTTATTAGTAAATACAGCTCATTATATTTGCATCTCGCCCAGTTTGTTTATGTTGTTTATTATAATCAAGGCTAACGCGAGAAACAGTTGAACTGAATAATTTTTCTTTATTTTCTCGAAAATGGCTGAATAAATTAAAAATCTTTTAACTGTATTAGAAAAAGCTGTTAACCTTTTAAAATAATTATTCAGTATTTTACTGTAAAATAATTAGGCGAGCAAATATTTACAGAAGTTTGTTTTCTCATGTTAAATCCTATGAACAATTCAAAGTTTTACCGTGTGTAATAATAGGAATCTAAATAAAAATGTCCACAAAATTGAGTTTTATCTAATAGGTAATAAAAATAATGAGTTCATAATTATAAAAAATAAAAATTGTGCCGTTTTATTTTATATTATTTTTTCAAGGAAAATAATTTAAATGAACAAATTACATCAGAAAGTTTCATTCAATATTGCAATTTGTGGGGTGATTTTGTGAAATGGGACAGAAGTAAGTAACAGATGTGTAACATCTTTCCTCTCGCTTTTTTACAATTTGTGGAAGTGATTTCGTGAAATGTAACAGGAAGTGTGCAACACGAATTCGCGGAAGCACGCGCTATTTAATTTGACGAATAAGCGCGGTGGTAAAGTTGGCCGTCAGATAGCCGTTAATCAATTTTCCGAGAGGTCGGTACTGTCAGCCATCAGCTGTGCACTTAACGTACAGTGTTGTGTATAAAGTTTACTGTTATATGCTTAAACTATATAAATAAATATTTACTGTTGATAATAAGTCTTAATAAAGTGCATATCATTGATAAAAAATTCAAGTAAGTAATAATAAATAATTATTTAAATAAAACATTTCAGTATTTAGCTTTTTTAAATTTTGAGGTTAATTTCCGTCACTCCTAGTGTCACATAAAATACAATTTTTAATAAAAAGAATTGTTTGTTATGAAAAATCATTTTAAATAATACCTAACCAATTTTTTTTTCAAAATATAATTTTAAAATTGCTTATTACTAAGGTGAGATGTCAAATGTTACACATCATATGCAACTACTGTAAGGCTCGCTCGTTTTATTTTGATTCTGCCGGAATTGTTGTTGGCGTTGAGCATTGGTTTTCGGTATTTTATTTGTACTTTGACGTTTGCGCTTTCCATACTCTTTTGGACTCTGAACTCATGATTTCACTATTGTCTCCCTATAATTTAAATGGTAAAATAAATAGTAAACACTCAAATCACATTTACAATAAACGAATGTAAACAGTAAATACTTGTAGCTTGTACTTGTACATAGAAATAAAATTACTGACGATAAAATTATGTCACTGTTCTAAAAGCGTGGGGTGCTTTCATTCCGAAACGCAAAGTCAGTTTAAAAATGTTATGCAAAGCAGTGACAATGATTGACATTTATTTTCTCGTCAGTAATTTTATTCTTATGTTAAGAATTATTTTTTATTTTTAGTTTTATTATCTCTAAACGCGTGTTTTTTAGTTTTTTTAAACCATAATTTATTTTTCGCTTTTTAGTTTGATTTGTTTTACTCACTAAAATAATTAAGTATTAAATGGTAAAAGCACAAAAAGAATGCATCGGCCGGGAATCGAACCCGGGCCACCTGCAAGGCAGGCGAACATTCTACCACTGAATTACCGCTGCATTTCGTTACGTCACGATTTCTACTAAATCGCACTACCCGTAAGCCGCGTTAAGGAACTTCGTTCCAAAAATAAACATAACTTATTTAAATTTTCCAGAAAACTTGTTCTACTTAATCAAGCAGAACTAATTTTTAAATTAAAAAAATTTAATACTATAATATGTAATAGTTTTATGCGAGCGCAATTACTGCTGCACCCAGAAAGTTTCCTGTGATCGCAAACGATTTATGATGATACAAACCGAGAAAAGCAAACCGACGTTGCAAAACAGCGGACTATCGTTGTACACCATATATTTTTTATCATGCGCATTAACACTAGCTCAAAACTGACTAATGTCGCTTCTAGTGGGTTATTCTCGAGTAATCCAAGGAATAAGATGTCCAGTAAGAAGACGCACGTCCTGGCTGAAAAACCCGAGAGAGTGGTATAGTGTTAATTCTACAAGCCTGTTTCGTGCCGTTGCTAATAAAATAAAAATCATAATGATGATCGCCGACGTCCTAGAAGGACATGGCACGTGAAGAAGAGTAATTATTCTTACAATAAAAACTGACTCGTACATAAATTGGAGTAACAACTTTATAAAATGTTCATCGAATCATTAAAAATATCAGTGAATTAACGAAAACATTTAACAGTCTGATAAGTTTTTCGCATCGTCGGAACAGAAACAAACGAACGTTCAAATCGTTTGCAATAAAAATAATTATTGAAAGGGGCCGCAAATATTTGAACTTTATGCGATCGACATATTTAGTTAAAACTTTAACGACAGTCAAAAGACATTGCATTTATAGAACCTCCTTTTTGGTAAAGACAATGGAAATATTAGTCGATAGGCACATAAGAGAGGGGCCGCTAAGCGTTAAACCCCTTCATAAAAATCAGCATGCTTACCAAAAAGGAAAATCTTGCGAGTGTGCATTGCACCAATTAGTGGAAAAAATAGAAGACTCGCTAAACAACCAAGAGATTGCATTAGGTACTTTCTTGGACATAGAAGGGGCCTTTATAGAAGGTCTGTTCCACAACAATCAGAAACAGTCCGTTTGTTCTGAGAAACGCTTTTGAATATAGTACGCACAATCCGGACTATACTACGACAAACAGTTGGAGAAGGTGACTCATATTCGGGAACAAAATGACAAAAAAATAAGCATTAAACCAGGTGTAGTTTTTC
This sequence comes from Agelastica alni, assembly GCA_950111635.1. Lineage (NCBI taxonomy): Eukaryota > Metazoa > Arthropoda > Insecta > Coleoptera > Chrysomelidae > Agelastica > Agelastica alni. Next base: position 65,014,674 of record OX467710.1, read on the forward strand.
CAAAGTCAGTATAAAAATATATAAAAAACATCTCATTAAGAGCCATCAAATCTTTAAAAGAAACCGACCAGAGGCGTATAAATTTTATTTTTAAATCAGGTATATTTTCAAAAATTATTTAATTATTTATTGAACGACATCATGAGTGTTAAACCACGTTTCATCTAAATAAACTAAATTTCTATTACTTTGTCTATAACTTAAGATCTTAAATAATTTTGACGAAGTACCACGATACGAGACGATTCCATAATACACATTCGACTATCTAACTTCTTATAATTAAAACCAGATTCTATTGAAATTTGTCGAAGGATTTCTAATGATTTATATTTAAAATCTTGCAACTTGTTAAACATAATTTCTAATGTTGGGACTTGATTTTCTTTGTACATATTGTAAACCGTTTGTCGAATTACATCTTTGGATGCATCATCTATCCTACGGCTGATGATACGTTTTTGTTTTTTATCGTGTTTAATCACAACGCCTTGTTTAATTACTAAATAAATTGTGGAATAAGTAATTTTAGTAAAGTTGCATATTCTTTTAATTATTTCATCTTAAGTTGAATTGACATTTTTAGCTTGTAAGCATGAATATGTATTTAAATTTTTTTGTTGAACTTAAATATGCAAATCTCAATTTTTAAATTCTCAAAATTGTGTCTCATTTTTATTATTATTAATTAAAATTGCATTATTAAGATGTATTTCATCATTAATTTGGATATTACCATTACTTTGAATCATTATTATCAGGAATTTCAGTATGAACGTGAAAATCGTCAATATTAAGCAATTTTTTAGATTCATCATTTACCTCCAAAAAGCCATTTCATAAATATCACAAAAAAAACAAAACGCAAACAATAAAAATCTTCTGAGAAATTATTGAGAACCAGCTCGCGCTAATGTTTTGAAACGTCTAAAGGGTGAACACCTGCAAGCTAGATAGTCGACCGATGATTTGATAAATGCGTATTAGCGACGTTGATATTCAAAAATAAGCTGTGCTACCCGTAGCAAATAAAAAGAGGCGGCCGATATGTTTTGCTAAATTTATCGGTACCTATTACTCAGTATAGCTTAATACCGGAATATCGCAGTGCCCTGGTAAAATCATCTTTTTTAAACTGAGATTGGAAATACTATATTCGGCAAATAAATATTTTACCAACTACGCTATCAGTAGCGTACGCGCTTTGACGAATAAGTTTATATTTAGTGCGATTCACAAGGAGTTGTAAAGATTTCTGCCTAGGAGTAAGTGTTTTAGAGGATTATCAAATAATCAAAACAACCTCGGTTTTTTTATAATTTACACAGTGATTTGTGGATGTTTAACAAAAAAATGTTTATCATATCTCTTTAAAGAATATTGATAATGCAAAATAAAGGAAGCGTGTTTAAATGAGTGCAGTCAAAATTACAAAATCCTCCGTAAAAACTGCTGCTTCAACAAAGTGCACAACACTTCACCAATGTTCACACACCTTCATCAGAATCTACAGACTCCTCATAACTCTCTTTTGAATCATTATAATCTGAAGAATGTAGATCTACTATTACAGGTTCAATAACATTGTCCACCATCCCATCCAGCTTCCACATCTTATCATCTTCTTTCACAACGTAAGAAATAGAGTTCTGCCAATGTGTTGCTCCTATTAGTTCCAAACTGGTTTGGAGTAAATGGTGAACATCGCCAATTTTAAAATTGACATTTTTACGAACTACATACTCTTTCACTTGGGCCCAAATTAATTTAATGGGGGTTAAATTCACAATGATAAGGTGAAATTCTTAAAACCGTAGTACCCTGAATAGCTGCCATTGGATCAACAACATGCTAGCGGTATCGATCACGATGCTGCTTAATTAGTGCTACCAATTCTGCTTTCCCCATATCTTCAAACTGATTTTTCCCACAGCCAGCTTTGTAGGATCGTTTTTCTGTCGGCTATTGTAGGAACCTGAAATAAGCAAAGCGGAAATAAAGAGGGCACTGAAAAAAATGAAAAATAACAAAGCACCTGGAAAAGACGGAATAACGGCAGAAATGTTAAAATATGGTAGAAAAACTGTGGTTGATACTCTCCATAGTCTTCTAAATAAAATACTTAAAGATAAAAGAATCCCAAACAACTGGAATGAATCCATAACCATCATCCTACATAAGAGACCTAAAAAAATATCGACTTATAACAGAAAGGGTTTCAGCACGAGCGACCACCTATTAACAATGAAAATCGTAATAGAACGAGCCAACGAATATCACATCCCACTATATATTGCGTTTATTGACTTCGAAAAGGCTTTTGACAGAGTTGAACATTGGACAGTGAAAAGCTTGCTAATTAATAGCAGAATAGACTACAGATGTACAGACCTAATAACCAACATATATAGCGAAGTAACAACAACAATTAAAATAAGAAGAGGTGTCAGACAGGGCGACACAATATCACCTAAACTTTTTAACCAGGCCCCAGAGGATGTTTTAAAAAAATTAGGCTTGGAAGAAAATGGTATTTAAATATGTGGACAACACCTGAACAACCTAATATACGCAGATGATATTGCCTTGATAACACAGATAAGAAAGAAGAACTGACGGAAATGCTGGAAGAAGTGGATACAGCAGCTAAAAATATAGGTCTTAATATGAACTAACATGACTAACACTGATGAAGATATCAAAATCAGAATAGAACAAAAAAAAATAGAAGTCGATAAATACATATATCTGGGACAAATTATTAAACTCAACAAAGAAAACCAAACAGCAGAAATCAAGACACGAGTTAGATTAAGTTGGGCAGCATTCGGAAAATTGAGCTACATTCTAAAAAATAAAAAATATCCACAATACCTCAAAACCAAGGTATATAATCAATGTGTACTCCCTGTCCTCACCTATGGATCCCAAACCTGGACACTTACACAGAAAAATATGAATAAAATAACAAAAGCACAAAGATTAATGAAAAGACAAATGTAAAACTGGTAGATAGAAAGAGAAACGAGTGGATAAGAAATAAAACGAAAGTAAGAGATGTTAAAAAAGAGGTAGCAAAACTAAAATGGAAATTCGCCGGTCACAATATCAGACAAAAAGACGACCGATGAAACAAATGTATTCTAAACAGGAGACCCTGGGAAAATAAAAGAAGTAAAGGAAGACCCCAAATGAGGTGAGCGGATGACCTGAAGAAGTACTCTGGAGCTAGATGGATAAACATGGCGACAAACAGGTAAGAGTAGAAAAGAGTGGGGGAGGCCTATGTCCAAAAATGGACCGAAGCAGGCTAAACAGATAGATAGATAGATAGATATATTGTAGGAACACGTTCTAAAAGGTGACTGTGATATAAAGCATTATCCAACACGATAACCGATTTGGGCTCTACACGCTGAAGAAAACTTTCGAACCACTTTGCAAAGCATGCGGCATCCATATCCATATCCCAGTCCCCAGTTCTTTTAGATACAAACACAAAAGCAGTATCTGGTAGAAATTTACTACTACTGCCGATATGATTGACAATTAATCGTTGCCCGTTACCTCGAAAACCCTTCAACAAATGCTTGGCGAGCACTTTTTGACCCGGTATCTTTCCAAAAATTGAACATCGTATGCCCGGCATTAACCCACGTTTCGTCGAGGTAATAATTTTTTTTCTTTAAAGTACGATATTCTTTGATGCTCCGAAGATATTTTCGCTGCCATGATACTATCTCTGGCCTATCAATTAAAATAGATTTTTGACACCGTTTCATATATAGAAACTTTAGTTCTTGTATTATTTTCCGTAATATTTCACGACTCATTTAGGTAACAACGTAATTTTGTTTATAGTGTCATTCACATGGCTTAAATAGTTGGTACTTTGTTTTCAAAAAGAAAGAATGTACGGTTATGCGAATAATGTTTTTCTGAAATTCCTTTAATTTTACTGACTTTTCAAACTGCCCTCGTATTTATTGATAGGTATATCACGTTGACTTAAAACAAATAATAAAGCACAAGCCTCCGCTCGGTAAATAAAACAAACACTCATCAAAAAGAGGAAATAGAGTTTGTTTTGTTTTTATTTGTTAGATCAACCTTTCAAAACAGCAATGTAGAATACAAGCCGAAACAAAATTAATGGTATCTTTTTATTTAAAAATAAATAAATAAAAACAACGAAACAAAGGACCGCTGTGGTTATCTGAAAAGAAAGTTTTGAAATGTTTTGAATGCGGGTAATAATTTTTGTTAAAAAAATGTGTTCAAAGGTGATCGTAAAAATGGTCTGTTTAATTTATAACCACCTTGATCTTATTTGGATAGTTTAAAGTCTATATTTCTAATTAAGTCTTAATTATAAGACCATTTTAAAAGGCCCTACACTCGTCTTGACACGACAACTCAACCGTCGGGTCCGGCAGCGGTTAACCCGACAGTTGGATCGTGTTTAGGCTTGTCGGATCATGAAAACTGTCAGGCCCGACCGTCGGGCGTTCGTGTCGGGAGAACCATACAACCACCCTAACCGCCACCATTCTCTCTGTCTGGTCGAAACGCGTGTAGCGCTGTTGTCCCTAATTCACTACCCAACCGACCTTCAATTTTCACACTGGTCTGGTGGTCACTTCAACTTATTTGGTCGGTTAGGACAGTCGTGTCCGAGAGTGTATAGGAGGGTCCCGACACGACGGCCGGGACACTTTGGTCGTTTAGGGTAGTCGTGTCGGGACGTGTGTAAGAAAGGCCCCTACATGCCGGTCGGAAACAATTGATTGGATAGGACGTGTGTAGGGCCTTTAATTGGCGGAGTCGAGTGTGATAAAGTATATTTTTCACTACCTGTGATGGAAAAGGGTGAGGGTTAAATTGGATGTGCATTAATTTTAAAATTTTAACACTTTAACTTTAAAACTTTAACCGGTCAACTTCAAAATAAATATTGTAGTCAAGTAAATTTAAAAAAAAAATTAATCAGAGTAAGGATAGCAAATTAGTTTACAATTAAAATTGCTGTTCAAATTTTACCACATTGGGCGATGAACAACAAGGATTCAGATCAGGATACAGAACTGAAACTGAAAAATTCATCGAGTATGACAAACCAGCCTTTATGTGTTTTAAAGACCTGGAAAAGGCGTTTGACCGAATGCAACTGGACGACATGGTACACCTTATATACAACAGGCAAATCCCATATAACATCATAAAAACCATCGAAATTATTTACCAGAAAACCAAAATTAATAACACAACTACAGAAGGAATTCTTGTAAATAGTGGTATTCTACAAGGCGATTCCATTAGCCCCTTATTGTTTAACAACGTTATGGACGAAATAATAAAAAGCACTCGTAACCTGAAAGGGTATAAAATAGGAAATTAGGAGATTAGTATTTAAATTGAGCACAACGGCAAAAAGTCTAAAAATGAAGATATCTGCAGCAAAAACGAAATGCATGTGATAATTAATTCATATTCGAAATACCATTTACATACACACTGTATTTCAATAGTTGATTGTTTTGTTCTATTTCTGTTATTGATTATCAATTCATGTCATGTTCATGTCATATCACATGTCATGTTGTATTTTGCTGAATAAAGCCAATTTCTGGTTAATACTTATTTCTGTTACATCAATGCATGACCACCTCAAAAAAACCTATCAGATGCAAACTGGTTGTGGATGATAAAATTATACAACAGGAGATGAAATTTAAATACCTATGCATGAAATATTAGGATACGGTGACATCGAGGCGGAGGTAAGAAACCAAGCGTCAAAAGCAGCACGAACCTCAGCTTACCTGAACGATACAATCTTCCGAAATAAATATATCTGAATTGAGACCAAATCCTGAATCTACAAGGCGGTCATCCGACCTATATTAACATACACAGCGGAAACTAGACCAGATACATCGAACACAAAGAGAATATTAGAAACCACCGAAATGAAAATAGTGCGCACGATCGCTGGAAAAACACTTTTTGACAAGGAGAGAAGCGAGGACATTAGAACATGTAAAATTGACAACGTAAATGAATGGATACTGATACTCTCTAGGTCTATAAGAAGTTACTTCTGAGGGTGCTTTCCCTGGTTTTGACACAAGAATGACTATCTCCTTTTTAATGTTTTGGTAGGTATTTCTTCTTGATGCAGGCTGTATTAATTATATGTTGCAGCTTTAGAAACCTGTTTCTGTGAGCTCTTTTATTATCTGACTACTTATAAGATCGTAGCCTGGGGCTTTTTTCAACTCAGATTGTAATTAATTAATTTTTTTTACTTCCTCAAGTATTACTAAGTAGATTTCATTACCATCTATTTTATCTTTAAGTATTAGGTTCCCATTTTTAGCACTTTAAAGATCCGGTTTGAAAACCATACTCGTGGGAAATGAATATCATTCTAAATTTGTTAAACAATTTACTATTGGTTACTTGTTTTGCGCAATGATTTTAGAAGTTAAATACTTAACATCAAACAAATAAAATTAAAAACAATATATCTTTTTGGGTAAATAATAGTAGTAAATTTTAATTAGAAAATCAATCTAAATAATGTATTTTTAATATTATAAACCCAAAATAAGGCCCTAAAAGAATGAGCTTCATTCTTCAACGATTATGCGTGCAAGGATATGACACGTTTTCATCTACATTTTATCATTTATACTTTATACAAGGTGGCCAACTAAAAACGAAACAGAGCCATTTGCAGGGACCTCGTCAACATTTAAGAAAAACGCTCAGACCCGTCGATTTTTGATTAAATGGGGACACTATTACCCCAAAATTTTTAAATGGCATTGGGGGTAGAATAAGATGTCTTTTGAAAGCTCTGACAATTCTCTTTACAATAGTCTTTAAATTTTACATTTCCTCCCAATACTTTTAAAAAAATTACATGTTAAAATTCCAATTAATTTAGTTGCTTACTTACTACTTAATTGATTAAATGTTTAGACTGATTTCCGCCCGCTTCCATACAATAATAAATATTTTGTTCAAAACGTTCACACACATTCCGAAGAATTTCTGGAGTAATTCGACGGCACTCGTCAACGAGTCTTTGACGCAAATCTTCCAACGACGCTTCCGCATAATCGGAAAAACAGATATTAAAGAGGAACTGTGGATCGTTCCCTGCTGGCGCACTCATTATTAGGTATTAAATTTATACCATTGGCGTACTTAACTCGAATGGCATTTTCACCGTTCGTGATTGTTTGCAGATAAGTTTTTCATTTAAAATCTAATTTATCAATATGTAATGAGCTCTATACTATTGTATAGAGAATTGTAAGAGCTTTTGAAAGACATCTTATTCGACCTACTGATGCTATTTAAAAATTTTGGGGTATTCTCGTTTGTGGTTGAAAGTAGTGGTGTCAAAATACCGGAAAAGAGTGTCCTTCTTTAATCAAAAATTGAGGGGTCTGAGCGTTTTTCTAAAATGCTGACGAGATTCCTGCAAATGGCTCTGTTTTGTTTTCGGTTGGCCACCCTGTATTAGTTTATTACGCCTAAAAAAACTTTATAATTTTTTAGAAAAAATCAGTCGTTACGTTAGTCACTTTATACCCCTTGAAAAAGTTGCAGGATAAAAAACTTCTTTGGCAGTTCAAGTTACAAATGAGAGTTCTAGAAGTTTTAGATGTCTGAAATATAAAGAGTAGCTACATTAATGTACAACTCAATGATTTTTTTTGTTTTTTTAGAGTTTCTCGCTAAAAATGAAAAAATTGTTAATTTTAAAGGTTTTACATTTTTTCACAATTTCTTATCATGATTGTCCCTTACTCTTCATTTAAAAATTTAAATATTTAAAAAAAATGTCGTAATTTTTAAAACGCCTTTTAAAAAATAATAAAAATATATTAGGAATTGTAAAAAACCAATGTTTTCGGCAAACATCCCAGAAAATATTCACTTCTCGAACGCTTTTTATTTGAGAAAGTAGTACTTTTTCAACCTAGTCCGAAGAGTCCCGGGTTAGGCCAGGAAATTGTTGTCATTACCATAGCGACGATTTAACAACTTACCAATTAAAAAATATAATAGTTAACGTTTAGCTTTTTAAAAGTTTTTATGGTTTTTGGTCACGATATTGCAATAAATTCAAACAATCCCTTTAATCTTAGCAATTATTTGAATTTCTGTATCAACATTAATATAAACAAGAACTAGAATGTTTTTAATTTTGTTCTACAAATAAATATCAAGAAACGTGCTTTATTTATTTATTTCATCCATGCTAAAAATAGTGTACGAACATGAAACTATTTTTTTGGACATTGTGCATTTCTTGTCTATTTTCAGGTCCTGTTACGTAAATTATCACTGGTAAACAAAAAATGGATTTTTTTTATGTAACAAAATTTTATTACGTAAACATTAGTAATTTATACGTTTAATTTAAAAATGTTCGTGATTTTTCTCCATGACGTAAGGTTTTTTAGTGATATTAGTGATATTAGAGTGATATTAGAATCCCCAGCTAAACTAAAATTGGAATAAGAATTAGAGGTATCCAAAACCGTGGGTTTTCTTATGTTCTCTTTATTTTTATTTATTTATTTTTTATTTTATTATTATTTATTTAATTTTTTTAGTTTTTATACATAATCCAATAGATAAGATTAGTTTAGATTTTAATAAGAGGCTTTTTGTAATTATGCACTTTGACCTGATAAGGTCTATTGTGCCTTCCCTGAGGTTGGAGCTCCTTCTCCAGCCCCAGTTGTTTTACCAACTCCCAGAGGCTGTTGTTGGTCCTGGTGTAGCCATGGCTCAGGTTTTTCTTTGATTAAGCTCAGGAACCGGTTTTTTGCCAGGCACTCGCAGTGGCATAGGACGTATTCCGCTGTCTCTTCCACTTCCTTTTTCAAGACAGAAACGGCATTTATGTTCTAAGACCCTCCAAACCTACAAAGGTCCTGTCAAATGACCCTCTGTTACAAAATACAATAAAATGCTGACCTAAAAGGTAAAAGTGTCAATTGTCTTGTAATTTTTTCTTTTTCTGTTGTATTATATTTCGAACCATCTCTTTTAAGTATCCAACAATAGTAGGCAAGCATGTTTGGACCCCATGTAACGGGAATTTTGTCTAACGATTGTGATAGGAAATTTTTAGATTCAGTCCTCGCATTTTAACGAATTTATTCTTGTTCCGAGGCCGTCACTGGTTGTGATTTATTGCTAATAAGCGATAGAGGCTGATACGATAGATATTAAAACGTATGTATGTGCCAAGCATAAGTCAGTTATATTGTTATATGTTATATTATAAATTTAATGTGATATAATTGGTACGTTAATTTTATTTAAATTGTTAGATTATTTTTTTAAAAATAACAGTGATCTTATTGTATTATTTCCAAAACTAAATGCTGTACGTTTTTCTTTGGGGAAATAATGTGTATTTTTATTTGTTAAAATTGTTTTTATGTATGTAATTCGGCAATTAAAGGCAAAGTTATTTGGTTCATTTTAACTTTGTTTAAATTTTTAATAACAAAGGACTTGTTATTAATGTCAAGAATATTATTCGCAGTTATTATTATTAGTTTAATTTATTAACGCTATCGACTTTTTTTGGACTTCTTTCTTTGATTGTCCACTGCTTTGGTCAATATTGTTTTTGCGATTGACTTTTTGGACCATTTTCGCCGTACAGACATTGGATTATTGCGGTCCAAACCGTTTGAATTTTTAGTTACGCAAACATGTGAGTTTTCATTGCTCATCCCATCTGGATATTCAACTATCCAACATATCGTTAATAATTTTGTAACCTAATACTACAGCACATTACCAACCGCTAGACCAAGGAATAACCAAAAACTTTAAAATCCCGATATAGGCAGTTTTTGATGGAAAGATCGTTATCGTTTTAACCAAAACAATTGATAAGTGAGTTTCATTAGGTGCGGTTTTTTAAGAAATGAATTTTTTTTTCATGACTGGGGGAACTGAGCCACTAGTCAAACCACAAATAATGCTTTATTTTGACAAATAATATTTTGGTAGACTATACACTTTTGGTCTGAGTTACAGGGTGTTTTATTTGAAAATTTAAAAATTATTTGTGCCCAGTACCCTACATAATTATGTTAAATGAAAGTTTCTGGCTACTAACAGAGGCGTACGACAAGGTCAAGTGACTGGTTGATCCAAATTCTACGCCACTGGCGGAATTGCAATTTTATCACAATTTTTTGATTCTTCAATACTTTCTACGTGAATATTGTACTTTTTCTCCATGGCGATAAAGTTATTATTTTTCGAGATATTTCGGGTTAAACATGAAGCTGCACAATTATTTTAATTTTAATGTGTATTAATAATGTCGGTGTTTTGGGTCATATGATTGCATTTATAATGCGAATGAAACTTGAATCTTTATTAACAAAAAACATAATTTTATTTATCGAAATTTTTTCAACGATTGATGCATTTACAATATCAAAATCAGATAAATAAATGCGATTTGAATCATTTCTCCATTATATTTAGATAAATTGTTAATTCCGCTAATTTTATTGTTAATCAGCCAAACATATTTTTTAAAACCAAAGGATCGTTTAGCATTTATTAATTTAACTTATTAATGTAAACGGGGGTCACATTAAACATTTGTTATAAAAGATTTTTAAATTTTGTTTAAAAGCTTTTTAATAGTTTCTTCATAATAAAATTGATCTTTAATTTAGGTTAGGTTAGGTTAGGTATAATGTGAGTGGGGAGTGGTCGCCCCTCCACCACGACCCTTAGTAGGTCTATTGTAGCTCACCCCTAGAGGTCACAGTTCACCGCACAATCCAGCCCACGAAGTTCATGGTTGTATAGGGTAAGATTTTTTTAAAATCGGTAGGTTCTAGGTTGGTGTATCCAAATATGTTGAACCTTATTCTTCCCAGGCCGGGGCATGAACATAGTATGTGTTCAGCAGTTTCGTTTTCCACACAGCAGAACCGACAGTCCGTTTGTTGGTCCAGACCTATCTTTCTGAGGTGGTATTTTAGACGACAGTGTCCTGTAAGCAGTCCTGTTAGAATACGCAGGTCATTTCTGCTCCATTCTAGGATCTGCTTAGTTGTGTTTCTCGAGGGTTGTAACGGTAAAAACGCCTTCGAGTGGGTTAGCCCTGGTAAGTCGGACCAGTACGTGAGTATTTTCCTCTCCGCCCAGTCCGAAATAATTGTTTTGGCGGCACTTGTGGTGACTCCAAAAACCGGTTCTGGTCTAGTGAACGCAGATTTGGCCCCCTGTTTTGCAAGGGTGTCGGCTTTTTCGTTTCCTTTCACCCCCTGGTGCCCAGGTACCCACAGTAGGGTCACCCTGTTGAAATTCCATACAAGTTTAGAATTTATCTTGTTGGAGCTCAGTGCTTTTAAAGCTGCCTGACTGTCTGATATTATACTTATGTTTTTGTTTGCTAGAGGTCTGTTGGTTAACTCTCTTGCACACAATTCGATAGCGAATACTTCAGCCTGAAAGATTGTAGTATACCTGCCAAGACTGGTAGATATTTCAATCTTTGGTTTCCTGCTAAAAACACCGGCCCCAACTCTATCTGGGGTTTTTGAGCCATCTGTGTACATTACGTATTCAGTCTCTGAGAAGAGGATTGTCGCCTCACCCATTCGTCTCTCTTCGGAAAGAGGACTTTGAACGACTTTTCTAGGTGTATTTTTGTGGCTAGCAAGTCAGGAACCATCCCGAGAATTTGGTGGTTTTTTGTTTCACTCAGTATCCCGGAGTAATCCCCGAGTTGCTCTCCATTAATTTGCTTTTACAAAGACAGGAATTTGTAGGAGACTATCCTGGCCTCTCTCTCTAAGATAATATCTAGGGGAGGAAGATGTAGGAGGTGTTCCATCGCTGCCGTTAGTGTGCTAAACATAGCCCCAGTTATGGCCAGGCATGCCAGCCGCTGAAGGCCAGCAAGCTTTGCTCTAGCTGTCTGTTGTAACCCTTTGGTCCACCAGACTACTGAGCCATACGTGACCATAGATATTATTATTGTTTGATAAATCCAGTAAATCTGTTTGGGGTTCATTTACCAAGATTTGCCACATACTCTTCTGAGATTCCAGAGAGAAAACCTGGCTTTGTATATTGTTTTTTCAAAGTGGGCGTTCCAGGTGAGTCTTTTATCCAGAACTACACCCAGGTATTTCACTTCCGTCGCAAATGGAATGCTATCTCCGTATAGGATAGGCTGCCTAAGCTTATCTAGCTTTTTCCTTTTTGCAAAAGGAATAATTACAGTTTTCCGGGGGTTGACAGACATCTGTTTCCTCTCGCACCCTCTAACTATTATAACCATATTATCCGCATAGCATTGAAAATCTACTCCCTGCATGTAAAGCTCGCTCAGCAGAGAGTCGACTAGAAGTGACCACATTAGGGGGGAAAGTACCCCGCCTTGTGGACACCCCTTCGACGCCCTGAACCTAACCGACTCTTCATGCAGTGATGATATTATATATCTGTTTTCAATCATGTTTTTGATCCAGTTACAGATTTTACTGTCCATCCCTCTATCCCTAATTGATGTATAGAGTGACTGTGGTAAGGCGTTATTAAACGCTCCTTCTATATCTAGAAAAGCTGCTAGCGCAATTTCTTTATGTTTAAGGTAATGGCCTATCTTTCCTACTAGATTGTTTAGAGCTAAATCCGTAGATTTGCCTGTTTGGTAGGAATATTGATGGGGGTTTAAGGGATGTTCCCTAAGATTCCCCTCTTTAATATGTCTATCAATAATTCTTTTCAGAGTTTTCATTAAGAATGAGGTAAGGCTGATCGGTCGGAAGGATTTAGGTAGGAAAAGGTTCACCGTACCCGTTTTACGTATGTATACAACTCTCGCCGTTGACCAGCCCAGCAGAATATGACTCCACGCCAAACTCGCTCTGAATAGTTTAACCAAGAGAGGTAGTAAAATTTCGCTGCCCTTCTGAATAAGGGCAGTGAAAACACCATCCTCCCCTGGAGTCTTGAATGGGGAGAAATAGTTCACCGCCCATTGTACCGATGTTGGGGTGACCACTTTTGAAACATTTTTCCAGTCCTTCCTTTTGGGTCGTGATGTCGATCCCATTGAGAGTGGAATATGCTCCTGGTCCCTCAGAAGCAGACTGCCGGGAAAGTGGGTCTGCAAGAGAGTCTCTAACGTTTGCCTACCAGAGCCCGTAAAAGAGCCATCTGGTCGTATTATCGATCCAATCTCTTGCGTCGGATCTCTGGCGAGAGCCTTGTGGATTCTTGTGCTGGCAGGTAGATCTGATATACTCTGACAGAACCTCCTACAGGATTCTCTTTTGGCTTTCTTTATTTCTTTGTTATAAGTCGTTAGAGCTGTGCGATAGATTTCCCAGCAACCTGTTTCTTTAGCTCGATTAAAGAGACGTCGAACTTCTTTTCTTTGCTTGTCTAAGCTTCTGCTCCACCAGGGTGTACCTCTATGGTCCCTCTTCTCCTTTAATGGGCAGTTTTCCTTATAGGCCGTTAGAAGGGCGGATGCGATATGCTCATTCGCCGCTTCTATTTCGGCTCTATTTTGTATAGTCTATTACCGTTACCTAGGTGCTGTTGGAGGGATTCACAGTACCCTTTCCAATCTGTGCATTTTGGATCTCGAAATTGTACTATCGGACGTTGTCCTATTCTCATGTCAAATCGTATGTGTCTATGATCTGAGCATGAGGGCTATTTTGGTACTCATAAACTGTGTACCAATAGTTATGTCTAGAACTTCTCCGCGAATTCTGTTCACGAAGGTTGGTTCCGAGCCTACGTTGTTCACTGCTAGCTTTTCCCCTAATATATAATTATGTAAGTACTCACCTCTTTCATTGATTTCGCTGCTGCCCCAATCCAGATGGTGGGAATTTATGTCACATCCAATGATCAGTTGCCTATTGTTCCTCTTGCAGAAGGCGACTAGATCTCGCACTGCTGCTGGAGGAGGGTGTTCTTTTCGGTCTCCAGGGAAGTAAGCAGAGCAGACGACTACATCTACACTACTGTCTCCTCCTGAGATCGAAAGCTGTGCTGCAACCACATCAGGGGTGCAAAACTCTGTTAACATAAAATAGTTAATGTTTTTCCTGATGAGTATGCATGCTCTTGGCTTACCACCTAAAGTACACGCTATTAACTTATCGGAGCAGTTTCCTAGGCTGCTTATTCTGCCTGTATTGGAAGTCCAGGGTTCCTGGACATCGAGTTGCTCCTTGCTCCTTCATATGTCCTTAGCAGGAATAAGGACATATGAAGCTGCTCTAGCATGTTGGATGTTCGCCTGGAGAAATTGGATGTGGTTAGCCATTTCTACTTAAAAGTAGTGTGGGGAGGTTTACTCTCCTTCCCCACATTGTTTCCTGGTGTAGGCCGTTTTGTCGGCGCTTTACCATGAAGTGGTTTTTTTCTTTTTCGGATTTTTTGCTGGTTTTGGCCAGCCTCTTCAGTCCCGCTGTCGCCGCCGAGGTAGATTTACCTACCTCTTTGGTTCTAACGGTTAACCCCGAAGATTCCGGAATTTCCACCGATGTTGGATCTTTCTTTGCTTCCTTGGACCGGATTTGCACCTGTCCAAAACCAAAGTATGGGCGGAAATTTAGCCGCTCCAGATCTTTAATGGATACCTCATCCATTGAGAACGTCCACATTTGACCAGGTCCTGCATTTTCCCTTTGTAGAATAGTCCACTCCTGGGTTTGCAGGGTACGGTTCATCTTCCGCAGACGGTTGGTTACCTGTTCTTCTGTCAGTCTGGGAAGTCCCTCATCGTCTGGGATGAAAGCCACACAGATGTGGGGTTTCGGTATGTCTTCCTTCTGAACCAACTTCAGCTGGGCGTTTTCACAGGGTTGAAGGGAGCATATTACTTCCTCCATCCACTGGACCGTCTCAGCATCCGTACAGGACAGAAGGAGGATTCCAGGTCGAATGGTGCAGCTCTGGAATCGCAGTTGTGGACCATCGTCCGGTAGTTTGTCTACATTGTCCATGATGGATCGCTGTAGCAGCCGTAGCTGTTCGTTTGACAGCTGAGCATTTGGGTAATCTAGGTGGATTATGCCCACCTTGATGCTCTGAGCTACAGCTGCAAAGGAGCGTTTTTGCTCGTTTGGATCCTCCATAGTGCGTGGCTTTTTTGCCGCCGCTTTTGGAGTGCTACCATCCGAGCGTATTCGCTTGCTGGTGAGAGCTGGGGGGGATTGATCCCCGCTCCTATTCTCATCCCGCTCTTTTAGAATTTGATGTAAGGTCGTTTTGTCGTTTGACCTTCTTGTCCAGGTTTATGCTAGCCGTTCGCATAGCCTCGCCCCCTGTTGTAAGGTCCGTTTTCTCGTGAGTGGGAGATTTTAAAAGAACCCCCTCAGCTTCCTGCGAGATTTGGTTGCTAGGAGGGTCTGTAGTAGTTAATTTGGATTATAACAACTACTACAACAACTACAATTTGTTTTTAATTGTTTAATATTAATATTATGTTCATTACAATATGTAATAATAACAAAACAAAGAGTAACATAAAAATTCTAGAAACATCTTTGAAATCAGTGAAAAAAGTTATTGTGGAATGTCACTTAAGTTGCTGTGTAAGAAAAACTTTGTTAAGTTTGTCGATAATATTACCAATTACGTCAAAATATGAAACTAAGGAAAGCACGAAAATATGGTAAAAAAAGAATAAATTATTTTTCAAAAAGATTTCTCTTTCATAGTCGTTATATTAAATTTATTTAAATGTGTCTATGAACATTCAATTATTGATAATAAAGCAGGAAAAAAATTATCCCTGTACACATAAAGCAAATAGCGGTCAAACACATAAATTGCTGTGGCTCAAACGCATAAATTATTGGCAACGCTGGTCATTATTGCCAACTGTATTTCTCGAAGGGAGCCGCACTTGAGTACTGCGTGACTTCTGCAAGGTGCAGGGGCAGACTGTATCAGTAAAGCGGGGTGGGTTTCGAGGGTTGTTTTGTCGCTCCCATATACAAGTTGTCGGTCGATAAAGCCGGGAGTTTCTTATAATATATTTTGAAAAGGTCATTTTATTACCCTAATAAAATTATTAATAATGTGTTTGTTGGATATATCAAAACAGCCGATCGTGAAATGTTTCTTGTGAGCTTTCGTAATTTGATAATGGGTCAATTCCCTAGTGCATTCAAAATGAGTTAATTTGTAGCAGACATGTAATACACAAGATAGCAAAGTCGTGTTTTTGTTTTCCTGAAAGGAAAACGGTTGGCATATTTTAACGATAAATTTAATAGTTTCATTGTTCATTCCACAGAAAGCTATTAATTTTATTTTTTTTTATAGTTATTTTTTAGGGCTACTCTTTTTGTTTAAGAATTCAGCATTAAGTTTTGCAATATATAACAGATTTATTACATTTTTATGCAAAAATATACAACGGTATTGAAAATTTTGTTGAATCGTCCAATTAAGTCGGCGTCATATGGAAAACTTTTTTATTCTTAGTTTTATGAAAAAAAAATTATTCTTTATTAAAAGTTATGCATAGTCTAAAACCTACAATACATCCATTGGATATTAATTTTTTTTGGCGTATACGGGGTTTGTCAAAAAATATGAATTTTACTTAGGAGTAAAGTACCTTTATTTTTAAAAAAAGCGATAATTGTTATTAAAAAAAGTTGGTCATAATTTAAAATTATTGTCAGATATCCAATATTGATAGTGAAGTTAGGATTACTGTCACACCACCAGCGACAATTTTGTAAACTGACAGTTCCATTTGATTTGAAAGTTGCCTCATCGGAAAATATTATATTTCTTAATAAAAATGGATACTCTTCCAACTTTCCTTGTATTAAAGAGCAAAATTCATAATCTCTTTCTTTCAATAAATGAACAAACTGCGGTTTGTATGGATGATATTTGTTACTTTTAAAAATATTTGCCATTGTGCCTCTGCTTATTCTGAATAAAAGACATTCTTTTTCGCAATGGCATTTTAGGATGTACTACAGATAGCATAATTTGTAATTCCGTGACTTCATTAACAACCCGCTTTTGGCGTATTTTATCAAAACTATTATTAACACTTTCAGAAGTTTTAAATTTATGTATAATTCTTGCAGGATTCAAGTAGTGTACTAGAGCGTATAAAAGTTGAGAATTTGCAAGAAGAAGGTATAAAAGAGGAGTTCGTTAGTAAATTGACCGAGAAATTTGACAGTTTAGATGAAGCATGTGAGGTTGAAGAATTGTGGAAGCCATTCAAAAAAGGAATCGTGGATATTGCAATAGAAGTATGCGGTTTAAGTAAAAGAAGGAAAGGATGCAAGTTACAGAAAACGTGCGTAGAGGTTCAAAAAGCAATGTCAGAAAAGAAGAAAGCCTGGCTGGATTGGCTAGCTACAAAAGCCAAGCAAAGAACGCAAAAGGCAACGATTAGGGATGTAAACAAGGCAAATAATGAGTATAAAAGGTGTGGCAAAAGAGGTTGTGGCAAAAAATAAGGAGAGTGATAAAGATGAATTTGATAGAAGGTTATCTGAAGATTTCCAAAACAATATTAAACTCTTCTGAAAGTCCATAAGGTAAAAAAACTACCTCGCAATTGGAAAGAATCAGAAACCAAGATGGTAATATGGTAAAAGGAGAGGAATGCGTATTAAAGAGATGGAAGGAATACTTCGAAAGTTTATTTAAGAAAGAGGATACACAAGTACAGGCCCAATTCAAAGACATGAGTGAAAGTGAAATTACTACGACAGAAATTGTGGAAGCGTTGAACAGTATGAAATTGGGTAAAGCTGCTGGGTACGACAGGATAACAGTGGAAATGCTGAAGGCTGGACAAAACGTGGTAGCTAGTTTACTGGACCGCCTTTTTAACCTTTGTTGGAGAAGTGGTAGTGTACCAGACGACTGGTGCAAGGCCGTTATCGTGCCGCTTTACAAGGGAAAAGGTTCGCAGCAGGACTGTAGGAACTACCGAGGTATTAGTTTACTCAGCATAGTCGGCAAACTGTATGCAAAAATATTGATCAAAAGAGTAACGAATGAAACTGAGAAGATGATATGGAATGTGCAAGCAGGATTTAGAAGAGGAAGGAGATGTATGGATCAGGTCTTTTCCTTACGAGGTATAGTCGAAAACTTCTTGGCTAGAAGTCAGGTATATTGCGCTTTTATAGACTTGGAAAAGTCAGAGTGGTGAGGAGTGAATTGTGGTCTACATTGTCTATGTCTGGGGTGAGTGGTAGTTTAATACGAGCACTGAAATCACTTTACGAGGATTCCACTGCTTGTGTCAAGATAAACGGAGCTTGCACGGACTGGTTTAACATCGAAAAAGGTGTGAGACAGTGATGTGTGGCTTCGCCATGGCTGTTTAACTTATACATAGACAATTGTTTAAAAGATCTGAAAGAGAGTGCGTATGAATTAAAAATGAATGATTTGATCGTCAAATGCCTTCTTTACGCCGATGATCAAGTCATATTAGCGTTATCTGAAGAGGAGTTGCAGGCGATGGTTAATGTTATGCATGATTCCTCGAAAATCAAAGGGATAAAAATAAATGTAAGCAAAACGAAAGTAATGGTTTTTGAAAGAGAAGAAAGCATGACAAACTGTGGGGTTTCGATTGAGGGAGAAAGAGTGGAACAAGTTAATGAATTTGTGTACTTGGGTTCAAAATTTACTAGAGATGGAAAGTATGACAGTGACATTGGGCGAAGGGTGTTGGCAGGAAAACAAATGAATGGGGCACTGCATAGCTTTATGAATAGCCAGAAAGTGTCAAAAAAGGCACGTCTGGCGGTGCATAGAGGTGTGTTGGTTCCTACACTTATGTATGGTAGTGAATGTTGGGTTTGGCAGAAGAAACATGATAATAGGATTAATGCTGCGAAGATGAGTAGTCTGAGAAGTATAGCCGGAGTGACTCGGTTGGATAAAGTTAAGAATAGTGAGATAAGAAAACGCTGTGGTGTAAAAGAAGATGTGGTCACAAAGATAGATAAAGGAATGCTTAAATGGTTTGGACACGTAGAAAGGATGGATGAAGGAAGATTGACGAAACAAATTTATAAGGCGAGTGTGAATGGGCAAATCGGTAGAGGTCGACCTCGGAGAACATATCTCGATCAGATCAACATTGTTTTGAAGAAAGGCCAGGTCAAAAGTACCAACAACCGAAGAGCATGTATGAGAGCACTGATGCAAGTAGAGGAAGCAAAAGATGTGTGTACGAACCGTAGCAAGTGGAAGGAAGTGGTCTCTGCCTACCCCTATGGGAAAAAGGCGTGACTTTATGTATGTTCTTGTACTGATTGCTGAATATTTCTATTGGGATGTCTGTTGTTAAAAATAGCTGCTGCTTCTCGATGAGTTTTATTAATATCTCTCACAACCAAAACTATTTCAATTTTCTCCTTACAAGTTAATAGAGCTGCCATTTCTTGTATTTTATAAAATCTAACTAGCGATTTGACGTTTACCGTCAGTGCATTCTAGATTAAATATCGGTCTATATACAAATTGCGAGGTAGGTACTGTACATTTGTCAGTTTACAAAATCATGAGTTAGCTGTTATGTCTTCCTACACAAAGGAGCTTATAGAGAAAACTTGTTTGCAAACCTGGTTTGGATAATGATGCAATATTTCTCTTCTTCTTAGTCGCTATCTCGTATTCGAGAATCGTGCTTTCAAGAGTTGCTGTCCACAATATGTCTCCATTCCTCTCTGTTTTTTGCCATCCTGAATGTGCAGGCTAGACTTTGTCCCGTGATGTTAGTGATGAGGTCCGTATATCTAGTGGGGGACCTACCTCGGGGTCTTTTTCCGGCTACCATGCCCACAACGGTTAGTCTTTTAAGGCCGTTTCCTCGTACTACGTGGCCAAAAAATTTAGCGATGTTTTCAGCTACTATTGTTCTTAATCTCTTTTTTGGTTTTATTTGTTGAAGTATTGATTCATTGGTTCTTCTTTGTGTTCACTAGATTCTCAGCATTCTACGCCAACAGAACATTTCCAGGGCGTCAATTTTGTTTTTGTCTGTTTCTTTGAGCGACCAGCATTCTGACCCATAGAGAAAGATTGAGAAGACCAGGCTCCTTACCAGTCTCATTTTTGTTGCCAAAAAGATTTTATGACTTCTCCATATGTTTTTTGGTTTAGTCATAGCTTCCTTTCCTATGGAGCTTCTTCTTTTGAAATCTTCACTGGCTCTGCCCTCGTTGGAAATAAGTGAACCTAGATAAATGAAAGTGTTAACTGTGTCGATGTCGTTTATTTTCTTTATTTCTGGTCTATTGTTGTTAGCTTGGTCAACCATCATAATTTTGGTTTTCTTTTTATTTATTCTCAAACCAATCTCCTTGCTGAAATGCTCTATTCGCCTGATCAGGTCGCATAGTTCCTCCTCTAATGCCGCAATTGCTGTAGTGTCATCAGTGTAGCGAAGGTTGTTGATCTTTTTGTCGCCCAGTGTTATTCCTCCAGTCCAGTCTTCAAAAGCTCTCTTCATGACCCATAGATGTTGAACAATAGAGGACTCAGTATGCATCCTTGCCTGATACCCTTTTCTACCTAGAATGGGTCTGACAGCTCGTTTTCCACTCTTACGTACGTTCTGTTATTTTCATAGAGACTCTTGATGAGAGATATAAGGTGCTTAGGTTCGCCCATTTCATCTAAAATACGCTAAAGGTTGAGCCATTGAACGAAATCAATATTTACAGCCTTGGAAATAAAAGTTAAAACCCCAGGACAAGCATCGTAAACCTCCAAAAGTATCCGTATTATTAGTATATGCCTTAAAATAGGTTAATAAATAACCAATATCTAATTCTGTGACTTCACGAAAATAACTAAAGCAAGTATTACAAGTATGCACATTCCGAAGAATTTCCGGAGTAATTCGACGGCACTCGTCAACGATTCTTTGTCGCAAATTTTCCACCGACGTGAGGAGCGATAAATCTGGCGATCGTGGAGGCCATTTAATGCTGCCTCTTCTCCCAATCCAATGCCGTGAAAAACGTTGGTCTAAATACTAACGAACAATCGCCGCATAATGCGGAGCAGCACCGTCCTGTTAAAAATAGAAATAATCTTCGTCACACTGTGTATTATTTTCAAATAAAGTTTCACATTTAAAATCTAATTAAAAGTAGTGAAATCAAAAATACCGGAAAATATTGCCCCCTTTAATAAAAAATCGACGGGTCTAAGGGTTTTTCTAAAATGTTGACGAGGTTCCTGCAAATGGCTCTGTTTTGTTTTCGGTTGGCCACCCTGTATTAAAAATACAACAATTTTAGTGAGAAGACTGTGCCTGATTAGTTTTTGCTAAGTTATAAAATCGGAGTTGTATCATTCATTTCCTAATTGGAGTCTTGGAAAAGGTTACCATAGATAGGAAGTAACGAATGGTTTTAATAATTTTGAAGCTTTTCTTTCCAGGTCTGGATATTCTTCACTTTTTTTCCAGACGTCAATTGTTTGGGAATTAAATTCCATTTTAAGCATGCTATCAGCAGCTAAATCTATAAGATTTTTTTTCATCTTTATGGTCAGATAAGCCTGTTGTACTGACATATCCGAAAATGGATTTAGTATCTTTCTCTGCCTATTGTTAGCTTAGAATCAAGTTCTAGAAAGTAAATTAAAAATTTCACTTTTTACAAACTTTATATCATTCAAAAAATGTAAGAACTTACTACAAACGATTGGTCCTTAGCAATTTTTTCGAGGATCTTCTTAACGCAAAGAAAAGACCAATAGACTATTTTTTGTAAAGACGTTGACCACAAACGAAGTTTTGCGATGAATCTTTTGATTTTATTCCCAGCCGTTAAAATGTTGTCTGTTCTCATGTTTAAGTACTTGTTTAAAATATTTAGGTGGTCGAAACGACCGCTGAAAAATAGCTAAGCAGGGTCAAAAATATAATTTGCATATTCAGATATAGTACTTACAAGCACATTTTCATTCGGCTTTTAGTTCCAGAACTCGTGCCAATATATTTTCCTTTGATAGCCACCTGACCACTCTTTGATAAAGGAGTGAACACGTATCTTCGCAAATAATTCTAAACAATCAAGTTTGCATGTTTTTATCTTTAATAGAGTTCTGAACTTTGATCCATTTTAAGCACATCATTTAAATTGCTACAAATGGCGTTAAATTTTGCCCAATCAATTTCGAAATCGTGAGAGTTTTCAAGAAAGGTATCGTACAAATACTGGCCAGATTTGCAAAATAAAATGTTTTCTACGGTTATTTCATCTGCTTCAAAGCGCACAATCTGAAACATCAGTAGATTCATCCTACTGAGATCTAAACTGTGGGCTTCTTTTTTTAATTTTTCGACTATATATTTACGCTAACTAATATTAACAAAACGATTTTTCCTCAGCACAATATTTTATTTCTAGAGCTGTGGGTATAGTCTTAAAGTTAATTGTTTCATAAATCATTGACATAGTTTTACTATGGACCCGAGGGAACGCCAGAATATTTTTACTTGTTAAGCTGTCGCATATTCGAGAAGGTTGAAGAACAATGCAATAAACAAAAGTTCAGCAAGATATCCATTTTTGCGACAGCCACTGAACTGAGCTCACACAGCTCACTGAACTGAGTCTACTTGACCTCTAGGGCAGCGGTGCAATGCCGAGCCACCTTGGATGAGTTTAGAGTTCACAGTGTCTTGGTAACCGGAAACAGGGACATACCAGGCAACTAAGGAGGACGAGATAGCAAGAGAGGGCACCACCCTCCCAGCTATATCTGTCTCATCTTAGCAAGAAGTACCGATTGCATTCTGCCGGTTCCTCCTGCACAGCAAAGTAGTTCAAAAAGCCAACTTGAAGTGGCAAAATGAACCCACACGCAGATCATCGAAACAGATTCGGCCTAAACTAGATCTACGTCGAGTTAGTGATGTTTTAACTCTATCCAGGAAGTCGATTGGAAATGCGATCGTGGCCATAACAGAACACTGGGCAGGTGGATCCCACGAAAGGCGCATGGGTATCGCAGAGCTACGGCACGACTTCTGTAGAAGCTGTCACGGTGAAAAAGAGAAGGAAACAATGTTATATCTTCTCTGCCACTGCCCTGCCCTAGGCAAAAAACGGCTTTCTATTCTAGGGCAACCGAACTTTGATGACTTATCTGATCAGCTCAGTTAGCATTAAAAAGCTTTTTATTAAAAGTTCCAACTGGTTCTCACGGTAAAGGAAGAAGGCACCGCCGTCCATCACGGTGTCACAACGGGCCAAAAGGCATAAGTGGGTTCCCTCCGAACCGACGTTTTAACCTTGTTACGATATTTACTCTTTGGGTTCGATATTTCTAATACACTCAGTACAATAACTAAAAAAATTTTATTATAATATTTCTACACAATAAATTTTATTTGGCAAATCACTTAGATATTCACAACTGTACACAAAATTTTTATAACACTATATAATTATTTTAAAAACTTGACTTTAAACTAAATTAAACTATGAACTTCGATCTGTGATTTTATTTATATATCTGTGAACCAATGTTCTCGACTAAACGATGCCATTCTGGATATTTTCCGAAATTTTTGGACCTTTCGAGAATCATCCGATGTCTTCTATTATCCTGCGGCTATAATTCATACATTTTTTTCTTATTGTGGTCGACGCGCTGTCGTCTCAAGGCGACAGTCGACAGGTACAGGCTTGCAAATCGTAACATCATTCATCCCTCTCTCAAATTTGATCATTCCGTTCGAATACTTGTGCAACATCACCATTGTAAGACTTTAACCTCTTTAAGTGGACGACTTTCATCTTGGCTGCTTAACTCCTTAATAATATAATCAGGATCGTTGATGTGTATCTGGCCAAAGTCTGGTCTATTTACAACAGTTAGAGTAAAAGCTATGCAATGAGTTTTTGATACGTTTAAAGATATCAAAGATCAAGGATGCATGATAATACACGACCACGTGTGGCAACAGTGGCTAGCTGTCTTTGTTATAACAATATTAAAGTATTGTCATAGCCTACGCAATCACCGGACTTAACTCCATTAGAACATATATGTAACATGCTGTTATAAAAAATTGAGTAGGACACACCACTTATTAATTTATTTTATAAATATATATATATATATATATATATATATATATATATATATATATATATATATATATGCCGATTTAAGACGTCTTTCGACGTTGTCCGACGCCTAATTTCCGTCCCCTTCGGTCTTCGATTTCCTCAGATGTTAGGTTTATTCCGTTCATTGACTTGTGAATACCGGTTTGTCATTCCAATCGAGGTCATTCCCTTTTCCTTCTTTCACTTGGTTGCCATTGTAAGACTTGTTTAGGCAATCTTGTATCGGGAAATCGTTGAACGTGGCCGTACCAGGTGAGCTGTTTTTGCTTGATATCACTAGTAATGGTGCCTGCAATTCCTATTTGTTGTTTTATATTGTCATTTCTTATTCTCTCCCTTCGGGAGATGCGCAAAGACCTCCTGAAAACATCCATCTCAACAGCTTCAACTTTCTTTTTGTTCTTTTTGGAAATTCTCCTGGTTCCTGCTTTATATAATAGAGTACTTTTTATCATGGTTTCATAGATGTTAATTTCTCTTTTCTTTGTTATTTCTTTACTCCATAGTATCCCATTTAGGCATCCGATAATTCTTTTTGCTTGAATAAGCCGTTTTTTGATTTCCATTACATCAGTACCGCCATCATCAAAGGTAACACTCAAGTACACATATTCCCAGCAGGGCAAAATATTTTGATAATCTAAAAATCCTAGGTGGGTGGGTTGATTCCCTATGCATAAATATTTTGTTTATTTGTATTTACTGTTAAACCCCATTTTCTGTTCTCCTCATTAAGTTTTCGCATCATATACTTCATGTCGTCCTTGTCGTTAGCTGTAATAACCTGATCGTCGGCCAATTGAAGAGTGTATATAGATTTATTATTCATTTCGATGCCCATTCCATAAACTTTTCTTTTCCAGTTTTTAAGTGCTGTTGCAATATAAATTTTAAAAATAATAGGTGAGACACATCCTTGTCTTAGGCCCTTGTTCACTACAAATCCTTCTGTGAGGCAGTTACCAATTTTTATTCTAGATCGAGAATTTCTGTAAAGCTCCTTAAGGGCTGCAATATATGTATGATTGATGTTGGATTGCTCTAATATTTTCCATAGTCGTGTAACTGGAACGGTGTCATATGCTTTCTGAAGATCCACAAACGTGACGTGCGTTTTCATGTTTCGAGCAATTCTTTTCTCTATAATTTATTTAAGGCAAAATACGTTGTCCGTACATGACTTTCCTACTCGGAACCCACTATGTTCTTCTTCTTCATTTTCATTAAGGTCTTCTTCGATCAGGTCACGCAAGATTTTTTTATACATTTTGCTTAATGTGCTAGTTACTGAGATACCTTGATAATTATTGCAGTCTTGTTTGTTTCTTTTTTTGTGGATCGAAGAGATTTACGCCAGTTTCCACTCTTCTGGGACTGCGTGGCCGTTTAGATATTTGTTTATAACGAATGTTAATGTTTTGAAGAGTACACAGTAACTTCTTCGCCTTGAACATTGACCGTTCTAGGGGATTCAGTCAGGTATTCCGGTCTTGTTTCTTGAAGCTTTATTCTTTTTTTGGCTTTGTAATTTATTTTATATTAAATAAAAGTTTTTCTGTTATAAGTACTTAAAAATCAAATAAAATAAATAGGCTGTGGTTTGAAAACATTTAATCAAAATTAACTTTTTTTATTTATCACCTGCAAAAACTCAATTAAGTTAAAAATTTCCAGTTTAGAACAAAATATTATTAGATTATTTCCATGTAATTGTTTAAATGTTTTAATTATTTTTAAATAACACACTTTTAAACATTAAATATTTTTTTTTAATTGCGGTTTTATTGTTGCTGTAATGTTATTTTTTAATGAATATAAAAAAACTGTGCATTATTTTTTATTTATTCCAAAAATTACTATTTGTGATGTTTTTATGTGGAGTTTGGTCCTTTGTACTTTATTTAAAAAAACCTGGCCGACATAGATAACCACGTTTTATCAATACAGTAGAATGAATGCCATTATTTTTTTGAAAGCTTTTTGAATTTAACCTATTATTGATGAATACAGAAACCGTAATAAACCCAGCTGGTGGGGAGGCTAAACTTCCATTACCGAGCAAAATGATTCCATAAATAACGTACAAGCGAAAATCGATAACAGTGTGTTAGTTAAGTGAATGAGCATACCAATCGTTTACGGCACATAATAGAAAACGACTATGCTTAATCTTTATGTAATAGATCTATTGATTTTTTACTTTGAAAATAGAGCCGAAGAGCTCTGCCGCAGTTGGGGTTACACTAAGAAAACTTCTGCTTTTATTATCTAGAGCAAATGGAATAAGGGCTCAATGATTATCGGCGTGCATGCTAATCGGATTATGGCTATTCGAGTTGAATCCACAATCGGATTAAAATTTGAATAACTTTTTATTAATATCATGCACCTTTAACATGAAACAGAGATCAAAATTGATATAAAACATAAGTAGTTACATTTTATAATCAATTTATGAAACAAAATTAAATTTTTTAACGACAAATTAAAAATTATATGTTGATGAGTGGTTTAGTAAGGCAATTTTTAAACATGCAACCCTACTAGTTAAGAACCATTTACTGTTGGAATCAAATTGACCGTGCAGTACCAAAAGTGACGATGAAAAACGATGCCTCGTTCACAGAGTACTAGGCCAGAAACCCCTTATGCTTGATACCATTTACATAGATAGTTGTCTTAGTATTAGCAAAGTTGACCTCTCAATAAAAAGAGACGAAGCGAATATGTGGCCAATACGTGTCTCTTTTCTGTTGACTTTATATCTTATACGCACCAATCAGCCCGTAAAAAGGGACCAATAGGAATAATAGAAAGAGACAACTACTGAACACGTTAGCTTTGTCCTTCTCACACTCTTTCGTCCGTATTAACGTTGGGAAGAAATACTTAGTCCAATTTCCATGTCTGTTGAAAATTCGTGATTTCAACAGAAAAATTTTCTTCACGTAATTCATTGATTTAAACCCCCTTAGTACGGCCCAGACGCCGACAAGCTATCATCCGCAAGTCACGTGTCATTAGCAAACATCTATACGCCGTGTGCAAAAAACCGTTAAGCGTGGACAAATCAGAACGCTGACTTTGGCGCCAGAAAACCAAAGCTCTCGCTTGACCGGTTTTCGCACGCTCTCTTGCGTCTAGACTCCCGAGCGTAAAACATTTCTTGTCTCCCGACAACAGCACCGCGTTGGAACCCTACGCGTTGAAATGTAGCACAATATTTTAGTTTATTTTAAATTTTCATGAATGCAATTAAACAATATTATGTGAATCACATTATGGATTATATTCAGTTCAAGTCG
The DNA here is from genome assembly GCA_950111635.1 of Agelastica alni. Classification (NCBI taxonomy): domain Eukaryota; kingdom Metazoa; phylum Arthropoda; class Insecta; order Coleoptera; family Chrysomelidae; genus Agelastica; species Agelastica alni. The sequence continues at coordinate 65,042,182 of OX467710.1, forward strand.
ACAACCAGTGAAAAGATTCAAATGATTATGAGACCGAAATTATTCAGTTATTCATGTTTTCTTGGGAGACAAAATGGCGTCTTCATGTACCAAGTTCAATAAACTATAAATGGGTATTATTCAGACATACATACATAGTCACGCCTTTTTCCCGTAAGGGTAGGCAAAGACCACTTCCTTCCACTTGCTACGGTTCTTACACACATCTTTTGCTTCCTCTACTTTCATAAGTGCTCTCATGCATGCTCGTCGGTTGTTGGTACTCTTGACCTGACCTTTCTTCAAAACAATGTTGATCTGATCGGGATATGTTCGCCGAGGTCAACCTCTAGCGATTTGTCCATTCACACTCGCCTAATAAATTTGTTTCGTCAATCTTCCTTTATCCATTTTTTCTACGTGTCTAAACCATCTAAACATTCCTTTATCTATCTTTGTAACCACATCTTTTTTTACACCACAGCGGTCTCTTATCTCACTATTTTTTACTTTATCCAACCGAGTCACTCCGGCTATACTTGTCAGACTACTTATCTCCGCAGCATTAATCCTATTTTTATGCTTCTATTTCTGCCAAACCCAACATTTACTACCATACATAAGTGTAGGAACCAACACACCTCTATGCACAGCCAGACGTGCCTTTTTTGACACTTTTTGGCTGTTCATAAAGCTACGCAGTGCCTCATTTATTTTTTTCCTGGCAACACCCTTCGCTCAATGTCACTGTCATACTTTCTATTTCTCGTAAACTTTTGTCATGCTTTCTTCTCTTTCAAAAACCATTACTTTCGTTTTGCTTACGTTTATTTTTTTCCCTTTAATTGTCATGACATCATACATAACATTAACCATCGCCTGTAACTCCTCTTCCAATAACGCTAATATAACTTGATCATCGGCGTAAAGAAGGCATTTGACAATCAAATCATTCATTTTTAATCCATACGCACTCTCTTTCAAATCTTTTAAACAATTGCCTGTATATAAGTTAAACAGCCATAGCGAAGCCACACATCCCTGTCTCCTTTTTTGATGTTAAACCAGTCCGTGCAAACTCCGTTTATCCTGACACAAGCAGTGGAATCCTCGTAAAGTGATTTCAGTGCTCGTATTAAACTACCGCTTACCCCATACATAGACAATGTCGACCACAATTTAATTATATAGGGTTTTATTTCAATAAAACCGAATACATATACATACATAGAGTCACGCCTTTTTCCCATAGGGGTAGGCAGAAACCACTTCCTTCCACTTGCTACGGTTTGTACACACATCTTTTGCTTCCTCTACTTTCATCAGTGCTCTCATACATGCTCTTCGGTTGTTGGTACTCTTGACCTGGCCTTTCTTCAAAACAATGTTGATCTAATCGAGATATGTTCGCCAAGGTCGACCTCTACCGATTTGCCCATTCACACTCGCCTTATAAATTTGTTTAGTCAATCTTCCTTCATCCATCCTTTCTACGTGTCCAAACCATCTAAGCATTCCTTTATCTATCTTTGTGACCACATCTTCTTTTACACCACAGCGTTTTCTTATCTCACTATTCTTAACTTTATCCAACCGAGTCACTCCGGCTATACTTCTCAGACTACTCATCTCCGCAGCATTAATCCTATTTTCATGCTTTTTCTGCCAAACCCAACATTCACTACCATACATAAGTGTAGGAACCAACACACCTCTATGCACCGCCAGACGTGCCTTTTTTGACACTTTCTGGCTATTCATAAAGCTATACAGTGCCCCATTCATTTGTTTTCCTGCCAACACCCTTCGCTCAATGTCACTGTCATACTTTCCATCTCTAGTAAATTTTGAACCCAAGTACACAAATTCATTAACTTGTTCCACTTTTTCTCCCTCAATCGAAACCCCACAGTTTGTCATGCTTTCTTCTCTTTCAAAAACCATTACTTTCGTTTTGCTCACATTTATTTTCATCCCTTTGATTTTCAGGGAATCATGCATAACATTAACCATCGCCTGCAACTCCTCTTTAGATAACGCTAATATGACTTGATCATCGGCGTAAAGAAGGCATTTGACGATCAAATCATTCATTTTTAATCCATACGCACTCTCTTTCAGATCTTTTAAACAATTGCCTATGTATAAGTTAAAAAGCCATGGCGAAGCCACACATCCCTGTCTCACACCTTTTTCGATGTTAAACCAGTCCGTGCAAGCTCCGTTTATCCTGACACAAGCAGTGGAATCCTCGTAAAGTAATTTCAGTGCTCGTATTAAACTACCACTCACCCCATACATAGACAATGTAGACCACAAGTCACTCCTCACCACTCTGTCATAGGCCTTTTCCAAGTCTATAAAAGCGCAATAGACCTTCGACTTCTAGCCAAGAATTTTTCGACTATACCTCGTAAGGAAAAGACCTGATCCATACATCTCCTTCCTCTTCTAAATCCTGCTTGCACATCCCATATCATCTTCTCAGTTTCATTCGTTACTCTTTTGATCAATATTTTTGCATACAGTTTGCCGACTATGCTGAGTAAACTAATACCTCGGTAGTTCTTACAGTCCTGCTGCGAACCTTTTCCCTTGTAAAGCGGCACGATAACGGCCTTGCACCAGTCGTCTGGTACACTACCACTTCTCCAACAAAGGTTAAAAAGGCGGTCCAGTAGACTAGCTACAACGTTTTGTCCAGCCTTCAGCATTTCAACTGTTATCCTGTCGTACCCAGCAGCTTTACCCAATTTCATACTGTTCAACGCTTCCACAATTTCTGTCGTAGTAATTTCACTTTCATTGCAACTTTCACTCATGTCTTCGAATTGGGCCTGTACTTGTGTATCCTCTTTCTCAAATAAACTTTCGAAGTATTCCTTCCATCTCTTCAATAAGCATTCCTCTCCTTTTACCATATTACCATCTTGGTTTCTGATTCTTTCCAATTGCGAGGTAGTTTTTTTACCTCTGGCTGTTCTTATGGACTTCCAGAAGAGTTTAATATTGTTTTGGAAATCGTCAGATAACCTTCTATAAAATTCATCTTTATCACTCTCCTTATTTTTTTCCACAACCTCTTTTGCCACACCTTTTAACCTTTTATACTCATTCTTTGCCTTGTTTACATCCTCAATCGTTGCCTTTTGCGTTCTTTGATTGGCTTTTGTAGCTAGCCAATCCAGCCAGGCTTTATTCTTTTCTGACACTGCTTTTTGAACCTCTACGCACGTTTTCTGTAACTTGCATCCTTTCCTTCTTTTACTAACACCGCATACTTTTATAGCAATATCCACGATTCCTTTCTTGAATGACCAAATACACCTGTAATAAATCAAGATTACCACGGCGATGACCCACACAACCCTCGGTAACTTGCAGTTGGTAGAAACAATTGAATCAGCGACTTATTAGCTATCGAAGTAGTTCACCTTCTCCATCGAGGCCCACGGCGAGATCTTCCAGAAAGGCGGACAGCACCAGGACCAAGTAAGCCACTCCACTTCTCTTCTCCTCATTTTTTTTTTCGCCCCGTTGCGACAATGTCTATGGTTGATATCTAAGATAAAAAAAATAAAAAGACTTGTTTAGGTCAGAATAAATTCTTTTTTTTTTCAATGTGCCCTATTTTCAGTGGAAGTCGGCGATCAGTCTGGCCCATCTGATTTTATTCACATCAGATCGAAATAATTTTATTGATGCAAGTGTCTTAGATCATGCCTAAGATCGACGTCTTCCTTGCGATGTTTTTTCCATTGAATTTACCCTTCATTATAAGTTAAAGCAGCTTGTACTTCGTGTTGTTCCGCCTGATATGCCTAAAGTATAGACAGTTTTCGTTGTTTCACTGTTTTCAGCAGTTCTCTGTCTTTCCGCTTCTTCTTCTTCTCATGCGTATCCATTACTGAATGTTTGCGATCACATTTTCTATTTTATTCCGGTCTCTTAATGTATGTATTAGGTCATCTTTCGTTCTCAGTCCGGTCCATTGTCTTACATTGCGTAACCATGGCATATTTTTCATTCCCATTTCTCTCTTACATTCGTACCTTCCTTCGATAATTAGCTGTAATAATTGGTATTTTGTGTAACGCATTATATGTCCTAAGTACGCTGTTTTTCTTTTCTTGATTGTCGTTAGTAGTTCTCCGTCTTTCTTTATTCTTCTAAAAACGTTCTTATTTATTTCTCGTTCAGTCCATGGAATTTTAAGTACTCTGCGGTATATCCACATTTCAAAGGCTTCCAATTTGTTCATTGTGGTCGCTTTCAAGGTCCATCCCTCCAGTCCATATAACACTGATGTAACACTTCTCACTGTGAGGTTCAAGTCAAAGTCTGCGTTTGTGAGAACGCTCTTAAATTTTACAAACGCACTTCGAGCTTGTTTTATGTGACATTTTATGGTGAAATCGGATGTCCAGTTTTCATTAAGCCATGTTCCGAGATATTTAAACTTGTTTTACGCTTAATTGGCTCGCCTCCGTGTGTTAGACTGAAGTTTCTAAAAGTGACAGGTTCACGGGTCACTATCATGTATTTTGTTTTTTTCGTGTTTATTTCAAGGCCCATTCTTTTACAGTGTTCTCCTATTACGTTGACTAGATATTGAAGATCATGCATGTTATTAGAGATTAGAACGGTATCGTCCGCATATCGGATGTTATTAATCCACATTCCGTTAACTTTGATGCCAATTTAAACATTCTCAAGTGCTTCCTGAAAAATATGTTCGGCATACAGATTAAACAACAAGGGTGAGATAACACATCCTTGGCGGACTCCTCTACGAATTCCAACTGTGTTAGTTGTCTCACCATCAATCTAAATTTGGGCTGTTTGGTTTAGATATAGATTTGCAATACATCGGATATCGTTTTTGTCAATATCCATCTGCCTTAGATCTTGCAACAATTTTTGGTGTTGAACCCTGTCAAAGGCCGGTGGCGTTATTAAATCATTCGGTCATTTAATGACACCCAAAAACCGCACCATTACCTCGAGCGAAATATTAGGACAGGGGCGGACCCCATTGACCGCAATCCGTAACAGTATAAGTCAATACTTTACAATCATTTTGCAAATAAAATAGACAGGGATTTTAAATAAAAACTTGTTTAGAGTACCTAATTATGTAACACATTTACTTACGTCGTATTTATTGAATACAATATTTTTGATTATTTATTATTTTATTTTTTTAAATAATTATTTAAGTTTTTTTTCGTGTGTAAAATGTAAAAACAAATTGACACAGTTCCATAATACTACCAATGAAAAAAATAAATAAAAAGTATTTATTATTCATACTTTTTATTCAAAATCGTAACACAGTACTAAAAATAAAGATTTGACACATTTTTCCTCTTTTTCTCGAATATCATTATGAAAGCTCGGAAAATCTCTGGACCTTATTCCCTCATTTTGGTAATGACCCCTTGTGGAAATGATAACCTGGGAATTTCTTTGACAACAATAGCACTACTTGAATTTAAATTTTAAATTGACTGTGTAAGTATCCTATTTAAATAAGGAGAAAAATAATCTTATTAGGAGGGTCTGCCGGTAAGACTTAAATAAAAACAGAGTAGGCCTCAGCCTCAGCTGATTTAAAAATATTTTACTATTGTTGCGTAACTAATAATCCAATGAGTGATTAGTATTTAAAATTAATTTAAAAAATGAAGGTTGCCCGAAGATCCACAAAACTCAAATAGGAAGCTTAAAGCGGTGATTTTATATTTTTAACAACGCAGCCCCTTTCTTTATTAATGAATATTTTTGTAATGAACATTTCACGAGATAATACCTTAGTACCTATACAAGAGCAACCTTGGTTTTTAAATGGATGTGAGTTTAGACCCAAGATCTGTACGATCTTAAAGTGCATAGATCAGACTCATTGTAGTACTTTTTGGCTCAGTTTATAAAAGTATTGGTAAAAAAAAATTAACAATCTCTCTAAGAAGAGAAAATAAAAATTGTTCATTAGTCGTGGATAGGTTAGGTTTTATGTGAGTGGGGCGTGGTCGCCCCTCCACCACGACCCTTAGTAGGTCTATTGTGGCTCACCCCTAGAGGCTACAGTTCACCGCACAATCTAGCCCTTCTTACGAAGTTCATGGTTGTATAGGGTGAGATTTTTTTAAAATCGGTAGGTTCTAGGTTAGTGTAACCAAATATGTTGAACCTTATTCTTCCCAGGCCAGGGCATGAACATAGTATATGTTCAGCAGTTTCGTCTTCCACGCAGCAGAACCGACAGTCCGTTTGTTGGTTCAGATCTAACTTTCTGAGGTGGTATCTCAGACGACAGTGTCCCGTAAGCAGTCCTGTTAGAATACGCAGGTCATTTCTGCTCCATTCTAGGATCTGCTTAGTTGTGTTTCTCGAGGGTTGTAATGGTAAAAACGCCTTCGAGTGGGTTAGCCCTGGTATGTCGGACCAGTACGTGAGTATTTTCCTCTCCTCCCAGTCCGAAATAATTGTTTTGGCGGCACTTGTGGTGACTCCAAAAACCGGTTCTGGTCCAATGAACGCAGATTCGGCCCCCTGTTTTGCAAGGGTGTCGGCTTTTTCGTTTCCTTCCACCCCCTGGTGCCCAGGTACCCACAGTAGGGTCACCCTGTTGTTCGCACCAAGGTACTCTAAGGATTTGATGCAATTCCATACAAGTTTAGAATTTATCTTGTTGGAGCTCAGTGCTTTTAAAGCGGCCTGGCTGTCTGATATTATATTTATGTTTTTGTTTGCTAGAGGTCTGTTGGTCAACTCTCTTGCACACAATTCGATAGCGAATATTTCAGACTGAAAGATTGTGGCATACCTGCCAAGACTGGTAGATATTTCAATCTTTGGTTTCCTGCTGAAAACACCGGCCCCAACTCCATCTGGGGTTTTTGAGCCGTCTGTGTACATTACGTATTCAGTCTCTGGGAAGAGGATTTGTCCCCTCATCCATTCGTCTCTCTCCGGAAAGAGGACTTTGAACGACTTTCCTACGTGTATTTTTGTGGCTAGCAAGTCAGGAACCATCCCGAGAATTTGGTGGTTTTTTTTTCACTCAGTATCCCGGAGTGATCCCCGAGTTGCTCCCCATTTATTTGCTTTTCCAAAGACAGGAATCTATAGGAAGCTATCCTGGCCTCCCTCTCCAAGAGAATATCTAGGGGAGGGAGATGTAGGAGGTGTTCCATCGCTGCCGTTGGTGTGCTGGATTAGTCGTGGATAAGAAAAACAATAAGTACTTTAAACTCGGTTTTGTCAGAGCTTTTTATAGTTGTAATGTAGTCTTCGGCATGATAAAATAGACGTCACGAAATACTTGTAGTTTTTAATATTTTTGACAAAATTATTTATTATTTTATTTAACTGTTTTTTAGGTAATTTAATAACATAAAATGAATAGGTATACAGTGTCTTCTTAATGTCAAATATGCTATATTACTGATATTTAATTAATAGAAAATAAGTTATTTTTGATTTGATTTTGGAAAGCTGAATACACTTGTGTGGAATAAGTTGAATAGGAAATTTGTGTATTAAGTATACACTGTGTCCCAGATTGGTACTGCATGTATTGCTTAATCTGTTATTATAAGAGCTACAAATTCGGTCGAATGGACAATGTTTCTCAAGATTCTATTACCATTTCAGAACTGCTATTACATTTTATAAATTATTTTTCCGTAGTATTAATTTGAGTCGAAGTAAGTCACATGCATTTTTAAATAAAACATAGAGACACTATTTACACAGCAATGTGCAATTTGCCATTTGCAGATCTGCAACAACAATAAAAATAGTTTCCAAATACAACTGTTGCAAAAACATGAAACAGAAGTTTCTATTAGTAAATAAGTAGTTAGTTTTAAGCCTATACTAGATTAAAAATAATTTGTTATCATAGATAGTAAGTAACCTCAGTGATACATGCAATGGGTTGGGGACTTCGATCACATATTTTTCAGTTGCAGGAAAAATAAGAGAGAAATTCAAACAAACTCATGCAAAACCTTTTACAGCTGAAGCTTGAGCACCCATACAATATGATCTTCCTATCGTCAAATAAAAGAAGTATTTTCAATGTTTGGCTACCCTTCAAATTTAAAACAAAAATTAATTTGTAATTTTTTTTCTTAGCGTTATTACCAATAATGTCTTTCCTATTGTATTATTTACCCAACTTCATCGCGGTCCACCTTGTATTCGTCTTTAGAAAATAAATGTTTAGTCTTTTATACTAATGTTAATTGTCATTCACAAATAAAAGGTGTTAAACAATGAAATAAAAAATAAAATATATATTTAGCTATTTCAGACTATTTTTAAGTGTTTTTATATTTTTGTAAAAAATTTATTTTTTTTTAAAAAAAAAAGATTGTATTTCAAATAAACCACTTTTACTTGTTTTAACTTATCAACTGTAAATCCTCAATTTGCCAAGTGGATAATTCTCATCTCAAAATGAAATATTTTTAGATTGTTTCCAAAGAGGAGTTGCAGGCGATGGTTAATTTTATGCATGATGCCCTGGAAATCAAAGGGATGAAAATAAATGTAAGCAAAACAAAAGTAATGGTTTTTGAAAGAGAAGAAAACATGACAAACTGTGAAGTTCTGATTAAGGGATCAAGAGTGGAACAAGTTAATAAGTTTGTATACTTGGGTTCAAAGTTTACAAGAGATGGAAAGTATGACAGTGACATTGAGCGAAGGGTGTTGGCAGAAAAACAAATAAATGGGGCACTGCATAGCTTTATGAACAGCCAGAAAGTGTCAAAAAAGGCACGTCTGGCTGTGCATAGTTTCTACATGAAACTAGGATTAATGCTGCGGAGATGAGTAGTCTGAGAAGTATAGCCGCAGTGACTCGATTGGATAAAGTAATAAATAGTGAGATAAGAGATCGCTGTGGTGTAAAAGAAGATTTGGTTAAAAAGATGGATAAATAAATGCTTAAATGGTTTAGACACGTAGAAAGGATAAATAAAGAAAGATTGACGAAACAAATTTATAAGGCGAGTGTGAATGGACAAGTCGGTAGAGGTCGACCTTCGCGAACATATCTCGATCAGATCAACATTGTTTTAAAAAAAGGCCAAGTCAAGAGTACCAACAACCGACGAGCTTATGTGAGAGCACTGATGAAAGTAGAGGAAGCAAAAGATGTATGTAAAAACCGTAGCAAGTGGAAAGAAATGGTCTCTAGCTACCACTACGGGAAAAAGGCGTGACTATATGTATTTATGTTTCCTTGCGTGTATTTAAAAATATTTTTAACAGATATTCATTTAACAGTGTTTTCTTTTCTTAAGTTATCGTTTAGTTTGTATTTTGTAAATCTTGCACACCTTGCACGACAGTCTAATACATAATTTATTTTATGCATGAAAATATTGGTTTGACAAAAATAAGCTTATTCTGTACCCACCGCAAAGCATTACGATTCTAATAATAATGTTTCGGTATTTTTGGATAGCGTTCACCAATTTATTTCCTGTAACTGGGGGAACAGTGATTTATTTTATATTCCATACTACGCCATTAGTAACCACTAATGACACAGCCCAATGCAAATAAAAGAACAAGAAAAACATGCCGCTAAATTACCCTTTAAACATATTTATTTTTAGTGCTGTTAAAGTAATAGAATATTTAACTGTGTGGCATGCTTTTTATAGCGCAGGAATACTTTTACGACCATCATGTTAATATAACGCATACGTATACCTACAGGGTGATTTTTGGTTCAATTAACGTACATATTTTTTGTAGACCATAATTAAAATTTAACAACTACGCTGGCTGTCGCAATAATTAACCACGGTGATTTAGCAATTGAAATGGTTGTACCAGAGGAGAAATGATAAATGGTAATTCTTATCTGCATTTAGTAAAGTAAGAAAAGTGTCTATGTATATGTCCACAATGTCAGCATAACCAAGTTTTTAAAATATGTATATTTTTCCCGAAAAGAAATAAAAACCATTTTTAAAAAAGAAAAGACAGAAATTATAATGTCTTGGTAAAGAATTCACTCCCAATAAATTTTACCAAACGCAATCAAAGAATTGTAGGTAACCACCGCTTGCATTGATTTATTGATTCATGCCACAACCCGTGTTGCTCGGGGTTGTATCCCTAAAATTGCGACGTAGAGTCCTTTTGTGTTCCTGTACTGGAGGATGACCTGCCTACAGGACAAAAGGCATGGCGAAGGCCAGCCGCCTGCTGATCATACCTGTCATTTAAAATACATCTTGAAATTACTTTCAAAAAAATAATCACCCGCAACAACATAATCCAAAAGCTTTGCGGGACTGACTGGGGAGCATTAGCGGACACTCTACGGACCTCTGTGATCAGTTTGGTGTACTCTGCAGCTGAATACTGTGTCCCGGTGAGAATTAAAAGCCCTCATGTAAAGTAGGTAGATGCTCAACTCAATATAGAAATGAGAACCATCACGGGATGTATCAAGACCACCCCATTATTCTGGCATTCAACGCTCAGTCATATAGCCCCACCTGCCCTACGAAGAAAAGAAGCCTTGATAAAAGAGCATACTAAAATACTGAGTAACCTTTAACTTTCCATCCATGTTGATATCCCAAACTTAGCAATGAACCGCCTCCGTTCCAGAAACCCACCGCTCCGAGTAGCCCAACAACTATCAGCTGACAATTTTAACATTACCACCGAATGGTATGATTCCTGGAACGAGAAAGTGTCACACCAGCTACGCGCCTAACCCAACGGCTCTGAACTCCCACGACATATCTGGAACCAGATCCAAGCTGCGATTGTGGCACCCCAGACCAGTCCATTCGCCATACAGTCGAGGAATGCAAACTAAGGGCATATCAGGAAGATCCGGCAGATTTATTTAGCGCTACACCCACAAGCCTTGAGTTTAATAGACTTTAAAACTATCACTCTTACCATCTGATGAAAATGAAAATAAACCTAGTGCTTACCCTGAGGAACAGAATCATAAAATTAACACATACTCTTTTTAAAATGGAATATTTAAATGAACTAAAAGTAATTGTCCTTGACAATTCATATCCTGTAAAGCTTAGAAACAAATTTTTATGCAGCTCTTTCCTTATAAATGGAACTATGGATGCAGAGGTCTTGTCAAATAACAAAAACAACATGTTGAATGGTGCTGATCCAATTTTGACATCACAGAGAGGTCAGGACAATGATAAGGCGCTTCTTAAGAGTGTGTCTTTTTTATGTTCTTTACCATATTGCCAATCTCTAACACCTAAGCTGTTAAATGTTTTTAAAAATATGAACATTAAAATAGCACAACGCATGTTTACCACTACGAATAAACTTTTCTCTAAAACTAAAACTAAATTCAAACTGTTAGACCTGTAGAACTTTTGATAAGGCATATATTGGAGAAACATCAAGGAATTTGTATGGACGCCTTACGTCCCATAAAAGTGATTGCAATATGAAGAAATTGACTTATGCACTGGCCGAGCATGTAATTTATAGCAAACACATAATGGATTACAACCAGGTCAAAGTACTCTGCACAGAAAATAACTTACATAAAAGGCTATTTAAAGAAATGTTTTTTATTAACAATGAATAAAAAAACTGACTTTAACAATTTGAGTAATATTTACAATTACATTTTAAAATTAGAATTTTGGTCTTCCAAAATTCCCAAATAGTTAAATGAATCTGAACAAAATCATAAGTTTTGAAATTCCCACTTATTTTAGGTTTGTCATACGGTTGGTATGACTCTTGTGTGTCACCCTGACTCTTAAAACCAACAAACTGAATTTGAATCATTTGTACTCGCATCCTTTAGCACGTGTCGACAAAATATGTTAATTAATTTTCTAGGAATAATTTTGTGTACCATTAAAGTTTTTAAATTTGATTTTTAACGATTGTCTGTTTTCGTTTTGACGTTGACTTGTTACTTGAAATCTTATGTGTTTAGTAAGTATTTCTTAACCTATCTTTATGCAATTGTTTACATTTTAACTACATTTCAACTAACTAGTGAAGAATACCTTTCCTTTTAATCACCCTCAAAGCCTGAAAACCTTAATAGAGAAGAAAGTAGAACATAATAAACCATTAGATCTAGTTTTCAAAGACTTCCAAAAGGCGTTTGACACAGTGGAAATGTATGCTATCCTCCAGGCTCTCAAAGAATGCAGAATAGATCACAGGTACACCTAAGTTGTGTATATATAATGCATAAAACTACGCAGAAAATGATATAAAACGAGGGGTACGACAAGGAGACAAAACTATTCACAGCGGTTTTGGAATACGGTTTTAAAGGACTAAATTGGAATAACAAGGGTGTTACAATAGATGGAGAACAACTACAACATCTCCGATTTGCGGATGATATAGTGTTGATTGCGGATGATCTAAGTGAAGCACGAGATATGCCTCAATAATTCCAAAACGAAATAAAAGCGGTTAGTCTGAACATAAAATATGCCAAAACTAAAGCTATGACAAACCTAGTACCAATAGGAAATATAGAGGGAGCGCAAGTAGAATATGTAGAAAAGTATACCTATCTGGGACACGAATTAACAATCAGCAGAGACAACCAAACTTGTGAACCTTGGAACCTTGGATGTTGGCAGGTCATGTAGCACGACAAACAGATCAGAGATGGACGAAAAAACTTCTGGAATGGATGCCGTGGTCAGACAAACGAAACCTTGGAAGACCACCCAGCAGATGGACAGATGATTTAAAAAAGATCAACACCAACTGGATTGTAGCGGCACAGGACCGAGAAATTTGGAAGAAACTTGAGGAGGCCTATGTCCGACAGCGGACGCAAATTGCCGAAGAATGTTGATGATGATATGTATTGTTACGAGCCCGTCCCTGTTGACCCTTTTCTGTCGCGACAATGCACCGGCCACAACTGGGACTGTCGGCGCGGAGACCAAAGGAAAGTTTCCGCAAGTTCTTGACCGTTCGAAAAGGGGGCTATCGCCTTCGAGATTAAGGTCAAAATATGATTTATAGGTATAAAAAAGATGGCGGTTGTGATGGAAAGACAGTATTGATTTTAAAAGTGTTTAGGAATTAAGAAATGTAAATAGTTATAAAGAGTTGTAAAAGTTGTATATCTAAGTGAATATCTAAGTGATTAATAAAAGTAGAATTTATTGTATTGGAATAAACATTGTGTTGTTACTGGATCGAGAGTTTAATCGCCGAACCCACAGAGGAACTAAAAATCTTAACAATATATTTAAAAAACTCTTGTACTTTTTGTTAATTATTTTTATTATGTTAAACAAACTAAATCCAAGTCAATTTCCATACATTATATTAATGCAAAGTTGGTAAAATCAATACAGCTGATAGTATAGGTGAACCAGTGCAAGTGAATAATCAACTAGGTCATTGATTAATAATTAACCATAAGTTAGTTAAGGTTATGTTATGTCTTCTTAGTTATTTAACGGAATATTAGTATTCGACGTATTATAGGTACACAGACAATGCATTGCCGTGTAAGTGGTTCAAATACGGTGTTTAATAAAAACTAGCAGCAATGGAACTAACAAAATAAAATGTTTTTATACCGCAACTTGTTTAAAAGTTATCTCAAAAATTGCAAGCGAAACGAATATTTTAATTTAATTACCAAAGAAGTGTAATCGTTAAGCTATCATAGATAATTCAATTAATGAACGTGAACAGGGATTATGATTTAAAAACTTAGTAACCCCTCACATTAAATTTCCTGATTTATTTTTAAATGAAAAACTTTTTTAAACAATTAAAACTGTCTAGTCGAAATTTCCAACCTTTTTTTAATCGCGAAGCTTTTTATATTTTAAAAAATGTTCGCGATCCTGCTTTCCCAGCCTCCATATTTTAGCAACAATAAAACAGGAAATAAAGGGGTTGAAGAAATATTTTTTATTTTAGGGTAAGACTCAACAAAAGTAATAATAAATATTAAATTATTAACAATAATTAGTAATTCATGTGTTGATTGAGCTTGCATTTACTTTATATGTATGTGTTATAATATTTGGTGCAGTTTTTGTCAAAGCTAATCTAATGTCATCTTGGACATCACCTTATTCCTGATAGAAAAATTGAAATCCACTTTCGGTAAGTAGAAGTAAAAAGTTCTATTTGAAGATAAAGCAGAAAAAAATTAGAATACGAATGACGCATAGCACAATTATCAAAATTGAGATGATTTCAGCTCCAAAAATTTATCTTGCACTCCATTTGGAACGTTGACCAAAGATACATTAAATGGGTGGTCATACTAATGCAGCTTTTTTTAGAAAACTCCGGGAAATAACGTTAAATTTCAAATTTAAGTGCTTGAAGGTGGTTATTAATTTTATCTCTTAGAATACGTACAATTTTAGTTTCCGATTCCTCAATCTTGGTGCAAAGGTATTCAATCTTGACAAAATTTCTACGATTAATTTTCCGGCGCCAGCTCCGGAGCTTTAATATGAATGCTTGGATATTATCTCTAAAGTGAATAATGTGCGTTTCTTTACACTGCAGCTTCCAATGTAGCTTGTTTAGCTGATATAAGATATAAGTTATGCTTTGAATCCGGGACTCATTAAAGTGTGTTAAAAAAATCATGTTTTCCTTTCATTTTTAAAAACTGTTTTATTTCGTTCTTCAGTTCATGTTTTGGAATTGCTCCTTAAACAGATAAGAATTGAAATAACTGACAATTTTCACTAAAGATTCGAGCACTCCTTACAAAGGCTTTCAAAGAGTCCGATCTCGATGCAACCAAGGCTGGTGCTTTATCTGTACAAACTCCACACAAGTTTTTCTATTGTAAGTTATTATTTCAAAGAATAAATTAATCATCCCCTTGACGTCTTTACCTTTGGTAGTAGTTTCTAGTATTTTAAAAAACAGAAACTCTTCTTTGATGTCCCCCAAGTGAATTTATCTCAAGATAACAAGTAACTGGTAACATAAACTAACATTTGTAGACTTGTCAAGTTTAATGGAAAAGACAGGAGATGCCTTTATTTCAGATAACATTGAATTCAATTGTTTAGTTGGACATTTTAATCTCACTGGCTTCTCCAAGAATTAGCTTAACCAAATTCAATATATAGGGTTTGATCAAGGTTTCTACAATTGTATGGGCTTTTTTATTTTTCGCAACTTCCATAGACATTTCATACAATACCTAAATTACAGCTTGGCTTTGTTGTTGAACCGTTCCAGTAAAATCTAATTTTGTTTTTTCAAACCAACGATAAGTACTGCACGTAAAAATATACAATAAAAACTAAAATTAATAACGCCTTCCACTTATAATACAAAAAAATTCCGGTCTCTGCTTTACGAAACCCTACACTAAACACGTCTATGAAACTTCCTTAGCGATAAAATCAAAGTCAAAAAATACCTGTTAAATGGTGATTTTTCCAATAACGTAGCTTTAATTTGCGACGTCATTGTTGATTTCGTCTATAATCTACTGTTAGAGAAAGATATAATTACAACCATACAGATACATTCAAGTTGAATCATACACGCTGACAACGTTTCATTTTGTATCGAACCCTTAATTTCTTAGAAGAAATTTGAACAGTTTAAAAATAAACCAGTCAATTTAACGAAAATATTTTAACAAAATGAGACCTGTTCGGAAAGTAAATAATAAGCAAATAAATTAGTTATTAAAAAAATATATAAAGATAGCGATTTTCTCAATTTTTATGAAACTACCTGAACGTATAGTCTTTAAAGAGTGAGTAAAGGAAAAATTTTTTTGTAAATTTGTAAAAACAGTTTTTGATATAGCCGCCATTTGCTAGCGGCAAAAGAAGACTTTACCAAAGGAACGCGCGGTACTGGTCAAAGAAAAGTCACGTTTTTTATTTCCGTCACTTTTTCTAGAAACTTCGGGCGGCGTGTTTGACAGGAACATTCAAGACTTCGTCCGCGCTGATATAAAGTTGCGCCTGCAGGAATTGGAGTCAGTCTGAGTTGTAACTTAAAGGCAATACGTCGATATAAGGTTTATTAATAAATATTACAAAATGAGTGCGGCATGGAAAAGTAAAACGTATCATTTTAATAATGATTGGGAGGAAGAATTTTTCTTTTGTATGATAAAGGATAAGTGCATTTGTCTCATTTGCCGTGCGTCAGTTGCAATACCCAAACGTGGGAACTTAGAGAGGCATTATAAAACGGTTCATGAAAACTATGAACAGGATTTTCCCTCACAGAGTGAATTGAGAAAACAAAAAGCATGTCATTTGATAACTTGTTTAAAAAAAGAACAAACCATGGTCACAAGACCAGCCAAACAATCAAAAGCTGCAACGATAGCGTCATTTAAAATATCTTATATATTGGCGAAACCCAAAAAACCATTTAAAGATGGATCGATTATAAAAAAAAGCATTTATTGGAGCGGGTAAGACGTTATTTTAGATTTTAAAAATAAAACAGAGATTATGTCTGCTATAAAAGAACTTCAGCTATCTCGTCCAACTGTCACAAGGCGTGTTGAAGTCATGTGTCAGGACATGGCAGATAAATTTAAACATGATATTATGGAATGTACATACTTGCGGCCTCTCAGAGTCGATCGATCGTAGTCTAACAATATTGAGGTAGATCGCCAGCAGTTCAAGTTTGAGCACCCCTGGTCTAATGTCTTATTACAATTAGACCTTGGTCACAGATAAGGTACCGGACAGATGCGAAAGCTGAGGTAGAAAGTCTTACGGTAAGAGAGATAAACATTTAAACCAATTTAAATATCCTCGTGTGAATTTAAAAAGCTTTTAAAGAGCTTTCGTATGCGTTCGGGATGTTTGGATGTAAGCCTCGATCACACAAAAATGTTATTAAATAATTTAAGCAACGATAGTGGCAACAATGCAATAAAACCCATTTAAATTTCCATAAATAAATAAAAAAATTCGAGTTTTGCATATATGTGCGTTAGTTAATCTGTGCCTTGGTGGTAATAAAATAAAAAACAGCGAGAATGTTTTAATGTTTACAATGTTTAAACACAATATTTTTTATAAAATAAAATCAATATTTATATCTACTATCTTGAAAAAGAAAAAAAAATCTGCGTTGCTCACAGTAATAATACTCGAAGAGTTGTCAGATATTCCTTTTGTTAACTACTAGGTTTATAAATAACCAATTCATTTATCACTCTCAGAAGTGGTATGAAAATTATGTTTTCCTTTTTATAGAAGTCAACGACAACATAAAGCTTACGAGTCCTGAGAATGCGACGTGGTATTTTTATGAAGTGAAGAAAACTATGAGCAAACAAAGAGTCAGATAAAGTAATTTTAGTTGCTATAACGCTACTTTATAAAAAGTATAGTGAAAAAGTTTAGGTTTTTCTATGTTTTTCTTTTCAATTCGACCAAAAAGATACGGAAAAGCTGAAATATTAATAACAAAGGCGGTAATAACAGTAAAAAAGACTAATGTAAAAAATTTCCATTTTCTGTTAAATCAGTACAAGTCTGCAGCATTCTGTTTCAAAGTAGAATCGGGTGAGTAATACAAAAAGTTAAATCCCATATTTATATCCACGCCGCTTATTCCTAAAAGGCGATTTTTGTAACAAGCAATTTTTGAATTGTTATTCAAGATAAGAAAGCTCTCTGACCAAAGGCTGAGATTCTGAATGGTTTAAAATAAATAATGGACAATCAATAGAAATTGTGTTTCCAATACAGATACATCCAGTACAGGTTTCAGGGGAAAATTGTCTATCTGTAGAATTTTTTTAAATAAAAACTTTTATAAATTCATTTGAAATTATCACAAGTATCAGTTTTTTGTACTTTAGCATATATTCGCTTAGGTGACACGCGTTTTGATCCCCGGACAAAATATCCCCGACAAAACATCCCTTGACAAAATATCCCAAAGGTAAAATATTCCTCGACATAATATTCTAGACAAAATATGCCACAGTATAAGGGAGAATGCAAAAAAGATACGGTAAGAAGCTTATAATCATTATTATACATTTTTTTTCTGAAAATAGTCGCAAAAAGGGTAGACCCATTGTGTGGGCCGCGGACGGCCCTCACTGCAACCATTAGAAGGAGGAGGGATTATAGAAAGGAGATGATTGTGGACCTGCTTTTTGAAAAGTTGCAGGTCAAAGTTCTCTTAAAAAACTGATCTTGGAAACTTGTTCCATTCCGTAGAAGCTCTGTCAAAGAAGGATTATTAATGGAGATTGGTGTCGATTTTAAGAGTAAATGGGTGAGACTGATGGGTATCTGGGTGAAGGGTATCTGTGAGAGTTAAGCTGTTTATCAACCTAATAACCTTTTATGAATGGAATCTAGAAGACGAAGAGAATGCCTTGGTGCTGAACCGCATATGTGCGAGCAATACTTCAGTAAAGGTCGGATTTGAGCCTTGTACGTCGTCAACAGTTGATCAGAAGTAAAAAACTTTCTATCTTTCCACAGAAAACCTAGCCTCTGGCTTGCTGACTTTGCGATGTTAGCAACATGGTCATGCCAAGACATAATATTAGACACCGTGACTCCCAAAATCAAGATGGAAGGACTATTTCCGAACATTGTTATGGAATGATTTAAGGAATTTTCTTGGAAAACGTGGCGCTTTGTGTTTTATGGGCGTTGAACTGAACAAGATTGTTGGTTCCCCTCTCGACGATTGCTTTAAGATCTCTATTGATGGAGTTAACCTGTTTCTGCCTGCCTATTTGTATCATTCACCGAAAGTGATCGATAGGATGTGAAAGTTTAGACAAGTGTGCTGTCGTCTGTGAAACTTTAAATACTTTTTAATATACCCACGATTTTCTTAAAAAATAAGCTTTCTATATTAGGTAGTTTTTGTTCCCTCCCCTTTCCTCCCTTTCCTTTTTAAGAAATTTCCCTTCCGGAAGTTTCATTACAATGCGTCACAAATTTTACAAAATTTCATAACCTTAAATTATATAGATAATCCTACAATTTTTCTAAAAAAAGCGCACAAAATAGTTGTGAATATTAAAAACAAACATTCAAATTTTGGCGGCAAATTAGTCGTTTTAAAGTGCTGCTGTCTGTCCCTGGATTTTCTATCTAACACTTTATTTTTATTATTGATAATCTAGTATTTATCGTTTTAAGCAAAATTATTTGTTTTTTACATCACACAATTTGCTTCTCTTCATGAAAATCTTTAGTAAAATATTTACTATTAACAAAATTAATAGACTCTATTTGCTCCCCTACATGAAAATTATTAGTGAGTGATGTAAAAGTTGTTTTGGTAATAAAAAAATAATGTGTCTTTTTTTTTTAAATGTTTGTTGTGTATGTAATTTATTTCGTCAAATAATTCTTAATTATGTTAACGACGGTGAGGTTATTTTATGATATACATATTATGTTATTATTAAATTTTCGATATATTTGTCGCGTATTTTTGGTCGAGGGATTTTTTGTCGGGGATATTTTGTCGGGGATTTTATGTCTTGGGATCAAAACTAAGGCAACCTTCGTTTAAATCTCAAAACACTGTGAAAGAAGTCGCAGCGAAAGTGTTTTGCCATGTTCCAAAATATTAAAAATTGTAATTGAATTATTAAAAACATTAAATTAATCTTTTACGGTATTTTAATAATTTTATAAATTATTTAAACTTTTATTAAAATTAATTAAAATTTTAAAAGAAGTAGCAAACTTTTAACCCCTTATAAAATGTATGATTTTTTTTTGGGGTCATGAGGTATCATGAGCCCTAATGACGGATCAGTAATATATTTTAATAATTTGTAAAATACTTTCCGGTTGACTGAACTGTGTTTAAGAACCCGTCAGGATATTTCCAATGTTTTCCATGAGGGGGGTATTCACGAATACCCTTCCGATACAATTGTTTAAAGTCTTAACATTTAAGTTATAATGAAACTGTTAATCGCCAGATCTTTAAATCCATAACGACAGATCAGTCTTATTATTCATTGTACATAATTACATAATAAAATAAAATATATTTTAACAAAACTTGTTCTCTATTTCAATATATACAGGGTGGCCAACCGAAAACGAAACAGAGCCATTTGTTGGAACTTCGTCAACATCATTTTAGAAAAACGCTCAGATCCGTCCATTTTTGATTAAAGGGGGACACTCTTTTTCAGTAATTTGGACTCCACTACTTTAAACCCCAAGAGAGGGTAAGAATTACCCCAAAAATTTTTAAATAGCGTTGGGGGTCGAATAAGATGTCTTTTGAAAGCTTTGACAATTCTCTTTATAATAGTCTTTAAATTTTACATTTCCTACCAATACTTTGTATTGTATTTGATTGTGTTTTATAGATTTTACTTTTCAGATGTCCCCACAAAAAGAAATTGAGGGGAGATAAATCTGGCGACCATGCAGGCCATTCAATGCTGCCTCTTCTCTCAATCCAATACCGTGGAAAACGTTGGTCTTAAAAGTGACAAACAATCGCCGCATAATGCGGAGGAGCACCGTCCTGTTGAAAATACAAATTATCTTAGTCATACTGTGGATTATTTTCAAATAAAGTTTCGCAATTTAAATTTAATTTTTCAATAAGAAATGGGCGGAATTTTAAAATTTAATGGATATTGTATCGAGAATTGTAAGAGCTTTTGAACCCAAATGCCATTTAAAAATTTTGAGGTATTTTTTACCCTCACTTGGGGTTGAAAGTAGTTGAGTCAAAAATACCGGAAAAGAGTGTCCCCCTTTAATAGAAAATCGACGGGTCTGAGCGTTTTTCTAAAATGTTGACGAGGTTCCTGTAAATGGCTCGGTTTAGTTTTCGGTTGGCCACCCTGTATACTTTTCAGTAATTTATTAATAAAATTATATTAGGTATATTTTTCTCGTAAACCACCAAGTAAAATATGAAACTAAAAAGCATTTACAGTATAGTTATTAATTTATAGTACCTACTGAAACTTTCAAACATGTATTTCTTTATAGTACTGAAACTTTCTTGCACCTCTTCTGGTCGCAGGAAACCTTAAAATCTATTGCTACGACTATTTACGTGACCTATAAATGAAAATGGCATTCGTCACCAGATGTTACTGATAAATCTAGGATTATCAAAGCAGTATTAAAGTCTTGCAACACAATCAACTATTCTCAATTGATGGTTTGTCTTAATAAAATGTGAATGGGCATCCGGAGAGTCCTTGAATACACGTGATTTTGTTGGTATCTACTTCTTTCTCGATCAGCTTTACATTTAAGTTTAATGCTTGAACCATTTGTCTACCTGAACCGCATGAGCGAAAATATTGCTACACTAAACATACTTTTTCTTTAGTTTCTTTGTGTTTATGTCAAATAACAGAGTCAATTGGTAAAGGTTTAAGCACCAATAGGCTACCATTTCAGACCTGTAAATTTATGGCCATATTTTATTTTTCAGTATTAGTTAATTTTTAATATGCACTAGTAATAAACGAATAAAAACTCCGTAAAAAAATTCTAATATTTTTTTTAGGATTGTTCTTTTATTTTCTCGAGTTTTTTTTTGTCTGCTATATATTTTCCACAATCGGCCAAAAACATTACAACTAATCTCTGTGCTTTTCATACACCACTGGCACTGATGAAGATAAAATAAATCATATTATCGTGACGTTTGCCATTATAAATGGTAGTTTTCGTTTTAAATTTAAAAAAAAGAATCAAACCGAGCAGCTTCAGTCTCTTGAAATTGAAAATAAGTTTCACCGACGATGATACATGGCACTTCTTTCGGAAAAAAATACGTGATAATTATTTCTAGCGAAAATAAAACCTAGATTGTAGATTAAAGGGGGGGTCGTGAAGGCTATGCATCCTCTCAAGCACCTCGACATATCAGATCTTTTGTACATAACTCTTAATCTATTCAAGACTCGGGATACCGAGACTTCGTACAAAGTTGATCAGTTTCCTGGGGGCTAAGTTTGTGACATCAAAGGGCTTTAGGAAGGCCCGTCCCAGAAACTTGAGCCTCTTGCAGAAAAGCGATGGGCATTCGCAAAGCAAATGTTCTGCAGTTTCAGCGAAGTTCTCGCAGTAGCGGCAACATCACTCTCTGTTTTGCTCATCTTTTTCAGGTGATACCTCTAAAGGCAAGGTCCAATGAGGAGTCTTGTCACCAGTTTCAAGTCTTTCTTGTCCAACTCGAGAACCTGTTTAGCGAAAGGCCTTTTCGCTTGTCTTTGTCCTGGTACTTTATGCCAATGACATTTCATTTCATCTGTTTCCCAGCGTCGAACCTCTTCTTTCTAATGGTCTTTGGAGAGTCCACAAAAGGGTTCTGGGCCGGAAAATTGTGTATTTGCCCCTTCTTTGGCAAGGCAGTCTGCTTCTTCGTTGCCTTTAACTCCCTTGTGACCAGGAACCCACATCAGAATAACCTGATTGTTTTCTGCCAGTTGTCTTAAGGATTGTTTACAATCCCAAGTCAGTGTATGACTTCAGAGCTTTTAGTGCTGCTTGACTATCTGATAAAAACTAGATTTCTGCTCTTCGGGTGTTCCTTTCGATGCACTCCTGGGCACATATCTCTATGGCATGTAATTCTGCTTGAAAGATGGTTGGGATGTTATCAAGAGGTTTTGAGAGCCTAAAACACACTAAAACATCCCTTCCTAGTTGAAGTCCGTTCTCTGTGCAAACTTGATGGTTGTTTATGACCACTTAAAACTGCATTTTGAAGTCGTACCTAACTGGCATAATATCTCTCGGCTTAGACATGGATTCTGAGGAAATATTTTCCAAAATATTCAAATGTCCAATCCGATTTCCTGCTTTAAGATTTATTGTCTGGCTCAGTCTGAAGACACTGATTGCTGTTTCTTTCATTACACTTAAGTGCAATGTTGCCCCTGTGATTCCCAGACAAGTTAGCCGCTGCACTTTATGTAGCTGGACTTGGGCCGAAATTTGTTGCATAAAAAATAAAACCTAATTACAATATCAATTTCTCAGCTTATTGACAAAGAAATTTAAATTTTTTACGAAGTTGTTATTTTAATAGCGGTAATTGTTTAAAAAAGTAGCACTTCGGCATTAATTAAACTTCGTCAAAAATATAAATGACTTTTAGATGACACAGCAAGTCTTGTATTTAAATATTCATTTGTCGATATAATTATGGTGGTACAGTCATCAATTACGTTAATTTTTAAATTAAAACCAGGATCCGTAAGAGTAAATAATAAAATAATTAAATTAATACAAATGTAATCAGAATAATACGAGTATAATTTGCAAAACATTACGATTATTTATTTAAATAATTATGCAGTACCTTAATAATATTTGTTGTTTTGGCTGTTGTGTTGAAACTAGGCAGAACAAGATACAAATATAAAATAATCCTTCAACTACTAACTGTTCATTAGCACGTTGGCGCCATGGCTGTGTGCAGTAGTTTATTTTACTTCATACAATGACTAAATAAAGTGTACAAGTATGCAGTATTTTAAGAAGATACGAGTATAAAGCCTACAGCTGGTCTGAGCGTTTTTCTAAAATGTTGACGAGGTTCCTGCAAATGGCTCTGTTTCGTTTTCGGTTGGCCCCCTGTATAAAATAAACATTGTATATGGTAACATAAACACCACTAATATTTAAAAATAAAATTCCTGATTTGCCGCTTGCATCAATGATTTTTTTTTTTAAAGTTATTATTTATTTTTGTTTCTTATTTATTTTACATTTATCTTCGTAGTTCCAGTTCCAGTAAATTTAACAACAAAGAACTGTGCACTTATTTGTTTGTCTTTATTATTCAAATAAGAATGTATTTTAAATTAAAAGGTCTACTACACTTTCGTAGACTTGAAAAAGGCCTGTGACAGATTGGTAAGAAATGAATTTTGGTCGATATTGTCTATAACGGGGTTAGCGGTAGTTTGATGCGAGCGCTGAAATCACTTAACGAGGATTCCAGTGCTTGTGTCAGGGTAAACAGACTGGTTTATTTTCTTATTTTCACAAAAACACTCGCATTGACTTACTCAAACGTTTGCCAAGCAACAACTGCGTGTCTAAAATAGCTAAAATTTTGGTAAGTACCTGTCAAAATATGTGCAGACACAGTCCGTAGCTTTTATTGACGAGTGCTGCCATCTTCATGTTAAGGTCGGAATTTTTTCAAACCACCTTCGTAGTTCTGTTTTACAAATAAATACGTATAGTAAAAATAAGACAATCAATCAAAAGCCTATAGATTACAAAACACACGCACCAGGAAAAATATGTTTTAATCTTTATTAAAATTTTACCATTTAAAACCTATAATAAAAAAACTTACACCTAAAGAACTAAGACAAACTTTTAACTAATGAATAAATGGGTCAATATCTAGATTATTTCAAATGTCAACTAGAAATATTAATGCCATCAAAAACATAACTTGTAAAAAAAAACATTTACATTTTGCTAGGAACCCATGTAAGAGTGACCTTGTTTGCAGTCGCTAACTCAGTGAGAGCCAGCATGCAGTCCCACACCACCGATGATGTTGTGGTGCAGCTCACGAGGGCCCAAATGTCCGCGCGACTGTCAGTGAGAATGTCAATCTCACTGTTAGTCACTCTGTTATCTGTCAAGCGCGTAGCACACCTGAATGTGGCATAGACCTTAGCCTGGAAGACCGAGGCGTATTTCCGCAGGGGTATGCTTTCCCTGTGGTTGCAGCAAGCTCCAAACACACCTGCCCCGTAGCGTCCCTGGTACCCTGATCCTTCAGTGTACCATCGTTTTACTCCTGAGCTGGTCAATGGTGTTTTCTTCAACCAGTCTTCTCTGGAACCAGCATGTTACACGAATGGATGGAGAGAGACTAGCCCGAGTATCAAGGGATTTAAAACCAACAGGCACCAGACCACCAGAACGGCCCTTTAAAAGATGGCAAGATAGCTGGCAGTCTACGTTACAAATACCACTGCAAAAGTAGAGAAAAAGAGATTGGATAAAAACAGGCTCAAGGCCTAATATAAAAAGAAAAAGAAGTCTAGGTATTTTTGTTCCGTGTAATACCAAGTCGGTTAATTTATTCAGACCCTACTAAGGGTCCTTCTGTCTTAAGTTATTACGTAATTAACTAACCTAACAACATCTTATGACCATATCAATATTAAAAATCTTTTGTTTTAAATAAAAAGATTGACTTGGCAATCGAACTAAACAATCAAATTTAATATAATATGTATTACTTTTCTTTTCCGGTACTACTTCTTGAGCTTCAGCTACAGTTTTTTTCAAAGCCCACTCCCTGTCTTTATGGGTTTGTCTCGGAGGCTTTGATGTTACAATTTTGACAAGTTTATATATATACAGGTACACTGATTCATTTACTGCAAATGTAACTTTGTAATCCCATATAAAAATATTATATTATTTATGCAGTTGGTGTATATAAAAAAATTGGACTGAAATTGCAAAATATTTTAGTTTTCCCTTGATTTATACACTAATTACTAATTTTATTTTAAATTTAAAGCTTTTATATATGCTAGACGTGCCTTTGAGTTTTGATGATCGGTCAGTCAGTGAGTGAGTGTCAAAATGAAGAAACTTTGACTAGTTATAATTCCTAAACTACTGGTTTAAATTGAATGAAATTTAAAATATACTGTGTTTATATAATGCCTGCTTGGTTTCTAAAAATTCAGGCTTCTACTCCTTTTTCGTCGTATTTTCATGTCTGAAGCATCGTGACACTATGGCTATCTGCCACTCGCAACCTTACGTTTTCAAAGGTGGCGATCCTCGACCTTGCGGAGATTCGTTTGCAATGGTTGACCTGTGATGTTCTTTATTTGGTCCAGCCAACGTGACGGCGATCGACCTCTGGGTCTTCGGCCTTCTACTTTGCCCTGTACTATAAGTTTCTCTAGGTTATCCTCATTTCTGCGTGTGATGTGTCCAAAATATTGAAGGAGTCATCTCCAGCAAATGGTAGATAGTCGATCCGTGATGCCGAGTTCGTTAAGAATTGACACGATTGTTCTTCTAGCCGTTCATGAAATTTCAAATGCGTCTAAGCGGTGTCTATCAGCCGCTTTGATGGTCCACGACTCAGATCCGTATAAAAATATAGAGAACACCAAAGATCTCACCAGAGCCATTTTTTTTTTGGTTATCCCTCTGTCTGTCCATATCTTTCCCAGGTTTACCATAGCTGCCCGCGATAGTGCTACACGTCTTCTTAACTCCATCTCACAGCCTCCTGTGTTGGTTATTAAAGACCCCCAAGTAGATGAAGTCATTAACCGTTTCGATATTTGGAGGCAGATTTTTTAGCTATACTGCGTTACTTCTATCAATTACCATGAGTTTGGTTTTGTCTGAGTTAATCTCCAGACCAAGAGTCCTACTTGCATTAGCTACTATTTCCAACATTCGGGCCATTTCTTAGAGGGCAATTTCATTAGAGCGGTATCGTCCGCGTATCGAAGATTGTTTAACATTTAACCATTGATAGTAATTCCTCCCTACAAATATTTTCAGAAGTGAGTAAGATATATTTGCATCCACCATGTATGCAAGGCGAGCTTTTTGGGCACACGAACAAATCTGGAGAGCAGGTATCTAAAGAAAAGGACGGGATACGGGGGCTGGCAGTAGTCTTGATGAAGATAAGACAATAAGTAGACGCAATTTTGTTATCGAGAGATACTTTGAATACGCTTTACGATAAATATAGTTTTTGAGTAGAATACTTTTTTATTATTTCTTACAAGTGTATTTTGAGTGGTATTAACTGTCATCACATTAATGTTAATTTTATGGTTTTTACATTGTCGAATACATGCACTTCATGCCGCGTAATTAAAATAAAATGTGATCTGGAAGGTCTTAAACTTGAGATAGTTAGCTGCTGCTCGTCATAAAATCACATTAATGATCCAAACATTATCAAGCTATGTAGATTTCTCGACATTAAGTAAACGGTGATGAGGCATTTTCAGAAGTGACAAAATCGGTAATGGTCCATTAAATTTGTGAGCTGTAATTTAACATTGATGCACTAAGGGTGAGATAACCTTTTTTTAATGACCCATGATGTTTGCGTCTGGAAAGTTAACGCAAACAACGCCGCAACAAATCGAGGGATCATGGGGTAATTTCCCACAACTATGAAGTTTAAAGGGTCCACAGATTACGCGTGTGTAATTTAATAAAATTGAAAAATACATTAAAAAGATATAAGGATATATTCCATATTTTTAAAGTCTTCAAATTTTTTTTTATTCCGAATTACAAAATTTACAAGTTAAAATTTAGCATATTTTAATATTCGATTATATTTGTTACCAAGTACTTATTGGTAATATCATACTGTTACAAATCCGGTACTGTCAGCAACCGAAAGGTCGACGGCGTCGAGGGTCCGTGTTCGACCGCTCTCCTTTGTAGCTGCCGAATGGACCTAAGAAAGTCGCGCAATGTCTCTAATCCGCGTCGAATAATGGGGAAACAGGTAGAAAGATCTGGAACTATGATATCAGGAATATAAAAGGGGAAACGATTATAACCATTATTAGTATTAGCTTATGTCTTTACGAATTATTAAATTTAAATAGTTATATAGAGTTGTAAAGTTGTATTGCTAAGTGAATATCTAAGTGGTTAACAAAAATAAAAGTTATTGTATTGAAATAAACATTGTTGTTGTTATTGGATCGAGAGTTTTAATCGCCGAACCCAAGATAGAACTAAAAGTCTTAACAATACATAAAATAAAAAACTATTAATTGTATATTAATGAGAAAGGTAACTAGTTTTGGCTTATTGAACCATAAATGCTTAATTAAACATGATCAAACTCACTCTTTAACTTTCATAATGTTAAATATTTAAAAAAAATTGGGATACAAAAAATTAAATGAATAGGTAAAAAAGAACCGATATTTAGAAGTTTCTTTTTTGGAGTAGATTTTTTAGTTTTTATAATTTAGTGTTTTTTTCTACTCACAAAAGTATTAATTGCATTTTTATCAATTTTGTGTGAAATAAACTTCACTTTTAAACTTATAACATCATCAACATCTTATATTGTCCACTGTTGAACAAAAGCCTCTCTAAAATTATGTCTCGTATTTTGATCTTGTGCAGATTGGATCCATTTCCATTTTTTTGCAATCCGTTTTATTTTATCTGTCCAGCGTGTGGGTGGTCTGCCTCTACTTCTAAAAGCTTCGGATCTTGGCCGCCATTTTATAACAAGAATGCTCTTTATTTGTTTATCTGAACGAAACTTGGATTTTTGCTAAAGGTGCAACAAAAAGAATTTGACAGGACGATAACATAAAGTCTATAAAACACACCGACGGTGAAAAAAAAAGACACATTATTGTGCATGCAGGTGGAAAGCATGGTTTTGTTGATGGGGCGGATCTTTTATTTTTGTCAAAATCAAAATCGGACGATTATCATGACAATATGGATACAGAGATGTTTGTGAAATGGTTAAACGATAAACTATTACCTTCATTACATGAACCATCTGTTATTGTATTAGATAATGCTCCGTACCATTCGAAAATTTTAAATAAGCAACCAAAAAATTCCTGGTCGGTACGGAAAATAAAAGAATGGTTAACGAACGAAAATATTTTATTTCCACAGTATTGCTTTAAGCTGGAATTATTATCGATAGCTAAAAGACAGAAAGAAGAAAAAATTTACAAAGCGGATCAAATTATACTCAGTTATGGATATCGTGTGCTAAGACTTTCGCTTTATTATTGCCAATTTAATCCCATTGAGTATATATGCAAAACTTATTATGACAATCCCATTGGATCTAATGGTTACAGTGATAAGGCTGTTTTGGAAACCTGACAAAGAACACCTAATTTCTGCCACTCCTGAAATTTGGGAAATATGTGTCACAAAATGTGAAAATTTAATGGAGGAATGGTGGATTCGTGAAAACCGCATCGACTACATGATTATACATATTTATTAAATTTGTACCGATAATTTATAATTGTTGCATTTCCTTTTAACAAAATTAAATATGTGCCTATTTTTAACCAAAAAATTCATCGTGAGCTGCATTAATGATTTCTGTTCACAATAAAACAAAAAATAAAAATAAAACCTCTCAACAAAAGCATAATAATACAAAAGAAATTTTCGGGTTTAAATCTTAGGGGAATTTACTTATGTACCTCTCAACACAATGCGTCCGTTAACTGGTACCTTGGTGACTAATCCGATACCCCCGTATATTTCAAACGTAAACTTGTGTTTTGCGTAGGTATGACTCATAGCTCAACTCGTTTTCCAATACCTATAATGCTCCTAATCTTTTTCTCAATTAAATTTTATTTTAGTAAAAACCATTCATTATCAAAATTCATATATTTTTTTTATGTTCTATTGTGTGTTCTGCATTGTTAGTTATAAAAAATTACAAAAAAACTCCCTATATTATTGGGCTCATAATTTTTTCGTTATAAAACCCCCTGGTGTGTTTTTGAATTTGGTAAGGAAACATTGAATTTTCCTAAATCTTTTCCATACAACTTGTACGTATTTTTTTTAAATTTAATTTTGTTTCATGCTAATTTATTTGCTTCGGAGAGAATTTCTACAAAATTGGAACCCATAAAAAGGGAAACAAATAAGTTGAATCATTTGAATAATAGTAAACTAAAAAACATAATTTTTTATTTAAAATAATACTTGCATTTAATAAAACTGGTCTGAGACAAGTTCTTGATAAAAACAAAAGGCGATCTTGTGACGTCAAAAATTTGTTTTTAATTGGATGTTGCTAGGTAACACTCATTTTTAATTAACCTCGTTTGATTTTTTTTAAGATACATCCAAATTAACATTGGAATTGCGTAGTATTATAAAGCATTTACCTAACCGAGTAAACGCTACTATTTTTAATACACCTTCAAAGCAGATATCTTGCAAACTAACTAGTTTAGCAATATGGTTGTAGATTAGGATCTTATGTATTTTTTTGCATGAGTTTTGTAAGGATACAATTTTTGGTTTACCTATCCAACTACTATTATAAACGCGAAAGTTTGTGAGTATGTATATATGGATGTTTGTTACTTTTTCACGCAAAAACTACTGAATGGATTTTAATGAAACTTTACAATAATGTAGCTTTTACATCAGTGTCTTTGTCAGTGTCAAGTGTGTATTATGTTATTTTAAAAAAAATACATTTTAGTTATTTACCATATAAATGAGAAAAAGGCTTTATAAACAAGTTATGTAAGCACACGAATTAAATTTTGGTATAAAGATAGATGCTGAATTCCTTGGAGAAGAAAATGATCTACACGAAGTACTAATCTTATGCACACTATGTCGCGGGTACCATCTAGGATAATAATGTTAATATAAGACTGATTTCGTTACTATTTTGTAAATTAAATATTTACATTTATCTATGAAACTTCAATCTTTATTAACAAAAAACATAATTTTATTTATCAAAATTTTTTCAACGATTTACAATATCAAAATCAGATAAATAAATGCGATTTGCATAATTTCTCCATTTTATTTAGATAAATTGTAAATTTCCTAATTTTATTGTCAGTCAGCCAAACATACCAAACGAAACTAGACATACACACATAAAGTCACGCCTTTTTTCCATAGGGGTAGGCAGAGACCACTTCCTTCCACTTCCGCTACGGTTCTTACACACATCTTTTGCTTCTTCTACTTTCATTAGTGCTCTCATACATGCTCGTCGGTTGTTGGTACTCTTGACCTGGCCTTTCTTCAAAACAATGTTTATCTGATCGAGATATGTTCTCCGAGGTCAACCTCTACCGACTTGTCCATTCACACTCACCTTATAAATTTGTTTCGTAAATCTTCCTTCATCCATCCTTTCTACGTGTCCAAACCATCTAAGCATTCATCTATTTGTTGAAAAAATTTCGATAAATAAAATTATGTTTTTTGTTAATAATTATTGAAGTTTCATTTGCGTAAAAAATCTTGGTAAGGAGGAATATTTTAAGTGAATTAAGTTAAATATTTATATTTTGTGCTGAAGTTTCTTCAGTTTACTATACAGACAATTTTTAATAAAACTAAAACTTGTAAAAAATAAAAAAATACTTAAAAAGAAATGTTTAAAATGAGGTGATAAAAAGATCATTTTTTTTCGTTTCACATAATTTTTATAAATTTTTATTATTTTAAGCATTATGATATTTAGATATACAGCTTGCGCAACTTTTTTGAAAATTAATATTGGTCCAGTAAACTTAACACTCGAAGGACATAACATTGAGCGGGTTGATCATTTTAGATACCATGGAAGTTGGATAAACTTCGTGATTAATTCAGATGAAGAAATCATGGCCCGAATTAAAATCTCCAGGACATGGAACTCTTAAACGAAATTAAGAAGAGGAAACTACAATACTTTGGGCACATCATGAGAGGCCCTAAGTATCAAATGCTTCGCCTCACCTTTCATGGTAAAATAGAGGGTACAAGATGGATAGGTTGAAAGAAACTATCATGGCTTCGTAATATACGCCACTGGACAGATCTAGACGTGGAACAGCTTTTTAGAACTGCTGCTGATCGAGAAGAGTACCAAAATATAATTGAAATGGCGATCGCCAACGCTTGAATACAAGTATGGCACCCGAAGAAGAAGAAGTTATATGGAGTTGAGATCTGGACTCTAAGGGCTACTGCGATCAACGCCTGAAAGCGTTCGAGATGTAGCTGCATAAAAAAATGTTACAAATACCCGGGACAACTATGTAGACCAACAAAGCAGTGTTATGTAGAGCAAATTCGTTCGTGAATTATTTAAAACCATTAAGATTTCGAACAACTATTTAGATAAGCCGAAAACCGCGAACAACTTGCCAATGTAATTGAGAACCTGATATGGCACTGAAAGAAGAAAAAGCATTAACCATATATTTTTAATTTAAAAAATTAATGTAGGTATTGAAACTAAATTTTTTTATTATTTAACTACTTACAATAATAAAAGGATAGCAATCTGCTCCAAAAGTCGACGTTTATCACCTTATGAAACGTGATGGATATCAAGAATGCGCTGTAACATACTGTTACAAATCCGGTCCTGTCGACAACCGGCGAATCGACCGCGGCTGAGTTGCGTATTGAAGACTGCTTTTGTCGGCCGCCGCGCGGTCTAGCAAGGTCGAGCAACTTTTCGAAACCGCGTCGCGAAGGTGGAGAAATAGGTAGAATGATCTGAAATTGTGATATAGAGGTATAAAAAGAACCGCGGTAGAGAAAATAACCAACGTGGAAGTGATGAGACGTATGCATAAAGAGAAGTGATTTAGACAATTAAAAGAAGAAAACTGCTGTACATGGAACATGTCATAAGTGGAGAAAAATATCAAATGCTACAAATAATTATTTAGGGAAAAATCCAAGGCAAGAGATCTATAGGAAGAAAACGAAATTCATGGCTGAAGAACCTTAGGGATTGCTTTGGATGCAGTAATAATGAACTATTTAGAGCTGCGGTCTCAAAAATAAGAATTGCTATGATGATTGCCAACCTTTGAAGCGTAGACGACACCTAGAGAAGAAAAGAAGTGACAGCAAACGTGTTAAAACTCTGGAAATGGTTGACTGAGTGACATTAAACCGTTCAGCGAGTTCAACTTGATTATATCCTTCTTCGCAAAGAGTAACGATTCTCATGCAGTCCGATTCTGCCAAATCTCGACTCCCTCGCTGCTGATGGTTCATATTAAAGGAAAAATACTTAAATTTACAAAGTACTTTGATGATTTAACAAAACCTATTCAAACTAACAAACTTCGAAGTAAAATGAAGAACTTTTATCATGTTTTGTATTTCATTTTAATTTTAAAAAATAATCAAAAACATCACTGTTTTTGCAGTTCTACCGATAAAGCATTGCAATATACCGGATATGAAAGATTTATTACAAAAATCAAAACATGAAAATTATTTGAAATGCAGCGATATTTAAAATTATGCATTATGCATATAATGAATAAATAAATGTAAAAATGAGCTTATAGTACAGTCATTGAGTATTTTTACTTGGAAAACTTTCCGGGAGTTTTGAAAATTGGCAATTTTATAGATTTTGACATTCTCTTACCGAATTTCAACTTTGCCACCTCGTATCTTTGCCGCTCGCACCGCCATATTGGAAAAATGGCGCGTAAAAGCAGTTTTTTGATAATAACTTCTTTCCGACGCATTTTACAGGAAAAACATATTTTTACAAAATAATTGTAGAGAAAATTTTCTGCAATTGATGTCATAAGGTGAGAAAAATATCAAATGCTACAAATAATTATGCAGTAAAAAATCCAAGGCAAGAGATCTATAGGAAGAAGACGAAATTCATGGCTGAAGAACCTTAGGGATTGGTTTGGATGCAGTAATAATGAACTATTTAGAGCTGCGGTCTCAAAATTTGGATATACTCAGACGCTAAATGAAATGGATCCACAGGTCAGAGGCACGCAAAAAAGAATATAAAAGAACCCTCGCATGCGACCACGGCAGACCCGCTCAACTTTAGCCGTCCTAGAGTAAGAGTAACAGTGGGCATTATGACAGGATATTGTCAACTCCGCAAACACATATGTAGGTTAGGAGGGTCTAAGAATGGCGAATGTCGTTTCTGTCTTAAAGAAAAAGAGAGAGTGGAACACTTTCTAGGCCACTGTGAGTTACTAGCAAGGTCTCAGTTTCTGTGCTAAAGAAAAAGAAAAACCTTAGCCAGAGAGCTACATTAGGACCCCCCAAAAGTTGGTAAAACAACTGGGCAGGAAGAGAAGCTCCAACCACAGGTCGAAGTGCATACTTACAAAAAAAGCTCCCATTAGAATCTAATCTAGTATAATCTACTAATTGCAATCCTAAAGATAGCTTTTCAACAATATTTTAAAAAAATTGTGTCATTTGCCTTCTTTCTCATGACTTCGTTATTTTAATAGTTATCACATACATAAATAACACGTACACAATTTGGGTTTTGTGATGCTCTGGGTACACGAGAGGCACTTTTTGCAATCCAGGTCTTGTTCCAGAGGTGCAGAGATGTCAGCTGGGATTTATATGTATGCTTTGTGGACTACCAAAATACATTCGATAGAGTTAGGCATGACGAACTTATATCACTGCTTAAAGAGATTGGCATAGATAATAAAGATCTGAGAATCATAAAAAATATTTACTACAAGCAAAATACTAACATAAGAGTAGACAACCAATTGACTTAAGCAATTTCAATAGAGCGTGGAGTGAGGCAAGGACAACATATCTTCAAACAAGCCTTGGAGGAATGTGAAGAAGGCATACTAATTAACGGCCAACGTTTGAACAACATTAGATACGCAGACGACGTAGTGATATTCGCAGAAAGTCTAGAAGGCTTACAAACACTAATGACACGTATAACTGAAAATAGCCAACAGTACGGATAAGACCTAAACACAAGGAAGACAAAATATATCGTCATTAGCAAACGTTCAGTCTTAAATACACAGCTGACTATCAACCAACAACAAACAATTGAAAGAGTTGAAAGCTTCACATATTTTGGCACGAATGTAAACAGTCAATGGGATCACTCCTTGGAAATAAAACAACGTATAGAAAAAACCAGAGCAGCATTTATAAAAATGAGCACCGTCTTCAAAAGCCGTGACCTGCCGCTGAAAACCAAGATCTTTGTACTACAGTGCTATACTTAATCAGTTCTGCTATACGGAGCGGAGGCTTGGACGTTCTCGGGAGCAGTTAAAAGATGTGGTGTTATAGACGCATCCTAAGAATCACCTGGGTCGACTGAGTCACTAATAATAAAGTCATACGCAGAATAGGAAAATAATTTGAAGTTATTACCACAATTAAAAAACGTAAATTGGAATTCCTATGCCATATTATGAGGAACTAACGACGATATGGCCTCCTCCAATTAATTCTACAAATAAAAGTGTACGGCAAGAGGGGACCAGGACGAAGACGAATCTCCTGGCTTTAAAACCTAAGAAAATGGTTTAAAATGACACAACTGGACTGTTCCGCACAGCCGCCAACGAAGTGAGAATTGCCATGTTAGTCGTCAACATTCGGAACGAATAGGCACCGCAAGAAGAAGATCACATACATGATTTGTATTTAAAATATTTTTTATCTGTTACATAAATATGTTACAAAACACGATTCCGTCGATATATTTACAAACTTTGAATGAGGTTCCATTTCCACAACACCGTTTTAAAAATTAAAACATTAATGTATAGTTTAAGCAAAAAATACTTGGTATCTTTCCCAGACCAAAAAGGTATCATTCTGAAACTGAAAGCATGAGACAGTCAATAAAAAATACTTCATTCAAGTTTTTGTGAACTGTTCCTTCATTCTCATTTTGTGATTACAGAGAACAGACAAGTGTCCCACGAAATAATTGAACAAAAACGCTTTTGATTAATTATGTAGGTACACACTTGAAAAGGGGGAAAAAGGTTTTTTTATAAAAAAACATTATTTTTAAAGCAAAAATACAAATGCGTATCAAATGAATAAGTATCTGACTTAATCTGGATTATAAATTAAAGTAGAGGTTTTAAATTATACATGGTGGTCCAAATATTTTAATCACGATAATTTATAAAACAGTAAATTTTTGAAAGATGAAACAAGTGTATCTTTATTACGTAGAAATGATTAAAAATTTATTTTTAATAATTCAGTTTTCCAAAAAATGTGGCATAAAAAAGTACGTACATTTTAGGTTACTCAGTACAGCGTACGTAGCGCCCTTTATGTGCTAGACTGAAACTGTTTAAATATTATGATTTCTCATCAAAAAAAGCTTTGTTCATAAACTTTTGTGGAAATATTTTAATGCTGCTAAAATTATAAAAGTATTTTTATAAAAAAATTTACATTTAACAAAAGTAAATTGAGTTTTTTCGCAATATTTGTATACAAAGAATTCGTAGTTGCTCTGTGTCCCATAATTAACAGACCACCCTGTATTTTAAGTGTGTACATCCTTAATTTTGTTGAATGATAGGTTATATTCGGTCAGACATGATACACACCATGTAATCTTCAGGCTGTATCCTGACGTCACGCTAACAAAAGCAAAAAATGTCGGCCTATTTAAACCATTATCAAAGGTCGAGTTCGAGGTTGGTGTCCATTTACACTCGCCTAATAAATTTGTTTCGTCAATCTTTCTTCATTCATCCTTTCTACGTGTCCAAACCAACCAAGCATTTTTTTATCTATCTTTGTAACCACATCTTCTTTTACACCACAGCGTTCTCTTATCTCAATATTTTTTACTTTATCGAATCAAGTCACTCCGGCTATACAATTCTCAGACTACTCATCTCCGCAGCATTAATCCTATTTTCATGCTTTTTCTGCCAAACCCAACATTCACTACCATACATAAGTGTAGGAACCAACACACTTTTATGAATAGCCGGACGTGCCTTTTTTGACAATTTCTGGCTGTTCATAAAGTTATGCAGTGCCCCATTCATTTTTTTTCCTGCCAACACCCTTCGCTCACTGTCACTGTCATACTTTCCATCTCTCGTAAACTTTAAACCCAAGTACACAAACTCATTTACTTGTTCCACTCTTTCCCCAATAATCAAAACTTCATAGTTTGTCAGGCTTTCTTTTCTTTCAAAAACCATTACTTTCGTTTTGCTTATATTTATTTTTATCTCTTTGATTTTCGGGCATCATGCATAACATTAAGCATCGCCTGCAACTCCCCTTCAGATAACGCTAATAGGACTTGATCATCGGCGTAAAGAAGGCAGTTGACGATTAAATCATTCATTTTCAATCCATACGCCTTCTCTTTAAAATCTTTTAAACAATCGTCTATGTATGGCGAAGCCACACATCCCTGTCTCACACCCTTTTCGATGTTAATCATTCCCTGCAAGCTCCATTCATCCTGACACAAGCAGTGGAATCCTCGTAAAATGATTTCAGTGCTTGTATTAAACCTCCTTTCACCCCACACATAGACAATGTCGACCACAATTCACTCCTCACCACTCTGTCATAGGCCTTTTTTAAGTCTATAAAAGCACAATAGACCTTCTGACTTCTAGCCAAAATTTTTATCGACTATACCTCGTAATAAAAAGACCTGATCCATACATTTACTTTCACTTCTAAATCCTGCTTGCACATCTCATCTCATCTTTTCAGTTTCATTCGTCACTATTTTAATCACTATCTTTGCATACAGTTTGCCAACTATGCTGAGTAAACTAATACCCCGGTAGTTCTTATAGTCCTGCTGTGAACCTTTTTCTTTGTAAAGCGGCACGTTATCGTCTGGTACGGTACCACTCCTCCAACAAATGTTAAAAAGGCGGTACAGTAGACTAGTTACCACGCTTTGTCCAGCATTCAACATTTTAATTTTTGGAGATAACTAGTAATTATTCGCTTTATACTGTACAAAGCTTTATTTGTTGTTCTCTTATTTGGATTCGATATGAAAAGGAATATCCCAATTAACGATCCAAGTCTTACAAAATATTTTCCATCGTTTTTTAACAGTAAAGTGGAATTAAATATTTTCGCTACAGATACTTCTACGGACTGAAGAAATGTTGCGTCTTTAACAGCATCATTATGTGCTTCTTGCAATGAAATGAAAAATGAAGATGAAGGATATAAGAAAAATGTAAGCGTGATCATAAACAGGAATAAATTTCCCTGTGACAAGCAATTTGACGGAAATTGTGGTAGCTTCAAAGGGAATTATGGTAATTCAGGAGTGCGTTAGGAGCACATTAAAGCTTTAAACTATTTACCATTAAATGGATATTTAACTAACATATAAAGTATTAGTAAAGTGGAGTAACACTGCAAAAAAAGGGCTTGAATAACAAAGGTAATCCGCGCTTCCAGCGCCCTGGGATGCTTTCATTTAACGTCGGCAGCAGAGTTGGAACATTTCACGGAAAGGACCAGAGAAAATAAAGTATATGCCTTAGCATTTCCAATAAACTAACGACGAGTACGACTTCTGGTTAGACTTACACTAAGTACCAATTTTGATTAAAAGAACAAGCCTGCCGTCACCCCACGACTGTCAGGAAGACAGAGCAATTCTATTTAAGGGTTGTGTCTGGTACACAGATATATCTAAAAATCAGGAAAGTTGGAGGTTTTTTAAAAAGTGTTTGATACCAAAGGGGGGCTCTGGTAAGCACTTTTCAGTCAGAACTAATCCAGTACGCGCAGAAAGTGCTGGTAACGTCGGTGTATGACGAAGTAAACTTTTTTTCGGAAAGCAGAGTTCTGATACAAACTCATACCATTTGGTCCATTTCCTGTAAAAGTTTCACAAAGCACAGGCTGGCTACGGTCAAGGAGGTAATGCTAACGTAGATACTAGCTCACATTGGGACCCAAGCTAGGATCCAGAAATAAACTTTGGAATTCGTGCCAGCCGTGACTGCTAAAAAATGCTAAACTCTTAATTGCATGAAACTAGGCTTTATTCTTCTTCTAGGTTCCATGACCGTTTAACGATCGTTGGCGATCATGTTTGCAATCATTATTTTGTTGGTAGCCGCTCGGAAAAGTTGTATAGTGGTGAGACCAAACCACTGTCTGAGATTTTTGAGCCAGGAAGTTCTTTGTCTGCCAGGGCGTCTCTTACCATTAATCTTACCCTTTATTATAAGATGTAGAATGTCAAACTTTTCTGGGTGTCTCATGATATGTCCGAAATATTCAAGTTTTCGTTGTTTTACAATATTGTCCACTTCTGTATCTTTATGCATTCTTCTAAGCACCTACTCGTTTGAGATCTTTTCCACCCAAGTTACTCTTAGCATCCTCCTGTACAACCACATCTCGAAAGCTTGTAGACGTTTGAGCGTGGCTTCCGTTAGTATCCAGCTTTCGACTCCATACAAAAGAACTGGAAAGACATATGCTCTAATCATCCTCATTCGCAGGGCAATCGATAGATCGTAACAGGTAAAAAGTTTTTTCATGCGAATAAATGTTGCCCGGGCACACACAATACGTATTTTGATTTCAACTGATGGGTCCCAGTCCTCGTTTATTTTGCAACCAAGGTAGCTCGCACTTGAGACTCTGCCTAATTGTGTTCCGTTGACGTAGACACTAGCAACTTGATTACGAATTCCTTTGCTTATTGGCATGTATTTGGTTTTTGCCGTGTTTATTTTCAAACCAAATACTTCGCAAGCTTCAGTCACCCTATTAATAAGTCTCTGTAGGTCATCGATGGACTGCGCGAGTATTATAGTGTCATCCGCGTATCTTATGTTGTTGAGAATTTGTCCATTTATCACAACTCCCAAATTCGTGTCTCATAGGGCCTGCTCAAATAACTCTTTCGAGTATAAATTAAAAAGAAGTGGAGACAGTATACATCCCTGTCTCACACCTTTTTTCACTTCAACATCTTCCGTCAGGTGACCGTTAATTCTGACTTTGGCAGACTGGTGCCAATATAAATTACCTATCAAGCGGATATCTTTGTCATCAATACCAGTTGTTTTGAGTAGCTCCATTAGTTTGTCATATCGCACTTTGTCAAAGGCTTTTTCAAAATCCACCAGGCACACGAACACGTCAGAGTCAACGTCTCGACAGCGCTGTATTAGTACTTGAACTCCAAAGAGCGCTTCACGCGTTCCCAATCCTGATCGAAATCCAAACTGAGTTTTGCCAATGCTCGCTTTTAATTTTTGATATACTCTCGAATGAATAATACGCAAGAATATTTTAAGGAGGCTTTATACAATAATTAAATTCACAAAATGAAATTTTCTAATACAGATCTTGAATAATAAAAAAAAAATCAATGAAAAAGCGCATCCCCAAGTATGGAATTTCAGAATTAATTATGATTGTTAATGAAGTGTTTTTAATTCGACATATAATAAATATTGTGTTCTAGGCAGTTAATGGTCGAGTAGGGAATTTTTCGGTTTAATATAATTGATAAATAATAATAAATACAATAACGTAAATTAATGGGACTAAGGTACTAAATTTTGAAATAAAATTACCAATAGTACAACAGTCATAAGTAAAGAAATAAATTTAATTAATATTATATTAACAGTTACGCAAACTCTTTCGTTTTCATGTTATCTGCAAAAATATCTAAATGAAACATGCTAGATAATACTTGGTGATAATAATGTGGAAAATTAAAACCACAATTGATGGGAGACATAATAATATGATAATTAAAATTATAAAAAACGTATAATCGACACGATATACTTAAATGGTTCCTACAGCATATTTCACGAATATACGGTGGTTTTAGATTATCGTTAGAAACTCGATAACCAGTATTCAATAGTACATTTAAGAATTACGAAAGTAAATTTCCCTAATATTTTTAAACAAATTTCGTAGGTAACGAATTTTATTTTAGAGACTTCTTGCTTGGAAATTAAGGGTCAATAGGGTTTAAAAATAAGGACAACCTTTGTGTAAAAAAGCTAGAGTCGTGCACAAAAGAATTACATTTTTAAGAAATTATACTCACTGTAAACAAGAATGCTCTTCATTTGTTTATCCGAACGAAACTTGGATCTTTGCTAAAGGTGAAACAAAAAAAATTTGGCAGGACGATAATATAAAGTCTATAAAACACACCGACGGTGAAGGAAAAAGACACATTGTGCATGCAGGTGGAAAGCATGGTTTTGTTGATGGGGCGGATCTTTTATTTTCGTCAAAATCAAAACTGGATGATTATCATGACAATATGGATACAGAGATGTTTGTAAAATGGTTAAAAGAGAAACCATTACCATCATTACATGAACCATCTGTCATTATATTAGATAATGCTCCGTACCATGAGGAAATTTTAAATAAGCAACCAAAAAACTCCTGGACGGTACAGAAAAGAAATGATTAACGAACAAAAATATTTCATTTCCACAGTATTGCTTTAAGCCGAAATTATTATCGATAGCTAAAAGGCACAAAAAAAAAATTTACAAAGTGGATCAAATTATTCTTAGTTATGGACATCGTGTGCTAAAACTTCCGCCAATTTAATCCCATTAAATATATTTGGGGAATATGCAAAACTTATTACGACAATCACATTGGATCTATTGGTTACAGTGATAAGGCAGTTTTGGAAACCTGGCAACAAGCACTTAATACTGCCACTTCTGAAATTTGGAAAAAATGTGTCACAAAATGTGAAAGTTTAATAGAGGAAGTGTGGGTTCGTGAAAACCGCATCGAAGCAGTTAATCATTTACAATCCGAATGAAGATAGCGACGACAGTGATTCCGATTATGATGACTATAAATCTGATGCTTGATAATATCGTAAGTACTACATGATCTATTTATTAAATTTGTACCGATAATATATTTTTGTTGCATTCCCTTTTAACATAATTAAATATGTGCCTATTTCTAACCAATTCTCACCGATTCCTGTTCACAATAAAGCAAACAATGAAAATAAAATGTCTCAACGAAAGCATAAAAATAAACAAAAATTTTTCGGGTTTAAATCTTAGGGAAATTTCCTAATGTACCCGTTAAATCGATGCCTCGGTGACTAATCCGATACCGTCGTATATTGGTGAAATGAGCTATAGTCTAGCGCACTGGCTAGTCGTCCAACGTCGCCCCCCTAAAGCCGGTACTACCATTTTTGTAATCCATTCTCACTGAAGCTACTTAGTAAAAAGTTGAGTGTGCAACAAATATTCTTCTTAAACTTCATTTTTATGTTCCTTTATTTAACATTTTTGGTCTTATCTGAATTGATATTTTTATCACTATGGGACACTTTATGATGGATTTCTTTGGGTTAAAATAGATGAAGTACGAGAACAAATTGCCCATTTTTAATATATTTTAAATGATGCTTGCGTCAAAATCCTATTCATGATATTTTTTGTATTGTTACCTTAATACTGAACATGTTTGTTAAAAATGAACCCTTACCTGACTGCCTCTACCGAAATTTTTTTTCCTGATCAACATTCCATTTTCTTGGAAACGAAAACAAACAAAAAACACTTGGATACACTTAAAAGTTACATTATGTATTATCACACGTAATATCTCAAACTTTATTACAAATTTTCAACGAACTGCGTTCATATACTTTGAAAAATAATCTTCAGTATGCACACAAAAACTTTTCTTTTTATAAACCGTCTCATGGAACTTCGAAGATCCATACATATCAACATTTCATCAGCTTCCTAAGTTTAAAATTAATACAAGAAACATTCGAATGTTCGAATTGCAAAAATTGAATATGGTAATTTTGACAAGTTCTATTAGTTGTTTATTTTTGTATTGTTTTCTTTTTCATTATTTTATTTTTCCGAAACCGATATTGATCGTTAATATTATCGAAACATTTTAAATGTTTATGAAGATAGCTTTATAAATTTTTGATGAGCTTTGTGGGAAAATATTAGCGAAATGTATCCAGCTATTTATAGCAGTTAGTGACTGTTACTGGGTTATTAGCAACCATTATTGAATCATAAGGGACCATTACTGAACCATCAGTAACCACTACGATCTCATTAGTTGACCTTCTTAGGGAGACACGAAGTAGGAAACTTTATATAAATTGCGAGAGAAATTATTCTTGTTTATATGTATAAAACTATACACTGTTTGAAGTATGTATATATTCACGAAAATATTAACACTAGAAATTGTAAAATAAGTAAACAGTAGTTAGTTAGTTAATTCTTTATAATAGGATATATCCCAATCTTACAATAGAAATAATAATAAATATTCGAAGAATTCCTCACACTGACAGAATAACATTACA
The DNA here is from genome assembly GCA_950111635.1 of Agelastica alni. NCBI lineage: Eukaryota > Metazoa > Arthropoda > Insecta > Coleoptera > Chrysomelidae > Agelastica > Agelastica alni. The sequence continues at coordinate 65,085,055 of OX467710.1, forward strand.
CTATGAATAAAAAAAATTGGTAGTCATTGGGAGTAAAAACTTAAAATTATAAAATAACAGTGGTTTATTTGGATTTTAAAATCTTCTTCTTCTTCATTCTTGGCGAGTCGCCTGTTCAATTATCGTCCACTTGCGTGAGGCTGTAGCTCTATCGTTTCCTGGGGCGTCCAACGTCTCTTCGTCCCAATGAGGACTTGTCGCGAGCAATCCTCACAAGTCTGCGGTTGTCCATTCTACCTATGTGTTCGTTCCATTTCTTCTTCCTGTTTGCTACCCAGTCATTGATGTTCTTGACCTTACAGGCTGTTCTGATATTCTCGCTTCTTTCTCTATCCAGCAGTGTCTTTCCAGTGATTCTACGGAGTATCTTCATCTCAGCTATCTCTAGGAGTCTTTTGGTTTTCGCTGTTTCTGGCCTGGTTTCTGAGGTATATGTCATCACCGGCCTCACGACGGTTTTGTTGATCCTCGATTTAGTATCCGTTCCCATACTCTTATTGCAGCTATGCTAATTGCTTTTATTGTTTAATCTCTTACCTCCTTTTCAAAATTAATTAAAATTAATTGTACTATTGCAGCGGGAATTTTCCCTTTTAAAATAATATTGATTTGTAAGAGCCGGTTCTGACAATTTTTTTAGATTATTTTAATTTTAAAGTCGTCACTGGTTGACATAGTTGAGTTTTGCAAATTGGCGACAAAATGATAGTCGATATCTAGGATAATAGAATAAGTGTGGTTTAGTCAGTGACTGTTATAATTTATAATTAATAAATGGATTGTTGGTTTAAATTATAATAGGTAAGTTATTTTTATTGTAAAACTTTCCTAAAGAGACGATACTGTATTCAAATATTTTATTCTTACTAGGTTCTTTGGGAAGTTACGTAGAAATTTGATTTTTATTGAATATTCTTTACTTTTACTGTAATACAGATATTCCAGATATTCCAATATAATATATATATATATATATATATATATATATATATATATTGGAATATCTAGAGCGTTAGTTGGTTAGAAAATTTATTTTTATGTATTATATATTAATGCTGCGGAGATGAGTAGTCTGAGAAGTATAGCCGGAGTGACTCGGTTGGATAAAGTTATGAATAGTGAGATAAGAAAACGCTGTGGTGTAAAAGAAGATGTGGTTACAAAGATAGATAAAGGAATGCTTAGATGGTTTGGACACGTAGAAAGGATGGATGAAGGAAGATTGACGAAACAAATTTATAAGGCGAATGTGAATGGACAAGTCGGTAGAGGTCGACCTCGGAGAACATATCTCGATCAGATCAACATTGTTTTGAAGAAAGGCCAAGTCAAGAATTGGAACAACCGAAGAGCATGTATGAGAGCACTAATGAAAGTAGAGGAAGCAAAAGATGTGTGTAAGAACCGTAGCAAGTGGAAGGAAGTGGTATCTGCCTACCACTATGAGAATAAGACGTGACTTTATGTATGTATCTATGTATTATATATATATATATATATATATATATATATATATATATATATATATATATATATATATATATATATATATATATATATATATATATATAATTCCAATTCCCTTTTTTAGTACTTATTTTTCTTTTTAATAACATTTGGTAGATAATTATATTCTCGCAGTCCTTTGAAAAAAATGTTTTTTAACAGTGTGTGTTCTATATAAGTATTTCATTTGTATTTGTATTAGGTTGAAATATTTTTTAAAATTAAACCTAATTATAAAATTATATTAATATTCTTAAGTCAAACTATTTGCTTGTCTAGAAAAGATATCATTTTTTTGTATAACATATTATGCATGACTGTTTAAATGTTATCTGCAAACTCCCAAATACCTACTCATATTCCAATGCAGTGTTATAATTTTTAAATTTTATTTTGTTATAATTAGAGTTTAGTTTATTAACTTCCCAATGGGAATTTATAGTAATGGTTCCGATTTTGCGAATCATGAATTTTGACATATCTCCACATTTCAAGGTCCCCAGAGTTGAATACAATAGTTTTTAAGTGGACGTCAGTGTGTGTGTATGGGCGTATGTGCGTATGTTCGTTTGTGCGATCGAAATAATTTTTCGTTTCGATTATCTCGAGAACAAAAAATGATATCGATGTGGGACTAAATGCATTCGACGCATAATAATGCAACTTAGAACTGATTAAATTTTTAGTTAAATCCGTCAAGCTGTTTTTGATAGAGAATAAAAAATCTGAAAAAAATGGTTAACTACCTGAATCTTGCAATTTATAAATTATACTATTTTTAATACAAAATTTTAAGATCTTTTGAATAATATGATTATTGCATGTTAGGAATATTTGTATGAAAAATATGATGCCAACATTTCATAAAAAGAGATAGTTTTAGAAAACAAAAATAGGAATTGAAGAATTTTAAATTTGTGTCAGTATTGAGAGAATAGCATTGAAGACGCTATAACAGTTAAAAATTAAATATTGTTACTAACAAATGATTATTGATAATAATAATTTAAAAAAATTTCAATTGTTATAAATAATTAAAAATACTCCAGCTTATGAAATGATAAGAAAAAGTTTAAAGAATGCGGTTGACATAAACAGAATATGGTTAATGACAATTATAATTTGATATAAACAATTTAAAATCTTTTTTTATAATAATAATTATAACAACATTCATTCTTTCCACTGGGATTTTAGTCATGTGAACCTCTCGGGTCGCACCCAGACCACTGATATTCTTTACTTGTTATTACCATAACTTTTGTTTTATTTGCATTCAATTTTGATTTATTTTTTAATATTCTTTTTAGAACCTTTAGAAGTAGCATTATTTATTGCGAAATTCTAAGTATACAGTAATGTATCATCTGCGAATAGATTAATTTTATGTGCACCGGGAACATAGTAAATATCATTTAAGTAACTATGTTATAAAAATATTAAAAGAACCTATTAAAGTAAACTAATAAAAAAAACAAACTACAAAATTATCAATGTACTTATTTACAAATTTGGTAATATATTCTGTATATTTATTGTTAAGTATAATAAGTACTCGTATTTGAAATTTTTAACAATAAAAAGGGTGATATTTAATAAATTAAAATTTAAATAGATTTGTATTATAAAAGCAGCTTCTTTCTTAGAATGCAAAAATATTTTTACAAAAAACTCTTATTTTAAAACAATTAAAAATGTTATACATGCAATAGGAGAAAATATTAAGTTTTTTTTTATAAACTTAATAATTATTTTAATAAACACAATCAGTTTTTTGATTGCTAAGCAAAATAATATACGTAAATTATTGTTTTAGAAACAAATCATAGACGTTGAAAATTCTATAACATTCAATATAGGTAGTAAAAAATTGTTAATATAAGAAAATTAATAAAAAAAAAAATTTGAGATGTGCATTAGCTTTTATAATTTACAATTTTAAATGTAATTTAGCAAAAAAACTGTAAAAAAATATTTGTTAAAAATGATCCCTTACCTAGTTAACCTGCCTTCATGAAAATGGTTGGAATTCCATTGTGCAATTTGGTCTTCCTTTTTTCCATGATATAAACAAAAGACACTTTCGATCGATGCACTTAAAAGCCGACACTAAGGATTAGAACATTGCTGGAAATTAAAACTTATTTTCCATAGCTTTAGCTTTGATTAATTGAGAAAAAACTATCATTAACATGCAAAAACCTGCAGTATTGAAAGAAAGACGTGTAACTTGTGAATTTCTTCACAACACCGACACTGTATCACCCTCAAAACGTACCACTAAAACGAATTGAAAGCTCGTAGCTTATGTTCGAGTGTCTAAAGCAAATATTTTTGCAATACAAGAATATAAAATTGCCTAAAAGCTGAGAATTTGACAGAGAATACACAGTCTTGCAAGGCCCGGGCAGAAACAAACCTCTCCGATTTAATCTAGAACGGCTGTGGAAGGTCTGCGCCGCACGTACCGCCGGTTAAAAATCGAAATCCGGGAAAACGCATGTCGTAACTTCGTTTGGATGGCTTATGTTCATCCCTTCTTCGCTAATGTTCACCCTAAATGGTCTCTCCACCCAGAGCCGACCCCACCGTATTTTCCTTTGCAAGTGTCGAAACATAACTCTCGTACGTTTTTTATGGTAAAATTGCCGCATCAAATGATAAATAAACTAAGGGGGTAGGCAGTTGTACGTATTATCAAAAAGGGTTTATTTTTTATCTACGTGAGAATTTCATATGTCAATATGTCATTCAATTACTAGTTTCATTAACCGAAAATTTCGATACACACAATAATCCTAGAAAAAAAAAACTTAAATAATTATCATTAATATTAATTGTACAAATAAAATGAAAATGTATTTTAAATTTTAATTTTAATGTTTAAACTTTCTATTAACAGCTAAGTTACCAAAAGGAAAAGATTAAAATATTATACTCTGGGTCCCGCTTGATTTCTCGATTAGATTAATTTTTGAGTGGATGTATAGATCAGTTCACGGATCTACAGGGTGTTTCAAAAAAAGGTGACCCCGTCTCTAGGATAGGTAGAAAACTGAAAAATAATTGGGGTTTGATTTGTAAAAAATTTTCGTAACGCTATCCGTATTTAAGATAAAGAACTTTGATGAAAAAAAATGTATACACATATATTACGATTTTGCCGAAACTACTGGAAACTTTGTAATGAAATTTTATACGAATATGTTTTAAAAGCCGATACATCCCATAAATTTGTGTTTATATCTGACTCTCATAGAGGGCGATAGTTACATGGGTCGTACCAAGTAGTATTGAACAAAACTTTATTAAGGTTAGATTTATTAATAAAATTTCAAGGAAACTTAATTCATTCAATTTTACACCAAAAGGGTACTCTTGGTAAAACTCTATACTGTGTACCAGAATATTTTGATTTGAAAATTATGAAGTAATAAACGATGCTGGAATAAAGTAATGAGAAAGTTATTAATTAGTATGCATTATGTGAATAAAAAATCTGAAAACCAAACAATGCGGAAACCAATAATTTGTTATTATTGTGACCATTATGGTCACAATAAATTCTCAAATATAATCAACAAATACTATGGACGATTCAATAACAATCATAAATCTCTTGCCATAACTGTTAAGCAGGCAAAATCACAGCACAACACATTCCAGTCGGCCGCATATAGACAATACAGTCGACGAGAAAGTGGGGATGTATGATCGTGTTTGAAAGTAAATAGTTACGTCTCTGATAATAGTTCAAACTATTTAATAACAGCTAAGTAACCTAAAGGAAAAGATTAAAATATTATACTCAGGGTTCCTTGACTCCTTGATTTCTTGATTGGATTAAATTTGAGGTGATGAATAGATTTCTAATGAAATATTACTATAAAATGGATCAGGAAGGTATATAGTTCTTTAAATAACAACGAAAGCAGGATAATACCAATGAATAAGTGTTGCTGAATAACAGGGAAATAGGTAATGACCTTTTTTGAGAATATCTCAAAAAGTATTTATTTCCACATCGTTTGGTTTTCAGATTCGTGTTTTACGCCTCAAAATAATACCTGTTTATTTTAATATTGAAATCATCATCGCTAAACCACTGGATGAAAATTTAGTAAGCAATGAGATGTTCCAACTTACTTGTGAAAATAAACACTGGGGCTTAAATAGTCCGGTTTTTTACACACTTGGCAAAGATGAATTATTTTTTTCACTAAATTTCACTGAATTTTACCAATAATATGCTGACAATTACCGATACTCCAAAATCTCGTTGCAACAGCTTCGGCAACAACGCTACAAATAATTGCTGATTTCGTAGTACGCACGGATCTCTGCAAATGGAACGATTCAGACAAGCCGTGCGGCGTTGTCGCTTATTGAGCAACACATTTCTATGATCTAACGGAATGAAATAGTTTAATGGTTCAAAATTTCATAAAATGGGTTGTACTATTCAGGTTGTTATTATTCATGAAATATTAATTAGAGATAGCATTATGGTCACAATATTGTTGCAAATATAATCAACAAATACTATGGACGATTGAATAACAATCACAAATCTTTTGCCATAACTGTAAAGCAGGCAACATCACAGCACAGCACATTCCAGTCGGCCGCATATAGACAATCCAGTTGACCAGAAAGTGGGGAAGATATGATCGTGTTTAAAAGTGAATAGTTCCATCTCCTCTAATAATAGGTCTATGAGTTTAACCAATGAAATTTATCCTTTTGCAGTGCACAAATTAAAAAAAGTAAATTTTAACAAAGTTTAATCAAACCACTACCTATTTTTTTCCAAAAAAAAATATTTATATAAAAATATAAAAAAATAATATAAAACAGCCAAATTTTAAATTCAATTTTATTGAAAAATAACATCAATTTATAAGCGGTGTGAACTCAATTAATAATAACAGCCAAAATTTTAAATTTAATTTTATTGAAAAATAACAAAAATTAATAAGCTGTGACTTCGATTATTAATAACAGCTCTCCATCGTCTTTGCTTAAATAGAATCAAGTTATCTATTTCTTGTTGAGATATAGCTATCTGCGCTCCTTGCAAAGCCTTAAATAATTATTGGTGGTCCTGAAAATAACTGCTATCTCTCAAAACTCTCTTTGAATCATGACCCATACATACTTTATTGGATTTTGTTCCGATGATTGCGCAGGCCACGGCAATACTTCGATATGATTATTCTCAGGAAAGCTAGCCAGTGTTGCCGCAACATGTGGTCGTGCACAATCATGCATCAGTACGAAATTTTATTTAATGGCTACGGCACATGAAGGCACAATTGGTCAAAGTATTTTAACAATGCAACGGAATTTAAATATTTTAACAGTAAACGAAATCGGTCCTACTGACGATGCTAATTCTTCTTCAAACCACTGGAACTTCTCTGTAAGAATGTACTTAGTCTATATTCTGCAATCGTGCCTCATTGTCCGGTACTCACTACACTCTGACAAATCTTAAATCAGACTGTATCCCAAAACTTGGTTCGTCTGAAAGACAAACAGGACTTCATTGGACATTTTGCCATAATACGTGTTCCTCAGCCCAAGCTAAATAAGCAGTGCGAGGCCATTCGTTAAAAACTGGCAGAGTTCTTTTAGAACTTTAGGTATGCTTTGTGCAAATAATTTCTAATGGTCCTAAAAAAAGCTTGTTGATTCCATGTGTTGATTCCACCACAAATAATTAATGTACTTTTTTATGAGAATAAGCCTTCTGTACATTTTGAAATTGTGTTCAAGCTAACAGAATGGCGAGCGGTACCGTGTGTAATATTACAAATAACTCACAACTCATAACTCAAAAAACTATTTTGCATAAACATGTCAAATTTGGCTCATATATTGAAACTTGCGAGATACATATATGCTATAAATTTCATAAACACACCTTAAACAGTTATTTAGATATTCACGTCCAAAAATCGTCATTTTTTTCACTGACTGACTTATCAAAACTCTAACCCAGTTCCAGATGACCTACCTAGTTCAAATTTGGCATCCAGATAGGTAGTTGGGTCAATACAAAAAAATAAATCAGAAACTGGTAAATTTTTATCATTTAATTATAATTTTTTAATTAATTGATTCTATTTGAAATACTTATAGTGCCTGTAATGTACGAATTAGCAATCAAAATTGATGACAGTTGGTTTTTATGTGGATTAAGGTCTTTACGTGAATATATTACGAGTGGAATACCACCCTTAATTTTTTTTAGTCCAAACATATCAGTTTAAGTACTTATAACTAGGTACTTATAACTAAGAGTATAGTCGAACTTTCGTATTTATTACGTTATTAACTGGGATTTAGTATTATTTATATAAGAAAATATAGAAAATAACAAAAAAGACAATTATACTCCATAAACGTAGGAAAATATAGTAGGATAACAAAAACCATTTAGCTTTAATTTTATTATAAATAAGTACCTACTAATAATTTGTGTACAGAAAGTAATGATATCCCATCAAAATCATAAATGTGAAATGAGAGCCAAGTTTAATATTATGATATATGCCTTGGTTGTTGACTTCAACGACAAAAGAAGTGAAATCTAAATGCGTGCCAATTTCAATGGTCAGTCTTGAAATTTATTTACAACAACATATAATATTGTTTAACAACTTTAAATATAATTTCTTCTAATAACTTGGAATAATCTATTGAAGCCTAAAGTCTGACTTGGCTAGCTAGAATATACGAATTATTATTAAGTACTTACCAAAACAGTCATGGAAGAGCCTATGTTCGTTGGCTAGTTTTTACCAGCGAGCCAAATTTTCGGAAGAATAAAATCAGAACTTACAGCTTTAGAACTTGCGAAGGCTATAATATAATTCGAACGTTCAAACTAGCTAAGTCATACCTTAGGCTTAAATATATTATCCCAAATTTTTAGAAGAGCTGATATTTATGTTATAAAATATTATGTTCTTAAAATATTTGATGTCGTTATAAATAAATTTCAGGACTGACCATTGAACTTGACACCCATTTCTTTAGTCATCAAGGCATATATCATAATATTGAACTTGTCACTCATTTCACATTTATGTTTTTGTTGGGATCTTTAGACTAATTCAGCAGTTTTATCGATATTAAATGAGCTTTGTATAAACAATGTATGATGCCTGAAAGAAACTTATGTTGCATGTTATTGCAAAAGCTGCATTTATTACTCAGGGTTCCTAATTGCAAAAAAAGAATTTTATTATATTTTTCTATGGCCTTTAGATCTTGTGCGTCCTATGTGTCTTTCAGATATATCCAAATGCCAAATTTCTGCACTACATCTGGATATCAAGCGCAATTTTTTAGCATGCCGATGACTCACAAAATTTGTTTGTGGTTTAAATGGTGTGTTTTTATGTTTAACACATTTTCAGCATTTAAAACCAAAAAAATATAAATCATAAAATATGAGAACATACAGTGACATACATACATACAGTCACGACTTTTCCCATAGGAGTAGCAGATACCACTTCCACTTGCTAAGGTTCTTACTCAAATCTTTTGCCTCCTCTACTTTCATCAGTGTTCTCATGCGTGTTCGTCGGTTGTTAGTACTCTTGACCTGGCCTTTCTTCAAAACAATGTTGATCTGATTGAGATATGTTCTGCGAAGTCGACCTCTACCGACTTGTCCATTCACGTGTCCTTTATACGTATCCAAACCATATAAGCATTCCTTTATCTATTAAATTTAATTTACATAACAAATGATAGAAAGTTTACTTCAAAGTCATTTCTATTTTTTTTTCCAATGATGTATCAAGAATCCAACTCTCACATCCGTACAGGAGAACTGAGAAAATGTAGCATCTGATTATGCCTACCCGGAGCTCCAGGCTCAGATCTGACCTTACAAGAAGTCGTCTCATGCTTATAAATGTCTTTCTGGCTTTTTTAATGCGGCTTCTGACTTTTGCAATACCAAATTTCATTCTAGAGTAAAAATTTGCATAATGGACCGAGAGTAGCACTGTTTTATTCAGATTTGGCGATAGGCGAATTGCATACTCGTAAGTTATTGATGACGTAAGGAGGGTTCGTAGGAGAAAGATACAGGCAACAGAGAAATTCGGTTGATTTTTGTAACGTTAACTTGAACCACATGACCTCAAGCCCGTTCTTTGGTTCTAAATTATCCTATCTACAACAGTAAATATCGCTGAGAGTGTAAACACAGAGGTCGGTCTTAAATTTGAATCTCGTTTCGAGTTCGAACCCAGGAGACAAAAGATGCGTATTGTTTAAGGAGGGTTTAATTTGTGTCTCTGTCAGAGCCAGTAAATGAGGCCTGTTATTTTGCAGGTGGTGGTGTACTGAATTAATGTTAGAGTTCAGGCCTCGAAAATTGAAGAAATCAATTCTAAAGTTGCTTTTTGGGGAATTATCAGCAACCGCAGTTGGAACATGTAATTTTGTTGGACTTTTCATGATTTGGTTTAATGATAAAAAGGGCAAGAGTAAGAGGAAGAAGAAAAAAAAATAAATAAAAAGGGGGGCAGATATGTGGACTAGCTTCTACTGAAATTTCTGCATCCAGGACGGTCAGTTGACCTCGATGGACTGTGGTCTTGGCAATGCCCCCGAATACACGAGCTCGGATCCCCTCCAGTCACGAACTGGCAGAACAGGAGTATCGGGATTATACACCAATTGATGTGGCAGCCTCCCACAGCGTTACAATGGGTTGGAGCCACTGTACTACTTCCATTCGAATATAAACCAGAACACATTTCACCCGAGGGACCGAAAACTCTGACCAAGTGCCGAAACATGACTAGTCATTTCATGGCACCTATAATCAGAGCGGTGGTGTTTCACCGGGCGATGGAGGGTGAACCATCTACCACCTTTAGTTCTGGTTCTGGCTCTACCAGTATCTCATTTCTTACCAGTTCATTGGCTACCTTGTTGCCATTTATCACTGTGTGTCCAGTAACCCATTTAAGAGTGACTTTATTTGAAGTCACTAACTCAGTGAGGGCCTGCATGCAGTCTCACATAACCGATAATGTTGTGGTGTAACTCACAAAGGCCTCAATGGCCACGCGACTGTCAGTAAGAATATCAATCTCACTGTAGCGTCCCTATTACCCTGATTCGTTAGTGTACCATCGTTTTACTCCTGGGCTGGTCAATGGTGTTTTCATCAACCAGTCTTCTCTGGTTGGTATTTTTGTTTTATAATTATTTTCTATCGAGGTCTTGTCGGAATCTTGTCCGATTTTATTGTAAAGGGGTGTTTGCGGAGGGCCTCGATCTTGGTGTGGCCAATCCTGTTGCTCCTCCACCCACCCTGACATTTTAGTCTGTATGCAGTGTTCCTGGCCCTATCTTTGATCAGGAGATCCAAAGGTAGTACGTTTAAAGCCCCAGCCCCTTCCACCCTTGGCCATCAGACTACTTTTGCGTACGTAAGTGACAGTAGTAATACCGCCTAATATAACCACAGGCTTACCGTCCGTTTTAGCCCCCAGTTTTTTCCCATGGCTCTCTTGTATGCCCACAGTGAGGCATACATTTTATTCCTCTTTGCCTCAAGGTGTACGCTTCTCTTCAGTTTCTCACCCAGGTGTACGCCTAGGTATGTACTTCACTAAAGCGGAGTATTTCAGTTCCTGATTCCATAGCCTCAGATGGTTAATTGGTTCGGGTTTGTATTTTCTGGTAAAGATCACGGCTATGGTCTTTGACGGGTTTACCGTAAGCCCAACTTCCGTGCACCATTTTTCCATGATTCTCAGTGCCACTATCATGATGCTCCTGAGAGGTGACAATTGCTTTTCTCTTGCTATAATGGCTATGTCGTCAGCATAAACAGGAGTCCAGCTTCTTTTAATCTAACTAGTAGTTCGTCCACCACTAGGCACCACAAGAAAGGCGATAATACGCCTCCGTCCAATCGGTAAGGTTTGCTTCCACCTCTTTGTTAGTCATTGCTCTTCTTATGGACTTGTTGGAAGTGCTGTCAAAAGCTTCAGCAATATCCATTAAGACTCCCAAGGCGTAGCCATTATGCTCCATTTGCGCCTCAACTCTCTCCACCAGATGGTGAATGGCTAGCTCCGAGGACCTGCCCTCCCGGTGCGCGTACTAGGGGTCGGCCAGGACGAGCATAGTAAGAGTCGTGTCTTTGATGTGTCTGTCAACCAGTCTCTCCAGTGCCTTCAATATGAAGGAGGAGAGGCTTATTGGTCGAAAGTCTTTGGCCAGCACGTGGCCGTTTTTTCCCGGCTTGGGCAGGGCACTGCTGTGCTTCCGGACCAGGCCTCTGGGATGTGTCTGTGGGCGATACTAGCCCTTAGATTATTGGTGAGGGACCAATTTGGTCCCGCATACATTTTGTAACATTACCGGATCTATTCCCACTGGTTTTGGTGCTTTGCATGGGTCGAATGTTTTTAGTGCCCATTCTATCCTGCTTGGTTTGATCATTTTGGCAGCTAGATCCCAGTACCCTGTACAATAATTGTCCCTGGGACTTGTGTGGTCAAAAGGCTGCATGAGTAGCCATAGAAAACCAATGATGAAATGAACTGATAATCAAAAATAATTCTGAAAAAAAACTGAATGGATAAGGCAGAAAATAAATATAATTAAAAGAGGCATGTGTTAAGCATTAAAAAAAGACAGCTGTAAATTTAAAATTAATTATTAAATAATCCCTTATTTAAAAATAGATAAAAAAAAACGGTGAAATTGACACATAAATAATTCAAGTTAAAAAAAAGGAAACGGAAAAGACAAAAAAATAAAAAGCACATATGTTTATTCTAATTCCTGAAGATACTCTTTTCCTTTTTCGCTGAATAGAAGAGTTCGTCAAGTTCAGTAATTTGGAATACTTAAAAGGTGAACGTATTTAAACCGCTTGAGATTTATGTTTTGTTTTGTTGCGTGAGTTTTATACATAAATGTATCATTTTTACTTTTCCAAACAGAAAGATAAAAAAGAAAAAGTATTGCTTTACCCCCAAAAATCAAAATCGCCAAAACCATATGCGCTGCACGTTTCATGGCCCCACGCGTCGAATGGGACCATTTTCAGCGTGACGATTGTTTCATTGTGTGTGTGTGTGTGTGTGTGTGTGTGTGTGTGTGTGTGTGTGTGTGTGTGTGTGTGTGTGTGTGTGTGTGTGTGTGTGTGTGTGTGTGTGTGTGTGTGTGTGTGTGTGTGTGTGTGTGTGTGTGTGTGTGTGTGTGTGTGTGTGTGTGTGTGTGTGTGTGTGTGTGTGTGTGTGTGTGTGTGTGTGTGTGTGTGTGTGTGTGTGTGTGTGTGTGTGTGTGTGTGTGTGTGTGTGTGTGTGTGTGTGTGTGTGTGTGTGTGTGTGTGTGTAAGTGTGTGTGTGTAAGTGTGTGTGTGTGTAAGTGTGTGTGTAAGTGTGTGTTGGAAAATTTGTGGGCACGATAACTTGAGACAGAGTGGTGGTAGGTCACTAAAACTTAGAAAATTTAGCCCGAAGGACAAGACCGAGTTCGAAGATGGGCCATAATGGTACATTCCTTCTTCGGATAGCTGCCGTACAAGGTGATCCTTAAATTCACCGCATTTTGTACTTTTTGTAAAATAACTTCAGAAGGAGAGCTAGGGCGATTAAACTTTCGGGTATTACGTTTGGTCCGACCGACGGACATGATTATTATTTAAAATTTGGTCAGTATTTCCATATAAATTATAACTACATATCCGACTTTATTAAATGGAAAAGAGCCCTCGTTTTGGAAAAGTTAGTTTTGCTACGGCAGTAATGTTTATTTTAATGTTAATATCTAGTACTTATATGTTGTACTAGCTTTTGCCCGCGACTTTGTTTGCTTGGACTGTAGTCTATACATGGTGAGACATGACTATTTTGACAGACATGTTACTCTGATTATACTGGTTAGGGATATAAACTATGTCATTTTAAGTAGAACACTCTGTGCATTATTATATTATCGGATTCTACGTACCTACATGTAGTCACACCTTTTCCCGTACAGGAAGGCAGAGATCACTTTTTTTACTTGCTATGGTTTTTACACACGTATCTTGTTTCTTCTACTTTTACTAGCGCTTTTATACATGCTCGTTGTTTGCTGTTACTTTTGACCTGGCCTTTATTCAAAACAATTTCGATCTGATCGAGATATTTCGACCTCTACCGACTTGCCCTTTCACACTCGCCTTATAAATCTGTTCTGTCAATATTCTTTCACCCATCTTTGCTACGTGTCCAAACCATCTAGAAATTTCATTTATCTATCTTTGTAACCACATCTTCTTTTACATCATAGCGTTCCTTTATCTCATTATTCTTCAGTTTATCTATTAGAGTCACTCCGGCTGTACTTCTTAGACAACTCATCTCCGTAGCATCAATGTTACTTTCACGAGGATAGTTCACGAATTGTTGTCCCTAACAGTTGGCGTTAAATGACAAATGCAAAAAAGTGTCAGGCAAAAGCTTATTATATGACATTAGTTTGTGCCAATTAGCATAAGCCCATCAGTTCGTGTATGTTAAATATTAATATTTTTCCATTGAGGTACGCGTGATTTAGTTTAGTTTAGTCACCGTATATCGACCCCACAAATAACAATTTTTTTAAAATTGTTCGGCCGTAATAATTTATAAGTAAAGAGCATTCTTGAATTGCGGGTAGGTACTTACAACGGACCTCTCCAGAGATTTTTTTTTTATGAAAATAGTCGCAAAAAGGGTAGACCTATCGTGTGGGCCGCGGACGGCCCGCACTGCGACTATTAGAAGGGGAAGGGATTAAAGAAAGGAGATGATTGTGGACACGCTTTTTAAAAAGTTGCAGGTCATATTTCTCTGATTTTGGAAGCTTATTCCATTCCGTAGCAGCCCTGTAAAAGAAGGATTCTTGATGAAGATTGGTCCTTGTAGTGTCAATCTTAAGAGTAAATTGGTGAGACTGATCAGCGTGCCGAGTTCTTCGGCCGAATGTGGCCAATGGTGGTACAAGAGTTTTTATTTCTCTGGAGCATCTGCCATGGAAATATCTGTAGAGCAATGACTGGACTGCAACTCTTCTTCTATGTTCTAGAGGGTGAAGGGTATCTGTGAGAGTTGAGCTGTTTATCAAGCGAATGGCTCTTTTGTGAATGGAATCTAGAAGACGAAGAGAATGCCTTGGTGCTAAACCCCAAATGTGCGAGCCATACTCCAGTAGAGGTCAAATTTGAGCCTTGTACGTCGTCAACAGTTGATCAGGAGTAAAAAACCTTCTGGCTTTCCACAGAAAACCTAGCCTCTGGCTTGCCGACTTTGCGATGTTAGCAACATGGTCATGCCAAGACATATTATTGAACACCGTGACTTCCAAAATCGAGATAAAGGGAGGGTATTTCCGGACATTGTGATAGGATGATTTGAGAAATTCACTTTCTTGGAAAACGTGGCACTTTGTGTTTTTTGGGCGTTGAACTGAACAAGATTGTTGGTTCTCCACTCGACGATGGCTTTAAGATCTCTATTGATGGAATCAACCTGTTCCTGCCTGAGTCTATTTGTATCATTCACCGAAAGTGATCGATAGGATGTGAAAGTTGAGACAAGTGTGCTATCGTCTGCGAAACTGTAAATGGGGTTTGTGGTGGTTTTCAAGAGGTCGTTGATGTGTAAAAGAAATAAGGTGGGGGACAGGATGGAACCCTGGGGGACCCCAGAAGAAATACCGTCAACTGCCACATGTAAGAAGCGATCTTGCATGAAGCTCAAGAGCAATTGGCACAGTTTGGTTGGGAGACCGTAGGCAGATAATTTACTTAACAATGCCTGGTGCCAAACGCGGTCAAAGGCTTTAGAAATAACCAAGGCTATTGCACGGGATTCACCAAACTTTTCAATAGTGTTTGTCCAGAGCTGAGTGACATAAGCCAGCAAATCTCCAGTAGACCGAAGTTGTCGAAATCCATATTGTCTGTCATGGATTATCCCAAATTTCTCCAGATATTTGATAAGTTCTGTGTTAATCGCTTTTTCCATAATTTTGGATATGACTGAGAGCAATGCAATAGGGCGATAATTTGCAGGAATAGTCTTTTTTTTCTTTTTTCGGAATCGGTTGGACTTTAGCGTTTTTCCACATGGACGGAAATACTCCTTTGCTGTATGATAACTTGAAAAGTCTACAGAGAACTGGGGTGAGCTCTTGAGCACAGGTCTTTAGGACAATTGTCGGAATTCCATCTGGTCCTACTGCCTTATTAGAGTCAAGATTTCGTAGGATTTTCCTGATAGTGCGATGGCGGATAGTGACCTCAGGCATTGATGCGTTTATTCTAGGTATCGATTTAATAAAAATGGACAAAATTGAGATATAAGTAGGGATAATGTAACTCTGTAAAAAGGGATTATTATCGCAAGAAATTTATAAGGATATGGTAGAAGTATTGGGTGACTTTGCTCCTTCGTACCAGGTAATCCAATCAAACTGGAAAGAGAGTCCTGTCAACATGCACCAGGTGCAAACTCCCCCAAAACTGTAGTAATCAAAGAAAATGTGAATTTAGTCCATGACATGGTATTAAATGAAGAATTACAGTCTAGGCTATAGCAGAGACTTGTAGGTTTTCTGTTGAAAGCGTTGAAAAAATTTTACATCAGGAATTAAGTCTTAAAAACTCTTTGCACGTTGGGTTTTATGAATGCTGATAGCAGACTAAAAGCGTGTTCGCCAGATTGCAGCGGAGATCATTGACAGGAATCCCGATAAATTTAATCGAAAATTTGTTACGGTCGACGAAACATGGGTTCATTACTTTGATCAAAAATCCAAAAACAAAGCAAGATATGGCGGCACAGGGGTCCCCCTCCCCCTCGAAAATTTCGTGTTGTCCCATCAGCTGGTAAGATCATGGCTACAGTTTTTTGGGATTTTGCAGGTGTTATTTTCGTGGATTATTTACCGCGTGGGCGTACTATAACAGGTTAAAATTATGCGAATTTAATATCAAAAGTACGCGAAGCGATCAGAAAAAAGCGAAGAGTAAAATTGAGTTGAGGTGGGCTCTTCCACCAGGAGAACGCTCCGGCCTACAAAAGTTGTGTTGCAATGGCTGCCATTCACAATGCGGGATTTAAATTTTTAAACAACCCCCTTATTCTTCAGATTTGGCCCCCAGCGACTACCATCTATTCCTAAAATTAAAAGAACACCTTCGTGGAATCTGTTTTGCTGAAGATAATAAAGTTACGTCGGGGGTAGATGAATGGCTGAAGACTCTAAGTTCTGAATTTTTTTTAAAAGGGTTTAAAACACTTCAACACCGGTGACCATGTTGAAAAATAAATTCATTCTTCTTATGTGTTGGCTTCTATGTTATGGACAACCTCGTATGCTTCTTCTGCCAAACCCAACATTTACTACCATACATAAGTGTAGGAACCAACACACCTCTATGCACAGCCAGACGTGCCTTTTTTGACATTTAGTAACAGCCTAACCTTCTATAAATAAAGCCATCAGATATCCAAATTTAAAAAACATGCTTCCCTACATATCGGCATAGTTAGGAAAACCGCAAGAACTATTGTAGTGTTATAAATTACAAAAAACTACAAAAAAATATGGTTTTATTGTTGTATCTCTGACTTTCGTCATTTTATCGAAATAAAATATTTACCAGCTTTTAACAAAAAGACAAAAATATAAAAATCGGTGGTTTGGTGTCGAGGACCATACCACAACCTTTTTTTTTGTTTGTAAATATAGTTACGAGCCGGCCCTGTGTTTGTGGGCGTCAGCAAGTCGATCACAATTAGGGAACTGCTTTATTATGCCGGCGCCGCGATTGTAACAAAAGAAAGAACATGCAAATTTTAGAATACTGCGTTTAATGATTCCGAAATGGTAGATTATTCTGGCACTCTTTAGAAAAAGGTCCGATAGTTTCGAATGATGGCGATTCTTCGAGAACGATGATTTGAAAATATTAAAAGGACAGCGGTCGCGAAGAAGTGGAGTTTTTTTAAATTTAATTGTTCCGAAGTCAAGTATTTAAATTGAATATCCAAGTGATTTAATAAGTAAAATTTATTGTGTAAAAATATTGGAATAAAAATTGTTTAGTTACTGTATTGTGAGTTTAGAATTATCTAACCCAAAGAAGTAAATATCTTTAACGTACCTACAGACACTCTCCTTTTACAGTTTTATACTAGTAGAAATTTAAATCAAATATTTTTTAATTTCTATTGTCTGTAATTTAACGCACGTAATTAAGTTTCAAGAACACAACATCTGCTATTGTATTCTTATATAGGTTCATGTATAAAATGTTTCTATCAACAAATGCTAATTTATTTTACCTAAGCATTGCAAACATCATAAATTACAACTTTAAAATACTTTTTAAACCCTTAAAGCCAAATCTGCTACCCAAAACAATTTTGACATGTCTTGAAATATTAACTTCGCAGACATTTTCCGTATGCATCGGGTGAATTTCGTTCCATTAAACTTCCTGCCAATATCCAACCAGTTTCATTTTTCTGATTACAATATTTGAGTGTAATCATGTAGATTACGAAAAGTTGTTTGCTCAAAAAGGAAAGCAAGGGTGGCTTCGAATATTGATGTGGTGTCTTTACAGCACCACTGAATTATTCCAGAAACATCAAAGACTGATGAACAAAATACCGAACAGATACTTACTACATACAGAGTCGGTTTTTGGTTGATTTGGATATTTGATTAAATTTAATTTATTTACTGTTATTAAGCCACACTACAGAGTTATACCACATTAAAAGTTAAATGTGCATAGCATTTAATTCTTGAATTAAATATACAGTGTGTCAGTTAAATTTCAAAAGTTTGGTTTGTTTCTGGTAAAATGAGTGACTGAATATTGTTAGTATGCTTCTTTTAACATACATACATACATCTAGTAAAGCATTTTTTCCGTAGTGGACTTGCTACGGTTCTTACACATATCTTTTGCTTCCTCTACTTTCATCAGTGCTCTCATTTATGCTCGTCGATTGTTGGTACTCTTAACCTAGCCTTTCTTCAAAAGAATGTCGATGTGATCAAGATATGTTCGCTGAGGTCGACCTCTACCAACTTCCGTCCATTCACACTCGCCTTATAAATTTGTTTCGTGAATCTTCCTCCATCCATCCTTTTTATGTGTCCAAATCATCGAAGCAAACCTTTATCTATCTTTGTGACCACATCTTCTTTTACACCACAGCGTTCTCTTATCTCCCTATTTTTTACTTTATTCAACCGAGTTACTCCGGCTATACTTCTCAAACTACTCATCTCCGCATGCTTCTTCTGCCAAACCCAACATTCACTACCATACATAAGTGTAGGAATCAACACACCTCTATGCACAGCCAGACACTTTTTGGCTATTAATAAAGCTATGCAGTGCTCCATTCGTTTGTTTTCCTGCCAACACTCTTCGCTCAATGTCACTGTCATACTTTCCATCCCTCGTAAACTTTAAACCTAAGTATACAAACTCATTTTCTTGTTTCACTCTTTCTTCCTTAATCAAAACTTTACAGTTTGTCATGCTTTCTTCTTTTTTAAAAACCATTACTTTTGTTTTGCTTACATTTACTTTCATCCCTTTGATTTTCAGGGCATCTTACATAACATTAACCATCGCCTGCAATTCCTCTTCAGATAACGCTAATATGACTTGATCATCGGCGTAAAGAAGGCGTTTGCCGATCAAATCATTTATTTTCAATCCATACGCACTCTCTTTCAAATCTTTCAAACAATCAAAATTAAATTTCTATACACGGATATTTGGAGTTTAGGTTTTGCTGAGTTCATATCGAAATAACGAAATCGATGATTTTTTCCTTAAAATGAAGAGTAAAAAATTCAAGAATATGGTAATAAATTAGTCATAAAATAGTAACAAATTATTACCTATATCAAATATAAAAAAAATATTTTTTAAGGTGTGGCTCTGCTAGGTTTATATAAAGCTAGGAGAGCCATTAGTTTTTTTTGTTTTAATGAGGGTAATATATTTGCCAATGTGGTAATAAATTACTGCACTACTGTAGTTTTGAAATTTGCAAATGGCTCTGCTAGGTTTATTGGTGTATAATGATGACCGAAATTCAGCCTCCAAATTTAAATGGTAATTCTTATTTATATTTTTAGCAAAATACTGATGGTGATATTTTGGATAATCTGTCACTAGATGTAAGAAGGAAAATGTGGTTTATGTAAGATGGAGCTCCATCTCATTTTCCATTAGGTGTTAGATATCATCTAAGTAACATGTTTCCTTAACGATGGAGTCCTGAGTACAACCCACTTGATTTTTATGTTTGAGGACATATGAAGTCTATATTTTATGCCAATGAAATGTATTTATAAGACGAACTTTATAAGGAACATACAAAATGCGGCTAATTTTATAATGGGACAGAATAAGGGATGAAAATAAATGTAAACAAAACGAAAGTAATGGTTTTTAAAAAAAGAGAAAGCATAACAAACTGTGAGGAGCTAATATTTTCTTTAAAGTACGAAAGAATTAGAAGAGGCATTAAAGTCGAAGGAGGCCACGTAAAACATTTAATTTGAGTTTGCTCTGTTTATGTTAAATTGTTTTTAATTAATTCTGCTTTATCGTCTAAATAGACGCCTTACGTTACAAGTTTTTTTGTTGTCTATTACCAACTTGAAATTCCCCTCTGAGACTTTGAATTGTTCAATTGCGTTTTTTCAATTATCGTGTTTAGTCAGGAGTACCAATATTACGTAAAAATGATATCTGCGTCATATTTTCTAATCGAAAATACTAAAAAGTTTTATCAAAACAAGTTACCAGTCGATTTCATCATCAGGAATCATTCACATCATTCACCCACCGTAACAAAATGTAAAATAAAATTGATTGTCTGTAAAGTCCAGTTAACGGAAGATAATTTTACGTGATAACGTCATAAGAAAACATAGATAAAAAATTGCATACTTTTATGATTTGAATTGAATTATTATCACAGAATTATCATTATTTTGTATAATACAAAGAAGGATTTAATTGAATATTACAATGTTTTCGATAAATTAACATTTATTTGCACTCGTTCATTCAAATATTTTCCGTCTCTCTTCTACTTAGACGCATCGGCCGATGGAGTGAAATAGAGATAGATGCGTCAAAAGCCGGACGATTAGGCCGATCATGCCTCTCTATCGCTTGTTTCGTGCTTTCGCTTACACGCTCGACTCAGGCGGAACGTGACAATGAGTCATGCTTTTTCGTGCGTGCAGCCGGAGTTCATCGATTTATTATCACGTTAAAAATGAAAAAAAATTTCAAATTTAACGCCTTGTATCTTTTTCCACAGCAATATTTTATCAAGGCATATTTGGTCCTATCTTCATATTTCGGTCCGAATTACCCGCTCTTAGCCTGTGTCCCAATATTTATGAATCACCCTATTTTATAAGGTGTTCGCAGGTCACCGTATATCGACCCCACAAATAACAATTTTTTAAAATTGTTCGGCCGTAATAATTTATAAGTAAAGAGCATTCTTGAATTGCGGATAGGTACTTACAACGGACCTCTCCAGAGATTTTTTTTTTATGAAAATAGTCGCAAAAAGGGTAGACCTATCGTGTGGGCCGCGGACGGCCCGCACTGCGACTATTAGAAGGGGAAGGGATTAAAGAAAGGAGATGATTGTGGACACGCTTTTTAAAAAGTTGCAGGTCATATTTCTCTAGAAAAACTGATTTGGAAGCTTATTCCATTCCGTAGCAGCCCTGTAAAAGAAGGATTCTTGATGAAGATTGGTCCTTGTAGTGTCAATCTTGAGAGTAAATTGGTGAGACTGATCAGCGTGCCGAGTTCTTCGGCTAAATGTGGCCAATGGTGGTACAAGAGTTTTTATTTCTCTGGAGCATCTGCCATGGAAATATCTGTAGAGCAATGACTGGACTGCAACTCTTCTTCTATGTTCTAGAGGGTGAAGGGTATCTGTGAGAGTTGAATGGAATCTAGAAGACGAAGAGAATGCCTTGGTGCTAAACCCCAAATGTGCGAGCAATACTCCAGTAGAGGTCGTATTTGAGCCTTGTACGTCGTCAACAGTTGATCAGGAGTAAAAAACTTTCTGGCTTTCCACAGAAAACCTAGCCTCTGGCTTGCCGACTTTGCGGTGTTAGCAACATGGTCATGCCAAGACATATTATTGGACACCGTGACTCTCAAAATTGAGATGGAGGGACTTGGTTCAAGGGTATTTCCGGACATTGTGATGGGATGATTTGAGGAATTCACTTTCTTGGAAAACGTGGCACTTTGTGTTTTTTGGGCGTTGAACTGAACAAGATTGTTGGTTCCCCACTCGACGATTGCTTTAAGATCTCTATTGATGGAATCAACCTGTTCCTGCCTGAGTCTATTTGTATCATTCACCGAAAGTGATCGATAGGATGTGAAAGTTGAGACAAGTGTGCTATCGTCTGCGAAACTGTAAATGGGGTTCGTGGTGGTTTTCAAGAGGTCGTTGATGTGTAAAAGAAATAAGGTGGGGGACAGGATGGAACCCTGGGGGACCCCGGCATTAGTTTTAAACGCATCAGAAGAAATACCGTCAACTGCCACATGTAAGGAGCGATCTTGCATGAAGCTCAAGAGATAATTTTAGTTTTTTTCATTTATCTCGTGTTTTATAGTTATATGATTTAATATGGATTTATCCTCTTCTTTTAAAGACGAGTAAGGTTTATGGAACCAACAAGCTGAAATAGATATTAAAGGAGAACTTAGTAAGAAAATAGAGATAAAAAGAGAAGTAAGACGGGGATATGTTTTATTACCGTTGCTTTTTAATATATACAGTAAAGCAATCTTTGATAAAGCCTTGGCGTCGAAAAAAGATGGAATAGACGGAAAGGTAATAAATAATATAAAATTTGCTTACGACACGATTATCCTGGCAAGTACAGCAGAAGAATTGCAAATATAAGTGAACCGTACTAATAATCTCTGTGAGAATTACGGGCTCACAGTAAACATTAAAAAAACTAAGTACATGGTATCTACAAAACAACGAAATATAGATACTGGCATAACAATTATGGGAACACAGTTGGAGAAAACAAAGAACTACAGATACTTAGGGACTTGCAGTTTTGCTGCGTGGAAGACGAAACTGCTGAACATATACTATGTTCATGCCCCGGCCTGGGAAGAATAAGGTTCAACATATTTGGTTATACCAACCTAGAACCTACCGATTTCAAAAAAATCTCACCCTATACAACCATGAACTTCGTAAGAAGGGCTGGATTGTGCGGTGAACTGGAGCCTCTGGGGGTGAGCCACAATAGACCTTCTAAGGGTCGCGGTGGAGGGGCGACCACGCCCCACTTACATGATACCTAACCTAACCTAACCTAGGAACTTGGATAACACACAACAACGATCAAACAAAAGAGACAAGAACCAAAATTGAGACGGCTAGGAGTGTTTAAAAAAAAAGTTTCTCTGCAGCTGAGATCTTTCGATACAACTAAGAATGAGAGCGCTAAGATGGTATGTATTCTCAACATTACTAAATGGAATGGAAAGTTGGACACTCAGGCAATAACATATAAATAAATTACAATCCTTCGAAATGTGGTGTTATAGAAGGACGTTGACAATATCATGGAGTGAAAAAAGACCAAACATCGAGGTAATGAGGAAAATGGGATTTTGATTGGTTCAAAATTGCAGTTGTGGAATTTTCAGTAAAGAAAAATGCAGCTCATTAGAATTGTTAAGAGCAGCAGTAGACAAATTAAAGATAACCAGGATAATATCTAACCTTCGATAGGAGATAGTACTTGAAGAAGAAGAAAAAAGTTTATGTACGTATATGTAAAAAAAAGAAAGATATATAAATAAAGAGATGTAACGATCCTGCTAAAAGGACTTTTCTGTGTGCACATGTTTAAATAAAAAATTCTTGTCTAACAGTGGGATAACAAGTTAAGAAAAATATTACAAGTATCTAATTGAAATTAATAATGAATTTCGAAACGAGCTCTTTGCGTGCATGGCTCCTCTTTATCTAACATAAAAACCTTTTTAGCATTGCTAATCCCTTAATCTTAATCAAGAGTTTTAAAAATCTCAGTAAATTCGTAAAAATATAAAACAGCAAGACGTTAGCATACGGAAGCAATCCATTTCTCAAAGTGAAATAAGTAATTTAATCAAGATAGGGGAAGGAAACAAAAATTAGTCTTCCCCCGTTTTTCATGCTGTAATTAAATAGAGTTTTAAACATTTAAATACAATTTGACCGTATTCCAACAATTGTGAAAAAATTTAACGAGCTAAAATTTTTTTGTCAAATATTCATTTTATTGAACATTTTATTATATTACAATCTGGTCAAAATAGACCAATGAGCAATTCTATTCTAACCTAAATTAATACTTTTAAGTCTTAAACTAAGGAATACTCAGTAGTGTTCCTTAGGTTCTGGCAGATGAGATTACACTTAACTTAACATGTAAAAATGCACTATGCTCTGCTTTTAACACTTTCACTTCACTAACTCAAATGGTTTGGTCCTTTTAAGTTTTCTTTCTATTCCTGTGTTGTCCAGCAGCTGGATTGCTTCGACGTTCACATGTTGATTAAGACTTTCTTCGTGTCTTTTGGTTAAATTAATAATGATTTGTTCAATAGTTTCCATCTTCAGGACCCTGTGAACATCACTATTACGAATATACCAAGAGACATCAGCAATGTTCCTTAATACTTTATTTTAGAATCGTTGTATAATATTAAGATTTGTCTGTTTGGTACACACCCATAGTTTTATACCATAAGTCCATACTGGCTTTAATATTTGCTTGTATAGCAAAAACTTGTTATGTAATGACAAAGTGGAGTTTCTCCCTATTAGCCAATACATTTTCCTATATCTTATACCAAGTTTTTCTCTTTTTTTACATGAGCTCTCCAGCGAAGTTTTGCATCGAGCGTTATACCTAGGTATTTTGCTGTATTTGAAAATGGTACTATGGTATTATTAATATTTACTGGTATATGTTGGCATACTTTATTGGTGAAGTTGACTTGTGTAGATTTCGCTTCATTTAATCTGATTTTCCATTTTTTAGTCCAGGTATTTATTGTGTTAACAGCTGTCTGTAGTTTTTAGTTGCTTCTTCACTATTTTTACTTTCTGCTAATATAGCTGTATCGTCAGCAAAAGTAGCAATAGTATTATTTTCTAGTTGTGGTATGTCGCACGTGTATAAGAGGTACAGGACCGGAACCAATACACTTCCCTGTTGGTTGGTTTTAGTTCTGAATATACTTCTTCTTGTTTTATTCTAAAATATGATGTATGATTGCAAAATTTCAGAGTACTATTTCGGTAAGTATGATCTTAGTTTATAGTTCAACCCTTCGTGCCATACCTTGTCAAATGCTTGTGCTACATCTAGGAACACTGTAGAGCATGCCATTTTTTCCTCTAAAGATTTTTCTATTATGTCTGTTATATTGTGAACTTGGTCTAGTGTATAGTGTTTATTTCTGAATCCAAACTGATGGTTAGGGATCAATTCTTTAGCTTCTATAATGGGTTTTAACCTTTTTAGTAAGAGTTTCTCGAACAATTTTAATATTACAGGCAGTAGTGATATTGGTCTGTAGAAAGTTATTTCATGAGGAGGCTTTCCTGGTTTGGAAATCATTACGATTTCAGCCATTTTCCACAATCTAGGGACATATCTAAAACTAAAAGCAGCATTGATTAGGTGCGTTAATTTAACTATAGCTTTTCTTGGAAGCTGTTTTAATACTTCCCCAGTTATTAGGTCAAAGCCTGGAGCCTTTTTTGGGTTAATATTTTCTTTTATCTCAGTAAAAACTTCTTTAGGTGACGTTGGCTGAATTACTTCTTCTTGTAATGTTTCTTTCCCATCTGGTTTTTCTTCTTGATCTTCATTTGGTTTAAATATTTGTTCTAAATAATTTTTAAAAATGTTTGCCTTTTGTGTGTTGTTTCTATCTCAACTCCCATCAGCTTGTTTAATCGAAGGGGTTTTGACTTATCGGTCTTTTGAGTCTTTTGGTAACTTTCCAAACGGAATAATCTGTACCATTCTCATTTGTTAAATCTCTTAGGTAAGTATTTATAGATTCTTCTTTAATTTGTTTGATCTTTTTTTTTAGGTGTTGGGTAGCATTATTTAATCTAGTTTTATCTTTAGGGGCTCTTGTTTTTTGCCACTTCCTTAAAAGTTTTCTTTTTTCTGTGATAAGTTGTCTAATTTCTTTAGGATATTTGTTTTCAGCTACTCTAGGTTTTAATGTGGGAGTGTTTTCCTATGCCGATGATTGTATATCATTAACAAATTTCTCAGCTTCCTGCTCGAGTTGCATTTCATTGTTTAATGAAACTTGGGTTAATTTTTTTTTCGATACAGATTTTAAAACTTTCCCAATTTGTTAATTTATTTACTTATATAGGATTACTTTCTTTTTTAATTATATTATCACTTACTGTCATTAGTATTGGTGAGTGATCAGAATCCATATCCCATCCTTCTTCTACTTGTAAATAGTTGGCAGATATATTTTTAATTATAAAGAAGTCAATGAGATCAGGTACTTTATTTGGGTCCGAATGCCAGAATGTTGGTTTGCCAGTTGACAGGTATTTACATTTATTTTCTTTAATTGCTTCTAGTAGCTCTCTTTCCTTAGTTGTGGTTAGCCTAGATCCCCAGTTGGTGTGTTTTGCATTAAAAATATTCACCTACTATGAATCTATTTCCTTGTTTACATAGAAAGTCTAGACACTGATGTTTCTTTATTGAGTGTTTTGGAGGGCTATATATTGCCGTTACAGAAACTTGATAAGTTTTTGTTTACTCTCTTTGATTATAACCGCACTTTCTCCTTTGGCAGCATTTTCGGGATGTATGGTATAATATACTTTATATCCTTTAAATTTAATAAATGTTTGATAGGTGGAGTGGGTTTCTGATATTAAACATATATCAATCTTATCTATGTATAATACAGCTTGCAACTCTTGTTGATTTTGCAAAAGCCTATTGGCATTCCATGCCAATATTCTAAGATTAGTAGCCATTTTTTTGCTTTGGGATAGCTCCTTTATCGCTATATTCCAGTCTTTTTAGACGTTCATCAAAAGTTTCAAACATCTGTTTTTGTTCATTTAGTTGTCTCAATATTAATTGTAAAGTTTGTTCTACTGACCCATTTTGTTGATCTATCTTTCTTTCACTTCTATTATTTTCTGATCTACCTGTTATTG
Organism: Agelastica alni; assembly: GCA_950111635.1. Classification (NCBI taxonomy): domain Eukaryota; kingdom Metazoa; phylum Arthropoda; class Insecta; order Coleoptera; family Chrysomelidae; genus Agelastica; species Agelastica alni. The sequence continues at coordinate 65,111,913 of OX467710.1, forward strand.
CTTGACTGAAGCTTTTCTTTTCAGTTTTAGAATTAAATGCTTCCGATCTATTGGGTTTTTGATTGCTTACCAGTTGATTATTCCTTGTTGGTTTTTTAGGTAAGCTGTTGTGCTTCATAGCAATAAATCTTATTTTTTGTAGTTCTATCGCAACAATACATCCTCAGTAGTTAGCTGGATGATTTTTTCCACAGTTACACATTTTGGCTGCACATCTTGTGAGATGTTTTCCCGCACACTTAACACATCTTGATTTTCCAACACAGTACCTCTGCGTGTGCCCAAATGCTTCACAGCGTTTACATTGCGGGTAGAATTTCCACTCTATTTCCCAGAATATCAGTTATATTGAAGATTTTATGTTTGTCTTCGTTCTTATTAAATACTAGTGTGAACATTTTTAATGGCTGTTTAGTTCTCCATTTTAATTTAATACAAGCAACTATCACCTTAAATCCTTTCCTCTGAAGATCTTCAACAATATCCTCCTTCTTACGTATGATGAAGTTTGTTAACAATAACTCTTATTGGCTTATTTTGCTTATTTTCAAATGAATGCCATATCCGTCCCTGAAGCATTTTAGTCAGTTCTTTATAGTTATTACTATCAGGAACATTAATTTTTATACTATCGTCGTTTATTAGTTTTATTTGGAACTGACTTAAGTTTTTTTCCAATTTCATACACATTTCATTATAGTCTTTGATTCCCTTTACTAATACTGGAGGAGGTATATTTATTTTCTCAGGCTTTATATTATTCTTATTAACTCTGATGGGCTATGCTTGTTGTTGTGATGGTGTTAAAGTTGCATTCAATCTTCGTTTCTTATTATATTTCACTCTTATCCACTCCGTTTCTTTTGCTAGTTCCTCTTCATCAGTATTGTATTCAACGTTTTCTTTATTTATATTTTCAGTAGGATTATTTTTCTCTAATGTTTTCTGTAATATTTGTATTTGCAACTGTTATTGCTGGACAATCGTTTGTAGGTTTTCTCGTTGTTGTTTTTAATTAAACCATGTATTATATAGTGCTTGCTCATTTTGGCTTCTTACTTGATTTTCGTTGAACAGCGCTAATAGTGCCTCAGCTGTCGTAGTATGTGGTCGTGTATTCACTTCCATTTGTATTTCTTGAGTAGCACCTGTACTAAGGTCATAGGATGTTATTTGCGAATCGTGTTACACATGGCGCAGTTTTAACACAATCGCCCGTCCGTACTAATACTATCGTAAATTGTTTATCGTTTTTATTTTTGTTGTAATATAATAGCTTGAGTTTCGTAGCATAGAGAAGTGACGCTGACCGTTTTTAATTCTCGATTTATCAAGTTTGCGATAACAAAACGAGCTAAGTTATTAAAATCTTTTTCAATAGCATATTAATGGGAACCATAATTGTGGGAAAAATTCATTTAAAATGATTATGATTTATCGGTAATATTTTAATACAGATTTATTTTTATTTTAACATCACTACACAATAAATTTTATTTTACAAATCACTTTGATATTTACATTTGTATAACACTTATTACTCACTTCAAATACTTGATTTCAAAACTAACTTAAAAACCTTGATCTATGATTCCGATTATACAGGGTGGCAAACCGAAAACGAAACAGAGCCATTTGCAGGAACCTCCTCAACATTTTAGAAAAACGCTCAGACCCGTCGATTTTTTATTAAAGGGGGACACTCTTTTCCGGTATTTTTGAATCCATTACTTTCAAACCCAAGCGAGGGTAAGAATTATCCCAAAATTTTTAAATGGCATTGGGGGTCGAATAAGATGTCTTTTAACAGCTTTGACAATTCTCTTTAAAATAATCTTTAAATTTTACATTTCCTCCAATTACTTTGCAATAAAATTACATGTTAAAATTTCAGTTATTTTAGTTGCTTACTTACTACTTAATTGATTAAATGCCCAAACTGATGACCGCCCGCTTCCATACAATAATAATAGTCCATTGAAAAGTTACATTTGGGGTTGCGTTTTTTAGAGGACGCAATTTTATTTTTTTGATGTGTAGGGGGGTCAGTGTAAAGCTAAAACCAAGTTTGTGGGGTCGCCACCCTTGTCCCACGGCAGCCATCTTGAAAATAGGGGTTGAAATGGTTTTTACGATATATCTCTTAAACTATTTATTTGATAAAAAAAATTTATTAACATTTTTTATTGCAAACTAAATTCTCTACAACTTTGGTTTAGTAATTTTTTGTCGTAGAACTATAAATAAAAAAGTTATAAGCGAAAATCTTCAGAAATTCGAGAAAAAAAATTTTATGTATTTTTCGATATAACTTTTTTTTTATAATCATGATGATGAACTACCGACATTAACACCCTTTCCTTCTCCAGTTCTCCCACTGGTATTTAATTCAGAAAACCGATCAGATGCTGAGCCGCAGCCTGGTCCATCGAAACGACTGAGGACGGAGTAGTTCTAATTTAGAAAATCACCGTGGATTATGCCTATTGGGGATAACACGTAAAAAAAAACGCGCCTCTAGACTCTACCTCGTGGTTGGTGGGGAAAAGAGTCAATAATTAATTATTAATAATTTTGCAAAATTTGTAATTAAAAAAGTTATAATAACAAAATAAAAAACAATAACTGATGACATATTATATACGTATAATATAGGTATAGTTAAGAATATTGAAAAATAGTACTCACTACGGAGCGCTGTAAAACCTTAGCTATTGACTTAATGAAAAAATGATGCAAATAAAAGTTGTTCCTCCAAAAACGATCTACAAAAATGGTCGGATATCATTTTTTCGTAAAATGATAAAAAAAAAAGTTATATCGAAAAATATAAATTTTTTTCTCGAATCTCTGAAGATTTTCGCTTATAACTTTTTTATTTATAGTTCTACGACAAAAAATTACTGGACCAAAGTTGTAGAGAATTTAGTTTGCAATAAAAAATGTTAATAAATTTTTTTATCAAATAAATAGTTTAAGAGATATATCGTAAAAACAATTTCAACCCCTATTTTCAAGATGGCGGCCGTGGGACAAGGGTGGCGACCCCACAAACTTGGTTTTAGCTTTACACTGACCCCCCCCTACACATCAAAAAAATAAAATTGCGTCCTCTAAAAAACGCAAGGTAAGGCCTAAAAAATGTAACATTTCAATGGACTATAAAGATTTTGTTCAAAACGTTCACGCACATTCCGAAGAATTTCCAGAATAATTTGACGGCACTCGTCAACGATTCTTTTACGCAAATCTTCCAACGACGCTGTTGTGTTTTATAGATTTTACTTTTCAGATGTCTTCACAAAAAGAAATCGAGGCGTGATAAATCTGGCGATATCGTGAAGGCTATTCAATGCTGCCTCTTCTCCCAATCCAATGCGGGTGGAAAATGTTGGTCTAAATATTGACGAACAATCGCCGAATAATGCGGAGGAACACCGGCTTGTTGAAAATAAAAATGATCTTAGTCATACTATGGATTATTTTCAAATATATTAGCCAAGGCAGTGTCAATAGCGTCTTCCAGTAATTGCAAATATATTTCGCCAGTCAAATTGCCTGGTAGAAAAGAGGACCCGCCAGTCGGTCACTGCAAATGCCAGCCCATACATTTAATTTCTCCGGTTGCTGTGTATGCACCTCGTGAAAAACTCTTGGGTTTGAATCGGACCAATAGCGGCATTTGTGGCGACCAAAAAAAAAGTAGATACTAGGTACTAAATGTATACCCTTGGCGTACTTAACTCGAATGAATGACATTTTAACGTTCGTGATTGTTTGCAGATAAGTTTCATATTTAAAATCTAATTTCTCAATAAGTAATGGGCGAAATTTTAAAATTTAGAGACTATTGTATAGAGAATTGTAAAAGATTCTGAAAGACATCTTATTCGACTCGCAATGCTATTTAAAAATGTTGGGGTAATTCTTACCCTCGCTTGGGGTTGAAAGTAGTGAAGTCAAAAATACCATGAGCCTTTTCGTATGTAAATAACATATCGTGATATTCGCGAATCAAAAACGCAGGGATTTTAAAAAAAAATTACGACCGTTGTATTCTTGCGAGTAAAATGTTAATAACTAATTAAATTTATCGGCGGTACTTTTTGTGTGAATTTTTTGTTTACTAGAGTACAACGCATGGTTGCCAAACCTATATTTAAGTTAAAATTTTTGTTCTTAATTTTTGGGAAAACAGATGACAAGAAAAAAAGTTTATAAGATTTTTTTGTTTCTAATTATTCATTCTAATTATTCTTTCAAGGAACGCACTATTTTCAGGGACACCCTGTATTGCAGTTACCTGTAATAATGCGTTGTTAGTGTTAACAAACAGTATACTGACTTACACGCATAAAATTTAAAAGCCAATCATCGTTTTTATTGCAGAAAAATAAAAAATATAACGACAAAGAAATGTTTTGTTTATCCCATGAGAAAAACATGAAGTAAAACTCGGTTGTAAACAGCCTAAATTGGTAATCAAGTAAAAGTATTTCAACAAATAAAGCAAATAATTGACCCTTCATTGCATTAAAAAAAAATTAAATCCAAAAGCTAAAGTATCTCTAGACATTGCGGATATCTGAATTTTAATGATAATAATAATAATAATAATTAATAATAATAATAATAATAATATTAATAAAAAAAATAATAATAATATTAATAATAATTATATATATAATAATTATTATTATTATTCCGGAACGGAAGTCAAGTATCTAGGGGTGACTCTGGATATGAAGATGACCTTCTGGCCTCACATACAGAAGGCAGTTCAGAAGGCGGCCGAGAGGATCGCATCCTTGAGCCGCCTGATGGCAAACACAACGGGACCAAGACCGGGGAAGAGACGACTGTTGATGGCGACAGCCCACTCGATTCTTCTTTACGGGGATCTGGACAGATTCTCCTAAGACAAAAAAGTACAGCAAGGCGATGACCAGAGTACAGAGACAAGGAGCATTGCGGATCGCGAGCTCCTACCGGACAGTCTCTGCACAGGCTGTCTTGGTGGTGGCGAACGTAATTCCCGTACATCTTCTCGCCGAAGAACGCAAGAGGATCTACGGGCGCAACGCGAACGTGAGACGAGAGTACGTGGCAAAGACCGAACGCGACAGAACTATACAGGTGTGGCAACAACGATGGACGGAAAAACAAACAGGTAACTGGACACGACGACCGATACGGGACCTGAGACCGTGGACTGCAAGGACATTCGGGGACGTAAACTTTTACGTTACCCAGCTTCTGACGGGACACGGCTACTTTCGACGGTACCTAAACAACATTAACAGAGTACGGACACCGGATTGCAAGTACTGTGGACACATTTTTTGTGTGCGACCACTGGACGGACTTGAGACGAGAACTCGAGACGACAACAGGTAACATCACCCCGGACAACATAGTACAGGTGATGTTACGCCGACAGGAATGGTGGTTACTCGTATCCACCTACACAGAGACGATACTGCGGAGAAAAAACGCGGACAGCTGCCTGACAGACGACTGAACAGACCGAGCGACGTGACCTAACAGAATACAGACGTAATACTAGCGTAGTTCCTGGTTGGGGGAGAGGGTGAAGGAGGTGGCGGTTTAGTGGGTAGGCCTGTTTTTTGGGAGTCCCACATAACCCCTTGGGCTGAAAGTCCAGATCTGTAAAACTGGGCTGTAGGTCCAGGGGGTATCCGTCAAAAGGATTCCGCAACTCCTACAAAAAAAAAATATATATAATAATAATAATAATAATAATAATAATAATAATAATTATAATAATAATAATAAAAATAATAATAATGATAATTATCAGACCAACAAAACCATCTCAAAGTGATTCAATTTTTGAAAGAAAACGATTTATTCATGAAAATATAAATGATTATGATTCCAACTCACCTGTGACATATCTGTATGGCTAATGGCCTTAGTTGCCGGTGCCAGAACAAAAAATAATAATAATAATACTAAAATAAGCCTGACGTTCCTCCTCGACCACCTAACTAAGACGATGTTCGTGATCGAATTTTCGGCACAAGCCGAACCGAACATCGCCTTAAAAGAAAAGGAAAAACGGACAAAATATAGAGACCTTCTCTTCGAACTCCGGAGACTTTATCCAGACCATTCTGTTGAACTATGCATCCTGATAATAGGCTCCCTCGGTGGTACACGCCACACACTGCTCTCGAAACTCCAGAAAATACCAGCTTGTCGACAAAAGGCACATTTTTTAGCTGGGGCAATGCAGCAGGCCGTCATCCTGGGATCATTGCGTCTGCTCAGGGCACACGATATTCGGTCCCAGTGATCACTCACCTCACGGCGTTAGGAGTGGTCACTGGTTTCTCTCCAGCTCGGCTCTGCGAGGTATCGGAACCGCAGAGTCGTGACTGGGATTTAATAAATTAAATCAATAATGATAATAATAATGTTTATTTAATTACCAAAAATACTGTATATAAATACAGAAGTTTACAAAAAATATAATGTAAATCAATAAACATTCATACATCCGCTGAGACACAATAATGCCTTTGTGCGGGAAATCATAAGAAAAGTATCGTAAATAAAATAAGTAATATATATTAGATAAAAAAAAAACAAATAAAATTGTCTGGATAAAAAAACGAAAGAAGCTTACAATTCACAATCTGGTAAAATATTTTCTACACAATCTAAGACAAAATAATGGAGAATATAGGAGTTTATATTATTGGTACCACAACTGTAGAGTACAAGTCTTAAGGTATCTTTATTTGTTAAGTGAGTTACCATTTGTTACGAGAAATATAAAAACAAAATATAAAAGTTTATACTTAAAAATAATAAAATATATCAGGAATGCTCACTACAAGCACATATATAAAATATATGTTATAATAACAATGTTAACCATAGTTAGTGGTTTTAAATGATAATTTTTTTTTATTAAGGGAACATTCTAACGGGACTGCTTACAGGACACTGTCGTCTAAGATACCACCTTAAAAAGATAGGTCTGAACCAACAAACGGACTGTCGGTTTTGCTGCGTGGAAGACGAAACTGCCAAACATATACGAGGGCGGTTTGATAAGTCAGTGACTTTTTGAATAAAACAAATTTTTTCCGCAAATAAACAATTTATTTTTCTACATAATCACCTTTTAGATCGATACATTTAGTCCAGCGTTTTTCTAATTTTTTTATTCCCTCCAACTAATAGGTTTTTTCAAAGCTCTCAAAATACGCGTTTGTTTCGATAATGACTTTTTCATTCGACTCAAATCTCTTACCGCTCAGCCATTTCTTTAGGTTTGGAAACAGAAAATAGTCGCAGGGGCTAAATCTGGAGAATATGCTGGATGGGGTAGAAGTTCGTATCCCAATTCGTGGATTTTGGCCATCGTGACTAGACATGTGCTGTCTTGATGGAACAGCACTTTCTTCTTCGCCAAATGCGGCCGTTTTTGCTTCAAATCAACGTCGAATCTGTTCAAAAGCTTAGAATAATATTCGCCGGTGATCGTTTTACCTTTCTTAAGGTAATCGATGTGAATGACACCGCATACATCCCAAAAAACTGTGGCCATGACCTTGTTGGCTGACAGACTCTGTTTCGCCTTCTTTGGTCAACGTTCACCCCGAGCAACCCACTGTTTCGATTGTTCCTTGGTCTCTGGCATGTTGTGATGGATCCATGTTTCATTTGCGCTTATGGTCGAGTGTGAGCAATCGCGGCACCCATCTCGCAGAGAGTTTTTTCATGTCCAAATATTCGTGTAAAATATGATGTACTCGTTCAATTGAGATACACCTACAGCATGAGCCAACTCACGCACTTTCATTCTCCGATCATCCAATATCATTTCATGGATTTTATCGACGATTTCCGGCGTGATCACTTCTTTTGGGCGACCTGGACGTTCGGCGTCACTAGTGCTTGTACGACCACAACGGAACTCTGTAAACCACTTCTTAACCATTGAAATTGATGGTGCCGAGTTCCCGTAGTATTTATCAAGTCTTTCCTTAGTTTCAGTGATGGATTTTTTACGTAAAAAGTAATGCTTAATCAGCACACGAAATTCACTTTTTTCCATTTTCGTAAAAATTCACGAGGTTGTCTGCTTTGAACGGCTATTAATCACCAACTGCACGACGTAGCTTGCTCACAATTAAAATTTTGACCACTGATAGATTATAGTTGACGGCAGCACTGTTGCATTTGGAGTAACTGCGCGAGAAATTCAAAAAGTCACTGACTTATCAAACTGCCCTCGTACTATGTTCATGCCCCGGCCTGGGAAGAATAAGGTTCAACATATTTGGTTTCACCAACCTAGAACCTACTGATTTAAAAAAAATCTCACCCTATACAACCATGAACTTCGTGAGAAGGGCTAGATTGTGCGGGGAACTGTAATCTCTAGGGGTGAGCCACAATACACCTACTAAGGGTCGCGGTGGAGGGGCGACTACGCCCCACTCACATGATACCTAACCTAACCTAACTAAGGTAACGATTGATGTACATATTGCCTTGGAAGATTCCAAAGGTGAATAATTAGTTTTTTCTTAAATATAGATGCCGTCGAACTGTAGATACTGATGGGATCTTTGACCAATGGATTTATAAGCCCGTGGTCCAACATATTGTTGGTGTTGATAATGGTGTTCTGTAATAATGGGTACGTATGTTTAATTTGTCTTTGTTTTTGTGTTGTCTGATGTTACAATTTTAAAAATACAATTTCCCAATATCAACTAATTGAAAATCTTGGTATAGACGATCGCTTGAATATCTAATTTTCTTTGATAATATACATTTTAATAAACGCCTTGCATAACTTCGAGCGGAACTAAATAACTCCTAGATAATCCTCCCCATGCTAGAATTGCATAAGATGACTTTCTACTAGGGAATGATAAATAATTTTTAATTGCTTGACATCCAAGATGTTCTTAAGCTGGTTAATTTTATATAGGACAAAACGAATTTTCTTCAATACATAATTGACATGTAGGTTCCATCGAATTATTTAGTTTCCACTTCTGTAAAGCTATAACACACATCGTCCACAACTTTTATTTTTTTATGATTATTATAAATAATTAATTGGTAAATTATAACAAAACAAAAAATCACTGTAAACATTGAAAATAATTAACAATAATTAGCTAATTATTTATTTAACGAATACATTTTCCACGGCAGTAAAATATTATTTGTTCCAAATGGTTTTCTGAATAATCGTGATAATTATTTTCGTCAGTTCTACCATTAGAATTATAATTTGGATCCCAAAGTTATCGAAACATTTTTAAATGTAAAAAATTCTTTAATTTTTAAACTAAACTGTAAGTAGGCTTATCCTTGGTAATCTGCGTTTTTTTTTTTGACAATCCCATCTTCCAAATAAAAAGTCGGGATTTCCCATTTTTTCTGAATGCGATGTTGTAATTACTCATTACTCATTTTTGCCTAAAATATTAATTAAGTCTGGGACAATTGGAAGGTTTAACAAAGTTTGATTTTATTTGTAAATTTTGGTGTTATATTTCCAAAATATTACATTTTTACAAAAAAATTTAAAACTCTAAATCCTCTAAGCTGGTTTTTGCTTCGAAACTCTTACTGTTTAACTGTTTAAAGCCGTTTCAAGTTTTTGATTCTTGGCATTTAGGACTGTATACACTTTTTATAAACAATTGCTGTTTAATAAATTGTTGCTACAGTCACATTTTGATCACGAAAAATTGCAGTCTAATGCAATTAAACAATAAAAAATAGTTAACACAAAAAAAGACCAAAAAAAAAAATCATTTTTCTTCATCTAATTTTATTTAAAGTGATGTGTCTTGTTTCTTTGACAGTCACTAAGTGCTTTAATTACACATCCCATAATTGCTAATTACAGTACATATTTAATTACGCCAAAAACAGAATACATATTTTGCGCGCCTTTACTTAAAACATCTTTGCTGTTCAGTTAAGCTATTGCAGTACAGCTGTTACCGTCAAAGGTTATTTTATTAAATTAACAAAATGTCTGAAGAAAGTCAAACTATATCACAGCAAAAGAAACGTAAGTAGTTTTTAATTTTCAAATTTCAAAAGTTTACCAGTACCATTTTACAGTTAAGTAAAAGCACGTTTATTAATATACTTTTTTGCTCTGCATTTTTGGTAAGTCCTATAAAACAGGTAAAAACGGGATCTTGTTTGTTGTTAGGTAGCTGCTAATTTCTCTTAAAAAATTGTATTTTTGGGGTCGATGAGTAGAATATAAAGTCAAAAAATTGAAATTTTTGTTTTCAATTGTACAAAAAACGATATTGGTGACTAAAAAACTTCACCTCATGGTTTTCAGGTTTGCTGATTACGAATATCATGTCTTAAAAAAGAAATTTCCATTTTTTAGAATGCAGATTACAAAAAAATCAATATTGGTCTTTAAAATGCTACCATGGTGCTTTGGGAGTTGACGTTGTTGGAAGATATTTCATAACTTAAAATGATCGTAACTTTGCAAACAAAAAATTGTAGGTGTCTGCTCAATAGCTTATTTTGAATGAAAAAACTAGTAGAAGCTAGAAATTTTTTTTAATATATCCTGTACATAACCTCCAATGCTTTCTTTCAATGGGAAAGCATTTGACTTAGTCCACCATACCTCCATGTTGAGAGCGCTTACAGAGTGCAGTATTGATCGTAGGTACACGACCATTGTTCAGTATATATAATAACGCAACAGCTGCGGTAAGAATGTATTATGGCGACACAAACAAATTTACCTTGAAGAAAGGTATTAGACAAGGAGACACTATCTCTCCAAAACTATTCACCGCCCTGCTGCAGAGCGCCATGAAGAACAACAGTTAGAGAAATATTGGAGTCAACATAAATGGGGAGTATCTGAACAACTTGAGGTTTGCAGATAACATAGTCCTTATTGCAAACCGGGTGGATCATGCATGTCAACTTCTTCAGGACCTTTAGAGATCTTGTGCACGAGTTGGCCTAAAAATTAACTTCTCTAAAACACAATAAATGACCAACCTTGTATTGGCCAAAAACATTTCAACGTATGGCCCGCTAATGGAACAAGTGTATGCCTATAAATATTCGGGCCACGAGATTAAATTAGGAAGAGACAAAGTGACGGAAGATGGACAAAGAAAATCCTAGAATGGAGATCTAGACACGAGGCATATCGAAACCGAGGACGTTTCCCAACGACAACTGAATGCAAAGTGCCCAATACCGGGAGCATGGAATGATTTACGGGAGGCCTATGTCCAGCAGTGGACTCAAAACTATTGCTATTGATGATAATGATAATGATGACCTAAAATGTAGCCAAAAAATCCTTTTTTTAAGTATGCAACCTCAAATATCTTAAATAGTGACGTGTGGCTCAATTCTAACCTTAAATTTGAATTCTACGTAGCAAAATAATTTGGAAATGTCCCCCAAATGCCCAGCATCAAAATCTCATCTGTTATTATTTTATGTACGAACATATTTTAATGCATCTCCCGGTGTTAGTAACACATTTTTAAATTTAACAAATAATCTTGAAATTTTTTCATTAAAAATTTAAATCTAGCCATTATAATCACTAAACTTGTAAACAATTGTGAAAAAGATTTTTAATAAACATAATTAATAAGCAATTTAGACTATTGTTAAATTTTTTTTGAGAAATACGTATTTCGTTTCCTGTAAACATTATTTTTTAATTGTTTTTAGAATCGAGTTTTTTCAGAACTAAATTTCCAAAGTAAGTTTTCACAGTTCTATTTGAAATATTTTATGCGAAAATGCGCCTTGTCCAAAAGACCTTGTGTGGATAACTGTAAGCAGTGTGTGCGGGTCAAACGTTACGAAAGAATTGCCAATATTAAATAAATGCGACTGATAACTGACGATCAATAGACAGCAGCCCATCTAAGACAGGATCAAGAAAGTGATTCTAATATTACGAACTTTCTACGCTGGAAGAAAAGTAAAGTAGATAGACCTACCTGGAAAGACATTTCCAACCAACATTTAAAGCTATGTGGGCTATGTGGGCTATGTAGGCACAATGGAATTTCCTAATTGTGGAGAATTGATTGCTGAAACAAGTTTGGGAGTCGGCCGATTGGCAAGAAAACAACTTCGCAATTGGTTGTGCCTAAGACAAAGATTAATAAAGTCTTGGAGGAGATCCATGGAGAAAAATCAGGTGGTCATCAGGCAATTATTAAAAGTTTAGACAAAGTAAGAAAAAGGTTCTTTTGGGTCAAATGTCGTAACGACGTAAAAAGTTGGTGTAGAAGAAAGATGCCTGGTTTGTGAAGCAAGCAAAGTCCCTAAAACAGGATCTAGAGGTGAAATTAAACAGTACGATGTAGGAGCTCCTTTTGAACAAATTGCCATCGACGTAGCTGGAAGGAAAACATAATAGTGCCCATCCACAAAAAAGGGGACAAAACAAAATGCGCGAATTATAGAGGAATCTCACTCATAAACACGGCATATAAAACCCTCTCAAACATCATTCTTAGTAGACTAATCCCTTATGCTAAAAATGTCATAGGCGAATATCAAGCCGGGTTTAGGGCAAACAGATCAACAATAGATCAACTATTCACGCTAAGACAACTTCTAGAAAAGAGATGGGAGTATAACAGACCCATACACAATCTTTTCATAGACTTTCGACAGGCATATGATAGCGTAGAAAGAAGCCAAGTATGGAATGCCATGGCGGAGTTCTCAATACCAAAGAAACTCATTCGGATGACCAAAGTCTGTATGGAGGGTGGAATATCTAAAGTACGTGTAAATAATAAACTGTCTGGCAGCTTTGAAATCAACATTGGACTTAAACAGGGTGATGCGTTATCTCCACTACTATTTAACCTTGTATTAGAGAAAGCCATGAGGTCGGCCGAAATAAAAACAGAATTGCTATCGGTTCAAGGTCCCAAGCTGTTACTCGCATACGCAGATGACATAGATCTCGTTGGAGACTCCATTCTATCCACGAAAGACATTTTCAACAAGGTGGAAGGAGCAACAAGTGAAGTAGGGCTGAAAATTAATGAAGAGAAGACGAAATATATGTGTATAAATAGAACGACACGAAGAGACAGAATAGGACAAAATATGACGATCAACACCTTTAATTTCGAAAGAGTACAACGTTTTAAGTATCTGGGGGCCGTAATCACAGCGGACAACGATGTTACCGAAGAAATAAAAGACAGAATCCAATCTGCAAACCGCTGTCTATTTGCACTGAATAAGCTCATAAAATCTCACAAGAAGTTCAAAGATCAAAATCTATAAATCCATCGTCAGACCTGTAATAACATACGGATGCGAAACGTGGACCATGACCAAGGCAAACGAAGAAAAGCTCAGACGCTTTGAACGAAAAATACTTAGAAAAATTTTCGGACCTCACCATGACATCACCACAAACCAGTATAAGATCAGAACTAATATCGAATTAAAAGCACTCTACAACGACACCGATATTGTCCAAGAAATTAAATCACAGAGACTAAGATGGGCAGGCCACGTGCACAGACTGCATAACGAAAGACTTGTAAAACTGGTATGGGAGGAGATTCCCACAGGCAAAAGACCGCTCGGACGTCCCAGAATGCGATGGAGAGATAACATCCAAGCAGATCTCCGGAAAATGAACATTTTATTTGACCCTAGGTTGATGGAAGACCGAACAAATTGGAAAAAAGTTGTACAGTCAGCCAAGACCCACCCAGGGTTGTAGCGCTACGTGATGATGATGTAGCTGGGCCATACATACTGGTTTTTATAGACTACTTCAGAAAGTGGGTTAAAGCTTATGCCGTACCTAATCAAGAAGCATCTACAGTTGCAAGAGCCCTGGTAGACAACACGATTCGGAGTACCTATGGAGATACATTCTGATCAAGGAAGAAATTTCGAATCAAACTTATTTGGGAAAGTTTGTGATCTAATGGGAATCAGAAATACCAGGACTACTTAAGTACATCCACAGTCAGATGGCATGGTTGACAGGTTCAATCGAACTATGAAAGAACATTTTTCCAAAGTAGTGAGAGGAACATCAAAAAGACTGGGATCGACGTCTTCCATTAATCTTGAATGCCTAAAGAGCAGCTGTTCTACAAAGCTCAAAGTTACAGGATAGCTTGTTCAAAATCCATGAAACTGCTAGGAGGAGATTGAGGTTGGCAACAATAAAATAAAGGCTCACTACGACCTTAAAGCAAATTCGAAGGAATTCGAAGGGGAAGATTGGATAATAAAATTAAGAAAATTTAATGAACAGAAGACCAATTGATGTTCTTTGTGTGAATAAAACCAAAAGGAAAGGATGCGACACCGCTATGGATGAACCTTATACAGCCTACTGGTCAGAAGTTCCGAAAACCAACTGTGTTTCACAGGGCGTTGGTTGCTAGAATGAGTGAATGTGTGACTTACTTTGAATGTGTGAGCCCAAAACTCTCTGGGTAAGACTGAAGGTTGGTCCTACCCGCATCTTTTTACTAGTGGTTTATACCCCACAAGTTCCGCAGTGGAACAGGTTTCCGAAAAAGAGAGGACGGAGTTTTGGGATAGTGTATGATATATTCTGAATAAGTGTAACCAGAATAAAAAAATAGTAATGCTAGGCGGTTTTAAAAGCTGCGAGGTATGACAAGATTACGGTTAATATGCTGAAGGCTGGACTTGGCGTGGTAGCTACTCTGCTGCATCGCCTTTTTAACCATTGCTGAAGGAGCGGCAGCGTACCAAGAGACTGGTGTAAAAGTTATCGTTTTGCTTTATAAAGGAAAAGGTTTGCAGCTGTACTGCAAAAACTACCGAGGCATCGTCGGCAAACTGTATGAAAGATATTGATTAAAAGAGTGAGAAATGAAACTGATAAGAATATTGGGATATACAATCAGGATTTAGAAAAGAAAGGATATGTATGGATCAGGTCTTTTCATTACAAGGCAAAGTCGAAAAATTCTTTGCTAGAAGACAAAAGGTCTAACTTGTCTAATAAATCATTGTTAAAGTGATAGTAATCAATAATACTAAAAAGCTGGTCGTATATAATAGATACTAGTAGTAGTATTAAATAAAATAAAGTAATTCTGTTTAAAGAATTAATTTACAATAAATACTTTAAGTGTTTTAAATTGTTATTTGAGCAAAAAAGTAGGTATTGGTATTTATAATATAAATAAGTTAAATCGTAGAATTTTAACAAAAAAACATGTTAGTAATATTGATAATAATAATGAAAAATAACAGTGCTGGCCTTGGGGGCAAAAATTATTTAAATATTTATTCAAATTCGGGGGGAATTACAAATATCAGTGGTCTGGGTGCGAAACGAGACGTCCACACGACTAATTTCCCAGTGGAAAGAATGAAAAAATACCACGCACATACACACATAGACGAAAGTATTGGTTTTTGAAAGAGAATAAAGCATGACAAACTGCAAGGTGTTGATTGAAGAAGAATGAGTGAAACAAGTGAAAAAATTTGTATACTTCAGTTTAAAGTTTACGAAAGACGAAAATTATGATTGTGATATTAAGAGAAGGGTGTTGGCTTCTTCTTCTTCTTTAAGTGCTATCTCCTATCGGAGGTAAGATATCATCCTGGCTATCTTTACTCTGTCTAAAGCTGACCTAAACAATTCTATTGAGCTGCATCGAAACCATTCCCTCAAATTTCTCAACCACGATATTTTTCTTCTTTTAATATTCCGTTTTCCTTTTATTTTTCCCTGCATTATTACTCGTAGCAACTCATATTTCTCCCCTCTCATTATATGTCTTAAGTATTAAAGTTTTCTTTACAGTTGTCATCAGTTCACAATCATTTCCCATTTTCCTCATTAACTCGATGTTTGTTCTTTTTTCAGTCCATAATATTCTCAAAATCCTTCGATAACGCCACATTTTGAAGTATTGTAATTTATTTATATGTTCTTGCTTGAGTGTCCAACTTTCCATTCCATATAGTAATGTTAAGAATACACAGCTTCTTAGCGCTCTCATTCTTAGCTGTATCGAAAAAAATCGGCTGCAGAGAATCTATCTCATTCTGTTAAAAACATTCCTAGCCGTCTCAATTTTGGTTCTTGTTTCTTTTGTTTGATCGTTGTTGTGTGTTATCCAAATTCCTAAGTATCTGTAGTTCTTTACTTTCTCCAACTGTGTTACCTTAAGTGTTATGTCAGTATCTATATTTCGTTGTTTTATAGATACCATGTACTTAGTTTTTTTAATGTGTATTGTGTGCCCGTAATTCTATAGAGATTATTTGTACAGTTCACTAATCTTTGCAGTTCTTCTGCTAGATAATCGTGTCGTCAGCAAATCTTATATTATTTATTACCTTTTCGTTTTTTATTATTCCATCTTTTTGCGACGCCAAGGCTTTATTAAAAATTGCTTCACTGTATATATTAGTTTACTCAGCATAGTCGGCAAACTGTATGCAAAGATTTTGATTAAAAGAGTGACGAAAGAAACGGAGAAGATAATATGGGATGTACAAGCAGGATTTAAAAGAGGAAGGAGATGTATGGATCAGGTCTTTTCATTACGAGGTGTAGTCGAAAAATTCTTGGCCAGAAGTCAGAGGGTCTATTGCGCTTTTATAGACTTGGAAAAGGCCTATGACAGAGTGGTGAAAATTGAATTGTGGTCTACATTATTCAAATATAGGGTGAGCGGTAGTTTAATACGAGCACTGACATCACTATACGAGGATTCCACTGCTAGTGTCAGGATAAACGGAGCTTACACGGACTGATTTAACATTGAAAAAGATGTGAGACAGGAACGTGTGGCTTCGCCATGGCTGTTTATCTCATACATAGACAATTGTTAAATAGATTTGAAAGAGAGTGCGTATGGATTGATAATGAATGGTTTGATCGTCAAATGCCTTCTTTACGCCGATGATCAAGTCATATCAGCTTCATCTAAAGAGGAGTTGGAGGCAATGGTCAATGTTATGCATGATGCCCTAAAAATCAAAAAGATAAAAATTAATATAAGCAAAACGAAAGTAATGGTTTTTGAAAGAAAAGAAAAGAAAACATGACAAACTGTGAAGTTCTGATTGAGGGAGAAAGAGTGGAATAAGTAAATGAATTTGTGTACTTGGGTTCAAAGTTTACGATAGATGGAAAGTATGACAGTGACATTGAGCTAAGGGTGTTGGCAGGAAAACAAATGAATGGGGCACTGCATAGCTTTATGAGCATCCAGAAAGTGTCAAAAAAGGCACGTCTGGCTGTGCATAGAGGTGTGTTGGTTCCTACAATTATGTATGGTAGTAAATGTTGGGTTTGGCAGAAGAAGCATAAAAATAGGATTAATGCTGCGGAGATGAGTAGTCTGAGAAGTATAGGCGGAGTGACTCGGTTGGATAAAGTAAAAAATAGTGAGATAAGAGAACGCTGTGGTTTAAAAGACAATGTCTTTTACAAAGATGGATAAAGGAATGCTTAAATGGTTTGGACACGTAGAAAGGATGAATGAAGGAAGATTGACAAAACAAACTTCCAAGGGTCTCTCAGTGACTCCTACTTGATGTCGTTTTTACCGTTGAAAAACTCACTTCGATATGGTTAATCTATTCGGTGATAGTGCGCGTTAGTGTCCCAACTGGGTGAAACTGCCTTAAAGTCCCAACATGAATAAAAAATAGGCCTACTTTAGTAGAAAATTTCATATTACTTTAAAAATAATAAGAAATATTCTTTGTTGTAACTATTGTTACCAAATTACTTCTTTCTTGGGTTCGGTAATTTTATACTCTCGATACAGTAACAAAATAATTTTTATTTCAATACTTTTACACAATTAAACTTTACCTTTTCAAATCACTTAGATACAACTTTTCCAACTAATTACATTTCATAACTCATACAAACTTAAAACTAAAAACTTCTTCGCAGCTGCTCTCCTTTTTATATTTCCAAACCACTAT
Organism: Agelastica alni; assembly: GCA_950111635.1. Taxonomy (NCBI): domain Eukaryota; kingdom Metazoa; phylum Arthropoda; class Insecta; order Coleoptera; family Chrysomelidae; genus Agelastica; species Agelastica alni. The sequence continues at coordinate 65,129,919 of OX467710.1, forward strand.
TTGACCTATTTCCCGAAAGCGCCAAGACAATTCTTCTACTATCTTGAAATCGCTGCATGCGACGCGGTGTTCGAGAATTTACTAGACGGAGGCGGAGGCCGACAAAGCGCTCATTAATATGCACCCTAATTTTGGTCGACTTTCAGACGCCGGCAAATAAACAGGGCCGGGTTGTAACATTATTTAAACTGTACTAAACCATTTAAATTTCACATAGCAAGCAGCAGTTGTACAACTTACCTTTAAAAATTTCCTTGCAGTGTTCGCAAGTGATATAAGGTGCACAGGGCTTTTCTTGAAGCCTACTATCCATGCTTTGTTGGCCCTTTACATCTTAGCGGACGCTTTCACCGAGGCTTTTTTTCTTGATAAATTCTCCACACACGTAGTAGAATGCATGTACTTAGTGGAAGCAACCTCTTGATGATATATCAATCAAATATTGCTATTTATAAAATATTGATTGATCTCCTATTCAACAATAATATAAACTAAAATGTTTTCTTAAGACACCTGTAATTTTATACGTCTATAAATAGTTTTGGATAATCCCAGAAAGTCTAAAAAAGTTCTAAAATATTCCAGAATGTTTGCCACGTTTTTTTTTCGTTCTCTATAGAGTACTCTGCCAGCGGTCTCTCTACTGGCAAATTATGCCCGAGCTCAGCCGTAGAGGGTAAAAGAAAAAAAAATATAAAAGTGAGCTGCGCCACCGACTTAGACGGTTCAAGCCGGAAACCCCTAGGTCTTATAGGCACTAGCAGAGCCACACGATAAACAACTAAGATTATGGTGAACAAAATAAATGAAATTATAGCAAAAATATATTGGATACTTTACTCCTACAATAAATCAAAGTGCACAGCTCAATAGCAACATTATAACAAATAAAGTCAAAATTAGCAGCTAACAATAAATCAAAGTACTCAGTTTTGGCATATTATCTAATACAATAAATAGTTTCCAACAATGTACTATATTAATAAATTAAAACAAAACTTAATCGTGGTGTCCAAAATAAGTCACGTCATTAAATATTTAAAAATAAATCACTTGTAACCTTTGGGTATACGAATTCACTACTCCTGTGACCGGTTTGGTTATGGAACAGCACCTGCTAATTAACAATGGCTTTCCTCAAATAAATCCCGCATGCGGTTATTTTAACTCGACACCAAAATCCAAAATATCAACAACGAAGGTAAGATAGAATGGTCAAGTTAAAAATTAAATAGTTTTTCTTCAAAATCCAATTAAGATGGCCCAAATACAGCCAGATATGAAAGAAAAACCGTAGAGGTTCTGCACACTTGCCAATATCACCCCGTCCCAAAAATTCTCACCACACCACTCCCAAGACTGTCTACACACGACTGCCACTTCCCAAACCGGATATCAAGAAAAATGACACGGAATAAACGTCAACCAACAATATTCGCAAGTCCAAGAATCGCGCTCGTCCGTGTTGATAGCCAGCCCCATCCACACAGAAATGCAAACCAAACAATAATATAACCGACAACACACAACAATCGAGGCCAAAAATCAAAGCAAAATCTAATAACGAAAACCCCCACTCAATCTCCAGCGATTAACAAAAATGCCACAGCCATTAACAATCGAATCCTATCACAACAAGGTATGCAATACTATTTACAACGAATGATATATTTAAGTTACAACAAAATACGGTACGCGACACTATTTACGAGTACCTGAGGAATACAAAACTATCAGAGACCCAATTATAATGGAACTGTAAAAGGGAAAAAATAGGCACGTTACATGTTCTATAAAATTGTTGCATTGCATTTTAAAATGTCGTTTTCCTGACCAACGAAGCAAAGTTTTGGTGAAACAATAGCTATTTTATTTTTATTTTAGGTACAGGGGATTGGGAAAACATAATATTTACCCAGGAACAAAAATTTAAATAAAATTTGTAACATAGTGTTATTTATAAACAAATTAAATAGTCATTAAGAAGGGCTGAGCCATAATTTAATTCACTATAAAAACACAGAACGTCAAAAATAAGATTACTCAAAGCTTGTTGAAATAATTTTAGATTTTTTTTCTGTTTGGGAAAAGTCAGATCTATGCATTTCTGGAAGCAGTTTTTAATTCGGCTTGTTGATACATTTTTTTACCACTAGCAATTTGTTTTGGAATCCCGATTTTAATCTCGAGGGTACAACTTTAAAGTCGCGCGCCCGACTTTAATCCCGGGCGCTCGACTTTAATCTCAGGCGCCCGACTTTAATCTCAGGCGCCCGACTTTAATCTCGGGCGCCTGACTTTAATCTCGGGCCCCGACTTTAATCTCGAGCGTCCGACTTTAATCTCAAGCACTCGACTTTAATCTCGAGCGCTCGACTTTTAGTTGTACACTATTAATTGGATTTTTAATTTCACGAGACCTTAGATATGAACACACAAATATCTTGAAAAGGAAAACATTCTCAATTGAATATTGGAAGGAATTTTTTTTTGTAAGATGAAAAATTCTATGATAAAAATTTAACTTTTTTGTATTATCTAATAGAAAACAACTACTTTAGCCAGGGAAGTAGTTGTTTGGATATTATAAAAAATAGCTTCGTATTCATCGAACATGTTTCAAATTCCAGAAAGATATCTTTTCCTACTATCCAATTGATGTTTCCTTTTTAACATGAATACCTTGATCAAGATTATTTTGAATGATGGAAGGTGGTGACTAAAGTCACAGATAATTCCCCATATGATTTTAGGAACACCCTGGACCCATTTTTAAACAGATCCAATAAAAATTGCTGTCTTCCCACATAATGCAAGCATACATGGTGCAATTTTATAATTTTCTACTGTGAATATCTTCGAAATTGCTTTCTTATAATGATACAATGATATATGATACAAATAGAAAAAAATTATAATGGAATAAACATCTATGTCTCTTACTATTTAATCCACTTGTAATAATTTTAAAAGAATAGATTTCAGTCGTGCCTTCAACGGTGTGCACAATTGAAAACAGTTCAGTTTTGTGGAATTTATGTCTAAATATAACGGGTGTGAAATCAGCAACGGTTTTTCTAGCAGCTGTTTTTTTTTATAAAAATGGATCATTCTACACCTACTCAATATCCTTTATATTTTGAAATAATTTGTGACCCAAAAATTATCCCTCAACAACCCTCCAAATAAAAAAATTCTTGAAAAAAACGCAATGTTTAAAATTTTTCGACGCAAATAAATCATTCTACACCTACTCAATACACTTAATAGGGTGAAATAATTTGTAACCCAACATCTACCCCTCAACAACCCTCCAAAGTAGAAAAATCTTTGAAAAAAACCGTTGCTCGAGATTTTTTGATGGAGATGGATCATCCTACTAAATATACTCTTTTTTAATTTTTGGTATTTTTGATGGTTCTTTATATAAATGGATCATTGTATACCTACTCAATACGCTCTATAGGGTGAAATAATTTGTGCCACAAAAACTACTCCACAACAAATCTTTGGAGGGTTGTTAAGAGGTAGTTTTTGGGTCACAAATTATTTTACTCTGTAGAGTGTATTAAGTAGGTGTAGGATGATTCATTTTCGTCGAAAAATCTTAAGCAATGGGTTTTTTTAAACATTTTTCAACGACTCCACAGAACTAAATAGCTGTTACTTGATATTCAATAAAAAAGATGAATGCGACCCCCGAGATAAAAGTCGAGCGTCCGACTAAGTCGGGCACCTGAGATTAAAGTCAAGCGCCCGAGATTAAAGTCGGACGCGCGACTTTAAAGTTGAACCCCCGAGATTAAAGTTGGGATTACAAAAAAAATTGCTTGTGGTCCTTCTACGGCTTCGTAGGAATTTGTTGGTCGCTTATTTAAAATTTTCGAATGGTACGGATCATTATCTAATACAAAGACAGATGATTAGTTTCGTTTTTAACCATTTTACAAACCTCACTGTATCCATATTGTCATGATAATCGGCTGATTTTGATTTCAACGAAAATAAAAGTTCCGCTTCATGAACAAAATCATGCTTTCCACCTGCATGCACAATAATGTGTCTTTTTCCTTCACCATCGCGCGTCGGTGTGTTTTATATATTTTATGTTATCGTTCAGCCAATTTTTTTTGTTTCTCCTTTAGTGAAAATCCAAGTTTCGTCCTGATAAATAAATAAAGAGCATTCTTGTTTACAGTGAGTATAATTTCATAAAAATTTAATTCTTTTGTGCACAACTCTAGCTTTTTCACACACAGCCTTTCCGTTGTGTTTATTTTTAAACTTAAACCCTATATGTTTCAAAATACTCCAAAGACTCGTTCTTTTTTTTTACATTCTCAATATTAAATCCAAAGAGACATGTTCTTTTTCTCACGCATTTTGTACTAATGTCGCAAATTTCAAATTTGTAAGCTTTGGGAAGTTCAACAGTCTTTGGATGTCGGCTGGGTTTATATATTTTAACTTTTTGTTCACTTTTTCCATCTTTCACACTTTTTAAAACTGAGGTTAATTTTGTTTCACCAATACCCATCGCATCACACACACGCTTACGTAAAAATAAAACTGGTGGTTTATTGTCCTGTTCCGCAGTAAAATAAGCGTGTACATTTAATATTAATGCATCCAAATCTAAAACACGTCGCAGAATTTTCGCGGTCTATTGAGTATTCATACACTACTTGAAATTACAATCGGTACCCACTACAATGATAGCCCAGGGTTACTAATTACTTTTCTAGAAATCTAATAAAAAATCTAACCCAAAATCTAAAAAAATGTATCATTAAGCCAAATTAAAGCTTAATAGCTTAATTAATTAGTGAGATTTTTTTGGATTACTTACCTACCTCTCTTATTATGTACAAAAAATTAAGTCATTAAGAACAAATTTGGTAGCAAAATTAACCGTTGTTAACAAATAAAAATATTGACCCTTAATTTCCAAACAAGAAGTCCTTTATAAAATAATATTCGTTACCTACGAAATTTGTTTAAAAATATTAGGGGAATTTACTTTCGTACTTTTTAAATGTACAGTAATTGTTTTTTGAAAGGTACCCTAATAGATGATGGTTTGATTGTTTTTTTATATTGTTTTACTCTTTTTATGTTCATCAAATTATGCATGGCCAAATTTTCACATTGATAATTTGTTTTTAAAAAGGAGATTTCGGCATTTTTCGTGTATGATACTCCGATGCCACACATTCTTTGTTTACAGTGCGGAGCCAGCATAGACTACTTATATATTCAATAATTTGAAATGCTTTTTATAAAATTTACATTCTAAATACCGACTCGCATAGAAAATTATTTGCATATTTATTTATAAAACTTGTTTACCGATTTAGAAAAGCAGCATTTCCCACATTGATTAGATATTTCTATATCAGTAATTACAAAATAAATAAAAAGTTACTTTAAATAACTAACAACTTATAGTTTTCCACATGGGGAAAGGCAGAGATAACTTCTTTACACTTACCACATGTCTTTCGCTTCTTCTACTTTTATCGGCGCTGTTTCGTCAATTTTCTTTGTACCATCCTCTCTACGTGTCCAAACCAGCAAAGCATTTTGTTATCTATATTTGTAACTACATCTTCTTTCACACCACAGTCTTCCCTGATTACACTATTCCTTACTTTATCCATTAGAGTCCCTCCAGCTATACTTTTCAGACTGCTTAAATTAGTAGCATTGATCTTACTTTCAAGCTTCTTCTGGCAAACCCAACATTCCCTACCATACATAAGTATAGGGACCAACATTTATCTATGCACAGCCAATCGTGCCTTTATTGACACGTTCTGGCTGCTCATAAAGTTATGCAGTGCCCCATTCATTTTTTCCCTGTCAACACCCATCGCTCAATATCAAAGTCATACTTTCCGTCTCTCGTAAACTTTGAACTCGAGCGCACAAACTCTTTTACTTGTTCCGTTACTCTTTCTTTTTTAATTAGCACCTCGCAGTTTGTCAAGCTTTTTTCTCTTTTAAACTTTCGTCTTACTTACACTTGGTTTCATTTCTCTTATTTCTAAGGCATCATGCATAATATTAGCCATCGCCTGCAACTCCTCCTTAGATGATGCTTATGATATGTTTAAAGTATAGATCTATTATCCAGAGGAGACGCAACATTCCATTCATAAAACTCTGTTTGTTTTGTTGCAATGATTACACGATAGTGGCCATGAGTATGACAAAGAATACCAATCGATTCTCTTTGTCCCGTCCTCGTGCTGGCAACGCTGTAACATTATTGTCGACTTATGGTCACGCTTGTAATCAGTTGCGTGCTGTTTGTTCAAAATGAGAATATATCTATCGGGTAATATTTAATTTTTTATGAGAATATATTTATGAATAGGTGGTACTCAGTTTTTTATTAAATTGAAGTGTTGTAGCCTACTAAAAGTATTTTTTTAAACCCCAAAAGTTGGCCCTTTTATCGTATATCACGAGACGAGCGACATTTTATCTTCTCTCTATTTAACAAAAAGTAGTTGTTAGAAAATGTTTGTTCTTACTAACTAAATGTGCAAGAACTGTGGCCGTGGCTTTTAAAATTCACGTAAGTGTGCTCGAATGCGATACCAATTAGTCTGACTGGTTACCAGTTTGTTGGGAAGGCGGATTGCAAAATCATTGAAAGCTACCATGGGTATCGTCAGAATGAAATCTGCGAAAAATGAATGAAAACGTGCTCGATTTATAGTAATAACATTGGAACTTTAATTCCACCGACGTCTTCATCGAGATCCTGTTTCGTACCTTTACCTTTAAACGTAAAAATGCAAATATTATATACCGAGAAAAAAAAAATTTTACTCCCTTCATCAACTTATTTGAAAAAATTGGTGCGGTCGGGTCATTAAAACAATTGAGTTATGGCGTTGGAACAATATATATCTGAGACACCTAGTATACCAGGAGTTTTTTTACTTTTCACCAACTCACCACTCCCATTATTTTATTATTGTATAATTTTAACCCCATATAATTATTATAAAATATTTGTTAAGAAAATATTTCTTTTTCCAAGTTTTTTTCTTGTGTAATTAGCATAAGAAGAAATGCATTTATAGTACACTCATTTGGTTCTAAAAAAAGCGGTTACCTGGAAAGTTAGCCGGGAGTTTTTAAAATGGGTAATTTTATAGTTTTTGATGTGCTCTTTCCGAATTTCAACTTTGCCACCTCGTATCTTTGCCGCTTGCGCCGCTATATTGAAAAAATGACACATTAAATCAGTTTTGGTGACAATATCTTCTTTCCGACTTATTTCACGATAAAAAACATTAATACTGTTACAAATCCGGTCCTGTCGGCAACCGAGAAATCGACCGCGTCTAGGGTTCGTTTTAGACCGCTTTGCTTTGCCTGCCGCCGACGGGGTCCGGAAAGGTCGAGCAACCTCTTGAAGCCGCGTCGAATGATGGAGAAACAGATAGAATGATCTGGAACTGTGATATCGAGATATAAAAGGGGAAGCGATCATAACAAGAGACAGTATCGGCTTATGTCTTTATGAAATAATAAATGTAAATAGTTATATAGAGTTGTAAAAGTTGTATTTTCTTCTTAATGTGCCATCTCCATCAGTGGAGGTTGGATATCACAGTCGCAAATTCTTCTCGCTCTTCGGCTGCTCTTATAAGTTCTTTTTAGTCCAGGCAAGTCCATTGACGTATGTTTCTCAACCATGACATTTTCTTTCTTTCGAGGCCACGTTTGCCTTCGATTTTTCGCTTAACAATAAGTTGAGCGTAACGGTATTTAGCGTTTTAGACAATTTAACTGATACATTTAATATTAAAACAAAAATATCTGTAGGATTCTATTATTATCATTTTAAATACATTTTTTACATTAATTTTAAAACAGAACGGACCTTGCAGGAAGCATTGCGTTAATAAGTAGGAAGGATGTCATACTAGCAGTACAAATACTGACCAGTCATGCTAGGTATCCTTGAATACGACATGCACAATCTGAGACTGGCCAATACACCCAATTGTGAGTTGTGTGAAGCCTTCATATTATCGGCCAATACCCGGCGTATGCCATGGTATTGGCCGAGACTGATTTTAATGAGCTTAGCTTTTCTTGAGACCGAGCAACTAAGGCAGTTACCAAAGGAAGACAGGTGCAGGAGATCGCAAACTGATATAACTGGAAGACACAGTGGACGTTGTTGAGATTGTTGGTGAGTTGGTAAGATTAAGAAGAAACCACCTTCTTACTTTATTATTATTATTAAAAACAAAACGGGAAATGTTTGGCATGTTTATAGAGAGACTTTAAAATGTTGCCTAACTCGATCCTCCATGCTATTCAGGGTTGCCACTCCGCCTAATCAAATGACCCCTCATCCAAAAATTTCGGATAAAAACATGTTCAACAAAATCGACATATCCCGGGTTTTCCAGAAAAAAAAATGTCCATGATAAATAACCGAGGTGAACACTTTTAAGTGGACCACCTTGTATATATATTTCCTCGTACCTCGCTCATTTTTTGTTACAGATATTTTTAAATTAAGTATTATAATAATACATACTTGCAAAACGCAATACATTTTTATTTGTTTGCGAGAATATCATACGAACTACTCAATGACATTATCCGTGAACTTTTACTACTGAATTACCATAAATGAATTGTATGTTAATAATTTTCAAATTTTTGAACTGTCACTGAATTAAGTGCGGGAAATTTACAGTTATTTCCTTAGTGTTGCTGTAATTAAACTTGAAATTTTCAAAATTAAAAAAATGCTGCCAACACGAAAACAGAATATCGATAAAAGGAAAAAGGGTGAGTTTTAGATAAAAATTGTTATTTGTGAAAATTGTGCTGCATCGTTGTGAGATGTACAAATATTTTGTCATCTTCTGTGTTCTTTAGAAGTATCTAGTGTAAATTATGCAGTATCCTACAGGATATTTTTATTATGAAAAAAGGTAGTATACAAACTCTATATTAGTATATTTTCCGATATAATTTTAAAAATAGATTTTGGTGGTAAAAGTTTTCCAAAATGTTTATAGTTTGCAATACCGTTAATGTAATAAAATATCGTTCTAAAAATTGTAAAAAATAAATTTCAACAATTATTAAAGTAGCAAAACACAGAGAGATAAATACAAACCTTGTTGTTTCTAGTTCAAAAATTAATACAATTTATGTAGTGAGTACCTACGTCAAAATCTGAAAAGGATCATAGCGCTGATCCCTGAATTGGTTTTTTACTATTTGAGATAAGCAAGTAAAATAATTAACTTAATTTTAAACGAAATTTTTTACTTTTTATTTATATCAATTATCTATGTTTTTGCAATGCTATTTTGAGTTTGCCTGTACCTAAAAATTAGATTAAAATATACATACATACATATACTCACGGCTGGCTGCTCATAAAGCTATGCAGTGCCCCAAATTTGTTTTCCTGTCAACACCCTTCGCTCAATGTCACTGTCATACTTAACATCTCTCGTAAACTTTGAACCCAAGTACACAAATTCATTTACTTGTTCTAAATACATTAGATACCTACTTTGTTTCTTTCTAACATTGAAAATTTCATGTAAGACGTAATAAACAAATAACTGGGGCCCTGCATAACTTTATGAGCAGCCAGAACGTGTCAAAAAAAGCACGTCTGGCTGTGCATAGAGGTGTGTTGGTTCCTACACTTATGTATAGTAGTGAATGTTGGGTTTGGCAGAAGAAGCATGAGAGTAGGATTAACGCTGCGGAGATTTTATGGATGTGATCGAGATACGTTCGCCTAAGTCGACCTCTACTGACTTGCCCATTCACACTTGCCTTATAAATCTGTTCTGTCAATATTTTTTAATCCATCCATTTACGCTGTACTTAAAAATATGTTTCGTCAAACCTCTTTTATCCGTCCTCTCTACATGTCCAAACCATTTAAGCATTCATTTATCTATCTTTGTTACCACATCTTCTTTCACGCCATGGCGTTCACTTATCTCACTATTCTTCACTTTATCTATCAGAGTCACTCCGGCTGTACTTCTCAGACTACTCATCTCCGCAGCATTGATGTTACTTTCATGCTTCTTCTGCCAAACCCAACATTCACTACCTAAGTGTAGGGACCAGCACTCCTCTATGCAGAGCCAGCCGTGCCTTTTTTGACACGTTCTGGCTGCTCATAAAGTTATCAGGGGCCCCATTTATTTGTTTCCCTGTTAACACCCTTGGCTCAATATCACAGTCAAACTTTCCGTCACTCGTTAATGTTGAACCTAAGTATACAAACTTTTTTACTTGTTTCACTTTTTCTTCCTCAATCAGCACCTCGCAGTTTGTCATGCTATCTTCTTTTTCAAAAACCATTACTTTTGTCTTGCTCACATTTACTTTTATTCTTCTACTTTTTATGCCATAATGCATAATATTAACAATCGCCTATAACTCCTCTTCAGGTGATGCTAATAAGACGTGATCATCGGCGTAAAGAAAGTATTTGACGATTAGTTTTATTCGTCTACTAATTTCACTTTCATTGCAACTTTCACTCTTGGTTATGAATTAGGCTTGCGCTTTTGTAACTTTTTTCACAAATAAACTTTCCAAGTATTCCTTTTATCTCTTCAGAACGGATTCCTTTCCTTTTATTAACTACCATCTTGGTTTCTATTTTTTACCGGTAAAAACATAATCAGTTTTGGATTTCATTAGCTCCTTGTTAATGTAATTTTTTCTAAATTCCATTAGTTCCTGAAACTAAAAATATTAGGTATAATAATTTATTGGGCACAAAGTTTGGACTATTATCTAGTGAAGTTGGAAGTTTTTTTTATTTTCTTTTGGTAAAAAATCTTGTTCGGCGTACTAGTAAATTATTTTAAGCGGAGGAGAATTGGGACTTTTCATGGCGCGCCTGAGTATACCCGCCGAAGTGAGGCGGGTAATAGAAGGCAAGCCATGAAAAGTCACTGCTCCAAATAAAATATACTATTTTTTTTCAAACGTACAAATTTATGTCATGATTGTACCAAGTTATTGGTACAATCAATAATAAAGAGCACCTTATTATATGAAGCCTTATTATATGAAGACATGGAGAGTAAGTGAAAGGCAGAAGAAAAAACTGGAGGTGGTGGAGATGAAAGCGATGAGAAGATCTTTATGTTTATCCAGAAGGGGACCGAATTAGGAATAAAATAGTAAAACAACGGATGGGTGTGAAAGGATCTATGATTCAAGACGTAAATGCCAAACAGGTAACATGGTATGGGCATGTACAAGAAAAAGAGGCAGACCCAAAATATAATGGCAGAAGACAAGCCACAAAGCCATGAGTGAAAAGAATTTAACAGTGGACAACTGGGAAGACCAAAGGGGATGGAGATGGAGATATGGCGGACAACGTCGCAAGACGTTTTAGAACCGGCTATATATATATATATATATATATGGGATAATATAGCTAAAAACAATTACTGAGAGCCAGTAATGAGCAATAAACCTTGAATACTCATAAAAATACGGTGAACTTACATAACATAATAATAATGACAAATATAATGACAAGTACTTCAAAATAAACATCACCATAGATATAAAACATAACATCTTCATAGATATTTCCTACAATTCGGCCATCCTGCTATCATCCGTCCCGGATGATTCGTCGTCTTCTCCCAACCAAGGCTTCATATATTCTGCACAAGTCGACGTATGAATGGGTCATTCATGAGATCCAAGTTTTTCTACGTCGTAGGTATCATTACTTTTAATGTTTATTACTCTGTAAGGACCTAAAAACTTTTTTTTTTATTTTTGAACCTGGTCCATATTGTGTTCTTTTTATTGCCACTAGATCATCTTTATTATAATTTTTAGCATATTTTCTTCTTGTATCTTCAACAATTGATTCTTAACTTTTTCTCTCAATAAATTTCTAGTTTCTTTGAATTCTTCTCGAATCTCTTCTTCTAATATTTCTCTTCCTTTTAACTCAGTTTTATCTCATTTTTACTCCAGTTAATAATTCAAATGGCGTAGTATCGATGCTCCTCTGGTAAGTTGAATTTATAACTCTTTGAACTAAGTCTACATGTTTGTACCATTTTGAAGAATCATCTATGCTAAGTTTGGTAAGTACAGATGTGATTATAGAATTGATTCTTTCAATTTGACCATTAGCTCTTGGTAGTCCTGTAGTAATTTTATGGTGTTTTATTTCTTCTTGGCTGCAGTAGTCTTCAAATTCTTGTGCGCTGAATGCAGAACCTCTGTCGGTTATGATAAAAGCGGGATTTCCAAAGTTTTTCTTTTGAACAACTAATTTGCTGATAACTTCTTTTGCTGTTGTCGACTTAGTTGGGTATATCCACACAAATTTTGTAAATGAATCAACTATAGTAAGGATGTATTTATAGTTTTTGTTCGTTGATTCTAAAGGTCCTAGATGGTCCATATGTATCTGATATTCATCTTGTATGTCAAAATTTTGGTTTTCCTCTTCATTTAAACATTCATCTTTATTTTTATCCTTGAGAATACTTACATCTACTAAACTGCAACAGATATTATTGATTAAATCTTCTTTTGTAACATTATAATCTATGCTCAAGATGTTTGCTACTGAAGTCAGATCACTTATTGTAAATGTACTGTATATAAATTGAATTTTTGCTTTATATGCATCTGAATCTATTGGAAAATCGAAACCCTGGAATTCACGTAAGCGTTTTCTATTATTTCGATCACCTTCGTATTCAAAAATAAGAGAATGAAATATTTTAATAACATTCACTGGGGCAACTTTAATATTATCAAAAACACTGGGTATCTGTCCAAGAGTTGTCATTTTGACTTAATTAATTGCACAAAAAAATTCTTTTTTACTTTCGCAAAATACAGTTTTTTAGTATCAAAGCAATATCTTAAAACAGCGACAGGAAAGTTTAGAGTTTTGGTTCTCAACAATTTCTTTTCTTGATTAGGATATATTTTCTCTGTAATGTATATTACCATCTTTTGTAAATATTTATAATCTTTGCTATTCTTATATCTCTTGCCTCGTACCTTGTCGTCTTTTTCGTCCTTATGCTTCTTAGCTTAACTCGTTTAAATCATTAACTTCTTATTCGTCTTGATGGTTTCAATCTTTTTGAAAATAAATTTTACTTCTTATTATTTTTTCGTCGTCTTTCTTATTGGTTCGTCTTATTTCTTACAACTCCGTCTTAATTATTTGCAATCGTCTTAAAATTCATCCGCAAGTTCAGTCTTTGTATTACGATAATCAACTTTATCTTACTTAGCACTACCTCTCGAATGTTTATGTTTTTTAGCAGTATCCCGGTTGAGCCCCCAAATTTATGGGATAATATAGCTAAAAACAATTACTGAGAGCCAGTGATGAGCAATAAACCTTTAATATTCATAAATATACGGTGAACTTACATAACATAATAATAATGACAAATATAATGACAAGTACTTCAAAATAAACATCACCATAGATATAAAACATAACATCTTCATAGATATTTCCTACATATATAAATATATATATGATCATTCCACAGAGTTTTGTAATTCAAAGAATGTAAATCAATTTGAAAGAAATGTATTTCAAGCATATTTCAACACAATGAGTAATGAGAAACAATGAAAATAATCAACTATGTGGTCTCGATATTCCATGATCAAATCGTAAGTAATAATTAAACATGATTTGGATACAAGAAAATATTTACAGTTACGCGCATTCTTGGAAAAGGCAATCAAAGGATACTCTGCAAAACAATCAAGAAATCGAAAGTTTATCTGAAGCGCAAGATGAGTTGTATTTAGAATTACTTTATGTGTTTTTAATAATTTTAATTGTGTGTTTCAAACATGTGATTTCTTTTGATTGTTTAATTGATTAAAATAATCGGGACCTGCAGATGTGATAAAAATAAAAACTACAGACATAGAGGATATGGGAAATTTTATTTTGATTAAAATTCTGGATAGTAAGACTAGAAAAGTTCGGTAATTCACGATAATTGCAGATTACCTCAAAATTTATCGAAAATACGCAGTGTTAAGACAAAAAATATGCCAGAAACTAGATTCTTTTTAAAATATCAAAGTGGAAAATGCTATAGATGTGTGATGGGAGTATGCAATATTAGCAGTAATTTTTCTGAGGTATTTTACACATAATATTTTTAAAGCTGCCATGTTCTTGATAAAACTTTTTACAGATAAATACTAACACTAACCTGTTAGCGTTTCCATGGCAACACTTTTTCCTCCGGCGAACGGAAAAGAAAAAGTAAAACCGCCGCTGGTGAAAAAGTTGAATTTTTCCGTAGTTAGCTCTGTACAATTATGGTCTTATTAATGTGCCTACGTATGAAAAAAAATTAACAAATTTTTTAAGAATTTGTCATGCAAACAGAGACATATATTCTCGAAAAGTGCAGGAATGCTGTGCAGTCAGATGGACAAAAACTATGAAAAAAGATAAATCCTATACAGTATTAAAAAAAAGAGAAGGGTATTCCTTCTAAATAAATTATTCTTTTGAAGGCAAACCCTAAAAAATACAGGAATTTTATATTTAAAGAATTAGTAGGAGAGTTGACTACAGTCAGACATTTAATTCAGAAGCAAAAATGGTGACAGTTGATGAATAATTTTACTGACAGGCAGCACATCCATTAATTATAATTGTTAACAGCCCTACGAAGATGACAAAACTTAAAACAATCCTATTAGTAAAGTGATAAAATATTCACGTTGATAGTAAAGAAGCATAGGTATATTCCAGAACAATTCGTAAGCCATTTCATATTGTTACGATTTTTTGGGTCCGTCTCTGTCGACCTTGCCTTGAGGCGACAGCGCATCCACCACAATTAGGGTGAATACTTAATAAGCATAATAGAAGACGTTGTATGATTCTCGAGAAGTCCAGAGAGGCATCGATTTGTCGAAAACTCGCGTTCTTTCTAGAAACAATTTGAATGAATATAAAAAAGGCAGCGGTCGCGAAAGAGCTTTAGTTTTGAAGTCAAGTATTTGAAGTAATTATAAAGTGTTACATAGTTGTGAATTTCTAAGTGATTTGTAAAATAAAATTTATTGTGTAGAAATATTAGAATAAAAATTGTTTGGTTATTGTACTGAGAGTTTAGAATTACCGAACCCAAAGAGTAAATATCGTAACAATATTTTCTACTTTTATTCTATGTTTGCACCAATAATGTGGACTACAGGAGAAATTTGCAAAAGATAATGTCAAAAAACATAACTTTCTGGGGCAATAATATATAAAACTCTATGATCTACAATATTTAAAATATTTAATTTTCTTGAAAAATACGTCAGCAGATGACTTGACTGGCGAATCTTGTTAAGACGTGCGCTAAGCGGTCTTATTTGTGGCTTTAGTGACAAAACTGAGCCTTACCAAAAATATGAGAGTCCATCTTAGAGGAGATATTACTGCCGGACAGTTCTCAGACCTGTTGCTTAAAATAGGAAATGGCGATTTCCCGGAACTGGATAATAATATAATTCTCCTCACAGAGTTAGGCAAAATTGTTTCTACTGTAGAAGAGCTTATAGCTAAAATTTACTCAAACAGTAATAATATTCACGATAAACCTGCACAATTGTTATGCGAGCGTACCATCCTAACATCAAAAAACGAATAAGCCTCAGTCATAAATGAAATACTTTTGAGATCATTCGAAATGGGTCGAATATTAATATAAATCCGTTGACTCAGTGATAAACACCGATGATGCTATTCATTATCCGGTAGAGTTCCTGAATACACAGAAGCCTCCCGGTCTACCAACTCACATATTAAAATTGAGTGTTGGCGTGCCAATTATGTTGCTGCGCAATATATATCCACCAAAATTATGCAATGGCACCAGATTGCAAGTGAAAGCATTGTATCGCAATGTTATCGAGGCAACTATAGTGACAGGTTATTCTCGATGAGAGTCTGTATTTATTCCTAGGATTTCCCTAACACTATCAAATTACCCCTTCGAATTTAAGAGAGTGCAGTTTCCCATCAAAGTCTGCTTCACCATAATCATAAACAAAGCTCAAGGTCAAACTCTCAAGGTAGCGGGAGTAGACTTGAGAGAAAGCTGCTTCGCCATAATCATAAACAAAGCTCAAGGTCAAACTCTCAAGGTAGCGGGAGTAGACTTGAGAGAAAGCTGCTTCTTCCACGGCCAGTTGTACGTGGCATGCTCCAGAGTAAGCGCACAGAGTAGCCTGGTGATTTTAGCACCCTAAGGAAAAACAAAAAATATTGTTTACAAAGAAATAGGTGTAGTATTTCAATTTCGTTGTAAAAAGATAATACCCCTTTGTCACTTTCACCAGATCAAATGCTGAGCTTCGTTTTCATAAAATATAACAATTTTTTTTTTTAATTTTCATGTTTATTTAACCTTTAAATTCCCACACTATAATAAAGATTGTTATATTATATAAGTATTCAGACATTTTAACATAATAATTTATATGTTATAACAAAATTAATAACGTAAAAAACCAATTAAAAATCCTATTAGAACCATTTTCGACTTCTACGCGGACGAAGTCGCGGGCAAAAACTAGTTTTTTATAAATAGTTAAATGTTTCAACCAATAAACTTATTACTTATTTATTGTTAAAAACATGTAATATTTTATTTTAGTTAGTAGAACCTCTGTTCCATTTCCTTTAGCAAGCTATGAGACAGTATACTCAGAATCTATTCAACATCCAGAAAGGTTCTGGGCAAAAATTGCTCAAATGATTTCTTGGTCGAAGCCATGGAAGAGGGTGATAGATAATACTTACGAGCCGTTCACGAAATGGTAAGTATTGTCTAAAATAAACACTATCTTTGTTAAAAATAACATCTTGTGCATTTATACATACACACAAACACACACATAAAGTAAAAGCCAGATACCACGGCGCGTAGAATGGCTCGTCTTGCTCAAATGTATACGTCAATAGTATTTTGGTTAATAGTTCCTAAAATTTGGACTCGTTGCGCAATGTTCCCTTCTTTCGGATTTTGGTGTTTGGGGTGTTAAATTTCTAAAAAAAAATTTTGGCATCTTAAGGACTAGATTTTAAAAATATTATTAATATTATTTTAGTTAAAAATGCCAATTTTATGGGCCCGTTGCGCAATGTTAACCTCTTTCCGATTTTGGTGTTTTCAGTAGGAAATTTCATATCTTTCAATCTCAATTTCAATCTCGTAAAGCAGATTCCAAAAATATATAAATTTTTTATATTATTTTGATTCAAAAAGCCAAAAATTTGGACATAAAGAATTTATAAACAGCTCAACTCTCACAGATACCCTTCATCCTCTAGAACATAGAAGAAGAGTTGCAGACCAGTCATTGCTCTACAGATATTTCCATGGCAGATGCTCCAGAGAAATAAAAACTCTTGTACCACCATTGGCCACATTCGGCCGAAGAACTCGGCACGCTGATCAGTCTCACACATTTACTCTCAAGCTTGACACTACAAGGACCAATCTTCATCAAGAATTCTTCTTTTGCAGGTCTGCTATGGAATGGAATAAGCTTCCAAAATCAGTTTTTCCAGAGAACTATGACCTGCAACTTTTTAAAAAGCGTGTCCACAATCATTTCCTTTCTATAATCCATTCCCCTTCTAATAGTCGCAGTGCGGGCTGTCCGCGTCCTACACGATAGGTCTACCCTTTTTGCGACTATTTATAGACTAGTTTATAGACCTGTTACGCAATGTTACCCTCTTTCCCATTTTGGTTGGATTATAAAATTTAAAAATAAGTTTTTTTATGGCACCTTGTAAAGCTTTTTAAGTAGATACCAAAAGTGTATAACATGTTCATAGTATTATAATTAAAAATGCCAGAAATTTGATCATGAAGAATTTGTGGACCCGATGGGCAATGTTAACCTCATTCCGATTTTAGTGTTTGGGATATGAAATTTGTAAAAAAAAATTTTGGCATCTTATGGATGAAGAAAACACCATTGACCATCCCAGGAGTGAAACGATGGTACACTGACGGATCAAGGTACCAGAGACATTACGGGGCAGATGTGTTTGAATCATTCTGCAACCACAGGGAAAGCATATCCCTGTGAAAATATGCCTTGGTCTTCTAGGATGAGGTCTATGCCATACTCAGGTGTGCTACGCACCAACAGTAAGATTAATATTCTCACTGACAGCTGCGCAGCCATTGGGGTCCTCGTGAGTTGCACCACAACATTATCGGTGGTGTGGGATTGCATGCAGGCCATCACTGAATTAGCGACTGCAAACAAGGTCACTCTTACATGGGTTCCTGGACATACAGGGATAAATGGCAATCAATTAGCCGATGCGAAATATGAATTGAAACTAATCCTTGAGCAAAAACATATCGCTCAGTGGAATTCAAATACTGGCTGCAGAACATCAAGACAACTGATGAAAAAAAACTCTCCAGAAGAGGGCAGACGCACTCTGTACGATGAACGGAAATAGGCTAAGCAGCACGCTTGGCCTACTCACTGGCTACGTCGCAATAAGGGCGCATCTCTTCAAACTTAAGCTGGCGGCTGAGAAAAACTGCCGACTATATAGCGAAGAGGAATAGAGCAGCATACATATTTTGTGTTGCTGCACGATGCTAGCGATGTACAGGTATCAATCCTGTGGCGGCATGATAATGGATCCAAGTAATTTAAATGAGACAGGCCAACAGAAATCCTGCGGTTTGCCAAAACCAGCGGACTTAAATTCTGATGCCCTAAAGACACCGCGGTAGTCACAGACGATCAAAAGATCTAGGTGACATAGGTGCCTATACCAATGGCCCAACCGCAAGATTGTAATGTAAAGTAATGTATAGATATCGTGAATACGATTTCCAAAATGTATAACAAATCCAAAGTGCTATCAAAAGCTAAATTTACCCGCTTAAATTTTTCACGCAAACTTCTTTATTAATCGTTAAGCAGAGTTAATCGGCAATCATCGTGTTTTGTAGACTTCAAACCTACTCCGACGAATTTAGTCATGTAAGGCCATTCATTAATTCATTTCTATTTCTTTGGTGTAACCAATTTATTTTTTAACACAATAATTAAGTTTTAATTTGTATACTGCAAGTAATAACTTTCTTAAAACTATTCATTTCAGTATCAAAGACCTACCCATAAATTCGTGCTGTGGTTTTCATTGGCTAAACATTGGCTATTACAATTACTTCTGATAAGATTGATTCAAATGTTTATCCTTTGCAATCTGTTAAAAATATTGTAAAATATTAAATAAATAATGGACATTTATTTTGAATTTTTTTATGTGAAACATCTATTGCGGCGGGTGATGGTTAAACCGGCTGTTTGTTTGCGTGGCGATCGTCAGTCTTCCGTCCAGCAAAAGTATAAAGAAAATAATAATAGCATATTTGGTTGTTGTGTACATTTCACCTAATAAAAAAATTAACGATATTAGTTTATTTTTACACGAAAGATAATTTCTAGACAGTCGCAGAGGTTCAATGATTTTTAAAAACAATAAACATGAGCTGCCCTTGATTTTAGCTGTGGACTCCAATCTAAATTTTTCTAAATATGAATCAATGCCATTAATTACGTTCCTTTAAGAAGAATTTTAAGTGCAAATTAACAATAATCTAAGAGATTATACTACCAGATATGGAACAACAAAAGATGCAGTATTTATAAGATACTGTTAATTTTGCAGATATATTTATGTATATATATATATATATATATATATATATATATATATATATATATATATATATATATATAAATATATCTGCAAAATTTATAGAAAACTATAATATTATTATAGTAAACCATAAACATTTTTCGACAGCGTTAATAGATGGGAAAAATGTATAACTGATGTCACTGATGTCACCTATATTATAGGTTTATGTGGGTCGATTATGATTAAAAAAACAACTACTCCTCTGGCTTTATGCCGCAACAGGCAATACGTTTATTTAAAAAGTTAATGGAAAAACGAAACACTTTTATAACATTGGACAGAGTATTTCCTACACCAAATCCCTTTTGGAAAAAGAAAAATTCTAAAGGTTGGTATAAGAATGTGCCGATTGGAAGTCCAAATGGACTAAATGCTCACCACAACGCATTGGTAAAGATGTCAAATGTGTCAAAATTATAAATCACTCAAATCGAGCTGCAGCAGTTGGCGAATTAAGTAAAAGCGGAATTGAAGAACAAACTCTAATAAAAATAACAGGACACAGCAATTTATCTTCAATAAAACCATACTTACAAATTGACAAAAAGTATCTTTCGAGCATTTTTCAAGCATTATTCAATCAATTCGTTTGGATAAAGAAAAAACTTTAAACATCTACTACAGAAACGATTAGCTGTGGCACCCGCAGCGACATCATCACTGTTTCTAGTATGAATTTCAATAACTGCTTTTTTAATAATTGTACATTCAAATAAAAATGTGTTTATTTTTTAATGTTTTAAAAATAAAGTTTACATTGATATGTTTCTAAATTTTTTATTCATTAAATTGTCCTGTCGAATTACACTCGATGTTTGTATTGATATCAGGTAAATATGTGTCGTTCAAATTCTAAACTGTTTCGTTTAGCAAGTTGACTCATAAAACTGTCAAACTAAGAACACTCCACCTTCGGTGACGCCTTTTTGATAGTTGACAGTCTAATTGCTAGGCAACAGTTCATCATTAAACAACCCAAATTTACTCGATAAAACACAAACCTCTCGTGCAATTCTAAGTAAAAAATTGATATGTAGTAGACTCAGCAATAATATAATTTTATAGCAATTTTAAAAATAAAAGTTAATAATATAATAATAATAATTAAAAAAAAGCATAAATAATAAAAAAAAACGGTTTACGTCATGTGCCTTTAATAAATAATATAAATTATCTTTGTAAGTATTTACTTTTTCCGCTTTTTTTTATTTAGATACTGAATTAATAAAGTTTATTTTAACCTTAATAGACAGCGCTTTAAAAAGAAGTTAAAACGTAACAACTACCTTAAAAAAATTCATGGCAATATCAGTTTTTAACACAATGTTAATTATTGAATACATTATTAATTTTGTGCCAACGAAATCCTCACCTTTTTTATGTTTTGCAATCCAATGTTATGAAATAAATATAACATAATTAAAAACAAAATATTCAGATAAAAAAAAAATTTCTTAAAAATTAAGACAGCTCAATTCTTTAAATCAGTTACTTCTGTAATAGTTAATATATATATATATATATATATATATATATATATATATATGGGAGAAATGTATAACTGATTTTTAAAAAATCAGCTAATTCTGCTGTAGGTCACCTATATTATAAGTTCATGTGGGTCGATTATGTATCAAAAATACAACTACTCTTCTGGCTATATGCCGCGACACGCATTGAATTACATCTGATACATAATCGTGTATAATACCCCATTTCGGGTAACAATATGCAGATTGTAAGAGAAGGAACTTTTAGATTTATCCATCCGAAGTGACGACGTATGGACCGGTTTCGGGGTGTGTTGCCTCTTATCAGCATAGGGCAGGTTTACCTCGATTGGACACATCAACAGCTTCGACTCCTACCAAGTATACAAATCTGCAAAATTTATAGAAAACTATAATATTATTATAGTAAACCATAAACATTTTTCCACATCGTCAATAGATGGGAAGCTAATTCTGCTGTAAGTCACCTATATTATAGGTTCATGTAGGTCGATTATGTACCCAAAAACAACTACTCTTCTGGCCATATGCCGCGACAGGCATTGAATTACATCTGATACCTGCCCTATGCTGATGAGTGGCAATACACCCTAAAACCGGTACATATGTGGTCACTTCGGATGGATAAATCTAATAGTTCCTTCTCTTACTCAACCAGTACCTGCATATTGTTACCCGAAATGGGGTATTACATACGATTATCAGATATTTTGTTTTTAATTATGTTATATTTATTTCATAACATTGGATTGCATAACATAAAAAAGGTGAGGATTTCGTTTGCACAAAATTAATAATGTATTCAATAATTAACATTGTGTTAAAAACTGAAATTGCCATGAATTTTTTAAAGGTTGTTCCGTTTTAACTTTTTTTTAAAGCGCTGTCTATTAAGGTTAAAACAAACTTTATCAATTCAGTATCTAAATAAAAAACAGCGAAAAAAGTAAATACTTACAAAGATAATTTTATATTATTTATGCATCTTTTTAATTATTATTATTATATTATTAACTTTTATTTTTAAAATTGCTATAAAATTATATTATTGCTCAGTCTACTACATATCAATTTTTTACTTAGAATTGCACGAGATTCCGCTTTTACTTAATTCGCTAACTGCTGCAGCTCGATTTGAGTGATTTATAATTTTGACACATTTGACATCTTTACCAATGCGTTGTGGTGAGCATTTAGTCCATTTGGACTTCCAATCGGCACATTCTTATACCAACCTTTAGAATTTTTCTTTTTCCAAAAGGATAAGTTCTTTTGCTGAGTTAGCGATCAGAAGAGTGTCGTCAGCATATCTAAGATTTGAGTTTTTTTCCCATTTATGGCAAAGCCTCCTTCCCACTCATCAAGTATCTCTCTCATTAAACATTCCGTATATATATATTAAACAAGAGAGGTGAGAAAATACACCCTTGTGTACACCCTTGTGAAGTATATTCAGCCGAAAATTCGTTATTTTAGGGGCTAGTTGCCCGCCAAGCTACTTCTGTTGCACTGTAAACAATTTTTCATTTGATATTTTTTTCGCTGTTTTACCTCTATCTACAGTACCTACTTTGTACAAACATAATTATATTTTTTTTAAATATTAACAGAAATGATTCATCTATATTTGTTCGCTCCAATCAGGCAATGAGTAAGATATCAAAATCTGAAATGGTCCTGATAAGCACTACCCATCTTGAGCGAATATTCCAACGGCTCAATAGCTGAGTGGGGCGGAACTTGCCCGCAGCCTCGGATAATTCTTGTTTTCGTTTATATTTATATGTTTGTTAAATGCTAAGACGATCTACTTGGTTTCACAATAAATTATTTATTGAAAAACTCGATCGAAAACACTTATTTGTTGCCCCGAGGCCACTAGACCTCTAAATCCGGCACTGATTCTTACTAAGAAAAATATAGCAAAAACTAATAAAATACTATTTAGGTTTGTAGGTGGCGAATTGAATGCTTGTTATAATGCAGTGGATCGACATGTGGAAGCAGGCAAAGGGGGAAAAGTAGCTTTGATTTACGACTCTCCTTCTTTGGGTATTGTGAGAAGAATTACATATTTTGAGCTGCAAGAAAAGGTAATCTAACAATATATTAGACTTAAAAATCATAGAGCATGCAAGCAATTATAGAAATAGACAAAAAATTAAGTCAGTCATGTTTTTTAAACGGTTCATCACCGCAAAATTTAAAATACTATTACAAAAACTCTTACGCACTATTATACGGCTTTTACACAGGTTTAAACAATGTTCGACTACTCCATAAATAATTAATATTTTGAGTGGATAAAGTCCACAATCCCGTCGTCAAAATAGTTGGGACACCTAATTTATAAATACCATTTAACCTTATAATCTCACTACTCGCGAAATCGATAACTAATTCGCCAGTTTGACCAGCTGTTTTTTCTTACAAATGAGAACTTTTCTACAGATGATACTAATATGACCTGATCATCGGCGTAAAGGAGTCATTTGACGATCAAATCATTCATTTTTAATCCATACGCTCTTTGTCAACCATTATCCATCCATTTAAACTCAATAGAATATGGCATGACTCTAAACAACTAAACAACTAAAATATCTCTGGTCCGATCCCTGATTTTTTTTCATTTTTCTGTACGCGTCAGAGACGTAGACTACCGAAGAGGCCGATCGCCATCGTATAGATGCCTTTGAGATGTGGTGCTAGAGGAGAATGCTGCGGATTGCGTGGAGGACACATAGAACAAACGTCTCAGTTCTAAATGAGATTGGTAATCCAAGGCGCCTATCCTCCATAGTATTGAAGCGTGTCCTGACATTTTTTGGACACATTCACAGGAGTGACAAAATGGAGAAACTAGTTGTGCAGGGCCATCCCCCACTGGTCGACGACGAGGTCGATCTCCTACACGCTGGGTGGATCTAACAAAGATGTGTCTTGATCTAAACGTTAGCGGGGCTTTCGAACTAGCTTCTAATCGGATGAGATGGCGAAACGACGTTAGAAGAGCAATCGACAAATTATATATCAGTAATATCTCGTGTAATGTTATGTAAAATGCCTCAGCCAATACCAGCAACAACTGACAATAAAATGAGTTAGTTCACAACACATCTGACAAGGTATTATGACTGTGATGATAATGATCCATCCATTCCTGGATGTAGGTTGTTTCCATCTTTCTCTATCTTTCGCATATCTTATCCACTGTTTGCCAGCCACCGCTCTTATGTCGTCCACCCATCTTTTTTGAGATCTTTCCTTGCTCCTTGTTGTTTTTCTTGGCTTCCATTTCAGTATTCTACGTGTCCATAGGTTGTCCTCGCATCTGGCTATATGGCCAGCCCATCGCCTACTTTATGAGGTTCCTGACTTTTGTTTTACGTCTTACCTCGGTGTTTCTAATTTTGTCTCTTAGTGATATTCCAAGCATGCTTCGTTTCATCGCCCTTTGGATTATCTCTAATTTTTTAGCAGACTTTTTGGTGACGGACATGGTCTGTACTTCGTAGGTGCATACCGGTAATATGCAAGTGTCGTATACTTTTCTATTTAGGTTTATGGGATTAGAATTATTTTTCAGGATATATGTAAGTTTACCGAAAGCAGCCCATGCTAGTTGTATTCTTCTTTTTATTCCAGCATCTTGGTTTGATTTTTCTAATCTAATGGCGTGGCCCAACTACACATAGTATTTGACGTTTTCTTTCGTGGCTCATTATTTTTGTTTTGTTATAGTTTATTTTAAGGCCTACAGTAGCAGATACGTCATTTAGTTGAACTAGCATTTCTTTTAATTCTTGCAGATTGTTTGCTATTAAGACTATGTCATCCGCAAATCTGAGATGATTTAAGTTGACTCTGTCGATGCTTACACCTTTGGTATCCCATTTTTATTTCTTAAAAATGTCTTCCAGGTCAAGGGTGAATAGTTTGGGCGAGTTAGTGTTGCCTTGCCTCACTTCTCGGTGCAGTTTTATGGGGTTTGTTTTTGTTTTTTCGTCCAGTTTTATTTGTATTCTTGCATTTTTGTATACATTCTTTTTGAAGTTCGTATACGAGGGCGGTTTGATAAGTCAGTGACTTTTTGAATAAAACAAATTTTTTTCCGCAAATAAACATTTTATTTTTCTACATAATCACCTTTTAGCTCGATACATTTAGTCCAGCGTTTTTCTAATTTTTTTATTCCCTCCAAATAATAGGTTTTTTCAAAGCTCTCAAAATACGCGTTTGTTTCGGTAATGACTTCTTTATTCGACTCAAATCTCTTACCGCCCAGCAATTTCTTAAGGTTTGGAAACAGAAAATATCCCAATTCGTGGATTTTGGCCATCGTGAATAGACAAGTGTGCACACGTGCATTGTCTTGATGAAACAGCACTTTCTTCTCCGCCAAATGCGGCCGTTTTTGCTTCAAATCAACGTCGAATCTGTTCAAAAGCTTTGAATAATATTCGCCGGTGATCGTTTTACCTTTCTTGAGGTAATCGATGTGAATGACACCGCGTACATCCCAAAAAACTGTGGCCATGACCTTGTTGGCTGACAGACTCTGTTTCGCCTTCTTTGGTCCACGTTCACCTCGAGCAACTCACTGTTTCAATTTTTCCTTGGTCTCTGGCGTGTTGTGATGGATCCATGTTTCATCCACAGTAACAAAACGACGCAAAAATTCGTCCGGATTACGGCTGAACATCGCTAAACACTCTTTTAAAGTGGTCACACAATTGCGCTTATGGTCGAGTGTGAGCAATCGCGGCACCCATCTCGCAGAGAGTTTTTTCATGTCCAAATATTCGTGTAAAATATGATGTACCCGTTCAGTTGAGATACACCTACAGCATGAGCCAACTCACGCACTTTCATTCTCCGATCATCCAATATCATTTCATGGATTTTATCGACGATTTCCGGCGTGATCACTTCTTTTGGGCGACCTGGACGTTCGGCGTCACTAGTGCTGGTACGACCACAACGGAACTCTGTAAACCACTTCTTAACCATTGAAATTGATGGTGCCGAGTCTCCGTAGTATTTATCAAGTCTTTCCTTAGTTTCAGTGATGGATTTTTAACGTAAAAAGTAATGCTTAATCAGCACACGAAATTCACTTTTTTCCATTTTCGTAAAAATTCACGAGGTTGTCTGCTTGAACGGCTATCAAACACTAACTGCACGACGTAGCTTGCTCAAAATTAGAAAGTTGCCCACTGATGGATTATAGTTGACGGCAGCACTGTTGCATTTGGAGTAACTGCGAGGGAAATTCAAAAAGTCACTGACTTATCAAACTGCCCTCGTATCTTGAATCAATTCTTGCGTTCATTAAGGATTCTAACATTGTCCATATTTCGACGGAGTCAAATGCTTTTTGGAAATCTACAAAAGCCACATGGAGTGGTACGTTATACTCGGTGCACTTATCTATTAGTGTTCTTATGGTGTGTAGATGGTCTGTGGTGCTAAAGTGCTTTCTGAATCCAGCCTGTTCGACAGGCTGGTAGAAATTGAGTTTATTTGTTATGCGGTTGGTTATGATTTTGTTTAACAGCTTGTAGAGGTGTGATAGTATAGATATTGGTCGGTAGTTTTATCAATCTTGTGGAATCTTTCGTTCGTCTATTATTTAATTAAATAGAATCTTCAGTATATGTTCTGTTTTTCTGCCGCCAATTTTCAGCATTTCTACAGTAATTCTGTCCTCTCCTGCACATTTATTGTTTTTTAGCTGGCTGAGCGCCATTCTTATTTTGGAGTTGGTTATTTCTGATATTTCCTTTGAGCCAATGTTAAGTATAGTTCTTTTAGTTCGTTGTTGTTATATGCTGGACAAGTATACTTTGGTGTAGAATTCTTCTATGGCTTTGCTTATCTCCTTTCTGTTTTGGACGATTACGTTTTTCTCTTTGTTTAATTTTGTAATGTTTGTTCCGTCAGTATCCATACGCAATCTCTTTCAAATCTTTTATACAATCGTCTATGCATAAGTTATACAGCCAGTTAGGTAAATTCACGAGAACTTGAAAATCATTTTGTGACATCGCAGGAAGTTCTAAAAATTGTCCTGTTGCCTCATCAAGTGCTAATGTCTTCAGCATCACTTTGCCGTCATTCTGTTTTCTACATTGATATAATTGAATCATCCCGTAACGAATGCTTTCCTTTTTTTTTGGCTAGTCTCTTATGCAGTAGACAATCCATAAGTAATAAAAGTTCATATTTTTTTGTTGGCATTACCAGCACTGGCACTAACCATAACTTTCCTTGACACGAAAATTAGCTCATATAACTAACTACCAACAAAGTCTACATTAGTACTGTCGTTCGCTACAAATATGTTTGAAGTCGGATCAAAAACCTACCGGCGACGGATAGCGTGCGTTGTATGTTGCGAAAACATTTGCGCGCATTTGCAAGCGGTGAACCGTCCACATCTGCATAATTTTCAGCACACGCGTGCAAATTTGTGTCGAATACAACGCACAACGTAAATATTTATAGATATGGAAGCGCCTTTAGGTTTGGCTGCGGAACTAATAAATAAAAGTTGTTGCGTTTACAGTTCGATAAAATATCTTTAAGAAATTAGATGGTATAATGTTTACAGAATTTCAAGTGTTTATTTTTAACTACACTGGCGAGTCTTTGGTAAGTTCGACGTATTATGCGTTAAATGATGGTTTATAAAACTTTAATTCGGTTGACGTTTTTTACTCACGAAAGCTGCTCCAAAATTTGGTTTTCTATTTTGGTTCAAAAAAATTATTTTTTGTCAGTGAATTTACTCTCTCTTCTAGATTCTAAATGTTTTTTTTCCTTTATAGGATACCTAGTTTATCCTCTTAGTTTTTCAAAATTTTGGATTGCACGACTTACAAAGAATATTTCTTTGTTGGTCACTGTAGAGTAGCAATTCTATTTTGTTTTTCACTTATTCTAAGATAAAGTTAACGATAAGTATCTTTACCTTTGACTTAACTTAACAAATTAACACTAACATGGTAACAGGACACAAGGGTATTGAAGGCAATGAAAGGGCAGGCGCACTCGCAAAAATTAGACCTGCTTCTGAGGCCTGAACCAGATGTGGGCATAACGAAATCTGCTATCAGGAACCTTGCTCTTGCTCCTTAGTCCTTGGATCTAAAAAGGAAAAAGTTCAGACTGATAACAGGGCTCGTTACGGGGCACTGTTGTCTGAGGGAGCATCTGTATAACATGGAAACAGCATCACTAGTCATATTTGAATGTGACACCTCACTAAGTGGACGGGAATGATACGAACTAGACTGATGCGGCACGGGCTAGAAACTTAATACGAGGACTGTTACATTTAAGTGTTCAGTTTAACCAGGATACTAGTTGGCTCAATGCCAACAAGGCTAGCATATGGCAGAAGCAGAACACAATAAACTCAAAAAAATGGAGGGTGGGCTACTCTAACCAAACATCGCAAAAAAAAACACTTACAGTAGAACGCCGATTATCCGAACGCCGATTAACCGAATCGCCAATTATCCGAATCGGTCCTAAGCGTAATATTAAAAATTAAAACCAAGTAATTTTTGGAAAAAAGGGAAAAGTTTTGCTAATTATTGACAATGCACCAACGCATCCATCACTTGAGCTTCTCGTGAGAGAAGAACGGAAGTTTAAGTCTCTTTTTACCACCTAACGTCACAAGTCTGTGCAGCCCATGGACCAGGGTGTTATTGAGTGCACGAAACGTCTTTACAGACAACAGTTGCTTCGTAAATTGCTTCTAGCTGAAGAGAACTACGAAGCACGGGTTTTGGATTCGTACAAAAAAATCAACTTGAAAGACTGTTGCTACATAATTGCAGATTCATGTAACATGGTTAAAAGTGTTTCACTGAAACGAGCTTGGAATAAAATAAACGGCACATCAACAAAAGAGCAACTCGAGTTAAAAAAGCAAGCGAAAGAAAGAGAATCAACCGCTGAAGTTAATGAAGACGAATGGGAATTACCGTCAGTGGAAGAGTTTGTAAACATGGCTTATGAAATCGCTGGATGTTCGGAGTGTGATGTCGCTGATATGGAAGAGTGGTTGCACTGTGATAAGAACGATCAAGGGTTCCAGATACAGACAGACGATGAAATCGCAGCGAGTGCCATGGACGAACATGGATAATGAAGAGGACGACAATGAGACCGAAGGGGAAGAGGCACAAGACCAAAATGTACCATGTCACAGCGAGGCGTTTATGTGCTTCGATAACGCCCTCAAGTAAATGGAGCGGCAACCCGAATGCGACGGTGTACAACTTCTTGCCGTTCGGCGCCTGCGTGACCTTGCCGCACGGAAACGAGCTTCAACGTCGAGGCAACTTACTCTGATCAAGATGTTCAAATGAGCGTTATTGTAGAACTGTGTTAGTTAAACCTAATAAAGTTTATTTTATGTGTGACAGTTCGTTTTTCTTTATTACCAGTCTATGTCCGATTAACCGAATTGTCGATTATCCGAATCGACCCCGGTCCCAATTAATTCGGATAGTCGGCGTTCTACTGTACTTACTTTAAACTCACCATCCTCTGATTTACTTGGACTTTAGCTACGTAAAATGTTTCTGAAAAAATAATTAGGTAGTCGGGAGAACAAAATTAAGAATCCATTATTTTAATTTGAACAAAATACCGTTATACCAATTTTGGTATTTTTAATTTCGTTTAATAAAATAATAGGTTGATAACATTTTTTTGGTTTCATCAAAAATGTAGGTATCAAAACTTGCGGGACTTCTACAAAGACTTGGTGTCAGCAAAGGGGACAAAGTTATTATCTACATGCCCTTAATTCCAGAAACAATAATGGCTATGTTAGCCGTAGCCAGGATTGGAGCTGTGCATTCAGTAGTTTTTGGAGGTGAGTTAAACATACATACTTACAATGGCATTTTAAACAAAAAGTTATAATGAATATTGTAAAACCGTTTTTGAAAGAAAAATAAGAAACTTAAATGGCCTAACAGAGGACCATTACCAAATAAACCCCCTACACCACACCAACACTAAATAAAAAAGGTTAAATATTAAACCCCTTTTCTTTTATCATTGGAAAACCAAAGTAGGAATGTTACGAGTCTCTACGCAGCCGGAAAGTTTGAGAACCTTATCCAGGAGATTAAGCGTATAAGTTTATCGGTGACAGGCATACTTTAAACAATAACCTAAGTGACATTAACACCAATGATAACGTCAATAATACATGGAAACTGTTCCAGAACCAACTGTAAAGTCATAAATCAACATCCAACTACGAATGTGAGACCCAAATAACAATGATGGACCACTGACAAAATACTAGAACTTATGGAACAACGTAGAAAACTCAAACATAATACGATAGAATATAGAAATGAACAAAAGGAAATTAAGAACAAAAATTAAACAGGCGTTGCATGACCAGGATTGCGGAGTTAAGATTAACGGCGAAATGATCAATACCATTCGCTATGCCGATGACACCGCAATCTTATGTGATGATCTCCAGGACCTTCATATAATGATGCTGCGCTGCAAATAAATGATCAAAACATTCAAAGAATTTTATGTTTCAAATATCTTGGTTGTTATATTACAGAGCATCTCGACCCGGAAAAAGAAGTCAAGTGCAGGATCGAGTCAGCTCGCACAACCTTTCAAAAAATGAGATCGCTCTTCTGCAATAATAATCTAAATTTAAAGCTCCGCCAGAGAATGATCAAGTGCTACATATGGTCTATACTGTTGTATGGGGCAGAGATTTGGACCTTAAAAGCAGCAACCATTAATCGTCTTGAAGCATTTGAAATGTGGCTACATAGACGTATGCTCCCAATCCCATGAGTAGCCAAGCAGACAAATAAAGCGATTTTAAATAGAGCAAACACCGTCCGCGAACTACTAATAACAGTTAAATGTCGAAAGCTGTCCTATCTAGGTTTAATACTCAGGGGTGATCGTTACCGTATCCTTCAACTTATAATGAAGAGCAAGATAGAAAGCCGTAGAGGAGTCGGTAGAAGACAAGCCTCGTGGTTAAGGAATCTTAGAGAGTGGATCGGAATTTGAAGCGCAGAACAAGTCTTTAGAATCGCCGAAGACAGAGCACAGCTCGCCATTGTAATTGCCAACATCAGGAGGACCTGATATGGCACCAAAATAAGAATTTCAGATATGTGCCCAGACAACCAAACAGGCATACATACAGATAGACAGGCAGACAAAAAATTAAAAAAATGTGTGTTTATGTTTTGTTAACGTGCGAATAATCATATGATCTTAGAAGAATGGATTTATTTTGAAATCACAGATAGCCACTTTAATTTTATTTAGATGAATAGATATATAAAAAATAACATTGGTCTTGGTGCTACCCGAGAGGTCCACACGACTAACTTTCCAGTGGAAAGAATGAAAAAATACCATATGTTTTGTTGTTATAATTATTATAAAAAACGATTTCAAATTGTTTGTTACAAATTATAATCGTCATTAACAATATTCTGTTTATGTCAACAATCATCACCTAGTGCAAGAGTCATTACTTCTAAGCACTGGTCTATGTTTAACCACGAGGGAAGTTATACCGCAAAACCACCCGAATATCATTTCGTGACCAAGATACCATAACATGTACTTTAAACTATCACTGCTGACAAACAACTGAACATGCACCAATACTTAGACTCTTGCACCACGTGGTTGGATCATATTGCAAAACTTTCCTAGTTACGTTTGTATTTATATCATCACAGAACAATTTTTATTGACTTTTCAATGATGTATTACAGGTAGGGAGTTCTAATTACTATTTTTTTTTAAATAAGGAGTCGTAGTGAGTAGTGAAAGTGAGTTCTCTCTTAAGTCATTTTAAATCCCATTTTTAATTCTAAATACAGTTTGAAGTAGTTTTTAATACTTTTATTGTTTCATTGACTAACTGTTTATCGTTTTCATTAATTGTTAAATAAATAAAGAAAATTGCGTATATTTAGGATTTGCCGCCAATGAACTATGCACCAGAATACAACATGCAGAACCTAAAGTTATAATTGCTGCTAGTTGCGGAATTGAGCCCAGCCGAGTTGTTAAGTAAGTATATAACACTTCATCAAAACTTCAACAGTACACATGGATATTTAAAATCACGCCTTTTTCTCGTAGGGGTAGGCAGAGGCCACTTCTTTGTACTTGCTAGGGTTCTTACACACGTCTTTCGCTTCTTTATCTATCTTTGTTACCACATCTTCCTTCTCACCACAGCGTTCCCTTATCTCAATATTCCTCACTTTATCCATAAGAGTCACTCCGGCTATACTTCTCAGACTACTCATCTCCACAGCGTTGATCCGACTTTCATGCTTATTCTGCCAAACCAAACATTAACTACCATACATAGACATAGACAATGTCGACCACAATTCATTCTTCACGACTCTGTCATAGGCCTTTTTCAAGTCTACGAAAGCGCAGTAGACCTTTTGACCCCAAGTCAAGAATTTTTCGACTTTGCCTCGTAATGAAAAGACCTGATCCATACATCTTCCTCTTCCAAATCCTGCTCACACATCCCATATCTTCTCATTAGTTTCATTCGTCACTCTTTTAATCATTACCTTTACATACAGTATGCTTCTATGTCTGCTAGAAGTGCCTTAGAGTTTTAATGATCGGTCAGTCAGTGAGTGAAAAAAATTAAGAAACTAGTTATAATTCTTAAACTACTGGTTGTAGAAAATAATAAACTGTTACATCAGAACAAGAAACAGTTTGCTTATCAAGCAGGTAAATCCACGATAAATGCTCTACACTGCCTAGTTAAAAGTATTGAAAAGACATACGCGGAAAAAGAAATGGCTCTTTGTGTCTTCATCGACATAGAGGGTGCTTTTGACAACACCTCGCATGCCTCCATAACTAGATCACTCGAGGAAAGAAATATAAACGCCTCACTGATCAGATGGATGGATTCAACAGGAGGCGAAAGTACGAACTTAAAGCCCCAACTCTAAATGGAACTCAGCTTACTTTTTCCAAAAAAGGTAAATATTTGGGCGTAATAATCGACCAAAAACTGACATGAAACAGCCAACTCAACAACATTCTTTCCAGAGCTAAAGTGGCAAGCTGGACATGCCGCAGAGTCTTTGGCAAGACATGGGGTCTGAAACCAAAAATGATCTACTGGTCATACCAAACGATCATTAAACCAATGGTCACCTATGCTTCATTGATATGGTGGCCAAAAATGCAACAAATTTCGGCACAAGTCAAGCTGCAGAAAGTGCAGCGACTAGCTTGTCTGGGAATCACAGTGGCAACATTCACGTGCCCTACTGCAGCCGTAGAGGTAATGCTGAACCTTCCACCATTGCACTTATGTGTAATGAAAGAAGCAGTTATCAGTGCCTTTAGACTGAGCCAGACAACAAATCTTAGAGCAAGAAATCGGAATGGACACTTGAAGATTTTGGAAAATATTTCCCTAGAATCCATGTCTAAGCCGACAGATATTATGCCAGTTAGGTACGACTTTGAAATGCAGTTTGAAGTGGTTATAAACAACCACCAAGTTTGCACAGAGAACGTACCTCAACTAGGAAGGGATGCTTTAGTGTGGTACACTAATGGATCCAAGATGGAGTGGGTGTTATAGGGCCGAATTTTAGGCTCTCAAAACCCCTTGGTAACACTTCAACCATCTTTCAAGCATTATTACATGCCATAAGGACATGTGCCCAGGAGTGCATCGAAAGAAACACCCGAAGAGCAAAAATCTATATTTTATCAGATAGCCAAGCAGCACTAAACGCTCTGAAGTCATACACTTGTGAGTCTGAGCTGACTTGGGACTGTAAAAAGTCGCTGAGACAACTGGCAGCAAACAATCAGGTTACTCTGATGTGGGTTCCAGGTCACAAGGAAGTTAAAAGCAACGAAGAAGCAGATTGCCTTGTCAAAGAAGGGGCAAATACAAAATTTTTTGGCCCAGAATCCTTCTGTGGACTTTCCAAAGCCCACTTGAAAGAAGAGGTTCGACGTTGGGAAACAGATGAAATGAAATCTCACTGCATAAAGTGCCAAGACAAAGGCAAGCGAAAAGGCTAGTAAGTCTTTCGCCAAGGAAAGCTAAATAGCTTCTCGAGTTGGTCAAGAAAGACTTGAAACTGGTGATGGGACTCCTCACTGGACACTGCCCTCTAAGGTACCACTTGAAAAAGATGGGCAAAACAGAGAGTGATAATTGCCGCTACTGCGAGAATTTCGCTGAAACTGCAGAACATTTGCTTTGCGAATGCCCAGCGTTTTTCTGCAAGAGGCTCAAGTTTCTGGAAGAGGCCTCCTAAAGCCCTTCGTTATCAGAAACTTAGCCTCCAGGAAACTGATAAACTTTTCTCGAAGGCTCGGAGTCCCGGGCCTTGAATAGATTAAGGGTTATGCACAAAAGATCTGATAGGTCGAAGTGCTTGAGAGGCAGCATAGCAGTCACGACCCCCCCTACAATCTACAATCTACAATCTAAACTACTGGTTTAAATTAAATGAAATTTACCGTGCTTATACAATGCCTGCTTGGTTACTGAAAATTCAGGCTTCTAGTTTTATCTACAACGAAGTTATAGAGGGACGAAAATGGCCTGAACTGCTTCGAGAAAAGGATGGTACGGCCGTGCCGCTTTTTTGTTCGACTTGGCGGGGGCACTGCCTTGCCCCCGGATTATCTAAATGGTAGCAACACACAAACTATCTCAGATCTCACACGTTTTCACTGCTCGACTGTCGAACGTAAAATAGTAAAATGACAGTTGCTTTTAGCGAGTCGTTTTATTGATAGCAGACTGACATATACTGTGTCTCTAAAATTTAAACATTCGGAAAGTTAACATTTGTAAAAATTAGCCATTTCACTCTTTGAAAAAATTGTCAGTTGAATGAGATACACAGTGTTACTAAAATTAAAACGTGCGGAGAGTTAACACGTACATAAACAATTATAACATTTTTTTTAAAAAATATTAGACTTTTATTTCAATCTTTGAAAATGTAACAAACATTTATTTTATTTATTTATTTATATTTTTCTAGTTATATTTCGGAACTGAATGAGGCGATAGCTCTATCAACGCACAAACCTTCAAAATGCATAATTTACCAGAGGAAAGGGGTGGAAATTGCAGAACTAAATCCAGATAGAGATATGGATTGGGAGGAAGCCATTAAAAATTGTGAAAGCGCTCCTTGTATACCTGTTGATGCAAACGATCCTTTATATGTTCTCTATACATCAGGAACTACTGGTTAGTAAATATTTAATAATAATAGTATATTACGTAACAAGAGTTGTAAGTAACAAATTAATGGGCTTTCAACTCGTGTAACGTACTATACTTTTTCTACGCCCATTCATTTTCTTCCATTAAATAAAAAACATCGCAATCATTTAAACTTTATTATAATAGTTGTTAATAACAATTAAACAATTATTGTAAATCGATTGTGCCTTATTATTCAATGGCGATGACCGGTTATTTATAATTGTAGTACTGC
The DNA here is from genome assembly GCA_950111635.1 of Agelastica alni. Classification (NCBI taxonomy): domain Eukaryota; kingdom Metazoa; phylum Arthropoda; class Insecta; order Coleoptera; family Chrysomelidae; genus Agelastica; species Agelastica alni. The sequence goes on from OX467710.1 coordinate 65,165,804, forward strand.
TCGGTACATCAGAAGACGAAGATTGATAATTGGTAATTGCCTCCGATATCCGTAATGCGTTGTCATTTTTATTTTTAAGAGATTGATTCACATAGCCTTCCGCTACTGTAGAAGATTGCCAGCCACCAAGTCGTTTTAATGATAGCATATCACCTCCTGCATCAATAAATATAGTGGCTGATGATCTCCTGAAACAATGGCCAGTATATTGCTTTTGTTTCGGCAGCTCAAGATATTCAGCAATTTTACGTGGTGTACTTCCGATTGTGTTTATTCCTACAACCTGTTTTATGCATTTTCCATTTCTGTAATTAAGAAATAAAGGAAGTTCCATTTCAGCAGGACGCAAATTCATGTATTTTTGACATGTGATATAAAAAGTTTCTGGTACTACAAATGAACGTCTCGTTTTAGTTTTAGAATCTGGAATATCAATTATCAAGGATTTTCCTGTGTCCTGAATTTGTTCCATTTTTATATTTCTAAGTTCTTGTTTACGGTAAGCCCCGCTTAATCCTATAATGAGGATAACCTGAAAACAAAAAACCAAAACTCATTTTTATGTGATGATAATTATACAACATTTTAATTGTTTACCTTTAACAACAAATGTTTATCGTCTGGGGCATCTTTCAGAAACTTATTAATTTGTTCAGTAGAAAGGATTTTCGATTTTTTACTTCTAAAACCATCCGATTTCCGCTTCAGTAGGGATTAGTTTTGGATAATTTGCAATGTTAATGTTATTATTAATGTTTAGTGTAGTTCTTAGCATCGAATAAATGGCCCATAGAGAAGATGGCTTCATAGTTTTTGATATTTCTTTATTTACGCAATTAAAACATTCTCCGAAAAGGATTTAACGTTATGCTTGTGTCGCCAATCCATAAATTTTTGATAGGTAATTTCGTACCTTTCTTTGGATTTTAGCGGTAACAAATTATGTGTGGTAGCTTGAGCTTTTTCTAAAATCTTCGGTCATCACTTTCACTACTATCAGACATATTCGTAGATAAAGTTGAGAAAAGTTCGGGTACAATTATATTTTGTTCAAAAATTGACAATATAAATGACATGACATTTATTTTCATAGCATTCTACTTAAGAAAACGTGTCCCATTTTTTAAAGAAATTGCATAACGTGCTGTCTACATTTAGGGGCATCACTCTTTCAATCCTAAATATATCTCGCTAATGCTAAAAGTTTTTATGTTTTTTAATTGACTAAATTTGTGTAAATGGACCAAATAAAGTCTTACGAAAATAAAAGTATGATTGTAATTTAATTAAACCAAGAAGTTTAAGTTTCCTTCTCAAAACGCACGTGTATGTTATGAGATCTCATTACGTGCATGTTATTGTTATATGTCATTTACAAGGAATGTTGACAGTGCGATTTTTGACGTTTACAAACATGGGCGTAGAAAAATACATTTATAACTTGCCATAACGAGTCAAAAAAGGCACGACCGGCTGTGCATAGGGGAGACTAAACAATTTATTCTAATCTTTCTTCTGTATTACAATTTTTATAAATCACTAAATATACAATTCGAACTTTATAATTTCTTTACAATCTTTTCATAACAATATCACTTTCTAATTTACTTCAAACTAAAACTGCGGCCTCGCGATCTTCTTAAATATATCCAACCGATATTTCTGGAACTTTTCCCGATTTGCAAACGACCTTTCTGGCCTTCAATTACCGCCCGCGGGTATAAATGTCGGGCCTTTGATACTGCCGAAAGAAATCATGCTTTTTTTATAATCAACTCGCTGGCGCCGTCGCCTCAGGCCAAATAATGGGACAGGGACGGACCTTTTAACCACAATCCGTAACAGATTAATGCTGCGGAGATGAGTAGTCTGAGAAGTATAACCGAAGTGACTCGTTGGGATAAAGTGAAGAATAATGAGATAAGGGAACGCTATGGTGTAAAAGAAGATGTGATTATAAAGATAGATAAAGGAATGCTTAGGTTGTTTGTACAAGTAGAGAGGATGGATAAAGGAAGATTAACGAAATAGATTTATAAGGCAATTGTAAATGGACAAGACGGTAGAGGTTGATTTTGGCGAACATATCTCGATCAGATCGTCTTTGTTTTGAAGAAAGGTCAGGTCAAGAGTACCAACAACCGACGAGCAAGTATGAAAGCACTGATGAAAGATGAGTGTATGAATCGTAGCAAGTGAAAGAAAGCGGTTTTTGTTTACCCTACGCAAAAAAGGCGCGACTATACGTAAGTATGTATTTATAAATATTGACACGGAATTTGTGTTTTCTGGCAAAATTTGTAAGTAAAATAATATTTTTGTTTCCAGCAATAGAGGTACCTACTACAAACAACATAATTTCTCGATAACTTTCTTATGAATTTAAACTTGTACGTTTTAGAACTTAGTTTCCTGTCAAAAAATATTAACTTCTATTATTCCTATTGACCGGTCTCGTATTTGCCTTCCACTTATTCTTAAAACGTCTAGAATAAAAGACGTTCTAAGAAATTGTAACTATAGCTTGGGACAACTTGTTACCTCTTTGTCGTAGTCGTACCGATAAATATTTTGACAATATTAAATATTTGTTATAATAACCATTATAAATGTTGATAATATTATCTTTCAATTTAATAATAACTAGCATTTACCTGCGACTTCGTCTGCATGCACTGTAGTTTTTGATTGTAACAAAACAGGAAAATGTAAAATGAATGATTCTTAAAATAGGAATAAAATTACTGACGAGAAAATTAATGTCACTGTTCTAAACGTGTGGGGTGCTTTTAGGACACGCTTTTAGAACAGTGACATTAACTTTCCTGTCAGTAATTTTATTCCTATGTTAAGAATTATTTTTTACTTTTTAGTTTGATTAACTCTAAAAGCGTGTTTTTAAACTATAATTTATTTTTCGTTTTTTAGTTCAATTTGTTTTACTCACTAAAAAAATTATGTATTAAATGGTAAAAGCACAAAAAGAGTGCATCGGCCGGGAATCGAACCTGGGCCGCCCGCGTGACAGTTGAGCATTCTACCTCTGAACCACCGATGTGATGAACTGTTTTAATATTTGTTCTGCGCGCATGCGTAGTTCACGCACTAGATATATCTTTCTTCTTCTTCTTCTTAAAGTGCCAAGCAGATTCCTGCGTAGGCTACCGTCTATTTACATCCTGTCAGATTTCTCTATTTAGAGCAGCATTTTGGAGAGACATAAAGTCGTGTATTCCTGTCCATTGTCGAATGTTCCTGAGCCATGAAAGTTTTTTTCTTCCTATTCCCTTTCTTCCTTCGATTTTTCCTTGGAGGATAAGACGTTGGAATTCGTAACGAGGACCACGCAGGATGTGACCCAGATAGGAAGTTTTTCTCTTCTTAATGGCGTCGCATAGTTCACGACTGGTCAGACCGGCTCTTCTAAGGACTTCTTCATTTCTTACCAGATCTGTCCAAGGGATCCTAAACATTCTTCTAAGAGTCCCCATTTCAAATGCCTCCAATCTGTTTGTCGAGGTTACTTTAAGAGTCCAGGCTTCGACACCATACAATAGGACGGACCAGACATAGCACTTAACCATTCTGTATCTGAGTTGAAAACTGAGATCATTATTTGTTAGGAATTTTTTAAGTTTAAGGAAAGTTGATCGAGCTTGTTCAATTCTGCTTCTGATCTCGACTTCTGGTTCCCATTTGTTGGTAACGAGGCAGCCCAGGTATTTAAATTTAGTGACTTCCTCTATTAGAATGCCGTTTAGGTATAAAGGGGTGGCGGGGATGTTATTTTTGCTAACCACCATAAACTTGGTTTTCTTTAAGTTAATTTTTGGGCCCAGGTGCTCACTTTTCTCTTGAACCATATGCAGAAGTGCTTGAAGGTCGTTTCGTTGTCTGCTAAGATTACTGTGTCGTCCGCGTATCTAATATTATTAATTGGGATGCCATTTACTTTTATACCAATTGTACACATTAACATTACCTCGGCAAACGCTCTTTCTACGTACAGGTTAAATATCATAGGTGAGAGAATACATCCTTGCCTTACCCCTTTCTTTATTACAATGTCTTCGGTGGTTTTAAAATTTTGCAACCTTACTTCGGCAGATTGGTTCCAGTACAAGCTAGCTATTATTCTGATATCCTTATTGTCTAGTCCTAATTCCTGTAAGTATCTTATCAACAGGTCATGTTTCACATTGTCGAACGCTTTCTCGTAGTCAATGAACACCATGAATACATCCTTTCTCTGGTCGAAGCAGTTCTGAACCAGTGTTTGTAAACTAAATATAGCTTCTCTCGTGCCAAACCCACTCTTAAATCTTAAATCTTTCTTACTCTCATGCAAATGATCCCTAAAGAAATTGATGAATCCTGGCGCGAAAGTAATCAGGATAATTGGATATTTTGATCAAATTATTGCATTGTCGTCGGTCTTTGTCAGGGGTGCAAATTTTTAATTAAATCTGATCGCTTAAAGTAAGGCAAAATCGAGGCCAACGAGTCAGTTACAAACATACATACATACAAGATACAGGTAAAAATAATATAAGCATGTTAAAAAGTATTACTTTTTATAACCTTTCTAAATGATAAATTGTGTAGGATCATTAAAAAAAACATGTTTTAAGGTGTACCCAAATCAGTGATTTGAGTTTAGGTCCTAGTAAACATTATATTGTAACCCTTTTTTTATAAATATCTTCAATAAACAGACACACTTTTACATACATACATATAGTCACGCCTTTTTCCCGAAGGGGTACGCAGAGACCACTTCCTTCCACTTGCTGTGGTTCTTACACACATCTTTTGCTTCCTCTACTTTCATCAGTGCTCTCATACATGCTCGTCGGTTGTTGGTACTCTTGACCTGGCCTTTCTTCAAAACAATGTTGATCTGATCGAGATATGTTTGCCGAGGTCGACCATTACCGACTTGTCCATTCACACTCGCTTTATAAATTTGATTTGTCAATCTTCCTTCATTCATCCTTTTTACGTGACCAAACCATCTAAGCATTCCTTTATCTATGTTTGTAACTACATCTTCTGTTACACCACAGCGTTCTCTTATCTTACTATTCTTTACTTTATCCAACCGAGTCACTCCAGCTATACTTCGGAGACTACTCATCTCCGCAGCATTAATCCAACATTCACTACCATACATAAGTATAGGAACCAACACACCTCTATGCACAGCCAGAGGTGCCTTTTTTGACACTTTCTGGCTGTTCGTAAGGCTATGCAGAGCCCCATTCATTTGTTTTTCTGCCAACACCCTTCGCTTAATGTCACTGTAATACTTTTCATCTCTCGTAAACTTTGAACCCAAGTACACAAATTCATTTACTTGTTCCACTCTTTCTCCCTCAATCGAAACTTCACAGTTTGTCATGCTTTCTTCTCATTCATAACCATTACTTTCGTTTTACTTACATTTATTTTCATCCCTTTAATTTTCAGGGCATCATGCATAACATTAACTATCGCCTGCAACTCCTCTTCAGATGACGCTAATATGACTTGATCATCGGCGTAAAGAAGGCATTTGACGATCAAATCATTTATTTTCAATCCATACGCACTCTCTTTCAAATCTTTTGAACAATCGCCTATGTATAACTTAAAAAGCCATGGCGAAGCCACACATCCCTATTTCACACCTTTTTCAATGTTAAACTAGTCCGTGCAAGCACTTTTACTACAGTTTTATAGTCGGTGTTTTTTGTTTTGCTATATTAGCCATTATCTAATTATGTATATTTAGTTAAAACGGAAGCAATCAAGCAATCTAAGCCAATGGACAACATTCAAAAAAATCTTGTAGTCCCGTAGTACACATAGTACAAGTTTTCAGTTCCAGAAGGAGATATGTGCGGTAAAAGCACTTTTAATGTTAAATCTAACAAAATATAAACAAAACAATAGCGCATTTTTTTTAACACATACGGTGCTTTGAGTATTTACAACTAGTCACAAAAGGTTAGACTAATGGCCAGTTGTACCATCCAAGTTCAAGTCGTTGAACTTGGAATCATAACCTCAACAAAATGTCAGAAATATAGATTGGTGTGAGATTATTGTTTGTAAGTTATCGCAAAAAATAGTTATCAGTATCATTTTAAAAGCGGATTCATTCCACTGATTATTATTTCTACGGTTCGCTCTGTCAAGGATTTTGTGAATTGAGTTGTAATTTATTGATAAACTCAAATAAGTATACTTTATTTTACTTTTTTTATTACAAAAATAATGGATTCCTCCAAAAAGTTCCGGAGGTCAGTTAACTTCTCACCAAAAGAAAATAGCGTTCTTACACTTGTAAAAACTGTACATTTCTTTTGTCGAAATCTACATTTGAAATCTCCATCATTCCATTTTTTAAAATGATTGGGGCGTTCGCTATATGTTTGTGGCAACCTTTCGCGATGAAAATTATTTACCAACACCAAAAACTCCTCGTCTTCCGTCAGCTCATTCAATAAATCCGTAATGCACTTCTTATTTTCCAGAACACAATAAATCTGCTTATGAGTACCAGAATTAAAAGTCACATAAATTACCAAAGAGCACCGTATATTTTAAAACTGAAGTAGCAGTTTTAAAGAATTTATGTACCAGAGATCTACGGTTCAACTGAACTATCGGTGAACTGCGTTTTGTGCAACTGGCCCTAACAAACAAATTTATTCTATTGACAAACTTAAAACTGTTTGTTGAGTTCTTCCCAGTGGTATTTCTCAATTCTTTCTTAGTCAACTAAGACTTAGTACTAAACACGCACATTACTTTGCTTTTAAACCTATAACGATTTGCACTAACTCGAAAGGTTTGGTTCTTCTGAGTCTTCTCACTATTCTATGCTGATCCAGGAGTTGAATAGCCTTGAAGTTCACATGATTATGAAGTATATTTTAATGCTTCGTTGCAAATACTTCAATCACATCCGCAACCATTTCCACATCCAGATCTCTATGTAAGTCGCTACTTCTTATGTACCTTTTTAATGCCCTTTAGTACTGTATTCTGAAAACTTTGAATCATTTTAATGTTACTTAGCGCATTTAAAACTACATGTAGTTGTAGCTGCCTATAGACATAGTTATGAAAACCTATGCTACTATTATAGTTTCACAAACATTTAAACGACTACATATAAATGTACCAGAAACGAGTGCTTACCTTATGTTCGTACCAATTGGTAGTTAAAAATATGATTTTATTGTTTTTTTTTAATGAAATTAGTCGAAAAAGGGTGGACCTATCGTTTGGGCCGCGGACGGCTCGCACTGCGACTATTAGAAAGGGGAGGGATTATAGAAAGGAGATGATTGTGGACCCACTTTTTGAAAAGTTGCAGGTCATAGTTCTCTGGAAAAAGATTTTAAAAGCTTGTTCAATTTCGTAGTAGCACTGTAAAAGAAGGATTCTTGATGGAGATTGATGGTGTCAATATTGAGAGTAAATGGCGGAGAGAGTTAAGCTGTTAATCAACCGAATGGCCCTTTTTTGAATGGAATCTAGAATACGAAGAGAATGCTTTGGTGCTGAACCCCAAATGTGCGAGCAATACTCAAGTAGAGGTCGGATTTGAGCCTTGTACGTCGTCAACAGTTGATCAGGAGTAAAAAACTTTCTAGCTTTCCTCAGAAAACCCAGCCTCTGGCTTGCTGACTTTGCGATGCCAAGACATATTATTAGACACCGTGACTCCCAAAATCAAGATGAAGGGACTTTATTTAAGGGTATTTCCGGACATTTTAATGGAATGATTTGAGGAATTCACTTTCTTGGAAAACGTGGCGCTTTGTGTTTTCTGGGCGTTGAACTGAACAAGATTGTTGGTTCCCCACTCGACGATTGTTTCAAGATCTCTATTGATGGAGCCAACATGTTCCTACCTGAGTCTATTTGTATCATTCACCGAAAGTGATCGATATGATGTGAAAGTTGAGACAAGTGTGCTGTCGTCTGTGAAACTGTAAATGGGGTTCGTGGTGGTTTTTAAGTGGTCGTTGATGTATAAAAGAAATAGGGTGGGTGACAGGACGGAACCCTGGGGGACCCCGGCATTGGTTATCAACGCATCAGAAGAAATTCCGTCAACTGCCACATGTAAGGAGCGATCTTGCATGAAGCTCAAGAGCCATTTACGCAGTTTGGTTGGGAGACCGTAGGCAGATAATTTACTTAACAATGCCTGGTGCCAAACGCGGTCAAAGGCTTTAGATATATCCAAGGCTATTGCACGGGATTCACCAAACTTTTCAATGGTGTTTGTCCAGAGCTGAGTGACATAAGCCAGCAAATCTCCAGTAAACCGAAGTTGTCGAAATCCACATTGTCTGTCATGAATTATCTCAAATGTCTCCCGATATTTGATGAGTTCTATGTTGACCGCTTTTTCCATAACTTTGAATATGACTGAAAACAATGCAATAGGGCGATAATTCGCATTAATTTTTTCGGAATGGACGGAAATGCTCCTTTGCTGTATGATAGCTTGAAGAGTCTACAGAGAACTGGGGTGAGCTCTTGAGCACAGGTCTCTAAGACAATTGTCGGAATTCCATCTGGTCCTACTGCCTTATTAGAGTCAAGATTTCGTAGGATTTGCCTGATAATGAGATGGCGAATAGCCTCTCTTTATCATCGAAGCGAGATAAAATATATAAAAATTTTTAAGTCCAAGTACAGCCAGACAGACAAACAATTATTAATTATTAAATATTATTAAATAAATTTATTTAAATGGGTACCTTTTTTTGTTAACATATTTAAAGTACAGCAACACTTTTGTTACAGTTTTAATAATAGTAGAGACAGAGTAAGTCTTAAATAAACATTTTGTAAAGACAGAATGTCAACCCAAAACATGCTTGTACTCTAATATAATTAATTATGTGGGTTGGATCAGTAATTAACGAATCTAATTTAAAAATAAAAATACAATAGTGTTTCGTATTGAACAAAATATTAATTACTTAAATGTACTCGAATTCGTATCACCAGTATACGCTTGAAAAATTATTCGATGCAGTTGTAGGAGTAAGGAAGATCGATAAGGTTAATCCTTTAGATTTAAGTGTATTAGATTTAAGTGTCTGGCATTTTATTTGATGATTGACATTATTGTTATTATTATTAAAAAAAGTTAAGTTGTTGATTAATAAAAAAGCAAAAAACGAATCGGTGTATAATTTTCAAGATATCAGGGAAAAGCCAAAAAAGGGATAATTCGCTGATCCTTTTGCCGGATTATTAATTTTCAAAGCTGTTTGGGTAAGTTGACGCACTTCCAAACAGTTAGTCTATAGAAAAAAAAGCTGATAACGTTAATTCTGTTGATCTAGGGGGCTACTTAATAGTACCTTCCTTCCAATCCTTTTTCTAGAAATTTTTATAATTTTAAAAATTATGTCGATTTTTTTAATTCGATTACAAATTCTCTTTAGGTGAACCAAAAGGCATTACCAGACCCATAGGAGGGCATCTATGTAACCTTGTATATAACTTAAAAACGTTGTATGGTCTTAGTCCAGAAGATGTGTGGTGGGCAACGAGTGACTTTGGATGGGTAGTCGGACACTCTTTCATGTGCTATGGTCCTTTGTGTTACGGAATGACGACTATTGTATACGAAGGAAAACCAACTACTACGCCAGACCCTAGTTCATATTATAGGTAGGAAAGTTTTAAAAGGATTTATTGGTTGACTATTTTACAACAGGAAAAAAAAAAGAGCTTATGACTTGTAAATAGCGCAACTTATTTTATTTCTACTGCTTCTATGAACATTGAATTATACAGTGTGGAACAGCCAAATGGAATAAATTCGATAACGAATAAATGAGAGCGTGTGGGAAAAAACGCTTGGATACGTCGATTTGTATTTTTAGATGCGCATTTTTTTCGAAAATAAATAATTATATGGGGTGTGTCGTGTGATAGTGGCCGATACCAACTTTCTTATTTTAAATACAACCCCCTGTATATTATTTATTTTTTGGATTCTTCAGAAAATTCTAGACATAATTCATGTACAATGCCCCATACCTATCTTCAACTGTTTCAGAAATAGTAAGTGTATTGCAAAAATTAACATTAAAAAAAGAAAATTATTTTATTTCACAAATAATGTAAAAAAAAACATTAATTTCAATGTAAGAGATGTTCATAATGTTCGCCGTAAAAGTCTTGGCAACATGCTAATCTGGTATAGAAATGTCTTCTAACATTACTCAACATTTCAGTCGTGACTGATCTAATCGCAAGCGTGATTCGTATTTTTAAGTCATGTAAGTTGAGTGGTTTAGTTTTGTATACAATCCTTTTAACATATCCCCACAAAAAGAAGTCTAATGGCGTCAGATCAGGAGATCGTGCTGGCCATTCTATCGATCCGCGCCTCCCTATCCACCGATTTGGAAAATTTTGGTTCAAGTACTGCCGGACATTGATTTGGTATTGGGGCGGTGCTCCATCTTGCTGAAACCATAGTATATCGGCAGGAACTTGTGGGTTTGCTGGATCGGGATATAAGTTTGTCAAAGTTGGCACGACATAATTTTGGAGCAGTTCTAAATATTTATCTCCATTCAAGTTGCCATCAATGAAAAAGGGACCTGCGATATGATTTCCAATAATTCCTGCCCAAACATTAACTTTTTTAGGATATTGCGTATGTTCCTCTCTCATCATGCAGACAGACAACAAGTTGCTAAGGCTATGAGTTTTATACGAAAATAAACAAAACTGTTTTTGTTTTTTTTTTATTTCATATCAGTAAAAAGGAACGCAATAATGGTTTTTGCTTATTTCCCAACATTAAGAGCTAACTGGGAAATAGGTATTGAGTGTAATGTAGCGAATTTGTGAAATAAAATAATTTTCTTTTTTTAATGTTAATTTTTGTAATACATCTGAAAACACTTAATATCACCGAAACAGTTGAAGATAGGTATGGGGCATTGTACATGAATTATGTCTAGAATTTTCTGAAGAATCCAAAAAATAAATAATATACAGGGGGTTGTATTTAAAATAAGAAAGTTGGTATCGGCCACTATCACACGACACACCCTATATAATTATTTATTTTTGAAAAAAATGCGCATCTAAAAATACAAATCGACTGGTGTCCAAGCGTTTTTTCCAAAACGCTCTCATTTATTCGTTATCGAATTTATTCCATTTGGCTGTTCCACACTGTATATTTATCAGATATTTGTTGGAATGACTTAGAACCTAGTTATTTAAGCTCAGACTCGTGTATTTTTTTTTGCCGCTTCGTAAATTGAATTTCGTGGAATTTTCGTTATCAACTATGTTTCTTTTACTCTTTAATTAATTTCAGAATAATCAGCGACTACAAAGTAAATGGGATTTTCACGGTACCGACAGCGATGAGGCTCTTAAAGCAAACTGATCCCGAAGGAAAATACGGAATGGAATACGATTTATCAAGTTTGAGGCAACTATGGTTGGCCGGTGAACATTTAGACCTTAATACGAAAATGTGGGCGGAACGAATGTTTGAAGCTCCCGTAATAAATCACTGGTGGCAAACTGAAACCGGTTCTGGTATTTCGGGAATGTGCGCAGGACTGAAGAATCCTTGTAACGCGACGGACCTCACCGTAGGACTTGCTTTTCCTGGCTTCAATGGTAAGTTGATATATCTCTTTAAAACGAATGTTAATTCAATTGGAAAATGTACCATTTTTATATTTAGGATCTTTCACCCAAATGCTAAAATACTTCAATTGAACACGGCGCGCAAAAGGTCCACTCACTATGAGATTTGGAATTTTTATAAAGATTATAAATAAAGTAAACAAATAAGTGCTTGACATCCAATTGATTAAATTATAGTGGCATATTCACTTAAATAAAATGTTGGATATGAATGACACATGTAAGCAATCAAAATACACTAGTTATTACTGACTTGCTGTAGGTGTTGTTGCGAATCGCTTTAATAATAGTTATTTGTATGTTTAGGCCGCGAAATACCTTTTTAACGTACCGAAAGAACAGTTATCGCCGAGGCAAGATAATCATGAGGTCGTTAAAAAGTTTCGGCGGCCATGGCATACACACTATTTTTCGTGCAATCGTTAAAATTATTAGACTAAATAATTGTAAATAAATATATAATTGCTCTAAAATCAACAGCATTTCAATTTATTTAACAATATCACCGTGTGCTATGGAAATGATATGTTTCAATATATACAAAATATTTTGACAGTTCTTGACAAAACGCAAAATGTCTGATACTGATAGCGATATTTCAGTACCTTCCCCTCCTCCTGAACTCAAAAGCGTTGTAAATTCGGCGCTTTCCGTTTTAATACCCGAAAAATCTAAGCGGCAGTACGAAAAATGTTACGGCGAGTTTAAAGATTGGTGTGACAAACAGAATGTTAAGACGATGTATGAAAACATTTTATTGGCTTATTTGATGCAGAAATCAAATGTTGTAAAAAGTTCAACTTTATGGAGCATTTATTCCATGCTGAAGTGTATGCTGAACATACGAGACAATATCGACATCAAGCAGTTTTCAAAATTAGTACCATTTCTGAAAAGAAAAGCAGTAGGTTATCGAGCAAAAAAGTCCAAGGTTCTTACGCGTGAGCAAATTGATACATTCCTGAAAGAAGCTAATGATGAAAAATACTTATTGTTGAAGGTAAGTGTTAAGAGATATCATTTACAATTTTCTTAGTTATTGTACTGATTTTTGTAGGTAGTTTTGATAATGGGAATATCTAGTGCCTTGCGACGAGATGAGTTAGTAAAAATGGCCATTAAAGATATTCAGGAAGAGAATGTTGTATTAATAGTAACCGTTCCTGATACCAAGACGGATAAGAAGCGTGTTTTCACTGTCACTAATATTGATTCCATAAAAATTTATCGTAAATATGCAGCTCTTCGACCAAAACATATTGTTAATAATCGTCGTATATTCCTGAGATACGTAAACGGAAAGTGCACCGCACAAGTTGTTGGAGTGCATACCATTGGGAAAATGCCTAATATTATTGCTAAGTATCTCAGATTACCAAATCTTGAAACATACACGGGTCACTGTTTTCGGAGGAGAAGTTCTGCCACGCTGCTTGCCAATACTGGGGCTGATATGTCAATTCTTAAACGTCACGGTAGATGAAAGTCCACGACAGTAGCGGAAGGATATGTAGAAAACTCTATCGAAAATAAGAAGCAAATTTCCAACTCAATTTCTGGCGATATAGTATCTGGTTTGAATGTAGGCAATAACCATTATTCAGAAACACTAGATGTAGTTGCTTTAACTTCTGGAGTAAATATAAGTAATAATACAAACTGTACAATTATTGTTAATATTCATCCTAAATAATATAAGTAATTAAGCATTTGTTGGTATTCAATAAAAAATAATCCTCGTCTTTGTAGTATTTTAGAAATGTCAAATTTGGAAGTGATATTCAAATTTGGAAGTGACGTTTAGTTTCGCGGCCGTTGCTATGGGTAACTGCCGCGAAATTGAATTTCGCGGACTGTGCTGAGAACGCGAAATACTGACTTCGCGTGCAATTGCACGAAAAGATATTTATTTTGGGTTTTTTCAATAAAAATGTAAAACATTAAAAGTTAAGCCAAAAAAAATTTGGTAATTTTTTTAGTTCTTGTATGTTTATTGAGATTTTGAATTTTTTGACAAGTAGATAGTAATACATACCATATCGGGCAAGCATTTCTTAAGGAAAAGGATGGTTGGACTTTTGATGATTATAAAAAAAAATAGATGTTATTCTCAACCACACCTTTACTTTTTTAACATAATTACATATTCCCGCTTAAAGATATTCGCGCGAACTTCTTTGTTCATCATCCAGCATGGTTATACGGCAATCATCGAGTATTTTTGACGCTTCATCCTACTCCGACTGATTTAACCGGAAGTGGTTATAATAATTCATCTCTACCGCTTCTTTCCACTAGCTGCGGTTCCAACACACGTGTCTTTCGCTTCTTCAACTTTTATCAGCGCTTTTATATATGCTCGTCGTTTACTAGTAATCTTGACATGGCCTTTCTTCAAAATAATTTTGATCTGATCAAGATACGTTCGCCTAGGACGACCTCTACCGACTTGCCTATTCACACTCGCCTTATAAATCTGTCTCGTAAATCTTCTTTCATCCATCTTCTCTTCATGTCTGAACCATCTAAGCATTTTTTTATCTTTATATTTGTTACTAAATCTTCTTTCACACCACAACGTTCCCTTATCACGCTATTCCTCACTTTATCCATCAGAATCACTCCAGCTATACTTCGTAGGCTGCTCATCTTTTCAGCATTGATCTTACTTTTATGCTTACCCTGCAAAACCCCACATTCACTACTATACATAAGTGTAGTCAATATCTTTTTTTTCTTCTTCTTCTTCCGCTGTTATCCATGAATGTTTGCGATCACTTCAGACCGTTTTTCCCTATCTCTGGTGATGTGAATTAAATTTCCCATTCATTGTGCTAACCTTCAATGTCCAGCCTTCCATACCATACAACAGTACAGACCATACGTTTTGAATCTCATGAATGAGCTCCTCGCTCTTTCTATCCAGCATTTGATTTTTACGTCTATAGACCAGTCTTCACATAACCAAGTCCCCAGATAGTTAAAGTTTTTACTCGTTCTATGTCTTCACTATCGTATGAGTTTCCAATTTGCGGGTGATTACTAGGAATTTTGTCTTTTTTATGTTGATGTTAATTCCCATAAGTCGGCCGTGCATTCCAACTATGTACAGGAGCCTTTGAAGGTCATTAATATTATCTGCTATTCATGTGCCATTTACTTTGATGCCTTACTGTTGTCCTTCGAGAGCTTCTTGCAAAATGTTTTCAGAGTAAATGTTAAACAGATGTGGGAAGAGGACACATCCCTGTCTTACACCTCTAAGGATTGTCTGTGCCTTTGTAACTTCGTTGTCAAATCTAACTGCAGCTGATTGGTTCCAGTACAAGTTTTCAATACAGCTTATGTCTTTCTGATCTATGTCAAGTCGCCTCAATATCACAGTCATACTTTTCTCTCGTAAACTTTAATCCCAAGTATATAAACTCATTCACTTGTTTCATTCTTTCTTCTTTAATCAGCACATCGCGGTTTGTCATGCTTTCTTTTTTTACAAAACCGTTACTTTCGTGTTGTTTACATTCACTTTCATTCCTTTGATTTTAGGGCATCATGCAAAATATTAATCATCGCCTGCAACTCCATCTCAGATGATGTTAATATGACCCGACTAGATATTACTGTTAAGATACTCAATTGTTTTGTACGTTTATATTTTGTAATTATTACTTATCTTTATTTTGTTCATATTTTTAAGGATTTCCTTTTTGTAAAAAGTTCTGGTCCGTTTACTTGGACCATTTTACATTTGAAACATTCTAAAAATCTCATAAATCGAATTTATTACTTTCGACAACTACAGAACGAATTTTTAAGGCACCAAGAAACCCATTATGAAGTTATTTATTACTTCATTGGCATATTATGGGCAAGTATGTAAGACGTCTGATCAATAATATCACAAATTAACACATGCACACATGCACGTGGTAGTGCTTGTATTTTTAACGACATATTTCTCCCTCTGCAAAAGGGTTCAATGGGCTAATACATGCACATACAACTCTTTACCATTTAGAGTATATCGCTTTTGTACAATTTTATACAATCAACAATTACTATTTATACAATTACATCAGAAACAAGCAATTGACATCGCTTTAACGTAAATTAATTTGAAAATTACCAATAAAATTCTCATCCAAATAATTATGTATGTTTAGTTGCCGGCTACAAACCGATAAATTTATTAAAAAAGTTAATGTATTTCGTAGGATTTTTTAACACCTTTTTTATTACAGTGAAAGTATTGCGAAAGGACGGTACTGAAGCTGACGTTAATGAATTAGGACGAATAGCCATCAAATTACCATTGCCACCAGGAACGTTAACAACCCTTTACAAAGCAGAAGACAGATTCGTTAAAACTTACTTCAGTAAATTTCCTGTAAGTAAAAGAAATTAAAAAAAAAGTAAATTATTGTACAAATTCAACTATAACTACCAAAAATCTAAGCATTAATATTTAATAAATTAAACCGAGATATATAATTTTAGATAAAAAGCAATAAATTCGATTTAATACGAGTATACACTCGTATAAAATGTTTGATATTGAAGTACTGCAATTGCTACTTTATTATTAAAATGGTACAATTATTTGTATGCATGTGTTTCTCCCATTGTTCAAAAGTGGAGAAAGTTTTTAGACGCTAGATTGTTTGGTAACCACATTGTATGGGCTAAGACTCAATACTTCAAAAACCAAAGTTATAGTTATCAGCCAAACACCAATACCACCAATACAAATCAGGGCATACGGGATACAGCTAGAAAAGGTTAACAACATCTCATACCTGGGCGCTAATATCAATGACAACTGGGACATGAGCAAAGAAATAAAAATCCGTATCGAAAAAGCCAGAACCGTCTTCCTTAAATTAAAAAGAATTCTCTGCAACAAAGGAATCCCTTTAAAATTAAAAATCAGATTAACACGCTGCTATATATTCTCCACATTTATCTATGAAGTAGAGAGTTTGACCGACTCATTATTGAAGAGGCATTTCAAATTTGGGTCTACAGAAGGATCCTACGAATAAGCTGGATGGACCGAATAAGAAATGAGGTGGTTTTACAACGAATGAGGAAAAACACAGAAATAATTAAAATAATAAAAAGCCGAAAACACCAATACTTCGGTAATGAGGCACCCAGAGAAATATTACCTCCTTCTTTTAGTGATGCAGGGTAACATTGCCGATAGTAGAGGTCCAGGACAAAGAATGAACGTCTTGGCTCCGAAATCTTTGAGGGGGGTATCGCAAAACATTCGCTGAACTATTCCGAGCTGTGATAAACAAAGTTATTAGATATAGCCAATATGATTGCCAACGTTCGATAATCGGACAGGGTACCGGAAGAAGAAGAAAAAGATTGTTTTTTTCCTAACTTCTTCAAAGGACTAAAAATAAGTTCTTTAGTTTTGGAAACAAGAGCCAATGAGCCAAATCAGGTGATTATGGGGATGGTCGAGGATGGGTATTTATTTTTTGGACAAAAATTGCTTAACGAAAGTAGGCATTGTGGGCGGATGCATTGTCCTAATGAAAAAAGTGTCCAAATTCTGGTGACGTAACCTCAAACCCTCTCGAAATCTTCTTAAAACTTCCAAGTACAGTAAAACTTCTTCATAACGGACACCAACGGGGAAAAATAATTGTCCGTTGTGTAAAGTTGTCGCTATATCAGTTTTCTATTGCGTCACCCTTCTTCTTCTTCTTCTTCTTCTTTCAGTATGGTTTCCCTCACGGTTTTATTCCAATAGAGTCTCTCCTGATGACGCTGTCCAACACTCCCTTCATCTCTTTGGTGGTCTTCATTGTGATCTTCTTCCATCTGGTATGTTGGTTTTAGCGTTTTTACCAACCTATCGTCTTCCATTCTGTTTACATGCTTGTTCCAGAACCTTCTTCTTGTTCTGATCCATTTAGTGACGTCCTGTATTCCGCTCTGCTATCTTGGATCTTTGCTTCCGACTCAGTCCTGCAACGTTTTCCTTGGATAGTTCTTATTGTTTTCATTTCTACCGTACGCATCATTTGTATGGTTTAAGCATTATCTTATCTTGTCTTCGCTGCGTATATAAGTTAGTAAAAGTCTGACAATTTCGACAAATTACATGATTAAAAGTAGGTACAAAGTTTTCGATTGAATTTAGAAAGCGAATGCAAAAAACCGCATCTAAATGGACAGAAAATGGAAAGTTGAGTGCTATATTTCCTCGCCAAAAATATCAAATAAATGACCCTATTCTCAAAGTCCAACAACTTAAGAGATAATGTATTCGCAACGTCCCAATTATGGGTACAATACTCTAGTCTTTTCTGAGCAGAGTTAGTATGTTGGCAGACATAAAATACTTTTTAGTGCTATCTTTCCATACTTTCCCGTTGCAAAATATTCAAATTAATCATTATTCTTAACAGGGATATTATGATACTATGGACGCCGGTTACATGGACAAAGACAATTTAATTTACGTTACAGCAAGAGCCGACGATGTTATTAACGTTGCTGGACACAGATTGTCAACATTAGCTCTTGAGAACATCATTCTTTCCCATCCCGATGTATCTATGGCTTGCGTCATATCAGTCCCAGACGAAATCAAAAGCGAAGTACCATTATGTTTGTTCGTTATGAAGAAAGGTGAGTCGATACATATAGTATCTACTAAATTGTGCAACCTAATGATAATCAAAAAATACAATTCAACGCTTATGTTTCACTTTACGTAATTTAATTTTATTAACATCCCAGTGGGAAGTTATAGTAATGGGTCCGATTTTGCGAATTCCAAATTTTGACATATTTCCACACCAAGAGTCGAATACAATAGTTTTTAAGTGGACGTCTGTGTGTGTGTATGTACGTATGTGCGTATGTGCGTTCGAAATTATTTTTCGTCTCAATTATCTCGATAACAAAAAATGATATCGACGTGGGACCAATTGCATTCGACGCAAAATGACGCAACTGATTAGATTTTTAGCAAAATCGGTAGAGCTGTTTTTTAAGAACCAAAAAACTGAAAAAAATAGTAAACTACCTGAATTTTGCAATTTATAAATTATACTATTTTTAATCAAGAATTTTAAGATCTTTTGAATAATACGAGTATGATTATTGCAGGTTAGAAATATTTGTATGAAAAATATGATGACAATATTTCATAAAAAGAGAAAACAAAAATAGGAATAGGAGAATTTTAAACTTCTGTCAGTATTGAGATAATAGCATTGAAGACGCTATAATAGTGAAAGATTATTGTCATTATTAATCAAGCATTGTTTATAACAATTGAGTATTGGTACTAACAAATGAATATTGATCATAATAATTAAAAAAAAAATCAATTATTATAAACAATTGAAAATAGCTTCCGCTTATGAAATGATAAGAAAAAGTTTGAAAGAATACGGTTAACATAAACAGAATATTGTTAATAATAATTATAATTTGTTATAAACAATTTGAAATTGTTTTTTATAATAATTTTAATAATAATAATTATAACAACAAAACATATGGTATTTTTTCATTCTTTCCACTGGGAAGTTGGTCGTGTGGACTTCTCTGGTCGCACCCAGACCACTGATATTTTGTCTTTTACATATCAGTAGTCTATGGCCTATGTTCAGCAGTGGACGTCTAAAGGCTGAAGAAGAAGAAGAAATTTTCTTCAAAGTCGGCGTGATAAGCAGCACTATCAGCCACGAGTTCCACCAGAGTTTGATACATTTCTCGGGCAGCACGTAAGCAGCTGCACAAGAATTCATTAGTTTGAGGTTTTTTAAAATATCCTCTTCTGATGTGATATTAAATTATTCCTTAATTTCCCATGCATCCATTCACATAGATTTTAGCACCACAGCTACCCGCAGAAATGTGTCTGCAGTGGGTCTCTTTCAGTGACCTTTCTTGTTTACTTAAGGTAAATAAATTGAAGTTAGTCCTATCCATGTATATTATAGGCATGTTATCTGCTTGATAATTTAATAGCTATTGTATATAATCACGTCGTCTTATTTTATTATCTTCGCTGTTTGCTCTTTCTGACTCCCTTCTGATATCTTTAAGAGTATACATTCAATCGTCTAGGTGTTTTCTCAAACACTCGGTGTTTGCTTATGTTAAAACTTTCGCTAAAGCTCTTTGAATGTCAGTCTGGGATTCTCTTTAATACATCCAATGATATATTCACGATGGTTTTCTCCTATCTTCTCCCTTAGTATATTTCAGCCACCGGTATGCAGTTGACTTTTTTATCCTCATGGTATCAGCTAGGTGTTTCTAATCTTCTTCTTCTTGTAGTGCCTATCCGTTCCGGATGTTGGCTATCATATTGGCTATTCGCACTTTATTGACTTCAGCTCAAAATAGCTGAGTTGTTGTCTGGTTGAACCAAGCTCTTAAGTTTTTCAGCCACGATATTGCATTACATGTCCTAGATATTGTAACTTTCGTGTCTTAACCGTATTAAGGACTTCTCTTTCCCTGCCCATCCTTCTCAGCACTTCTGCATTGGTAACCCGGTCCGTTCAAGGTATTTTTTTTTAATTCTCCGGTACAGCCACATTTCAAATGCCTCAAGTTTCTCAAAGGAAGCCTCCATAAGCGTCCACGATTCGACTCCATAAAATAGTATTGAAAACACGTAACAACGAAGTAAACGTATTTTTGTGGTTAGCTGTATGTCGTGGCTTGTGATTACATTTTTCATCTTGAGAAATGCGGTTCTTGTCTTTTCAATGCGAGTTCTGATCTCAATAGAGTGGTTCCACTAATCATGAATGTTTTTGCCCAAGTATACGTAACTATTAACCCTTTCCATCTGCTAATAAGTTTCCAAGAATGTCTTGGTTTTTACTTATTATCATAAACTTTGTTTTACTTTTGTTTATTACCAGCACATACTGTCGGCTGAAAGCTGTGATTCTGTTCAACAGAAACTGCAACGTAGCAAGGCTGTCTGCGAAAGTAACAGTGTCATCTGCATACCTTATGTTGTTTAACCGTTCCCCATTCAGTAGTATTTCGGCCTCAGTATCTTGCAGCGAATCTCCAAAGATATATTCAGAGTATAAATTGAAGATGACTGGGGATAGTATGCATCCTTGTCTTACACCTCTTAGTATTTTCATGTAATCTGTTCTGTCTCCGTCTATCCTAACACAAGCCACCTGGTTCCAGTAGAGATTTCGGATGATCTTAATATCTTTTCCATACAGGCCAGTTTTTTTCAAGACTTCCATCATTTTGGTGTGTACTCAGTCAAACACTTTTGTGTAATCGATAAAACATGCATACACATCACAGTAGATATCCCTGCATCGCAATAATAATAGATAATAAACTGTTTGTTGTGATTAGGTTTTACGATAAATATAGTTTTCGAATATAATAGGATATTATTATTTCTTACAATTTAAATAATATACTTGTAATAACAAACCAATGCTTTACTCATAATTATGTATCAAACCAGATTATTTATTACACCGAACTTAAGTGAGCTTAATTGAAGAACGGATTTTACGAAATTCCACCCGTAAGGGAGGTTGCGGAGGCGGTAATTAAAAAAAATTCGCATTTCCAAACTATAGCTCCTAGAGGTTTGAAAGTTGACCAGAATATATGTTTTAGCATGCTGAAATTAACTACTGACAGATTTTGTAAAATTCCAGCCACAAAGAGTATTGCGGGGGCGATAAATATTAAAAAAATCTAATGACTGCGTCAATGGTAGTTCACCCTTATGTTGTGCTCTGTATTCACGTTAATATTTCTTCCTTCCTTTTTCTGTTTATGTAGTTTTATATTTTCGGGAACTTTATCTGTCAAAGAGACAGTGTAAATTTTATTTGAGAAAAAATATATACATTTTTAAAGGACGTCGAGCTAAACTATCTTTCATTGAGGGAGTTTTTCGCGAGTGATTTATTAAAATATATATATAGGCAATTTTTCGCGAATAAAATAAAATTTATTGTGTCCAAGTACGTCCAGCTAACCTAGGTTGTAGATGTAGGGGGGTCGTGAAGGCTATGCAGCCCCTCAAGCACCTCGACCTATCAGATCTTTTGTGCATAACCCTTAATCTATTCGAGGCCCGAGATTTTAGCTAACCAGTCTTTCATTAATAGTTTTTGGGGTCGCTGAGTTTGATAGTGACATCCCCAATTTTGTTAGAACTTCTACGAAAAGGGTAGAAAGGATAAAAATATAAAAACTATTAAAAACACCGATATGTGTCGAATTCATAGTCTTCGGGACGCAGATTTTGATAATGACATTCCCAAAGCAGGCAATCCTACGAAAGAGATAAGAGGGAATTGAAATATAACATATAATATAAAAACACAGATATTATTGTTAAATGCATAGTTTTCGGGGTTCTGAGTTTGATAGTTATATTCCCAAAGGTAAAAGGGTGTTGAAATATAAAAACTATTAAAAATTGCCGATATTAGTGTCAAGTTCATAATTTTTGGGGTCGCTGAGTTTAATAGTAACATTCCCAATTTTGTTAGCACCTATACGAAAGGGGTGAGAAGCGATAAAATATAAAAACTATGAAAAACGACTAATATTTCTGTCGATTTAAAAGTTTTTGAGGTTGCTGACTTTGATAGTAACATTCCCAATTATGTTAGCACCCATACAAAAGTGGTGTAAGGGGGAAGAAATATAAAAACTATTAAAAAAGCCGAATTAGTGTCGAATTTATAGTTTTCGGGGTCGCTGAGTATGATAGTGATATTCCCAAAGCAGGCAAGCTAACGTTCGGGCAGGACAACGGCTGCCGGGTTCTGCTAGTTATGAATAAAGTATTGGTTTGTTATTACAAGTATATTATTAATATGTCAACTCTTGTCACCCTAATGGCCGACATGATAATAGTAATGACATCAGTAACTTGTTGTCTGAATATTTATACGACATCTAAATATCCAGACACTAATTTACCATTTATCCAGTTGTCCAAGTTTACTAATGAATTATGTAAATTGAAAATTTTTAGACTCCGTTTTAAGTGACTGCATTGTAGCAAAAGAGTTAATTTCAATGGTACGAGAAAATTTAGGTCCAGTAGCTGCGTTTAAATTAGCTATTCCGATAAGTGATTTACCCATAACAAGATCTGGAAAGATCTGTAGAAAATCCATTGCAGATCTTGCCAGAAATAAATTAAAAAAGGTCAGTAAGAGAAACTTTCATTTTATAATAAACAAGATTTATTTCAAAGAAGTAAAAATTATTTATTGAGGGTAATTTTTTTAGATTTCTGGAACAGTTGTAGACCCCACCATAT
Organism: Agelastica alni; assembly: GCA_950111635.1. Classification (NCBI taxonomy): domain Eukaryota; kingdom Metazoa; phylum Arthropoda; class Insecta; order Coleoptera; family Chrysomelidae; genus Agelastica; species Agelastica alni. The sequence goes on from OX467710.1 coordinate 65,188,824, forward strand.
ATAAAGAAATTGAAGAAGTGTTGAGAAAATACGGATTCTGTAACAGAGCAGATTAATATTAAACATTTAAAATGTACTCAGTAATGAAGTATTATTTCCTATAAAAATTACATGGTAACATACTTTTAGTAGTTTTAGTGTTTCAGTAGTTAATTATTAATATATAATTTATTTTTAAAATGTATCCACTTGAATTTTAAAAAATCTCATTTTTCATATGATTTGACGAACTATTTTTAGCTTGGCAAAATTGTAAAATTTTTATAATGAAATACTAATTAATCTTAATTACCTTAACTTTTATATACGCTGTCGGAAAAAAACAATTCAAAGAGTTTTTTTTTATTTGTTTTTTTATTGAAAGCACAAAATTACCCAATGGCACCACCAGAGCTAACCACTAATGCACAACTCTAATGAAATACATTTTTAATGTTGTTTTTTTTTGTTTAATTTGTTTGTTCAGTTCGTTTAAACGCATTTTTTTTTTATGAAAATAGTCGCAAAAAGGGTAGACCTATGGTGTGGGCCGCGGACGGCCCGCACTGCGACTATTAGAAGGGGAAGGGATTATAGAAAGGAAATTATTGTGGACACGCTTTTTAAAAAGTTGCAGGTCATAGTTCTCTGGAAAAACTGATTTTGGAAGCTTATTCCATTCCGTAGCAGCCCTGTAAAAAAAGGATTCTTGATGAAGATTGTTCCTTGTAGTGTCAATCTTGAGAGTAAATGGGTGAGACTTATCAGCGTGCCGAGTTCTTCGGCCGAATGTGGCCAATGGTGGTACCAGAGTTCTTATTTCTCTGGAGCATCTGCCATGGAAATATCTGTAGAGCAATGACTGGTCTGCAACTCTTCTTCTATGTTCCAGAGGGTGAAAGGTATCTGTGAGAGTTAAGCTGTTTATCAAGCGAATGGCTCTTTTCCAAATGGAATCTAGAAGACGAAGAGAATTCCTTGGTGCTGAACCCCAAATGTACGAGCAATACTCCAGTAGAGGTCGGATTTGAGCCTTGTACGTCGTCAACAGTTGATCAGAAGTAAAAAACTTTCTGGCTTTCCACAGAAAACCTAGCCTCTGGCTTGCCGACTTTGCGATGTTAGCAACGTGGTCATGCCAAGACATATTATTGGACACCGTGACTCAATATCCAGATCTAAATTCGGCCTGTTCTCGTGACTGAAAGAATTCTAATTTATTCTCTAGCCTTTTTGTCAAAACTTTGGTGAATAATTTATATATGTTTGAAAGCAGGCTGATCGGGCGGTAGTTTTTAAGGTCTGTGATGTCCCCTTTCTTATGCAATAGGATAACTACTGCGTTGTAACGTGCCTTTTTTTCCCTTCTACAGTTCCATTATAATTATATCTCTGATAATTTTTTATTCCTCAAGTACTCGTAAATAGTGTCGCGTACCGTATTTTGTTGTAACTTAAATATATCATTCTTTGTAAATAGTGTTGCATAGCCTCGATTATTGTGTATTATCGATTATATTATTCTTTGGTTTACATTTCTGTGTAGATGAGGCTAGCTATCAACACGGACGAACGCGATTCTTAGTGTGGAACATAGACTTGCGAATATCCTTGGTTTAAGTCAGTTCCGTGTCATTTCTTGATATCCGGCTTGGGAAGTGGTCGGAGTCGTGTGGCGAGAGTCTTGGGAGTCGTGTGGTGAGAATTTTTGGGGCGGTGTGATATTAACAAGTGTGCAAAACCTCTACGGTTTTCCTTTCATATCTGGCTGTATTTGGGCCATCTTAATTGGATTTTGAAGGAAAACCATTTAATTTTTAACTTGACCATTCTATCTTACCTCCGTTGTTGATATTTTGGATTTTGGTGTCGAGTTAAAATAACCGCATGCGGGATTTATTTGAGGGAAGCCATTGTTAATTAGCAGGTGCCGTTCCATAACCAAACCGGCCACAGGAGTAGTGTATTCGTATACCCAAAGGTTACAAGTGATTTTTTTTTTTTGAATATTTAACGACGTGACTTATTTTTGACACCACAATTAAGTTATTGCTTCAATTAGACATTTATTAAAGATTCTTACTAGAGCCTGTAGGAGTTTTGTCCCAGCCAATTTCATAGCCTCAACCACTACTCCATCTTCACCAGGAGATTTATTGTTTTTCATTTCATGGAGTGCTTTTCTTACTTCATTCGATGTTATGTCTGGAATTTCTTCAGAGCCTTGGTTCATCACTTGGGGCAGTATGTGCTTTTCAGCACGTTGTCTCTGTTCTTCATACAGCTGATGGTGCGTCGGAATAATTCATTAATTTTTACGGTCGCCATCTTTATTGCTTTGAGTTTTTAAAATCCCGCTAATTCTCTCAACGCTCACTTCGACCCACCTCTTGAATAATGATAAGTGGACAATCAGATCTTAAAGTGATCCTTATGAAATCAATGGATGACATGACTTCAATGATAATTATAAGTATTTATTTACTTTTGACTTCAATAAAAATAACCAACAAGAGAACTTGCGTGTCTTCTTTCAATGAGTTTTTCATATCTTTTTTTTTCCTCTTCCATCTTTAGACTTTTGGACTTTGTTATAATGCTGGACGCAGGTAAGTTTTTACTTGGTATAGCAGTGTTTTTCGGGTAAAGTTTTTGATAGCCCCCTGACAGATTAATAGGTAATTCTATTAACCACATAAAATATAGAAAACAAAATACTTACAATCACTAGGAGTTATGAAATCTTTCGCAACAAAATGTTTAGAGCAAACTCTCACGTTTTTGGTAACTCTCTTTTCCATATTCAGTGTGATCTCCCACAGTTTATTTCTATCAACCATAGTCAACATTACCGATTCTATAATATGCTCAACTCTTTGACCCTCATTTGGGATATAATGAAAAGTCAAATTGGGTTTTTTTTATACACTGAGTTACATCCAGGTACACAATTTGCTCTGCTGGTCATTTGCACTATTAACAAATTATTAGTCACTATTAAACAAATATAATCTTCGCACAAATGCGAGCTTCAGGGTATAAACACAAAGCAATCACACTTGTTCATCACGTGATATTGATGCGAGTTTATTCCGTCAGATGGCGTATTGCTTAGCATTAAAGGACAATAGAAGGTGACAGCGGCTGTCAGAAGTGGTCAAATATAAAGGGTAAAGGTAAGGAAAACAATTTCTATGTTAAAAAATGTCTCCGATAGTATATTGAATTAAGATGGCGGTAGGTACTGTAGCAGAATACCGTTTATCGAAAAGAGCGCCAAAAGTTTAAAAAAAAAAGGACAAAGGATGTTTTATTTTTATTTCCTTTTTACTTTTACGTTCACTTGAGCAACTTTTTACTGGATAATTGTTTTATTCAAAAATTATATCCCTTTGACAAACTACACTTCATCTAAAACTTTTAAACAATTTTACTGTTCGATGAGGTTTTTACACCTGAAGGACAGACTTTTTACTCGCAAGTACGCCGTTTGTGCTTGACGTTATGTCGAAAAAGGGGGTTTTAGTCGGATTTGCGCCCGACACTACCTGAACCGATTGACAACAAGGCTCTAGTACCAAGCGGTTGTTCCCTCTCACAAAAAAGATTAGATTAGGTTAGGTTAGGTTTGGTGTCAAGAAAACAACAATGTTCGTCGGGTCTTCATTTATTTACTTTTATGAAGTACAAATTTAAGTAGACTAAAAACATAAAGGGGTGTATGTACAAAATAAATAGAACAAAATGATCGGTTTATGATCGATCTTAAAATGAGGATTATATATAAACATTAACTCTACATCTTTGTTTTTGTTTAAACTTTTATATAATTGCCTGGTTTTAAGCTGTCTTCAATTAATATTTTTAAAGTAATTTTGAAATATCACAGAGAAACTCAATATGGCGCTTCAATTTGGAATAAAACCAAACAAATATTATTAATTTGTTCGCAATTTTTACAATAACATTTTCGAAAACGATGGACCAAAACTTTTTACTACACGTTAAATTGAAGGTAGTTTCAAATAAAATAAAAAACAAAAAAATTCTATACTAATTGGTATGGAACCAAAATTCAATACCTACATCAATAATATGATAATGAATTAAGTATAAGGAATACTAAATAATTGGCTGCATTACTAAACGAAAAATAACCTTTCTGCTTGGCATACGTTTTATAAAATATTAAATAAAAGTGAGCCTCTGCGTTTACAATTCTTATTTCATTTGAAAAACAAAAAGTTGTTATTCCTATTAAAATTATTAACTTCATATCGTTTTGATTATAAAATAAAAACTAAATTATTATTTCTGCATGCAAATAAAATGAAATACATTACAAATTATATTTCACTTTTTTAACTAAGGAATTCCAATACAAAATTCTTTTATTATAAAACAAAATGTTAATTTTTACTACTCATAATAGGATCAATACATATGAAATGATCCAATGAGGGTTTCTTTAATTTTTTTATATTTTATTCTCTAATAAATTAGCAAATCAAAACAGGTATTTAAATTTTTTTATCTCAGCCCAGTTCTGAGAGGTGGGCATTTTTGTTTAGCCACGTGAGTCAATTTTAGGTTTTACAAACATTAGCGCTAAATTAAATATCTCTAAACTGAGTAATGCAATTACACATACCAACTTTTTCAGCAACTATAATCCCTACTATAATTTAGGTCCTATGTACATTGACTTTCTTAAACTTAGCGATAGCTAATTTGTGCGTACACACAATAAAACAGTCATAACTTGGTGCAGCATTAAATACTGTAGTTTACTATCATACCGATACAAATTATGTGCAAAAATCATGTTTATATACTTTGCCCCACCACGTATATCAAGCTTTAAATTATCAAAAAATTTAAAAATTAGTTTTTACAAATTTAGAAAAAAATGAAGACTGTAACGATAATACGGATTATCGTCTAAAAACGCACGCCTATGTTAATAGCCAAACAGTTTTTCTAACGTTTTTATAGAACTTAAATTAGTATAAAAGACCGACCAATTCCTCGTAAAAAGGAATTGATCCTTACACCCCTACCTAAACTTTCGTGTTGGGATTGTTCATCCCTACAAGACCATTTAATACCGCTACCGAAACGTTCGTGTTGAGATCGTTTCAACTACCCTCCTTAACCCACAACACGCGTTGAGTTCTGTGGAGGATTCCTACCGCTGAGTTTTCGCGTTGAGATTTCTCAGATCCTTTCCTTATTTTATTTCTTTTACGTGTTGAGTTTGAGAAATAAATACTTGTCTCATTTTCCAAAATACCGTTAAAGTAAATATTTTTATTTAAAATAAATTCGAAATAATATATCAGTACTTAATAGGTAATAAATCGGAACCATAATTACTGTTTGACTGTTGTACCGTGGTTTGTTTAGATTCTACGACGAAAAGAAATATTTCATATTGCAATAAGAAAATTAGCTTTGGTATTTTATTTCTTTATTGAAAATGATGCCCTACAAAGTGTATTTTGTTCAACATTTTAAATTTTGGTCGTGGCCATTTTCTCTTATCAAGATTAGTTTGTTAGTTTGACGCAGTTCTCATCGCAGAAACAGAGGATGACCTGCAACGACAGCTCCATAAATTACTTCTGGCAAATTCTTCTCTATATTGGGCTCGATGGATCAGTGTATTACCATCCATGTTTATCCAGTCTCTTATGTTTCTTAGCCACGACTTTTTTTTTCTCCCCATGCCTCGTTTACCTTCAATTTTTCCTTCCAGTATTACTTGTAGTTGTTCATACTCCTTGTGTCGCATTAGATGTCCCAGATAGGCTGTTTTTTATCCTCATGATATGTGTTAATTGAGGGCGGGTACTCACTCTAGTTAAAACTTCTGCACGTGTTGTCCTGGTGGTCCATGCTATACGGAGCATTCGCCTGTATATCCACATTTTAAAGGCGTCCAATTTCCGGAGTTCATCCTGCTTTACCGTCCATGACTCACAGCCGTATAAGAGCAGGGACCACACATAGCACTTTACCTCACCAACATATCAGTAGGAAAATCAAAATGCATGATCCTAACCAGATAACCCATAAGATGTAGGCTCGTAGTCCAAGATCAACCTATCGAGCAAGTATCCAAGTTTAAGTACGTGGGCATGAATATACCGGACCACCACAATCCAATAAATGATATGAGGTGTAAGATCAACAAGGCAACCGCAATAGCAGGATGCTTACGACAGGTGATATGGGCAAATAAGTATATGCGTATTGACAGCAAGGTCAAGATTTACAAGACCTGCGTTAGGCCAATCATGACTTACGGTATTGAAGCTCGAAAAGAGATAACTAAAACAAAAAGCTTGCTGCGTGTAACATAAATGAAAACTCTAAGAAGCATACTCAGAAAGACAAGAAGAGACCGAGTCAGGAACGAGGTTATAAGAGATGAATGTCAGGTGCAGGATGTGGTGAGATGGGGGCGGCAAAGGAAACGACAATGGCACGCTCATGTAATCCGAATGGCAGAAGATCGACTACCGCGGATAACATTCCAGAGCAGACCAGCGGGAGATAGACCCACAGGAAGACCACCTACGAGATGGAAGGACAGCTGGCAATCGACATCCCAAGAGATCCTAAGGCGACCCAATTAACAGATCGACAGATCTAATTAAAGAAGAAGATTAATTTAGCTATTAGTTGTAAAGACCTAAATTGCGGTAGGGACTTTAGTGTGTTTTTCAATGTATTAGCATTACTTAATATAGAGATATTTAATGTGTGTAAAACCTAAAATTAACTTGAGCGGTTAATCAAAAATGACAGTCTCTCAGAAATGTGGCAAGATAAAAATAACTTTAAAACATGTTTTAAACTGCTAAATCATTATAAAATAACATGAAAAATTAATAATTACCAAGCAACCTAAACATTTTTAGATCACTTTATATGGATTGGCCCAATAAATAAAAACAAAACTTTATAAAAATCGTCCCGGTCGTTCTTTTGTGAGTAAAAAAATTAATCATCATAAAACATATATATTCCAAAACTTCATTATTAGTGTACCTTTATATTAACATCAGAGCAACTGTTTTTTACAATCCAACCATCATATTTGTTTTTAGTAACTGTAATGATTTAAACAAAACAAAGATAAAATATTCGCAGTGTAAGTTTGTCAATAAAATAACACTGGGAGAACTTCTGTTATGTTTCTCAATCTACATCCATTCCGAATTAAACGTGTTATATAACCACTAACGCTCAAAAAATTAAAACTTTTTAATGAACTATTACTATTCTTAATACACACTTACAATATAACCCTTCAACGGCTAGTGTTATATATACGTAACAATGTAACAATGTAAACAGTTGGTCGAGTAAAAAATCGAGAAACAGGCGAGTCGATTGGTAGAGCGGGCAGCATTACGACACCCCACCATGTTAAAACGAACTCGCCCAATGTTAACACTCAAGTAAAAAGTGGTCGGCGGCTAGCTGAGAAGCAAGCCGATATGATATAATACTGTCATATTAAAAAGTTGCCATTTGGACACAAGTAGAAAATAATAGGACGAATAGAGTGCTAACCCCAGTTACTGGACGCAATTCACTAGACTTAGTTACTTTACCCATGTAAACACCAACAAAAAGAACTAGGAAAAGTCGAGTAACTGCACCGATATACTGGGCCCAATTTACTATGCCGAGTTGCTCTACTAATGTAAACTAGCCATTACAGACAGTTGATTTTCTAAAAGTTTGTGAGTGCACAAGAATACTGAAAATTGAAAACGATAAAAAAAAGATGGACTTCCGATTGGAGTAAGTACTTTAAACTTTAATGTTCTTTTAATGCATCCGATATGTTTATAAATATTAAATACTGAATAATAATAAGTTGTTTTATAAATTTGTGCTACTGCTATTAGTATAAATATTTGAATGTCTTGTATAACTGCGATAACATGAGCTTTACGTTATGTTAACGCTAGCCAATTATGGAAGACAAAATAAAACTGTATTTGTTTTGTATTTTAAGCCTGGTTTTTCATTAGACGAGGCTATTCAGATGGTTTATGATGATGATCTCGATTTAGAAGAGATATTTAATAAGTCTCCCGACTCAAACGTACTGATCGACAAGTATTCTGGAGATGAGGATGGCAACTGATGTTTAGATAATCTTTGCGATCGACAACTAACTACTAAAACCGAAATAATCCTTTATCGAGGTTGCAAAGCTGATAATGAGCCTGAGACATTGCACTTGAGAACAACGATAATAAGCATGAACATAAAGATACTCAGCCTAAAAAGAATGATACCCTTGAGTCCAGGTTTAAAAGAAGCAACTTGGATTGAAGGTGATTTTAAAGAGGTGATAACTAGCCTGAATATAAAGAAAAAAGCTATTTAAAAATATTTAAAGCTTTTATTGAAACCGAGATAATAGACTGAATCCAATTCAGAAAATATATGCTTTTTTTGCAAAAAACCGGATCCCAACATTTCTTCCGATGAAATGAAATGTGCTATAGATATTATTATTGTTACTGACTGCAATTATTGCTTTTAAAGGTGAAGGAAGGGCTTTAATATCAAAGTCAAGCTTATCATTTGCAAGGGTTCCAGATTACTTGAGGTATAGCATGGATTATCTGTTGATTTTCATCCCAAATAATAAACTGAACTGTGTTTAGGAGCGTAAAGTCATCTTTTACACTAAATAACTGATATTTTTACTATCAACATTTTGGACCCGTAAAAATAGTTTTCTTTACACATATATAACGGTTTTTTACGAATGACTGAACATTTTTAGGCATTTCTTTATTATATTTGTATTGAATATATCATTTCAAATACCGGTATTAATATATTATTTCTTTTCCATGAAAAAAAAATAATTCCGCCGTTGTAGGGTTAATCAAAACTTCCGTCTTTTATTGACAAACTTAATTTTTGGCATTTTAGTATACTTTAAAAATAAAACTTGAGCTTAAAATATTATTTTAACTAAATGTTATATATACATAGGAGTCCTAGTAAACAAACGAAATGCAAAATACCAATTTAAAAAATTAAAATTTCAATAAATAATGTGATTACTTTAAAGTCCACTTTTAAAATTTTCGTTATGTACTGCTCGATTCATTTAAATTAATAATTTTATTTGTAAGGTAATTGACCCATTAGCACTATATGTAAAGTTCACGATTATAAGTAACTAGAAAAATGTTTTTAAGGTCTGACAATATTGTTAAAACTTTGTTTCTTACATTTTAATTTTTTTAGCTCCCGTAAGTTATATGCATGTTACGAAACTTGACCATCATCTTAGTGCTATATTTCACCGAGACATCGTGGTGGCGCAACCAGCCGCGCAACCGAAACACCATATAGAAAACAGAATTACCACACTGCGGCAGGGTTGCCATATTGGGGGATTCCATGAAAAGTTCCTCTTTTTTATTAGTTTTTACGTTTGTATTGAAGTGTGTGTGCTAATTTAGAGTTTGTTTTTTATATTTAATTTTTGAGAATATAATGTATTTATTTTAGGAATGTTAATATATTTTTACACAGGGGTAACTTTATCGTCAAATGCAAGAAGCAAATTTGACATAGATAATAAGATAGCACAAGGCGAAAAAGCAATCCAGCAGCTAAATTCAATTCTCTTAAACAAGAATATCGCCAAGAAAAACAAAAGTATCATCTACTACACGATCGTTGAAACCATCGGCATATATAGAGCAGAAACCTGGGAATTTAACCAGAGGGACAGATTATGGAAGTCAACGATGAAATTATAAACGGAATTGAATGCACGCGACTCAGATGGTATGGCCACCTTCAGCGAATGGAAGATGATCGCTGGCCGAAGATTTGGAAATGGGTTCCGCCATAAAGAAGGAAACATGGCAGACCACCGCATAGCTGTAAGGAAGACGTGAAAGAAGCGATGGAAAACTGAGTTCTAAATGAGGGAGACTGGTGAGAAGAAAGCCATAGAATCAGTAAATCTGAAGCCAAAACTATGGATTAGATATAGACATATTCATAGTATGGTCCTTTAGTAAAAAAGATCTACTGAAATTTTTAGACCACTTAACTCTATCCATGCGAGGATACCGTAGAGAACAACCAACCACCTTATCTAGACGTGATGGTTTTGAAGACACAAAACGGACGCTTAGAACACACAGTATACAGAAAACCCACACACACCAACAGATATCTAATCGCCGGATCACACCACCATCCATTTCAAATTCAAGGAGTAGATCCCTATGTCTTACGATAATAGCCAGAAAACAAAAGAGACAGAAAAGATAACCTCAACCTTAAAACAAAACAATAACAAAAGCAATAAAACATCAAAAACACCCACGACAACAACAAGATAATGACAACACAGATAGGCCAAAAACTATCTTACCATACATCAAATGAACCACTGACAAAATCGGAAGAATCCTTCGAAAATATAATACCTCCACAGTTTATAAACCTCACCAAACTATAAGATCAATTCTAAAAAATCACAAACACAAGTTGGTCATTAAAAACAAACAAATAACATCTGTCCTTTTCTAACATCAACTCGAAACTGAACCCAAAATTAATTTCGACAGCTGCAAACAAATAGTCAATATCGATAACTACAAAACAAGAACAATACGCGAGGCCATTGAAATAGAAGATGGGGCACCTTAACAAAAGAGTTGCTTTGCATTTACCATCTACATGGAAAATAATAATTAAAAAAACAAGCAAAATCACAACATCTGAACATAACTGACATAATACCAAATTCCAAGCGTTTTGAGAGGTTTAGATAACCCATACACCCATAAGGGGTGGTATTTAAAAGAATTTGGATTAAAAAGAATGTGATAGGATTAAAAATCAAATTTTTTTAATCCTTTTATTTTTATGGGATATCTGACAAATGACTATATGTATGAAATTTTTTTTACTTACACAAATTATTATTTTTACTCATTTGTTTTTAAATATTTCAAATACTTAAGATTTTAACAATAAACGTCAATAAGCGTTAATCTCGTCCAGTGTTAATGTAGATAGTGAAAATAAACGTTAGTGCGGAAAAAAGGTGTTATGTACCGTGACTGTGATTGATGTGCATTATTTATAATTATTTAATCAAAGGTTGGAATTGATTTGATTTTATCTGAAAAGTGATTATATTATCTGTTTTAGAAAAAATAAAGGTGAGTTAATTTCATACTTATTGCCGTATTTAATTAATTTGTTTTGTCTTGGAAATGATTTAATAGTGTGTTTTCGAAAGTAATACTTTTATTTAGAGTGTTGTATTTAAAGATGAGCAGTATGAATTAAGAAAATGAATGCTTCTCTCGTACGCAATTATATGTTGCATGCTCTAGACTCTAGAGCATGCTCTAGAGTCTAGAGCCAGTAAACCATCTGATCTTTAAGCTTATGCAGAAAACGTATTCGCTCGCGTGGCTCGCTGGCGTGACTGCAGCGCCATGGTATCTGTGAACTAAAGGACGCCGTCACAGAGTTTTTAAATATATAAATGAATGGGGGTTTGAAATAAAAATTAATTTTTATTATTATAACAAATTTTTTTTGCGTGTTAAACCAAGTGAAAATTAATCTTTAATCCTGGAAATCTGTTATGCAAAAATTACCCATAAAATGTAAGTATAATTAATAATTTAAAAACAGTATAAAAGCTATAGCGTTTACAAAATAGGTAATAAAATAAAATAAATTTTGACAGCTCAATCTTATAAAAATTAAGGTTATGGTACTACTTACTTCTGCCGTCTCACTGCCACTATCCACTTATTTCTTTGGTTTATTTTCCATTTTGCAGTTGGAAATTTATAAAATTTACATTCATTGTTTGCACTCGTATATTTGCATAGCAACTGTGGTGGCTGTTTTTACCCATTTTTTAAAAATTATAACAAAATTAATAATCTAACGTTTATTTTTTAACACGGACATTAAAAATACCGTCCTTTATTGCCTAAACTACCCACTGAGTGCGCTGGTGTCCACTCTGGCTTCCCCTACCTTGACTTTGCTCAGAGCAAATAAACAAAAAATGAAATCCGCTCACTAGCTTTGCAATTTTAGTGAAAACCATTTTCTCGTTCTTTCCATTAATTTCACAGCATAGCCACAGCAACGCAAAGTGGAATAGATATTAAATTGAAAGATGTAAATCCATGTTCACTAGAATACTTTTATTATATATATATATATATATATATATATATATATATATATATACATATATATACATATATATTATATATATACATATATATTATATATATATATATATATATATATATATATATATATATATATATATATATATATTCATCGGTTTTACAACGTTCTACATTTTCTGAGCCAGAAGGTGCAAGGGCACTCTTTTGTCCTTGGGCTGAGAAATCAACCCAAAAGGCGGATGAACTGCATCAAGTAGTGAACGGCATAAGGATGCAGAAGGCAAATTGGAAAACCACTGCATTAAAGATCATAAAGAGATATTCCCTGCATTATCATCATGGCTGAAGTCAGGACTAAATATAATTCCGGAGTAAGTCCTCCGATCGGATCTCCGGGGAGGACAGTTGTGACTGATATGAGTAATGCAACCGATAGAAAAAGCAACCTGCTACAAAAATCAGTAAGGATTGGAACATGGAATGTTCGAAGCATGTTAAATAGAGAGAAAACACACAATGTAATTTTGGAAATGAATAGACTAAACATCAAAATAATGGAAATCAGTGAAGCTCGCTGGAAAAACTGCGGGCAGAGTAAACTTCAGGACAAGATTATCTATTACTCGGGAAGTGGCGACAGCCAACACCATCACGGAGTTGCGCTTATACTTGATGAGACTCTTCAAAGATCTGTGAAGAGTTTCGTACCTTTCTCTCCACGTGTTTTGCTTTTAAAACTCGAGGCATACCGTGGTATACTCAATCTAATCCAAGTGTACTCTCCAACAGCGGATAAAGACGATGAAGAAGCTGAATCCTTCTACAAGGACATTGATGACGTCATGAAACTGACTAAAAACAAGGATGTCACTATAATCCTGGGTGACATGAATGCAAAGGTTGGACAGGGTTCATGTGACAAATGGATCGGACGGTACGGACTGGGCGAACGTAATGGAAGAGGAGATCGCCTTCTACAATTTTGCCAAGAAAACTCTATGACAATAACTAATACCTTTTTTAAACTACCAAAACGCCGCCTATACACATGGAAATCTCCACAGGACAATGAAGACCATATAGTCCGGAATCAAATCGATTATATTCTCATCAATCAAAGATATAGAAACGCAGTGAGAAGTGCCAAAACATACCCGGGAGCAGATGTAGGCTCGGATCATAGTCTCCTCATGGCGGAGATTATGGTGAAGCTCAAAAGGCTGAAAAGTTCGTTAAACCAAAGACCTATTGATACCAACCTACTAAGAAGAAAAGACGTGAAAGTGAAAGTATGGCAGGACGTAAACGAAAACCTAAACAAGTTGCCCGTTCGGCAACTCAGAACCAACCTGAAGACATGTGGCAAAGTTTAAAATCATCCATTATAGAGCCTTGCAAGAAGCATCTGAAACCCGAGAAAAAGATAAATCGAAAGGATTGGATGACGGAGGAAATATTACTTCTCATGGAAGAAAGAAGAAACCTGAAGAATACAGACAAAAATAAGTATAAAGAAATACAGAAGGACATCAAATATAAATGTCGCCAGGCTAGGGAGAATTGGCTAAAGGAGAAATGTACAGAAATCGAGAATCTGCAAAGACTACACGACTCCCATAATGTGCATAAAAAAATAAAAGAGTTTACTGGAACTTTTCGAAAGCAAAAATTATACAACCTTGTAAATGAGAAGGGAAACATTGTCTTGGATATTAAAGATCAGTTGACTCTGTGGGAAGAATACATCAAAGAGCTTTTCAACGACCAAAGAGAAGAAATAAATACCAACACTACCAACACTACCAATCAAACTGGACCATCTATTTTAAATGAAGAAGTGCAGGCAGCAATAAAATCAGCTAAAGATGGGAAAGCACTTGGCCCTGACGACCTACCCGCAGATGTGCTTAAGTTGATCGAAGAACAACATTTGGATGCTGTAACTTCTTTATTCAATAGGATCTATGAAACGGGAATAATACCGAAGGAATGGCTTCAATCAACGTTTGTCACAATTCCTAAGAAGTACAATGCCAAGAAATGTGAAGAACATCGTACGATTAGTCTTATGAGCCACACACTGAAGATCTTTCTCAAAATGATGTTAACCAAAAAGTATACGCCTGTTTTGTTGACTATAATAAAGCGTTCGACAAAGTGAGACACAAGCAACTAATACAAGCACTGGAACGAAAAAACCTTGACGCAAGAGATATACAAATAATAGTGAAATTGTACCTAAACCAAAGTGCGTCGGTTCGCGTCCAATCTGAGTTGACGAAAGCAGTGGAAATCAAACGAGGAGTTAGACAAGGGTGTGTTCTTTCACCACTCCTCTTTAATGTCTATTCAGAGGAAATCTTCACAAAAGCCCTTGAAAATGATACCGGTGGAATACGAGTTAACGGCATTGCCTTGAACAATCTACGTTATGCAGACGATACAGTACTTCTCGCCGAAAACATACAAGACCTTCAGAATATGTTGAATAAGGTCATCACTACTAGTCGAGAATATGGTCTGACACTGAATATTAAGAAGACCAAATACATGATTGTCACTAAAACTGAAGTGCCTAATGAACATCTATATGCTGAAAATGAAGAGCTGGAAAGAGTCGAGAGGTATGATTACCTAGGTACAAGTGTCAACTGCACCGTGGATTATTGTTCGGAAATAAAGATTCGCATTGAGAAAGCCCGTGCATCCTTTGTGAGAATCAAGAAACTGCTCTGTAGTCGCGATCTGAGCCTGGACCTGAGAACTCGGATGCTCAAATGTTATGTGTTTCCAGTCCTTCTGTATGGTGTGGAAGCTTGGACCCTCAACGTATATTGCGAGCGAAAACTTGAAGCCTTCGAGATGTTGGCATACCGTAGGATGTTGAGAATATCATGGACGGAACATATAACCAATTTGGAGGTTCTGAGAAGAATGAAGAAGGACATAGAGATCCTACACGAAGTGAAAAGAAGAAAACTGCAATATCTCGGCCACGTCATGAGAGGCCCAAAATATGAGATTCTGCACCTCATAATACAAGGGAAAATTGTGGGAAGAAGATCTATTGGAAGGAGAAGAATATCCTGGCTTAGAAATCTGCGAAAATGGTTTAATGTCACGTCATCCGACTTGTTTAAGGCCGCAGCCTCCAAAGTCAGAATAGCAATGATGATAGCCAACCTCCGTAATGGAGACGGTACATGAAGAAGAAGACATCTTCTGATACCCAATCTCCATTCGTCTCTATTATCCCACAAGTTCTCGTCCAGGCCTCTATCTCTGATTTCATTTCTGATTTCACTATCGATTCCTTCTCTCCAGCTCTTTCTTGGCCTTCCTCGTCGTCTTCTTCCAGCTGGGTTCCACGTTAACACCTGTTTAGGCAATCTGTTCTCCTTCATCCTCTGCTCACTTTTATTTGAGCCACAGCAAATTTCTTAAATGCGACCCTCACAATATTTTTAAATGTATAGCTGGTAATTGGAAAAAAAGGTTGCTCATCCCTGATCTATTAGGTCAACTACCTCGACGTGTTGTAAAAATGTTAAAAGAAATGATTTTTTCATATCATTCCTAATTCCAATTTTGTCAATGGCCATTTAATAAAGAAAATTAATTTAATGATTGTATTAAAAATTTTAAATAAAAAACATAGTTCATATTAAAACAACAAAAATTTCGCTCAACATGATTTAAAAAAAATACAAAATAATATAAATTAATATTTCTAATTCGGTTTAAAACGGATATTGCATTTTACAATTTACTATATCTCGATATACACAAAATTTTAATGTGGTCTACCCCATGTAAAAACTTCCAAAAACATCAAAACAGGAATTATTTTTCCTGTAATAAACTAAATATAAAATCTAAATAACTAATATCTACCATTCTGCATCGCCAGTAGCTTTTTGGAAGACATAGTCTGCCCCATTGAGATTCATAATGCCATCTTTTAGATAAAATTTCCATCGGTTTCTATTTCTTATAATTTTATCATATTGGCACACAACAATATTATCTGTATCAAACAGATCAGAAGGGTCATCATCAGTCACATCATCTTCAGAATTGAGAGGCTCCTCTTCACCACCTTAAAGATATTTATTTGTTGTTAAATATTGTTAATAATTTATTATTATCCAAACATCATATGAACATGTGTTATTTATTTCGGTTTAAATTATTTTTGATAGCTTTACTTGTGGGAGACGTAATTATTTGTGACACCATAGTGCGGAAGACGTATTTTTTTATCGTTTGGTTTCGGTTACTGGATTGCGGCAAACCAACGATTACACAGTATTTTCGTGTAAGCACCTGCAATCTTCACTGGTGCAGGGGTAGGGCTATAGGGATATAGGTAATCTTGATTTACTAAATGTATACGAAGAGCAGGATAATTGTAGTAAAAAGTGATTTGTACAAAAGCTGAATATTTTGATTTTTCCAAAAAACCATTAGCATGTCTTAACCTCAGCGCTATTTTCAGATTTCTTAAAATTTACTTTTAGTCGCTAAAGTATGTTATTTTTCTTTATCTTTTTATTAGTATAAAAATTATATTTCTATCTCTAATTAGCTAAAATATAAATCGTAAAAAAGGTCGTATCTATGTGT
Source organism: Agelastica alni (assembly GCA_950111635.1). Classification (NCBI taxonomy): domain Eukaryota; kingdom Metazoa; phylum Arthropoda; class Insecta; order Coleoptera; family Chrysomelidae; genus Agelastica; species Agelastica alni. The sequence continues at coordinate 65,205,665 of OX467710.1, forward strand.
CATAAAGTACTAAAATAATAACAGACCTTAAAGCTTTAAATTATAAGTTTTGAAGAATACTTATTAGGGGGTAGGTTAGGTTAGGTATCATGTGACCACTGCAACCTTTAGTAGGTCTATTGTGGCTCACCTCTAGAGGTTACAGTTCACCGCACAATCCAGCCCTTCTCACGAAGTTCATGGTTGTATGGGGTGAGATTTTCTTAAAATCAGTAGGTTCTAGGTTGGTATAACCAAATATGTTGAACCTTATTCTTTCCAGGCCAGGGCATGAACATATTATATGTTGAACAGTTTTGTCTTCCACGCAGTAGAACCAACAGTTCGTTTGTTGATTCAGACCTATCCTTCCTGAGTGGTATCTTAGACGACAGTGACCTGTAAGCAGTTCCGTTAGAATTCGCAGGTCATTTCTGCTCCATTCTAGGATCTGCTTAGTTGTATTTTTCGACGGTTTAGGTAAGAACGCATTCGAGTGAGTCAACCCTGGTATATCGGACCAGTACGTGAGTATTTTCATCTCCGCCCAGTCCGAAATAATTGTTTTGGCGGCACTTGTAGTAACTTCAAAAACCGGTTCTGGTCCAGTGAACGCAGATTTGGCCCCCTGTTTTGCAAGGGTGTCGGCTTATTCCTTTTCCTCCACCTCCTGGTACCCAGGTACCCAAAGCAGAGTCACTCTGTTGTTCGCACTACTCCAGGAATTCGATGCAATTCCATACAAGTTTAGCATTTATCTTGTTGGGGCTCAGTGCTTTTAAAGCAGCCTGGCTGTCTGATATTATACTTATGTTTTTGTTTGCTAGAGGTCTGTTAGTCATAGTCAGCTCTCTTGCACACAATTCGATAGCAAAGACTTCAGCCTCAAAGATTGTATCATACCTGCCAAGACTGGTAGATATTTCAATCTTTGGTTTCCTGCTGAAAACACTGGCCTCAACTCCATCTGGGGTTTTTGAGTCATTTGTGTACATAACGTGTTCAGTCTCTGGTAAGAGGATTTTTTCCCTCACCATTTATCTCTCTTCGGAAAGAGGACTTTAAAACGACTATTCTATGTGTATTTTTGTGGTTGGTAACTTTCGATATTCAAAGGAAATACTTATTGACATATTCAACTTTTTTACAGTTTAACATTTACTATCCTTTTCTGGATTTAATTAATTCTTTTTTCGGTTTGAGATTCAAAGGTAAATTTTTAGATATTCTGGCTTCGGAGAGTTTGATTCCAGCATTTCATACCAAGCACACAGTTGAAAAAATTGTAAAAGCAGCGAAAATTTATAAGAACAGTTAAACCGAGTTCAAACAAGAAATCATTTTGTGGCACAAGAATTGCAAGAACAAAGAGTTAAAGAAAGCCCAGACTGCATTCGAGCCACTGCGGGTCATCAAATCGAAGAAATTCAATCATTTTTTCTCGAACGTTGCATTATTGTTGCATTGTTCTAAGCCCAGACTCAATGTTCATAAAGAGATCGAAATTTCAACTGACGAAATAATTGACATATTTTGCAAAGTTAAACCTCGTCGTTTTGCAACATTGGAGGAGCATACCAAAATAAATTATTTATCAATGATCTCATAAAGAAGTTACAAGAAATGTTAATAAAGACTTATACCAACAAACAAACTTTTTTCTTATTGCAAAAATTTTGTCAACCAACCACCACTACCTTCAAAGTTGAATCCTAGACCCACCTCTGCATGTTTTTATTTTATTTTGACGATTTATTGGGCTGTATTAACTGACAAAATATGCCTTTCAAAATTTTTTTATAATGAACAAGAATTCTATAACATTCTAATGAATATCGACAATAGTAACCTTGTTCAAATCGTTCAAATAACGACAGTGAAACTGAACCTTCCGACTTGGGAGTGTTATGCAAATAAAAATGACGAATCTGTTTCACCACCTAAATGGTGAAGAAAAAAAGAACCTGTGCATATATTGAATAAGTTTTTTTTTAAATGCGTGCTGTTCTATAATCAGCCCATTCTAGGCGCACATTATTGGTGGATTAAGGGTCCAATAATTTTTGGTTCACATGTTGCAACTGTGGAAAGCAGACGAACACACAGAGGCTGAATAATGCCGCACACATTAATCGGGTTAAGTGATATGCCCCTAACAGGACATTCAGAAAACGGAGTTATTAACATCTACAATTTGCTGTGTTTTCCATTGTTTTGAAGAGCTTTTCAACAACAGTTATACCGTGTTTCACCACTTAATTCTTTGTTTCATATGCTAAAGTTTCATTTTTTAAATATAAATCATTAATTGTTGTATTCCTCATTGTTTACGGTCGAAGAGAAACTATAAATTAAGTATCCATACGTTTCCAAAAGCAAGAAAAAAATATTGTTGCAGAAACAAAATTGGAAAATAAGGAGCTTACATATAGAAAAATATGTGGATCGGATTATTAAAAAATCATCTGTTCACATAAGAGTATTTTCTTTGCATTTTGGAATGCTCGGAGCCACCTAAATATTTCATTTTACTCTATGATACTCAGCTTCATGTCTTAAATTATTTTGATAATTGCAATGATGTCTTAACTTTCTCCGACCATTTTATGATGACTTTATACTTCTAACAATAATGATCTGTTAATTATATTTTTAAAAGAAATAACCCAATAAAAAATATAAGAATTTTTTTAGATATTATTCAATACATCGAAATAACATTTTAACTGCATATTCAAAACATCTACACAGCATTCTAATTAAATTTGTCTGGAACTCTAGGCGAATACATGTGTCATCAACTAATGTAATTTTGGAGTGTTGACCAAATCTTCAAAAAGGTTAATGAAATGACATAGGTACCTACTGGAAAAATAACAATATCAATAGGTAAGGTCAGTCCACACGAGATATTTTTCAATGAAATAATACAAACCCAAAAATATACCACAGTAACAAGCATTAACAATAAAGTAAACAAAAGTAATAGCTAGAAGCCTATTAAAATATGTTTAAGTTTTTGTTTACCTTCATCTTCCATTTCTTGATCATCCTCATCTTTATCATCGTCTAAATCATCATCATCATTATCATCATCAGATCCATCATCATCTTCATCAGAGGTATCATTTGGTCCATCAGCTTGACAAACAATAGTAGAATTAAGTTTATTTCCTCCTAAAAAAAAAATATTGCAACCAACATCAAATACAGAAGCAAATATTGTTTTTTCCTGTCCGCAATAGTTCATGTTTATATTATGTACACCTTAGCATTTAAATATAGTTGGAAATACAACTGTCAGTGTCAAGGAACAGTTCATAAAACTGGAAAAGACTGGACTGCGAAAGAAGTTGGACTTTGAATTAACAAAGATAAAACAAAATATATGGCTACAACAAGAACAAAACGACGAGATAGAATGGGACAGAACGTGACAATAGACTAATACAATTTTGAAAGAGTTTATCAGTTTAAATTTTTAGGAGCTAAGATTACCTCCGACAATGATATAACGCAGGAGATTAACAACAGAATGCAAGACGCGAGTCAATGATGTTTTGCGCTGCAAAAAATAATTAAATCAGAAAATGTATCCTGCCATACAAATATAATAATTTACCATTCAGTGATAAGACCTATAATAACATATGCATGCTAAACATGGACGATGACAAAACAAAACGAAAACTGTCTAAAAATTGCAGAAGATTTCTTAGAAGGATATATGGACCAGTTGACAACAACACACAGCATTACAGAATAAGAACTAATATAGAATTGGAAGAACTATATAACCAGCCAGATATAGTGAAAATAATAAAGTCAGAAAGATTGAGATGGGCAGGCCATGTTAAGAGACAAAATCAACCTGTCATCAAATTTATATGGAAAGAGACCCCAGAAGGAAAGTGATCTCTGGGAAGACCAAGGATGCGGTGGAAAGATAATATTGCAGCGGATTTACGGACTCTAAATATCGAACGAGCAGAGGAGCTAATGATGGACCACAGAAAGTGGAGGCAGATTGTAAAGTCAGCAAAGACTTGCCCTGGGTTGTAATGCTACAGAGAGGGAGAGAGAGAGCATTTAAATAATTAACTAATTAAAAAATATAAAATTTTCATTACAAAACCTACCTTTGACTTTTTTCTTCCTGTTTCTAGATAAAATAATTTCTATACTAATTCCTTCTTCAAGCAATGCTTCTAGTTCTGTATCTCTATCAGTCCTTATTACACTTTTGTTCAATAACTCATTATCTGAGGTATCCATATCTTGATCTGCAGCTCCATCAGTCTGTATAACACTCTTATTTACAATGGCAACTGTTGTTGCTTGTTGCTGACTATTAAAGGCAGCATTGACATGTTGCTGCAGCAAAGATGATGCAATATTTGGAGGTAAACCCATAGTAGCCGTAATGACAGGGCCTGTAAGAACCTTTTGTAGTTGGTTTCCTTGTAAGGCTGAACCTGGAACTTGAATAGTGAGTACTCTTTGTGTTCCATCAGAGCCAGGTTGTGGAGGAAGGGTTATTTGTATAGGAACCTGAAATAAAAAAAAGTTACTTTTATTCACATATCTTTAGGGAAAGTAATCTTATTGCCCTTTCTACAGAAACAGAACATAAATTATAAGTATTGATTAATAATAATAAACGTCTTTATTACTCACAAAACAGAATATACATTATGTAATACGAAGAGAGAAAAAAAAATAATTTGGAGTAAAAGGCGAAGTTCAATTTATGTGGTGATGGCAAATAACCAGTAACTTGTTCTACCACTTAACTTTAAGTCGTCTTTTTGCCTTGATTTAGAAGTTGAGCTTGTTTCTTTTCGAGGATTCATATATATCTATGTCTGATATCTAGACAATTAATAAAATATCGTTTTTACTAGTGGAGGTTATAATACATGATTGGAATAATTAACTATATTATACTTATTTTATACATTGCTGATAAAATAAAAATTTTTTAAACTGGTTTTGAAATTTCACACACTTCCAACTTTCATAACTTGAGGAATTGAGTTATATACTTTACATATCTGATATAAGAATGACTGTTTGAAAAGTTCTAATCTAAAGGAGGGTGGTATTAAAGTACCTTTATATCTAATATTCAGATTGTGAATATCAGAGCGAAATCTAATTTTCCTATGGAGGTATGAGGGTGTTTTGTTTATAATAAGTTGGTGGTAAATACAAGCACTGTGCAGAGTTCGCCTATTTTCCATATTCAACCAATTAGCTTTGACGTCTACGTATGCCATATATCAATTTCAAACAAGAGTTTTGGACTTTCTGAATTTTGGTCTTATAATGATTGATCAAATTTGGGCCATATAGAGTATCAGCATAATTAAAGATGGATAACACCAGCGTTTCACAAAAGGTAGATTTGACATTTAAAGGGAGATGTCTGCTACCATATATCATTTTCATTGAAGAATATGCTTTTTGTAGCAACTTATTCACATGCTTCTTAAACCTCAGGTTCATGTCAATTAGAACACCTAGCTTTTTTGCTATTCCTCTTTTACAAGAGGCTCACCATCTATTGAAATATTAATATTAGGATTATTGTTTTTATTGATTTTTGGACCAAAGATCATAGGATTAGATTAAGAAGCATTGATTAATAAACAATGGTCAGATGCAAGTTTCACGAAAGCATTGAGCTTTTCCACAATAAAAAACAATTTACAGCTATCAATATTTTCATAAATAATAATTTACCGTTTTATTTACTATAATCAATAAAGTTGATAGTAAAATAATGGTACAGAAGAATATATTTTAATTCTATTGTAATCATTGTTTACAACTTCTATAATAAAATTTTTATTAATACATTCAAAATTATACTGTAGAAGGAGCCAACATATTTTAATCAATTTTTTTATTAATTATACAATTGATAAAAACATAATTTTCTTAGATATTACTATAGTGATGAATCAATTATGTGATGGACTAAACAGTTATTTATAATAGTTAGATTAAGTTGACTTAGATTGTACTTTAAATTAAATGCTTTTTATATTATTTTAAGTGAAGAATTTTTTACTTATATTAAAATGTTACATAACATTAAGAAATATATTTTTTATGATTTTTTTCATTATAACCATTTGCCCCTGATAGACATTCTTGTTAACTCAGCTTATAATTAAGAATGCCATTTAAAATGTTTCCTAAAGTTTAAAAAAGTCGTTAAAATACATGTAATACACTTGAACACATATTTCCATCTTAATAAATTTGCCTATTTATCCAATAAAAAGATACAGTTAAATATTACTACCCATATACTTAAATAAAAAGAATTGGAATTTGAGTTGAACATAAAATATGACATGACACAATTAACTACATTATCACATAAGAGGCAGCCTTATTTTTGAAAGTAATCATAGTAATATTTACAAGGAAAAAAAGTTTTTTTTTATATTAGTTATTTAGGCTCTACTTACGAGAATAATTTAAATATATTCAAACAATAAAAGATTAATAAATAAAAAGACCCTTAATAAATATGTTTTCACAAATTTAGATCAAATAATTTATGAACTTACTAGTTTTTCAATATGTTGTATTGTAGGCTGTAACTGTTGTATTGGCTGGGAAATGGGTTGAGTTGCAGTTTGGGGCATTGGATTATTAACTTTAGGAAACCCATTACTTGCCACATGTTCAGTTTTTTTCTTTTCGGAAGATTCTTCTTGCACAGCCTTTGTACTCATTAGTTTTGTTTCCCATGTTTGTTTTAGTTCTTGAAGAACCAATTCGTCTACTCCATCTTCAAGAAAATGCTCTCTAACCCCTGTTATGACATCATCTATTATCTCTTGATAAATTCTTATAACAGAATTCTTGCAAAGCAAAGAAGACATATTACTAATAAATAAAATATTTAGTACGTAAAAATTAAATCCAAAAACAAAACCTTATATGAAAGGGTATCAAATACAACGAAAATGAAATTTCCGTTAATTTTTGTTAAACGTTTTTAGAGAATTTTATTAATGGTATTGGTTTAACTTTAAAGTAGTGATTGTTTTTTACACACACATTTCCACATGAATCAAATATTGTTTATCAATCTATTCATTTATCACTTCCACCATCTTGTTAGCAAACGGAATAAATGAAAGGTGAGGTTAGAAACCGTTCATAGAGGATACTCTTAGCCATGTTTTCACGACAATGATATATAAAAAATGACATCATAATTTATCTTTAGTTATGTTTTTTACTACACTTCTTTTTGACTTTTAAGTGTAGTGAATTGCTGTTCAATGTATTCGGGAAGGGGATAAGTGTACACTTAATTATGCATTAAAGTGTAAACCATGGCGCTTGATTTGATATTTTTTAATCCGTAAATACAAATAAAAATATTTGAGTAAATAAGAATTCAAAATTAGCTTATTTTTCCGAATAATTAATCAGCACTATTTTTGCAAAATATTTTTTATTTTGGCATTCCATTTGATTCTTCAAATGATGAGGAAGTGGATGAGCTTCCTCGTTTCTAAACAAAATTGTACTTTTACGTACTTTTTCAATTAAAAAATACGTATATAAATATATTATAAGTAATAATAATAATAATAACGGATGCAAGTATCTCCTGCTCACAAGTAAAATGCTATATAAGGACTGCAAGGAAAGGAAGAAAAACATGACACTAGCCTGGATAGACTACAGAAAAGTGTTTGTTAAAGTCCCGCACACCTGGATTATTAAAGCTCTTAACATCTACAGAACACCTTCTACCCTCCTTTCATTTATCAGCAAAACAATGAAAAACTGGAACACCGACCCCACTAATAGCAGCAACAACAACACCATTATTGACAACATACAGATAAAGAGCGGCAGATACCAAGGGGATTCGCTATCACTACTACTGTTCTGCGTTGCATTATTCCCCCTCAGCTTCATCTTAAACGGTAAAAACAAGGGACACCAATGTAAAAACGAAAAAGAGAAAGTGAACCACCTACTGTACGTAGACGACTTGAAAATTATAGCGACGTGAGAAAAAAAATTAGCCGAACAACTGGCAATATTAAAAGAATTTAGAGACGACATAAAAATAAAACTCGGACTCGACAAGTGCGCGAAAGCCTCATTTGTCAAGGGAAGACTACAAGCAAAGCAGCACATTGAAATTAACACATCAACAACGATGAAAACCCTAGACCAAACTGAGGTTTACAATTATCTTGGTAAAGATGCACGTGATGGAATTGAACACAAAAAAATCAAAACCAAAATAGGAAAAGAATACGAAGAACAAGAAAAATCCTTAAAACAGAACTTCTTCTTCTTCTTCTTATACTTCGAGAAGACCTTAAGGTCTGTTAATTGTCTTCAGCCTTGTATGCTAGTCTTTCTTGGTCCATTCTGTCTATGCGGTCACGCCAATATCTTCTTCTTTTCCTCCCCAATCTCACTATGTCCTCCACCTTTTCACCTCTCTTATGTCGCTGTTTCTCACCCTGTCTTTAAGTGTCTTCACTGCGATGGTTCTAAAGGTTTTCATCTCCGCTTTTGCTCTTTGTCTTATTCGTGTCAGCTCTAGTCTCGATACCATAGGTTAGCACCGGTCTATATATCCGCACTTTACCATCAATGCGCATGTGATTGTTTTTCCCGATGATATTTCTCAGACATCCTGAAATTTTTGCGGCTTTGTTGACCTGTGATTTTATGTCGTTAGAACTCAATGCTAAAAATAAGATCTCTGCAATAACATCGCTAGCAGTACCAGTAATCCAGTATAGTGTGGACATTATCAGGTGGACCCATGCAAGCTGAAATACAAAAACTGGATACTCAAACGGGAAAACTACTTACAACGTACATCCACGAGTCGACATCGACCGTCTGTATGTAGTTAGAAAATAAGGAGGTCGAGGACTGATTAATATTGAATCCTCCTACAACATCGCCAAAGAAGGGCTTGCTAACTACTTGAAGTTAAAAAAAAACAAGAAAAATACCTGGGAATGGTATTCAGACAATTACAAAGCCGGAATATTGAAGTAGAAGACCGAACCTCAGATGATAATGGGGATTAGTAGCTACAATGATTCTGAGAGCAATGCCGGCGGGAGTTTCACACTTCTGGTAGGGCCACCGGTGCCGGTAAGGTCGAAGATGACTAATGAAGCTAAAGACAGCTAAACAGGAGTAAAAATTCTTCTTCTTCTTTTAGGCGAGTCACCTGTTCAATTATCGTCCACTTGCATGAGGCTGTCACTCCATCGTTTCCTGGGGCGCCCAGCGTCTCTTCGTCCCAATGGAGACTTGTCGCGAACAATTCTCACAAGTCTGCGGTTGTTTATTCTACCTATTCTATTCTACCATTCCTTCTTCCTGTTTGCTACACAGTTATTGATGTTCTTGACCTTCCAGGCTGTTCTGATATTCTTGATTTTCTCTCTATCCAGCAGTGTCTTTTCAGTGATTCTACAGAGTACCTTCATCTCAGCTGTATCTAGGAGACTTTTGGTTTTCGCTGTTTCTGGTATGGTTTCTGCGGTATATGTCATCACCGGCCTCACGACGGTTTTATAGATCTTTGATTTAGTATCTGTTCCCAATCTCTTATTGCACCGTATTGTATTCAGGCAGCCAGCTATTCTAATTGCTGTTGTTGTTTGATCTTTCACGTCTTCTTCAATATCACCAAAGCCGGAAAGTTCTAAGCCAAGGTAGTTAAATTTCTGCTCGATCACTTTACCGTCAAGCTCAAGTTTGTATCTTAGAGGGATTTTTGATGTTGTTAAGAACTTTGTTTTGGTCGGTGATATTTCCATGTCTAGAGATTTGGCTGTTAGGTTGAATAAGTGTAATAACCTTTATAAGTCATTTTCATTTTCTGCAATGAGAGCGGCATCGTCAGCATAACACACTATCTTGATTTCTGCATCCCCCATTTTGTATCCCTTTAGAACTCGAACACTTCGAATAATTTCTTCCATTATTAAATTGAAAAGGGTAGGACTTAGGGAGTCTCCCTGGCGAATACCGCTACCCGCTGGTATTGGTTATGTGAGGTCTTCTTCTAATTTGTGCTCGTATTTTATTGTTTGTGTATATGTTCTCTACGGTTTTGGTGAGATTGTATGGGATTTGCCTGTTGTAAAGGAGATGCAGGACGTCTTTCAGCTGGACACGGTCAAATGCTCTAGTTAGATCGACAAAACATACAAACGCTGGATTGTTGTATTTAATCGATTGCTCCATTATTTGTCTTATTACGAACACGGCGTTTGTGCAAGATCTTCCCGACCTGAATCCCTGTTGTTCGTCCGCCAACGATGTAAGATTGTTGATTTTGTTCGTAATTACTTTAGTTAATAGTTTTAGAGCAGTGCTTAGAAGGTTTATTCTTCTATAATTTGATGATATTTTTTTGTCCCCTTTTTTGAACATTAGGATAGTGGTGCTGGTTCGCCATTCATCTGGGATGTTGTGTTGGTATATAATTTTCACACAGTGCCCCGGTTTCTGGTAATTGGACGAACCGATGAAGGCAATTTTGATAAAGTCAGTCCCTTATTGTTATCGAAGCAATTATTTGGAAAAGTAAGAAACTTAAAAAGTTTTAGAAGGTTAAAAATGGCCTGTTGGTGGAGACTGTATCAGCACAACAAGCATCGAAATGACTGGAAACAGAGAAACTTTGAACCTTCGATATCAAAGTAAAGCCACATATCAGTCTGAACTAGTCTAAAGGAATTATCTTCTTCTTCTAGTCCCGTATGCTTCGCACACATTGAGGTCACCTGACCACTCTTCTCATCTCAACAGGATAAGGGTGTTTTCCTCATCTTGACGAAACAGTGATGCTGCGTCTCTGATGTCACGCAACCAGGAGTACTGCTTTCTACCAGGTCCACGGCGTCCTTCAATTTTTCATTGGAGTATTAATTTCGGGATTGAATACCGTTCACCACGAAGTATTTGACCCAAATAGGACATTCTACTATGTTTCACGATATTCATGAGTTGCCTTTCAGTACCTGCCCTTCTGAGTACTCCTTCATTTGAGGTGCGTTTGGTCCACGATATCCTTAACAGCCTGCGAAGGGTCCACATTTCCAAAGCTTCATGCGATTTATTGATCTTGCTTTAACAGACCACGTTTCAGCACTATACAGTAGCAAGGGCCATACGTAACATTTAACTTCTCTAAGTCGCGAATCCAAGGGAAGGGCAAGTCTCTATGCAGCAACATGTTCTTTAGCTTCAAAAATGTTGTTTTGGCCATACCTATTTTGGTTTAGATTTCTTTATCACAATCCCGCTTATTATTAATGATAGCACCCAGATACCTAAATCTATAAACCTCCTCGATCGTCTCTCCGTCAATCAAGATACGGGGAACCACGGTCTGTCTACCAATCCTCATGACTTTTGTTTATAATATATTAATATTTAACCCGTATCCTTTTCCATGGACATTTATTCTGTTGATCAGATTTTGCAGCTCTTCGACCGTACTTGCTATGACGACTGTATCGTCGGTGTTTCTTAAGTTATTTAGGGGCCTGCCATTGATTTCTATTCCCGTCGATTCACCTTCCAATACTAACCGGAATATCTTTTCCACGTATATGTTGAAAAGTAGAGGTGGCAAAATACATCCCTGCCGAACACCCTTCAAGACACCAAATTGTTCAGTCGCAAGATTGTTGTTTATTCTGATTTCTGCTTGCTGATTCTAATAGAGATTTTTGAGAAATCTTATGTCTTTTTCGTCTATGCGAATTTCTCTCAATCTTGCAACTAACAGCTTATGCTTAACATTGTCAAAGGCACGTTGGTAATCTATAAAGCATGCGTAAACATTCTGTCGTTGGTTAAAGCATTTTTGTATTAGCAGTTTTAGACAAAATATTGCTTCTCTTGTACCCAAACCCCTAATAAATCCAAACTGGGTTTCCCACTCATTTCTTCGCATTTCCTAGATATTCTACAATGTATTATTCGAAGAAATTCTTTTAGTGCGTGGCTCATTAATCTAATGAGCCTGTAATCTTCATATTTCTTGAGATTAGCCTTTTTTGGGATCGGTACAAATGTCGATGTTAACCAGTCTTAAGGAATTCGTCCTTTGTTATAAATTTTATTGAATAGGTTTGTCAGGAGCTTTGTATTTACCTGCTTGAAGACCTCTGCATATACATCGTCGTGACCTGGACTTTTGCCGTTTTTTAGTGTATTCAGAGCTCGGACAACCTCAGATTCAAGTATGCTTGGGCCGCTTGGTTCCTCAAGGGTCGTGTAGTTTGTAGTTTTGGCCACTTTTATCTTAGCTTTAATGCATGTGTCAAGTTGTCGATATCTTAATGGATCAGGTTTTGCCAGTCGTCTTTGCTCCATAAGATTTAATATTTCATTTGTCATCCAGGTCTTATGGTTAACTCTAGGTACACTAGTTAGGACGTTTCGAGTGGCCTCTTGCAAATTCGCTTTCAGGCCCTGCCAAATGTCGTTTGGATCTTCTTTTTCGTTTGGATTTTTTTTATCGCAAAGACTAGCCAATTCGTTCCTCATAATTTCTCTTTGTAATGGATCTTTTAGTTTTCTAACATCTGGATTCCGAGGGAGAAAGAGTGAAACAAGTAAATGAGCTTGTGTACGTGGGTTCAAAGTTTACGAGAGATGGAAAGTATGACAGTGACATTGAGCGAAGGGTGTTGGCAGGAAAACAAATGAATGGGACACTTCATAGCTTTATCACAGTATACACCAACTTAATAAGTAGCGAAAGTCCTGGCTTTTGCGTGTACCATTTTTGTCTGAGACGCCATATTGTTATTTACTGTCATTTTGACAGAAAAGCATATTTCACATTCATTGCTAAGGGAGATGCAAAAAATAAAATTTAATCACCCGTGTGATTTATTTCCTCTAGAATATGTCGTTAAATTATTTATTAGATTAAAAATATTTTACTGCCTCAAATATTGCAATAGTGATATAAAAATTAAAAATAAAAGTAAGAAAAGAGAACTTGGTAAAATTATTATTTTATCTCATTTATAATAATTTTAAGCAGTAGAAAATTCTTATTCTAATAAATAATTTCAGAACATGGATGAATGAATTCTATATGCCTAAAAGTATTGAAGTAAGTAGGGGAAATTCCTTGTTTAGAACAAATTTTATTAAACATGTATGAAAAAACTGTTTCTAATTTGTAAACACAATTGACAAGTCTCGCTTGGAACTCTTAAGCCACCATAAATACTTTTATTGGTATCATATGCTTTATAATAGGTGAATAATTGACTTATATCCAATTCCTCACATTCTTTAGAATAATCAATACATATTTTACATCCATGAATCTTCAGGATTTTTTTCATTAAATAGCCACAAAAAATGTATTTTTGATCAAATTCTTTATATTGGCTTTGATTAAGTGGCATGTATAAAATATATACAATATTTTTTTCCACATATTACAAATTCAGGATTATCTGATGTTACTCCAAGAGAATTTGCAAGTTCAATGAACTTAGACCCCATATCACTTATGAGGGCTTCTACATTTAAACATGTGATCATTAATTTAGAAACACTTTTCAATAAGTGGATATAACTTTTTCGCTCCAAATTCTGAACCAGTGAAAACATAAACAATTAGTTGTTTCCAGTTGTGGTACAAACCTCTGGCCATGATTACCAGAGCATTTTGAGCAATTGAAATATCTTTTACTTACCTTCAGTTAGCCCAACAATTTCATCACATCCAGTGTGGTAAAAAAAAGTTAGATTTCAGAGACATTTTATCAATACAAAGCGTAGGTACAATGCTTTTCCTGGGGCAATATTGTTTTAACTTTTATTTCCAGGGCTGTAAATATTGCATCATTATCCAAATAAAATGTCAAAGCAAATTGCTTATAGTCTACTGAATATCTTCTGACTAAGGGTTTTATATCATCTAATACTGCCTGAGCTTTAACAATATCTGCTAGAGGTTTTCTCAAAAACTTATCACATAAAGTATTAAACTTCAGAAGACTTGACAACTGATGTTTCAAGGTGACCTTTCTTTTCCCTTCTTCAAAGCCTTGATGTTAGCTCTTAACTTTTTCTGACTGTGTAGACATTAAACAAATACAAAATTGAAGTGTGCTTCATTTGTGTGACCACTTCAATGAGAACATGCGCGATAGGCACAAACAACTTTTCCTTTAGAAGCCATTCCCAATCATAATGAATTTATTATAATCTCGCTTCTGTATAGCTGTTTGTTCTGTGTTTGTGTTGCAATATTAACTAGATACAGATAAATAAAAAAAGATAGAGATATGATGCTTTTTATTTTAATACCTACCATATCCTCCTTCCTGTTTTTTAATACGTCAATTAATAGCAGTACTTATTTTATTGTCAGACATTAAAAATATTTTTTATATTATTATTAATTAATAGTGTTCCCGTTCTTGTGTCACGTTCTAAAAAAATGAGACACTAGATGTTTTTATTGCTTGAAGGTGTAAATTACATCTGCTTACATTTTAATAATTAATCTTATATCTCATACTTCCAAAACAGCATGTATTTAAATATATAAATAAATCTAAATGAATTTACAGAAATACCTACCCTTATTTCCAGGAAAATAATCTTATACTTCCAAAACAGAATGTATTTACATTAAAATTTTTCTGTTAATATTTAGATAAAAAAGAAGGCTTTTTCTGCGTGTAACCATGAAATTTGTTATATCACCAATATTTGAAAAAATTTCTCAGTGTAAACATCGACTATCTCAACGTCAAGGTCATATATTTTGGTTACCCCAACATCAAAGGGATTTCGCCGGCTTTCCATTCTTATTTTAGGCTGGTGTATTCTGTGGCTTTATGAACAGCCAGGAAGTGTCAAAAAAAGGCACGTCTGGCTGTGCATAGAGGTGTGTTGGTTCCTTCACTTATGTATGGTGTTGAATGTTGGGTTTGGCAGAAGAAGCATGAAAATGGGATTAATGCTGCGGAGATGAGTAGTCTGAGAAGTATAGCCGGAGTGACTCGGTTGGATAAAGTAAAGAATAGTGAGATAAAAGAACGCTGTAGTGTAAAAGATGTGGTTACAAAGATAGATAAAAGAATGCTTATATGGTTTGGACACGTAGAAAGGATGGATGAAGGAAGATTGACGAAACAAATTTATAAGGCGAGTGTGAATGGACGGAAGTCGGTAGAGGTCGACGTCGGCGAACATATCTCGATCAGATCAACATTGTTTTAAAAAAGGCCAGGTCAAAAGTACCAACAGCCGACGAGGATATATGAGAGCACTAATGAAACTAGAGGAAGCAAAAGATGTGTGTGAGAACCGTAGCGGAAGTGGTCTCTGCCTACCCCTACGGGAAAAAGGCGTGTCTATATGTATGTATGGCTTCCGTTTTCCACATTCTTTCCTTATTATTTTGCAATGAAAACTGAAGTTGGCAATTAGGGGATTGTGATCAGATCCAATGTCCGCACCGGGGTACGCGGACACACGTTTGATGCTGTTCTACTGGAATCTTCTGTTTATTAGAATATGATCTATTTAGTTTCTGACCCCATCGCCAGATGACTTCTACGTACAGTTCCTCGGCCAACATTCGCATTAAAGTCTTCGATCACAATGGTTATTTCACTTGGTTTCACTGCAATGAGAACTTCCTGAACTTGCTGGTAGAACAAATCTGCTTCAGCATCTGGTTTATCGGTTGTAGGTGCATCAACTTTTACCAAGTTTATATTGATTGGTTTGGCACCAATTTGTATTAATATAATTCTGCCAGAGTAGGCTACCACATTTCTTACTGATCGAGATATGCGATCTTTTACAATAAAACCTTCCCCATTTCTGTGCTCCCTACTGTCATTGCCTGAGTAGTAAAACACACGCTCGCTTCTCCGACACGTACCACACTATTGGGCCATCTGGTTTCACTCACACCCATGATATCCACATTCATCCTGTCCATTTCTTTTACTGCATTATTGAGCTTGTCATCATCGAACATTGTGCGTACATTCCAAGTACTAATACGTATTTTCATCCATGTCAAGCCGGGAGATTCTTCGCACCCTCTGTTGATTTAACATCTTCCCGGGACTGAGGGCCGTGGTTATTTGGTTCCCTGCCATGTTGAAGAAAGTATGGACAAATGATGTTCTGGGGAATGGTTATCTATCAGGGGTAGTTTCCCATTGCTTTCCTGACACGTTTTTCAGCTGCCTCCAACATGTAGAAACAGACGCTGTTTGCTGCCGCCCACTCTGGATCAGACGCAGCTTTTTCACTATATCTGGTTATATACTCACTTGGTTAAGCCTGTAGATCAAAATACAGTTTACCAAGGGGTGTGCACTTGGAGCCAGCAAGAGTGAGAATTGGTTGTCTCGTGAGGACCCCAGTCATCTGAACCACCGCCAGTCATATGACTCTTAGAGTGACCGTTCAGAATAAAAGGTATTACCCTCTCCGACACAAACCCTACACCATCACAAGTCCTGATTTTTAAATTTTGCACTCTATCAAAGAACTCGAAGAAGGAGTTACACTCTGATGTGAGAAGAATGCGAACGCGAAAAGATGGAAACCTTATTGATAAAGCATCCTATATATTCTCACATTTAATGAACCAAAACTGCCATCGAAAAGCAGAGCACTTTTCTACTCTCTTGATATATGTCCTTTCATCCCAAGTCCCATTAAATGTTTCAATTGCCAAAGATTTGGCCATATGTCATCATCTTGTCCGAACGCAGCAACTTGCACCGACTTCTCAGCAATATACAAAAACTGCCCAAAGCTAGAAGAAGAGAACATACAACGATTAAGGACCTTGGACAAAATCCGTTACTTCGACACAAAAAACTAATCTAAGCATTGAAACCGACAACTAATAAGACTTATTCTCAAGCTGCAACATCTAGTCTCCACGCAAATAATTTCATGCCAAATAATTAAGTCATAAAAGAACAAGTGAAAAAAACCCTGTCGGATATATTCAACCTGTATCCCAGTCATCTCTATACCATATGGGACCACCAAAACAACTCAATGATGCATCAACCATGTCAGATACCTCAAACTACCTTTCAGAAAAGAGAAAAAGAAATGTGAACTCGAAAGATGATCAAACCGACAGTTAACAAAATCAAATGTAACCGTAAAAAGATTAAAAAAGGTTAGCCAAAGAGTAAACCCATAAATCCACAGATTAATAAACAATCAAAAGACGACATAATAAATCTTTCTCAGTCTAGTCAAGAGTAAACTCCTTAGACAAGTCTGTTTCGTCAATCTTCTTTTATCCATCCTCTCTACGTGTCCGAACCATCTAAGCATTTCTTTATCTTCGATATCTTTCACACCACAGCGTTCCCTTATCTTATTATTTCTCACTTTATCCATCAGTCACTCCAGCTATACTTCTTAGACTACTTATCTCCAATGATCTTACTTTTATACTTCTTCTGCCAAACCAAACATT
The DNA here is from genome assembly GCA_950111635.1 of Agelastica alni. Classification (NCBI taxonomy): domain Eukaryota; kingdom Metazoa; phylum Arthropoda; class Insecta; order Coleoptera; family Chrysomelidae; genus Agelastica; species Agelastica alni. The sequence goes on from OX467710.1 coordinate 65,223,183, forward strand.
CACTACCGTACATAAGTGCAGTGACCAGCACTCCTCTATGCACAGCCAACAGTCATACCTTTGTTGACAGTTTTGGCTGCTCAATGTCAATGTTATACTTTCCGTATCTCATAAACTTTGAACCCAAGTATATAAACTTATTCAATTGTTTTACTCTTTCTCATTCAATCAGCACCTCATGCTTTTTTCTCTTTCAAAAACAATCTCCACACGTTAATTTATATACTCCAGATTTCTCAGTTTGTTTATATAACAAAGACAAAACTAAACAAACAGAAATCTGAATTATATAAATTAACGTGTGGAGATTGTCCAAATGTTTATATAGGCCAAACAGGCCGAACTTTCAAGACAAGAATACAAGAACATAAAAGCAGTTTCATAAATGGTAAAACTAACTCAACATTTACCAATCACTTATTAATAGAAAAACATAGCTTCACCAATGATTTTGAAATTTTACATTTAGAAAAAAAAAGACAAAACTTAAATTTGTTAGAAAGTCTTGAAATTAATAGACGCAAAAGATCACCGTTTTTGTTGAATGACCAGATAGAGTTGAATAATTCCCCATTATTAAATTTATTTCACAATGATGACCAGTTCATATTAATCTTTTCAAGAAAGTAGAAACTTCTTACCTGACACCCTGGTATATATATTTGATTAGTTTGCAATAGTACTTAGTTTAATACTCCACCTGATGAAGCTGTAACATAGCGAAACACGTGCTGTGGTTTGTAACCCTCAGTTAGTGAAAATCTTGTAGTGTTATACATTAGTTTAGTGTTCAAAAACCATTTCTTTCGCCTTGCTTACATTCACTTTCATCCGTTTGATTTTTAGGGCATAATGCATATTATCCATCGCCTGCAACTCCTCAGATGATGCTAATATCACCTGATTATCGGCGTAAAGGAGGCATTTAAAATATTAGTTAGGTAGAAAAAACAAAATATTCTTTAAATTATGTTTATTTTATATTGAATTTAATAAAAAATATTGGTTATTATTTAAAAATCTTGATTTCCCCAACGAATCTGTAATAAAACATTTAAATTAGTAAAGATATACCAAAAGAGCCTGTTGCATATTTCTTTTGGCGTTTCCAGGATTCAGACAGCTTTGATTTATTTTTCAGGTTCATGTGTATTCAGAACAATTCCAATATTTTCAGAAGTTTCACATTTTGCAAAGTTTTTTAATATTTTGCTGTTTTTTGATGTTTCTTGAGATTTTTGGTTTTCCACTCTGTCTGAACCCTGCTTCTCGAATCCTTTGTTTAATTAAAGTGATAAATTTTGAGAACAGGAAATTCCTTTTCAATGCCTTGCTTGATGTAGCTAGTATTAGCTGTGAACTGGTTAAATGATAAAAATAGATCCAAATAGGGTTTTCAATAGATTTTCTTTAGAAACTTACGTCAGTCCTTGATCTGAGCTTCCTATCTATGAGCCCACATAGTGTTTCTGATCTGACTGAAAGTGAATCAATTTTTTCAATAAGTTGTTGATAAGGAGAAAGAGGCTGAGCTCCCATCACTACGTGCCCCAATTTAGAATCAATTTTAGCATCTAGTCTAGCATTTCTAATCAAATTAACAATCCAACATTCTGCCTCATCAGGGTTCATGTTCAACTTTTCTGCCAACATGCCTATACTGATACATTGGTGGATTCTACAGAATGTTTCAAAGATCATAAGTCTTGCATTTTCAACAAATTCATCCAAACAAGATATAAGAAAGAAATCATTTAATAGGACGGTTTGGCATTCATGTAACTTCTGACGCGCACCATCAAAATCAAAATTCACATAGAGATGTTCCAAAAATTCGGTAATAGGGTCTCTGCAATAAAAAAATTAATTTTATAATTTATTTTTACCATGTAAAAATGATCTTAAGTGTCGTTGTTTCTCTCCATAGTTGTTACACACAGAGTACGATTTTATTATACAGACCATAGAGATTCGGTAACCCCATCACTATAACAGTCTAACAACATTTATTTGATTTGCCCAAGGCAAAGCAATTGGATAACCCTTAGAGCTAAACACCATAAACATTTCTTAGCTGGTCCGTACTGCCTGCTATAAAATTTAAATAAATTTAGCTGTATCTGTACATGATGCTGTAAAAACCAAAGGGATGAAAGTGAATGTAAACAAGACGAAAGTAATGGTTTATGAAAGAGAAGAAACCGTGACAAACTGCGAGGTACTGATTGAAGGAAAATATGTGGAACAAGTGAAACAGTTTGAATACTTGGGATTAAAGTTTACGAGAGACGGAAAGTATGACTAACATTAAGCAAAGGGTGTTTGTTGGCAGGGAAACGGGCACATAGGGGGGATGAATTAAAGAAGATTGACGAAACATATTTATAAGACGAGTGTGAATGAGCAAGTCGGTAGAGGGTAGAGGTTGACCTGGGCTAAACTTATATCCAACAGATCAAAATTGTTTTGAAGAAAGGCCAGGTCAAGAGTACTAGCAACCAACGAGCATGTATGAAAGCGCTGATGAAAGTAGAGCGTGTGTAAGAACCGTAGCAAGAGAAAAGAAGTGGTCTCTGCCTACCAATAAGGGAAGAAGATTAAAAATTATTTACAATAACTATTAATATATTTTTGAATCTAAATATATTTTGTTGCTTTTGAATACGGATCTAGGCTAACAGCTGGGAAGTTTGTTATAAAATTTTTAACTTTCGATAAAGTTAAGTCAGGTCAATTTCAAATAAATATTGTCCAACTATACTCCTATTCTATAGAGAGTATTGTAGTAACAGTGAAGAGGTAAACATCTATCAAAACAAAAAACTACAATTGTTTTTGACATTGCCTGTAAATCTATTAGATATTTTTTGTTAATAACAGATATTTGCTAATAGTTCAAAAATAAAAAGGTATATTCACACAAAATTAATATCTAAAATGAAATTTGAAAAAAAACAACAATGTAACAAAAAGTGAATCTAATAAAGTATGAGTGCAATCCCACTCTCTTATACTAAACATTAGCCAAATCTGTCATACAGATTTCTTTTCATATTTATGAGTTGGTCAGGCATAATGTTTGCACAAATGTGAATTGTATTTTCCCTTAATTCACCTAGATTTACGGCCCTTTCATAATTGTGCCTAAACACAGTTCTTAACAAAAACCACAAATAAAAAAAACATTGGGTGCAAAATCATGTGACCTAAAGGACAATTTAAGTGTACCACATGTGCTAATCAGGTGAATAGGAAACGTCTCATTTATCAAGTCTTTAAGTTTGTTCCAACTTGCAGCTTTCATACAGTATTCGGAATTGTTTTATCGAATTTATTAGTATGCGTTAAATTTATACTCCCTCAAGTAATACTAGAAAATCTAAGAGTAGAATAATTTTGTGACCATTTTATGTAATTGACCAACAATGCAACTACTCATTGACCAATAAAAAAAGTATCAGCAATAGCTGATCCACAAACGTTTCCAAGTTTTGATGAAATGGAAAAATGGATTGTCCCATAAACCCATGACCATTCACTGTACGGTTTTTGTAGTTAAAACAAACCTTTTAGCCGCCCCTGAATTGTGAAATGATTAACTGTCTCGTTGAAACCAAACTTCCTCAAAATTAACAGGAAAACAAAACATTTAGCTTCTACAGATTCTGAGTTTTCAATGCAATACTGAGATGATTATTTCCCCAATTATAATACCTTGCGATGGTTGCATTGTGTTTTTTAGGTGATAACACTTTTTAGAAAATAAAACAATTTAAAAGATTTCATTTTCATTCTGCTTATCCAGCATTATAAAAGAATACTCCACCCCTCTTAAGTGATCCTTGGAGAAAAGTTCTTATGTAATTTGAAATGCCAAATGAAACCTTTTTGTTTTAAGAACACACTCGATGACTGCCCGGGGTTTGCTTGTCTTTTGCGGTCCGGTACCTCGCGGCGTCGCAGTGTCTATTTTGATGTTTCCGGGTCCTTGCCGGGCGATCTGTGGGTCGGGTCCCACTGTACAATGATACAAAACCACATGGGCGTTACAATGGGCCAACGGGCCTAAGTGTCGCCAGAGGCAATAGCCAGACGGACCCAAGTAGGGGTGGAGTGTTTAGGGAGTGATAGTTAGTGGAGTCTTACAGTAGACCTTGAGCTTTCAGACTCATAACCTCTCCGTAAAGGATTTTCTCCACCTCTGCGCAAAAAAAAGAACACACTTAATGGCTGCCCAGGGATTGCCTGTCTTTTGCGATCCAGTACCTCGCGGCGGCGCAATGTCTGTTTTGCTGTTTCCGGGTCCTTGCCGCGCGATCTACGTGTCTCGTCCCCCCTGTACAATGATACAAAACCACATGGGCGTTACAATGGGCCAACGGGCCTAAGTGTCGCCGGAGGCAATAGCCATACGGACCCAAATAGGGGTGGAGTTTTCAGCGAGTAGACCTGATAGTCAGTGGAGTCTCACAGTAGACCTTGAGCTTTCAGACTCATAACCTACCCGTAAAGAATTTTCTCCACCGATGCAAAAAAAAAGAACACACTCCTCGTTCCTCCTCCTTCGTAGGTGTGGAGGCACTGCAGTTGACATTATACAGTGTGGAACAGCCAAATGGAATAAATTTGATAACTAATAAATGAGAGCGTGTTGGGAAAAACGCTTGGACACGTCGATTTGTATTTTTAGATGCGCATTTTTTTCAAAAAAAATAATTATATAAGGTGTGTCATGTGACAGTGGCCAATACCAACTTTCTTATTTTAAATACAACCCCCTGTATATTATTTATTTTTTGGATTCTTCAGAAAATTCTAGACATAATTCATATACAATGTCTCATACCTATCTTCAACTGTTTCGGAAATATTAAGTGTTTTCAGATGTATTAAAAAAATTAACATAAAAAAAGAAAATTATTTTATTTTACAAATAATGTAAAAAAAAATATTAATTTCAATGTAAGAGACGTTCAAAATGTTCGCCGCGAACGTCTTGGCAACATGCTAATCTGGTATAGAAATGTCTTCTAATGTTACTCAACATCTCAGGCGTGACTGATCTAATCGCAAGCGTGATTCGTCTTTTTAAGTCATGTAAGTTGAGTGGTTTAGTTTTGTATACAATACTTTTGACATATCCCCACAAAAAGAAGTCTAATGGCGTCAGATCAGGAGATCGTGCTGGCCATTCTATAGATCCGCGCCTCCCTATCCAACGATTTGGAAAATTTTGGTTCAGGTACTGCCGGACATTGATTTGGTAATGGGGCGGTGCTTTATCTTGCTAAAACCATAGTATATTGGCACGAACTTGTGGGTTTGCTGGATCAGGATATAAGTTTGTCAAAGTTGGCACGACATTATTTTGGAGCAGTTCTAAATATTTATCTCCATTCAAGTTGCCATCAATGAAAAAGGGACCTACGATATGATTTCCAATAATTCCTGCCAAACATTAACTTTTTCAGGATATTGTGTAAGTTCCTCCCTCATCCAGTGAGGATTCTCATTAGAGCAATAGCGGCAATTTTGATGATTAACATGACCGTGAAGAGTAAATGTGCTCTCATCAGAAAACAAAACATCTTCTAATTTGATCACATTATTTAACATTTCCATTATTTGTTCACAAAAATACGTTCTCCTGTCGAAATCGTCTTCCATGAGCTCCTGAGTTGGCATCATTTTATAGGGATGCATTTTACTTTCCTTTAATAATCGAAAAATTGATGTGTGGCTAATGTTGAACAGTGAGGCTGCTTTTCGACCAGAATTATGTGGGTTTTCTTGAAACTCAAGCATAACATCCAATTTTGCATCATCACTTAGTTCATTGGCAACTACTTTTTTTGTCTGTCTTACATGGCCAAGCTCGCGAAATTGTATTTCTATTTTGCTAATTGTTCCTTGGGATATAGGCGGCAAATTTGGAAATTTTTCGTGAAATAAGCGAGAAACTTCCATTTGTGTCCATGTGTTATCTCCATAACCAATCATTTGTAGAATGGTTATTTTGTGCATTTCTGTTAAATAAACCATTTTTCTGATATTATTACGTACAGTTAACGAAATTCAAACGACAATAGCACTGAAACTAATCACTACTGTCTTGCAGACAGACAAGTTGCTAAGGTAATGAGTTTTATACGAAAATAAACAAAACTGTTTTTGTATTTTTTTTATTTCATATCAGTAAAAAGGAACGCATTAATGGTTTTTGCTAATTTTCTCAATATTAAGAGCTAAATGGGAAATAAGTATTAAGTATAATGTACCGAATTTGTGAAATAAAATAATTTTCTTTTTTTAATGTTAATTTTTGTAATACATCTGAAAACACTTAATATTTCCGAAACAGTTGAAGATAGGTATGGGACATTGTAACTGTAACTTAGTTGTGATTTTTATTGAATATGCCAAAACCAAAGCATTCTGTTTGGCGATATTTTGACTGTATAATTAAAAACAAAAATGGAAAATGGGCAAAATGTCGAGAGTGTTCTAAGGAGATGCAGGGTATACCATCGCGAATGGAAAAACATATTTTAACACACCAAAAAAATATGCCTAGTGATACGCCAAGTCGTGAAACAACACAACAGCATTATTTTGTTTCTGAAGATGTTCTGCCTTCCACTTCCACTACTACAAAAAGAAGTGTCAACACATCAGGTACGTAGGTAATTGTTATAACAGTTTTTTTTTTCAGAGTTATATGCCTCAGCCAACCAAGAAACTGATGAAACAGCATGTTTTAACCATGGCAAAAGACGCTGATGTTGTTGCAACCTCAGACACTTACTCTAAAGAACTCAACCTCCAAATAGGCAGATATTTATATGCAACTAATACACCTTTTCTGCATGCTGATCATACTGAATTTAAGAAAATGATGAATTCATTAAAGCCCGGTTATAATGGCCCCTCTTCATATCAGATTGGAGAACCTATTTTAAATGAAGTGTATGATGATATTTTGAAGGAGTGTAGGAATGCATTGCAGGGAGAAACAGTTTGTATGTCCCTGGATGGATGGAGCAATGTTCGTAAAGAGCCTCTGGTATGCTGTAGTATTATTACTCAACATGGTGAGTCGTTCTTGGTGGAAACTACTGAAACGGGAGCACAATCACATACTGCAGAGTATCTTAAAATCATGGCACTTGAGGCAATAAGGAAAACAGAAAACCAACTTCAAGTTCATGTAAGGAGTTTTGTCACAGACAATACAGGAAATGTAAAGAAAATGCGTTCCGAACTAGAAAATCAAATCGGCATAATACAATATGGATGTTAAGCTCACATTTTGAATTTATTGGCAAAAGATTTAGAAATTCCTTCAACTACTGCAAATATTGTAAAAGTTATAAAATATTTTCGCAACAAACATGTACCATCTGGACTCTACAAAGAGGCTGGAGGCAAAAAATTGGTTATGCCCCTGGAAATAAGGTGGAGCACAATGAACAATGCACTTAAATAATTTTTGTTCAATAGGGGAGTATTAGTTCAGTTATGCCAGGACCATAAAGATGTCATCAAAAGTACATTATAAAGATAGTCAATGATGCTCAGGTTGCATTAAATGCCACTGAACTAATTGCTCGTCTAGATCCAATAGCCATAGCTCTTGAGTTCAAAGAGACTATACAACTATATCTGTGTGTGTAGAGGTCTGGCATAAATTAGAATTGGATTTCCCAGAACAGCCACTTTTGGTGAAAAAAAGTTTCTTTAAAAGAAAAAATATGGCACTTGGGGCAATGCATTGTCTAGCAAATATTATTGATCATCGATTTTTGGGACGACATTTAACAGCTATTCAAAAAGGAGAGGCTTTTGAATATTTGAATAATATCAATAGTTCTTTTGTTCCATTTGTGATGTGTCTTATATCACAAGTTAGCCCATTTTCAAAGTACTTTTTTGGGGATCATTTTAGACTTACTCCACCAGTAACGTGGTGGAAATCGATCACTGTATTGGACTCAGACTGGCCAGACAAGGAAGCTTTTTTGAAATTATGTGAACAGTTACACACTGCAGTGGCCTCTACAGCTGAGATTGAAAGGGCCTTTTTTTCTTTCGGTTTGGTTCAATCAGATTTACGAAACCGCTTAGGAAACCAAAAAGCCAGTAAGCTGGTTTTTATGTTCAAGTGTATGTTTCCGATACATATATCCGATATATATCGGATCTATATCATGTGATATGATATTTATATAAATATCATGATATTTTGGAACCCTGATTTAAAATAAGAAAGTTGGTATCAGCCACTGTCACATGACACACCCTATATAATAATTTTTTTTTGAAAAAAATGAGCATCTAAAAATACAAATCGACGTGTCCAAGCGTTTTTCCCAACACGCTCTCATTTATTCGTTATCGAATTTATTCCATTTGGCTGTTCCACACTGTATTAACATTGCTATGGTCAGTAAAATTTTATTGTACTATGAATATTTTATTGTCAAGTAAAATGTAAGTTTTTTACCTGTAAGTGTAACTTTCCTGTTGAATAACTTTAACTAAATCTTTCAAAGCAGACCTTCTTCCTCTGTTGATTATTACAGCAGTAGCTAAATACCTTAATATGTGAGGACACATAGTTTGAATGGCATTGAGATAATGTGGTCTATATAAAAACATTTCAATAATCAATTCTCTTCCCATAACATGGTTGAAAAAAACAAACAGAGACCAATGGATCAACCATGTTCTTTGTTGCAGTAATTGTAAGCTGTTTCCTGAAAATTGATTTGGGCTGGAATCTATATACTCCCTAAGTTTATTGAGGTCTTCCAAAGCTGAGTCCCAATTTTGATATAGAATTTCTGAAGCAAATTTTCCCCACAAGGCACTTAGATAATTTTTGTCATTTGAAGGTAGTACTAACATACAAAAATATAAATAAGATGTGGATACTGTGTAGTTGCCACAATCATATCGATATTTAGCTAATTTGTGAAGACTGTCAATCATTTCAATTTCAAACTAAAAAAAAGAATACATGTACATTAACAATAATAAAGATCCATTGTCAACTATAGATAAGCAAAAATTATGCAAATCTTGTAAATTATTTGATTTTTAAAAAAAAATTATATTTAATGATTAAATTCTAAATTTTATTTTTTCAAAATTTTTTGATAATTAAAAATATTTTTTTGTGCATTTAAAAAAATTGCAATTTGACATATACATTATACAATGTTGTGTATCACAGTAGTGCTTACAAGCGACTTGTGAAGTGGAATTTACAATTATAACAAAAAAAGTATTATTATTCTGGTTACTTTTGTATAGTGGGTAGCTAATATTTATTAAATTTTTTTTTTTAAAATGGAAAGTGATACATCTTAAAAAAAATATTTTGGTGGAAAAATAAATGCGTACAGCAGTAAATCAGTCTACCGTCAATGATTTAAACAATTTACAATTGCAAAAAAAGAAAATTTAACTCATGTCTTTATGATGATGCTCCAAAAAAAGCAAAACTACAAGAAAATGATGAAAATTAAAAAAAAATTTTAGGTATAAAAATGTATAAAACTGATTTTTAAAGAACCAGTTAATTTCTCTGCATGTTAACCTATACTATAGGTATATGTGGGTCGATTATATATATATATATATATATATATATATAAACAACTACACTACTGGCTATATGCCTACAATAAGCAATGAATTACATCTGATAAATAATCATGCATAATCCCATTTCGGGTAATATGCAGATGCTTGTAGAGTAAAAGAATTATTAAATTTATACACCATTTTTTAAATTGTCAATTTTAAATATGAACTAACTTGATGTAACCTATGACATATTTAATATATTGTGGTCTTTGTAAATCAATAAATTTTTATTATTTTATTAATACAATCTTCTTTATCAATATTGTTCAATACATTATATTTTCCATTTATTATTACTTTATCTAAATTGTTTGTGTTCGTCATTTTTCTACAATTACTTTTCAATAATTATTTTTCACAAAATGTTGTGTAACTCAATATACTTGATTTTTAACCACATTAGATTTTTTTTAATTTTACAGAAATAAAAATGAAATTTTTTGATTTTGCTAATTTTATCCAAATTTTAATTTTTAATAAAATCTATAACATAAAAATAATACTTGAATATTAATTTTGCGAACCTATCCCACTTCTCCATCAAATGCCATTACCAAACCTACTGTTACTGACTAAAATCAAAATATCTTAAGTACTATTTTTCAATCTATAAATTTTATTATCTTAAATAAGGCTGATATTATTATGTCAAATATCAACATTTTTCAAATTCAATTTTCTTCAAACGCTAACTTTAACTTTTAATCTCAATAATTAAAAACAGGATTAATTTTAAACTTTTACAATATTTTATTTTTTATTAAAATAGTAAGCACTTCAAATACTGAAAAGTCTGGCATTAAATTGACAACCTGAAAAGACAAGAAATAAAAACTATACCTTATAATCTTTCGATAAATAAGTTATAAGGGTTTTGGAATCTCTCATATTTTCCATGTTTTTCATAACTTCTTCAGATTCCATAATTTTTAAAATTGGTTTTACTTCTTCTTGTAACTCTGCAAGCTGCTGTACGACATGGTTACGTCTTTGCTTAAGATCATCTGGTATTTCTTGATCAGGATAAAGCTGTTTTCTTATGTCAATAGCATAATCTATCATATTCGTTTTACTTAGAATATCTAGCTTAGCTTTTAAGAGCTCGGTTTCATTGTAAATCTAGTCAAAATAGTAAAAAATATGTCAGCACACTTGAAAATATATCCTAACCTATACATCCTATACATACCCCTTTAGCAGATAAAAATTCTAACAATGGAAAGACCAAATGCCTATCAAGATATTGGCCCATTTTGGAAGTTAAATCAAACATTGCCATCCTGATATTTTGTATAAAAATTGCTTATTCTTAAAATTATTTTTATGAAACAAGGCAGGAAACGAGGAAGCAATAACAGGCAACCCTCAATGAGGATTTGACAATTGACAAAACATTCAATATATTAGATTGACAGTAGAGCCAACTTATTTTATTCCGATGGGTCACTGAAATTATACAAAATCAAAGAGTATATTAGAAGTAAAAGTAAACTAACAGAACTGATTAAGAAATTACTAAAGTTTGTGACAAATAAAATTATGGATTTTTTTGTCACTTTGTACATGACTAAATAATTTAAATATTTCAATAACTTTTGTTGATTGATAAAAATTTAAAGTAATCCTTCTATGTCGATATGTAAAGGATTATTAGTAATATAGGTATATATATTCATAATGAAATCTCAAAACGATGTTTTAAATCTTGAAAAGTTTACGTTACATTTGAATTTGTATTTTTGTGTCCAATTACATAAGACAATATGCATTCATTAAAATAATCATATTAAACAATAATTTATCTAATTATACGATCTGGCAGCCATAATTGCAATCAAGGTGTTTTCATATTCAGCGTTTTAAGTTCAATACTAGTAAAACACATTCTAGTATTTTTGAGTTTTTCTTTATTTAAAAGGCAAAAATTTCTACAATTTCATAGCAATTTTTCAGATTCAACGTAATAGATAGGGTTGCCACCTCTTCCGATTTGATCGGGAGACTTCCGAAATCGTACTATCTCTCCCAACTCCCGATATTAATTTTAAACTCCCGACTTTTGTGAATTATTTTTTTTTTAAATAATTTGAATTGTATTACAAATTAAATTTAATGATAATAATAATAACTAAGTTATAATATCAAACAAAATAAATATTGAAATTTTGAGTATTCATTTAATTATCATTCATTTATAAATTGTTTACTTAAACACGTAATTTAAGTTATTAATTAAAAAAAAAGCGCAGGAATTTGTATTTAAGATGACTTTGTGACATTTTCAGGTGGCAACCCTAGTAATAGACGTCATTGTTAAGAAATTCCATTGCCAAATAAATGTTTTTCTAAATACTGATCTTTTTATTGACACTTGACAGCTTCACAAGGTTAATAAATAGTGTCACAGCAAAGATTATGTGTTGATGTATCCTTTGGTCACATTATATACTGTGGTAGTGTTTTCTTAAAAGTTACATCTGTTAGCATTTTGTTTATTTTTAATTAAATAAATAACTATGGCTTCCTCATCGTCACTTGAAAATTTAGAAACCCAGTTAGAAATGTTCATAGAAAACGTTCGTCAAATTCATATCATAGTTAGTGATTTCCAACCACAAAGTCAAAATGTATTAAATCAAAAATTGTAAGCTATAAATAATTATTTAAAATTTGTATAGAATTTATTTATTTGTATTTCTTTATTGGTATTTCAAATTACATATATTTCCAAAATATTAAAATTGAGTTGTTTCACATCATTTCTCCTTTTTCTGTTTGAAATTTAAATGAATATTTTAAGTTAGTTTTGTAATAAATAATTAAACTAGCCCATAGTTTATATTAAATAAAAACTTTATTTTAGACAAGCCCTTGTTCATGGATTACAAGAAGTTGACAAGTTGAAATCACAAGTTCAAGATGTCCATGTGCCTTTGGAAGTATTTGAGTATGTTGGGTAAATTATTTAAGAAAATTTTTGCTTTATATTCTTGTTTTAGTTATATAGACCAAGGAAGAAACCCACAACTATACACAAAAGACTGCATTGAAAAAGCATTAGCCAAAAATGAACAAGTCAAAGGCAAAATTGATGCTTACAGAAAATTCAAAGCCAATATGCTTGTTGAACTTACAAGAACCTTTCCCAATGAACTAAGCAAGTACAGAGCTTTAAGAGGAGATGAATAATATTTATTTGGTAGTTAATAAGTTACATCTATATAGATCTATATACATCTATATTGTGGTACAAACTTCTACTTTACAGATTTTTTTTTGCTATAGGATTTATTGAGGAATCTGTATAAAGTGGAAAAGTAAAAAAACATTGAATGCCGCTGTAAAAATGAATACATTTATTCATTATTTTTGTGTATATTATTATTATTAGTATTTTTATTAAAACATTTTATATTGACATGTAAGTTTTAACCTTTACAAGAAATTTATAAACCAAAAATAATCCTACTTCTTTATTTATAAATTCCATTAATTCCCATCTTTAAAGCTTAATTAACTGAATGTACAGTAAACACTTTGTATGTTTTATTTTATAATTACTTTTAAAAATTAGTGGCTAATCTGAAAAAGAATTTAAAGTTTAATTTGATGGTATGTTCCAAAAAATGGAAAGAAAAGTTTTAGCTGGCTGTTTAATGAGTTGCTACATGAAAAAACCATTAGGTGTGTGTAAGTCACAGAAATATAATAAATACTAGAATGCCAATAGATACATCCCATATTGGGTAGAAATGACCCCACATAGGGAACCAATCACCTACTACTTGCACATGTACAGAACATCTTTTCTTGCCATATCGTTGCCAAGTTCTTTTTTCTTGGTATTTTTCAGATGAAGTTGGGAATAGAGTATGTGCTATTATGGCTAGTGATTGGAAAAAATCGAGAAAATCTGGCAACAATGCCGCAGAAGCATATGTGACTAAAGAAGCTTTTCGAAAATCACTTGCATTAGTGCTCCGTTTTTTGTGTTTCCTTGTTGTTTTTATACACATTGTGTATTTCTGACATTTTTGTAGTTTAGTTTAGTTAAGTTTTTACTTTTAATTAATTTTAGTAGTCTCTCAAGAGCTGGGACAAATTCTAGGCACAATGAAGTGCATGGTTCCCAAGTTCTGCCTTGGTGATACGTTTGAATATCCCGCTAAATATACTATTTATTGAGCAAACTCTGAGGTAGGTAAATCGCCGTATGGGGTGCCAAATCATACATCATTGATTGGCGTTCTAGTATTTATTATATTTCTGTGGTGTAAGTATATGCAGACCCCATAATTGTAATTAGTAAATATAATGTTTGTGATATCCTTTATTTACTGATTTAACTAGTGGTGTTACCGATCACGTAATCTATAAATGAATGAAAAAGTACTTTGGATTTTTCCTGTTCCATGCATTTTCCCCATTGAGATCATAACTTTTATCTATTTTTTTGGTTGTACAAGGCCGTTAATCATGCCGCTTTACAAAGGAAAAAAATGGGAGCAGGACTTTAAAAACTACCAAGGTATTAGTTTACTCAGCATCGTTGGCAAACTATGCAAAAATATTGATTAGAAGAGTGACAAATGAAACTAAGGAGATGATATGGGATGTGCAAGCAGGATTTAGAAGAGGAAGGAGATGTATGGATCAGGTCTTTTCAGTACAAGGTATGGTCGGCTAGAAGTCAAAAGATCTACTGCGTTTTTGTAGACTTGGAAAAGGCCTATGACAGAGTTGTGAGGGGTGAAATGTAGTCGACATTGTCTATGTATGGGGTGAGCGATAGTTAAATACGAGCACTGAAATCACTTTACGAGGATTCTACTTCTTGTGTCATGATAAACGGAGCTTATACGGACTAGTTTAACAGGTAAAAATGTGTTAGACAGGGATACGTGGCTTCGTCATCGCTGTTTAACTTATATATGAATGATTTGATCGTCAAATGCTTTCTTTAGGCCGATGATCAAGTCATATTAGGGTCATCTGAAAAGGAGTTGCAGGCAATGGTTAATGTTATGCATGATGCCCTGAAAATCAAAGGGATGAAAATAAATGAAAACAAAACGAAAGTAATGGTGTTTGAAAGAGAAGAAAGCATGACAAACTGTGAGGTGCTGATAAGGGAGAAGGTGGGAACAAGAAAATAAGTTTGTATACTTGGAATCAAAGTTTACTAGAGACGGAAAGTATGACAGTAACATTGAGCGAAGAGTGTTGGCAGGAAAACAAATGAATGAAGCACTGCATAACTTTATGTCCAGCCAGAACGTGTCAAAAAAGGCAAGATTGGCTGTGCATAGAGGAGTGCTGGTTCCTACACTTATGTATGGTAGTGAATGTTGGGTTTGGCAGAAGAAGAATGAAAATAGGATTAATGCTGCGCAGATGAGTGGTCTGAGAAGTAAAGCCGGAGAGACTCGGTTGGATCAAGTGAAGAATAGTGAGAAAAGAGAAAGCAAATTTATAAGGCGAGTGTGAATAGACAAGTCGGTAGAGGTCGACCTTGGTGAACAAATCGACATTGTTTTAAAGAAAGGCCAGGCTAAGAGCATGTATGAGAGCACTGATGAAAGTATATGAAGCATAAGATGTGTAAGAACCGTAGTAAGTGAAAGGAAGTGGTCTCTGTCTAACTCTACGGGAAAAAGCAGGCGTGACCATATGTATGCATTTTCAATAAAAGTCATTCCCGACACATTCAGAATAATTATCTATATGCCGGGTGCGGTGAGAGTCAGTTAACCACTATCAAATTAGTTTGCAAATCGATTAACTGACTTTGGCGCACCCGGTATATTTCTGCGAAATAATTAAATAATTAAAACCATAAATTGCAAATTTTTAATACTTAAATAACTATGTATAACAACTAATATTGATATTTAATTTTTAATGTTTCAGCATTACGATTTTAAATATATTTCTGATTTTTTTTTCATTTGTAATCAGAAACACAAATTATCCTTTACCTTTTTAAAAATGTTTTTTTGTCAACTGATTAAAAATACCTAACTAATAAAATTCCAAAAATGTTTAAAACAGCCAAATAGTTTTTAAATTAATAAAATAAAATGTATAAATTAAGTATTTATTACAGCAATAAATTTTAATCATCTAGAAACAAAAAATAAAAGTGATCTGTATTTTGTAGATATATAGTAGCTTCGAGCAACATTCGAACATTACTAAACCAAAGATTAGTGGTTAGTTTACTAACCTATTCTCTGTGACAGCTGATAATAATTGACGACGTTGACGTGTAACTAGTAGAAGATGATTGCAAAGGATCAAGGGCAATAAAAAAAGTTTCATCATTGTTAATAATTACTATTGTTTTTGTGTAAAAGAAGTTAAATACATTAATTACCTACCAAGATTAATACTGGATATCTTTTTTATACTTTAATATTACGCGCATGGGCTGATAGCAAATTCTTGTTGACATTTTAAAAAATATATATTTTCAACGTTTCCCTCTGGCATGGTAGTCGGTGTTGGTAAGCGGTTTTGTTGACTACTTGGTGACATATTTATAGTGCAGTAGACTGTTTAAAAAATCAAGATGCTTGAAGGATATGGAAAAGTTACCCAGGCCTTTTTTGGAACCCTCTTTACATGGTCTCTCACAGCTGCTGGAGCTGCTGTTTGCCTGTTCGTACGAGGCTCACAGGTTAGGACATAACCTCAATTTATATGTAAACAAAATAAACATCCCCTATTTATTAATCTTATTCTTACATATAGTTGAGTACCTATGTCATAAGAATTTACAAAACCAATGTTATACATTTTAATTCAATAACACCTTCTATTTCTTCGAGTGGATTATGTATTTATTATTATTTTTGTTAATTTAAATTACAACATAATGAATAATTAATTGTGTGTTTATGTACACAGTTAGGGTCTTGATAAAAAAAATAAAAAGTAATTATTGTATTCTTGCCTAGCAAATGTACACTTTATATGATTTTGTTTAAAGTATAAGATTTTGTCACATTAATTAGACACTTAATGAAATAAATCAAATGAACTTCTACCTTTTTAGTTAAATTTAATCTTCATAAATAGTGACAGTTACTATATTTTAAGGGTTTAGATTTTTTTAATTAATTTGAAAACTTTTTCTGGTGATACCTTCACAAAAATAACTTTGTTCTTAAAACCTTATCTACATTTAAAACAGGTAGGTATTAATATCATTTAATATTTCTTAATTTGTAAATAAATTACTTAAACATATTATGTCAATTTGAAATTTTTAGTATATATATACAAAATATGCATAAATAAATAACTCCTTAACATTTATTTAAAAAGAACATTCAATTACATACATTTATGAAATAGTTATTTTTATTTGGTAGTGTTATATCTCGGTTATAATCAAGTAATAATATTTGAATATAAATTGTTTTATTTTTGCAAATAAATATTTTAATTTACTTATAAGTTAATTGTTTATAATCAATAGGTACCTATTAAGTTTGTGTAATAATAGAATTAGGTACTCTAATTAAATTGCTTATATTTTCGACAAATGTTAAATGTGTTTTTGTACTTACACAATGAATCTAAGAGTTTTTCAAATCTCTTCTGGTGTCTATCATCATGGGTTAGGAGTTTTTAAACAAGATTGCAAAAAATCTCATTTTACCCATTTTTTTTGTTTCGGTCAATTTAATGACAGGCCCAGAAAATGCCAACAAAATTTACAACTGTTAGTACCTACCTTATTCAAATGACACAGTATTGAGACAAATTCATAAAATGGCAATCATTGTTTACAATTAAATAATAATTGGAAGGCTTAAATTTAGTGACTTTTTTGCTATTCAGTTCTAAGAATTAACATAGGTGTACAACTTGGCTAAATCTTTATGTTTCATCTGATACGAATGCAAGGAGTCAATAGTAAAGGCAAGATCACAAATGAGTAAATCCAGCTTAAGTGTGCAAATAATTAAAACATATTTTGTGGGAGTTTAAAATTACTGAACCCAGGAAAGAAGTAACAGTACGGATAATGGTCGTACGAATTAAGTGCTCACATTGAATACGTTTTTCTTCGTCCAATTTTCTTGATTTTTTATTTCAAGTGCGCGCAGCCTGAAGTCTGGTTGGAGCGCGATTAATTATCTGTATCTTCACGATAATTCTCCAACTCGGAGAATGCGGATAATGGCCACATATTGTTTCATGGTTATGTAAGCATAAAAAAAAAACCTTTAAATATATTCTAAACACTATACGACCTATATATATATATATATATATATATATGCCGGTTTAGAACGTCTTTCGACGTTGTCCGACGTCTAATTTCCATCCCCTTCGGTCTTCGCAATCCTCAGATGTTAGGTTTATTCCGTTCATTGACTTGTGAATACCGGTTTGCCATTCCAATCGAGGTTTTCCCCTTTTTTCTTTCACTTGGTTGCCATTGAAGACTTGTTTGGGCAATCTTGTATCGGGCATTCGTTGAACGTGACCGTACCAGGTGAGCTGTTTTTGCTCGATATCACCAGTAATGGTGCCTTCAATTCCTATTTGTTGTTTTTTATTGTCATTTCTTATTCTGTCCCTTCGGGAAATGCGCAAAGACCTCCTGAAAACATCCATCTCAACAGCTTCAACTTTCTTTTTGTTCTTTTTGGAAATTCTCCAGGTTCCTGCTTCATATAATAGAGTACTTTTTATCATGGTTTCATAGATGTTAACTTCTCTTTTCTTTGTTATTTCTTTACTCCATAGTATCCCATTGAGGCATCCGATAATTATTTTTGCTTAAATTAGCCGTTTTTAGATTTCAATTACATCAGTACCGCTATCATCAAAGGTAACACCCAAGTACACATATTCCCGGCAGGTCAAAATCTTCTGATCATCTTCAAGTTCTAGATGGGTGAGTTGATTCCCTATGTATAAATATTTTGTTTTATTTGTATTAACTGTTAAACCCCATTCTCTGTATTCAATAAGTTTTCGCATCATATACTCCATGTCGTCCTTGTCGTTAGCTATAATAACTTGATCGTCGGCAAATTAAAGAGTGTATATAGAGTTATTATTCATTTTGATGCCCATTCCATGAACTTTTCTTTTACAGTTTTTAAGTGCCGTTGCAATATAAATTTTAAAAATAGTAGGTGAGACACAGCATCCTTGTCTCAGGCCCTTATTCACTACAAATCCTTCTGTGAGGCGATTACCAATTTTAATTCTGGATGGAGAATTTCTGTAAAGCTCCTTAAGGGCTGCAATATATGTATCATTAATGTTGGATTGCTCTAATACTTTCTATAGTCGTGTAACTGGAACGGTGTCATATGCTTCCTGAAGATCCACAGATCTCTATAATTTGTTTAAGGCAAAATACGTTGTCCGTACATGACCTTCCTGCTCGGAACCCACTCTGTTCTTCTTCTTTATTTTCCTTAAAGTCTTCTTCGATCAGGTCACGCAAGATTCTTCCGTACAGTCTGCTTAGTGTGCTAGTCACTGAGATACCTCGATAATTATTGCAGTCTTGTTTGTTTCCTTTTTTGTGGATCGAAGAGATGTACGCCAGTTTTCACTCTTCTGGGACTGGGTGGCCGATTAGATATTTGTTTATAACGAATGTTAATGTTTTGAAGAGTCTGCGGGTCCCATATTTTAACATTTCTGCATATATTCCTCCTGGTCCACTAGCTTTGCCCGACTTGAGATTCATAACGGCCTTTTTCACCATATCCGTCGACACTGTAACTTCTCCGTCTTGACCGTTCTAGGGGATTCAGTCAGGTATTCCGGTCTTGCTTCTTGAAGCAATTGTTTGTAATGTTCTTGACATATATCAGCATTAATAGGTTCGATATAAGTTATACTATTCTATACTATACTATTATATTCTATACGACCTAACCTGACTAAATAGAATACCTTTCGTGACACAATATCACCTGCAGAAACGATCAATTGTACGTAAACCAAGTTAATGAATTTTTCTACATCCATTTTTAAATTACGTCGTGCGAGTGTGTTTCAAAATCCCAACAAGTCCGGATTATAGTCGGACGTCGGAAGTAAACGTACGTATACGTACGAATAACTCGCACGCACTGTGAGCAACATAGGAGTTAACATTGACGGAGAGAAATTGACCCACCTATGCTTCGCCGATGACATCGCCTTAATAGACAACATACCAGAAGTACAGACTATGATGTAAAACCTTTGTGAGGCGGCAGAAAGGGTAGGGCTAGAAATAAATATTTCAAAAACCCAGTATATGACTAATCTCATCTTGAGTGATTCCATCAAAATTAACAACAATAATATAGAACAAGTATGTCTATAAGTATTGGAAGAGACAATCAAACACACGAAATATAGCGTAAAAAAGGTTTAAACTTGGCAGCATATGGAAAATTAAGAGCAGTTTTCCGATCCAGTCTTCCAAGGTGTTTAAAAAAGAAGGTATTTAACCAATGCGTTCTCCCGGTTTTAACATACGGCTCAGAGACATTAACAATGACCAAGAACAACATTCAGAAAATACAAGTCATGCAACGTAAGATGAAGAGATCCATGCTGGGAATAACCCTCCGAGATAGAATCCCAAATAGAACCATCAGACATAATACAGTAGTAAGAGATGCTGTCGAGATCATTCTGCGTATAAAGTGGAACTAAGCGGGTCATGTGGTCAGAGTAACCGATGGTCGATGGACAACAAAAATATTACAATGGAGATCAAGAGTGAAAGCATACAGAAACAGAGGACGCCCAACCAGCCCGATGGAGTGACGACATAAGGAGACTCGCTGGAAACTGGATGCTGATGGCACAGGACCGGAAAAAATGGCAAAATATGAGAGAGGCTTTTGTCCAGCAGTGGACAGTATAGGCTGATGATGATGATGATGACTGTGAGCGCTCCCATAGTACTTGAATGTCGGGATCGTTTGTGCGTATACGTACGTTTACGTACGAATCAAAATCGGACGAAAACGCATCCAAAGTGTGGCCGGCATTAAGCTTAAATGTGTCATAAAAGTCTGAATAAAATATTTTCCAACCTCTTTTTTTCTTTGTTGAAGTGATGAGAAACTTTTAAAGTTTTGGCGTAGTCATAAGTTTTTTTCGCACAGTTTTCGTGCAATCCCAAATTCCCTTTTGGTTGGGTCCTCTACATATTGTTTTAGATTTTGTAGCTGCTCATTGGTGAATGAGCACCTTCAGGATCATTTACACTTATCAATTTTGGATGTTCATGTTGAAGGAACCATCCAAAGTAATAAGTGTAAATTGCCTTTCATTTTTATTTGATCCAAAGTGTACCCGTAAGATGAACGATGAAACATTGGAGAAATCGGGGGTTTATAATTTCCCCTCTCCTACATTAAAGGAATGAATACTCAACTTTGATATAGTGGACTGGAAGTAATCACATTTTGGCTGGTTTTTTAAAGGTTTTTAATTAACACAAAATATAGGTATTTATATCTTCAAAAACACAATGCACTTGTACCGACTAGTGAATTAAAAATGAAAGGAAACTAAAGGAATACAACTTATTGCAAATTAACAAGCGATATTTAATCGCCGTGAATGAAAGGAACTGTATAACAGCCGCTCGATGCGACTGTCGGAACAATACTACTAAACGACCGTCGTTCTCGACGGTCGGTTCGTTGAATCGAGTCGGCGCGATGCGAGAGAGAGGAAATTTACTACTGCGCCGACTCGAGACTGCGCATTGCAAACAAAGGGGGAAAAGCCAGCTGGGGTACCAGCCGGAGACATCGCGAGTTCTGCCTGTAGCAAAACGGTTTTAAGACATTGGCGTCGTAAAGTATTAAAATTAGAATAAATAAAATTTAAAACAAAGTTTTCCGATCTGTGATCCCAACACGTATTGACCCTCTACAAACTTTTGATGAAAGAGTCGTTCCTCGAACCGATTATTCATCGAGAGTGACGGCTCAGTGAAAAAATGGTAAACATTC
Source organism: Agelastica alni (assembly GCA_950111635.1). NCBI lineage: Eukaryota > Metazoa > Arthropoda > Insecta > Coleoptera > Chrysomelidae > Agelastica > Agelastica alni. The sequence continues at coordinate 65,244,836 of OX467710.1, forward strand.
AATTCAATAAATAGAGTTACTTTTTCGAGAAGATATGCGAATTGGTTCTCGTTCATTTTTAAACGTTTAAATGGCTGTTTAACTTATACATAGACGATTGTTTAAAAGATCTGAAAAAGAGTGCGTATGAATTGAAAATGAATGATTTGATCGTCAAATGCCTTTTTTTCGCCGATGATCAAGTCATATTAGCATCATCTGAAGAGAAGTTGTAGGCGATGGTTAATGTTATGCATGATGCCCTGAAAATCAAAGGGATGAAAATAAATGTAAGCAAAACGAAAGTAATGGTTTTTGAAAGAGAAAAAATCATGAAAAACTGTGAAGTTCTGATTCAAGGAAGAAAGAGTGGAACAAGTAAATGAATTTGTGTACTTGGATTCAAAGTTTACGAGAGATGGAAAGTATGACAGTGACATTGAGCGAAGGGTGTTGGCAGGAAAACAAATGAATGGGGCACTGCATAGCTTTATGAATAGCCAGAAAGTGTCAAAAAAGGCACGTCTGGCGGTGCATAGAGGTGTGTTGGTTCCTACACTTATGTATGGTAGTGAATGTTGGGTTTGGCAGAAGAAGCATGAAAATAGGATTAATGCTGCAGAGATGAGTAGTCCGAGAAGTATAGCCGAAGTTACTCGGTTGGATAAAGTAAAAAATAGTGAGATAAGAGAACGCTGTGGTGTAAAAGAAGATGTGGTTACAAAAATAGATAAAGTAATGCTTAGATGGTTTGGACAGGTAGAAAGGATGGATAAAGGAAGATTGACGAAACAAATTTATAAGGTGAGTGTTAATGGACAAGTCGGTTGAGGTCGACCTCAGCGAACATATCTCGATTATATCGATATTGTTTTAAAAAAAAACCAGGTCAAGAGTACCAACAACCGACAAGCATGTATAAGAACACTGATGAAAGTAGAGGAAGCAAAAGATTTGTGTAAGAACCGTAACAGGTGGAAGGAAGTGGTCTCTACCTACCCCTACGGAAGAAAGGCGTGACTATATGTATGTATGTATGTAATTTTTAAAGGATTTATGTACAGTTCAGGATTTTTTTTTGTCCATTCTGTTAATAGCGTTGACGAAGCTCCCAGATTTCCTCCTCTTAAAGCCCATGGTTCATGTATCAGTCCACGGGAAATTAAGTAAACGCCTCCGCGTATAATTCTTGCATTCCTTTCTACCTTTATGTTCTTCAATGTCCGTTTTTTAAAAAATAACTTTTTATTGGCATTTAATTGGTTAATTGTTAGGTTAGGTTAAAACGGCGGTTAGAGGGCCCACTTGTGATACCGTGATGGCCGGCGGTGCCATCCCTCTCTACCGTGAGAACCAGTTAGAACTTTTAAGAAAAAGTGTGAGGTCTTTAATGCTAACTGAGCTGAGATTAAATAACTCATCAAAGTTCGGTTGCGCTAGTATAGAAAGCCGTTTTCTGCCTAGGGCAGGGCAGTGGCAGAGAAGATGTACCATTGTTTCCTCCTCTTTCTCATCGTGACAGCTTCTACAGAAGTCGTGTCGTCGCTCTGCGATTTCCATGCGCCCTGCATGGGATCCACCTGCCCAGTGTCCTGTTATGTGGGTTCATTTTGCCACCTCAAGTTGTCTTTTTGTGCTACTTTACTGTGCAGGAGGAGCCGGCAATTTGCAATCGGTACTCCTTGCTGTGATGAGACAGATATAGTTAATTGTTACAAAGCATTCAAATTGGAAAATAGTAATATTAGATATGTAGAGTCGCCTTCCCTTACATAGTTGATAACAATTCCATTGTTTTAAGTTTGTTCGGGGCTCGCTTGCTGTGTAAGGTATTTAAGGTCAATAACTCTTTCACTTGATACCACAAGTTGTCCTGGCACTTCACACACAATTTAGACACGAAATAAGGAACAATGATAGTTTGCATGTGGTGAAACCACAGAACTGGATGAAAATATGTGAACAAGGATGATCACTCTGGATGATTTCACTCTGCGAGATTCACTTTGAATGTACGTACATCAAAATTGATACAGTGTAAATAAAGCTTTAGTCTTTCGTCACCAACGGAATTTTCTTGCCTTAGGTAGTTATGCCCCATGCATAGTACAAGTCATAGTACTATGCATAGGTACAGATTGTAAAATTTGTGTCTAGTATAAAATCAAATCTATTCTATTTTCTTCTATACGGTTTTACTCGTATTACTGTAAGTAAAAATCTTGGAAGAATAAAATGTTGCGTATTTTAACTATGTTCTCTAAAACGTGAATGTGGTTATTTTCTATTTTTATGGTAATTTCTTTAATTTTAAAATCTTTTTGGCCCTACGGTCTAATTGTGAGACTACACTTAAGATGAAAAAAACCAATGTACGAGGATAGTTCACAAATTGTTGAACCTAACATAGTTGGCGTTGAATGACAAATGCAAATAAAGTGTCAGGCAAAAGTTCATTGCATGACAGTAATGTGTGTCAATTAACATTGGCGCATCAGTTCGTGTATGTTAAATATTAATTTGTTTTCAATTAGGTGTACGGGATTTTTGAAAAATGGACAAAATTGAGATAAGAGGCGCGATAAAGTACCTCTGTAAAAAGGGGTTATCACCGCAAGAAATTATAAAGACGTGGTAGAAGTATTAGGTGACTCTGCCCTTTAGTACCAGGTAATCAAGAACTGGTCACGAGATTTCAAACTGGGAAGAGAGTCCTGTCAACATGCACCAGGTGCAGGAGCCCCCAAAACTGTGGTGACCAAATAAAATGTAAATTTAGTTCATGACATGATATTAAATGACAGAAAAGTTACAGTCAAGGCTATAGCAGAGACATGTAGGTTCTCTGTTGAAAGCGTTGAAAAAATTTTACATCAGTAATTGGGTCTCAAAAAACTCTCTGCACGTTGGGTTCCATGAATGCTGATGGCAGAGCAGAAGCGTGTTCGCCAGGTTGCAGCGGAGACAAATTTGGAGATCATTAACAGGAATATCGATTAATTTAAGCGAACATTTCTTACGGTCGACGAAACATGGGATTCATCACTTTGATCCAAAATCCAAAAAACAAAACATGGAATGGCGGCATAGGGGTTCCCCTCTCCCTTAAAAATTTCGTGTTGTCCCATCAGCTGGCAAGATCATGGCTACAGTTTTTTGGGATTTTGCAGGTGTTATTTTCGTGAAATATTTATCGCGTGAGCGCACCATAACAGGTAAATATTATGCGAATTTAATATCAAAAGTACGCGAAGCGATCAGAGAAAAGAGAACAAAAAAATTGAGTCAAGGTGTGCTCTTCCACCAGGACAATGCTCCGGCCCAAAAAAGTTGTGTTGCAATTACTGTCATTCACAATGCGGGATTTAAAATTTTTGAACGTCCACCTTATTAACCAGATTTGGCTCCCAGCGACTACTATCTATTCCCAAAGTTAACAGAATATCTTTGTGGAATCCGCTTTGCTGATGATAACGAAGTGATGTTGGCGGTAGATGCATGGCTGAAGACTAAAAGTTCTGAATTTTTTTCAAAAGGGTTTGAAATACTTCAACACATATATACCAAGTGTTTAAACGTTGCAGGTGATTATGTCGAAAAATAAATTAGTTTAATTCTTCTCATGTGTTTGCTTCTATGTTATGAACAACAATTCGTTAACTATCATCGTACTAGTCACTCGTTTAGCACACACACTTTTTTTTTGTTTCAGAGAAAATTATTGGATGCTAGTCTGGGTTTTGCTGCAGGTGTAATGACTTCGGCTTCTTTTTGGTCACTATTACAACCGGCATTAGATCAGGCTAGTGCCTCTAAAATGTACGGAGAAAATGGCCAATATGCTTTTATTCCCGTGGGATTAGGCTTTTTTGTTGGTGCTTTATTCGTTTTTGGCGCCGACAGACTAATTACGGTCCTGGGAGTGCATTCGCCGAATATGATGTTAGGTAAGTCGATTCCCATTTCTAGGTTGGAAGATAAAGTCAAATATAACGAATCAAATAGTAGCGACAGCTTAGTTGGAAGGTTTGATATTTTTGGGGTCAATTTTCAGTGACACTTTGAACATAAAAATAGAATCGGATCGGAGTGCAACGTGGTAATGTACTGTTGCGATATTTACTTTTGGGTTCGGTGAAATTGAAATTTTCAGTACAATAACTAAAGGCACAAAAGATCTGATAGGTCGAGGTGCTTGAGAGGCTGCATAGCTGTCACGACCCCCCTACAATCTACAATAACTAAACAATTTATTATACAATAACTTCTTGTAAACCAGCAGAGGTTCTCAGGGCTTTGGTGTGATACTCTCTGCTAGAATGAATTAATGTGTGACTGACTTTGAATGTGTGAGTCCAAGACTCCTCTGGGTGAGGCTGAAGGTTGGTCTTACTCGTATCTTTTTGCTAGGGGTTTATGCCCCACAAGATGCGCAGTGGAACCAATCTTTAAAAGCCCAAAAGAGAGGCGGGAGTTTTGGGATAGTGTGACAGATATTCTGAATAAGTGTAACCAGAATGAAAGAATTGTAATGTTGGGTGATTTTAATAGTTGAGTAGGAGTAAAGCGTGATGGATATGAAAGTGTTCTGGGAATGTACGGTGACGGCAGAGTAAATGAAAACAGAGAAAGTCTACTTGAAGTATGTTTGAAGTGGAATCTTGTGGTAACAAACACAATGTTTAACCATAAAAGGATCCACTTGTACCCAAGACAAGAAGGATACCAGAGAAGTATAATTGATTTCGTAATTGTGTATGAAAGATTGAAAGTAATGGACACTCGGGCATCCGCGGTGCAGGTATTGACACAGACCAATTCTTAGTAATGAGCCGAATAAAAGGTCTCTTTAAGAGGTGGAGGCATCGTGTGCAGGAATTAAGTAGTGTACTAGAGCGTAAAAAAGTTAAGAATTTGCAAGAGGAAGGTATAAAAGAGAAGTTCGTTAGTAAATGGATCGAGAAATATGACAGTTTAGATAAGCATATGAGGTTGAAGTATTGTGAAAGCCATTCAAGGAAGAAATCGTGGATATTGCTATTGAAGTGTGTGGTGTAAGTAAAAGAAGGAAACGATGCAAGCTACAGAAAATGTGCGAAGTGGTTCAAAAATCAGTGTCAGAGAAGAAGAAGAAAGCCTGGCTGGATTGGCTGGCCAATCAAATAACGCAAGAGGCAACGATTGGGGATGTAAACAAAGCAAAGAATAAGTATAAAAGGTTAAAAGGTGTCGCAAAAGAGGTTGTGGCAAGAAAAAAGAAAAGTTATACATATGAGTTTGATAAAAAGTTATCTAATGATTTCCAGAAAAATATTAAAGTCTTCTGGAAGTACATAAGAACATTTAGAAGTAAAAATACTACCTTGCAACTGGAAAAAATCAGAAACCAAGATGGTAGTATGGTAAAAGGAAAGGAATGTGTTTTAAAGAGATGGAAGGAATACTTCGAAAGTTTATTTGAGAAAGAGGATACACAAGTAAAGGCCCCATTTGGAGACATGAGGGAAAGTTGCAATGAAAGTGAAATTAGTAGGACAAAAATTGTTAAAGCGTTGGATCTATGGAAAAAAAGCTTGACTGTATGTATGTATGTAATAACTTCTTACTTGATAAATCAGTTAGATAATTACAAAACTTTATACTTTCTATAACAATATACCACTTTCTCTATTTACTTCAACACTTAAAACTAAAACTCGATCGGAGACATTCCTTTTATATAAATCTAAACAATATTTCTGGAAATTTACTAGATAAAACGGTTTCTTTCCAGAAATTAATCAACCTTTTTTAGATACATGTCGTCAATCACGCCCGCGGCCTTAAATCATTCGCTCATTTGATGATACCCAAAAAAATTTGTTCCATTGCCTCAAGCGAAATAATATCACAGGAGCGGGCGCAATCCGTAACAACACTACAGAACTACCGATACTTTATAAGTACGTGTACGGAGCCAAATTTGAATAAATATATTGATTACAATTTTTTTAAAATTTATATTTACCACAGGTTTTAGATATTTTAGATAAATTGCTTTATTTGATCTCTTTTGTTCTTCATTGATATTAAAAATCACAGCTATCTGTGTGGACTTTATAATAGCAACTGATTTAACAATAAGTCATCTGTCCAATTTATAAGAGAAGAAATGTTTAAAAGAATATTGTTACGCCTATGGGGTATTTAATAAGTAATACAACCTCAAAAATAAGTTTTTATTTCAAATAGAAATCTCTGGAAATATTTCTGATAAGGTTTCATCAACTGAAATCCTGATTGCTACGGGTGATAAGTCCATATACTTGCTCTCTTCTGACAATTCTTGTCCTTGATTACTAAATTTCTTCATTCCTTTTTGCTAATAATTGTTCTATTTCAGTTAGGCTGCTACTATTCTCAAATCTTCTATCCTTCTAATCCTTTTATCTCTTTTTCGTTCTTACTTTGAGTCTAGTTTCTACTGGTGTCCTTTCTGTTGGTACACTTGCTGTTGCACGTACCAACTTATTCTCTCCTTAATTTTATTATCCTTACCTTTCCTGGCCTAATAGTTTTTTCATGATTCATCAAAGATATAAGTTCCTTTATATTTTTGTTCCATTACGTATCAACAACATCACTAAGGTCCATGGGACAGGAAGGCTTGAGAATAATACATCAGTTATGTCAGGGAATATAGAAGACTGGTTTATGGCCAGATGACTGGAGAACATAAGTCTTTGTTCCACTTCATAAATAAGGCGACACCAATAACCTGTGATAACTACAGATTACTTGCCTTGATATCTCATACCAGCAAAGATTTCCTGTATATTCTTCGATCCCTATCTTCTATGGCAGATATCCCCTGAACAAGCTGGATTCACAAGGGGAAGAGGCACTAGGTAGCAAATTCTGAATATTAGACAAAATATTGGCGGCGCAAAATTGTCTAACTTAAGGTTTGCCGATGATACGACCTTGATAGCTGCCTTTCAAAGATAAATTCTGGAACTCCTGATGAGACTTGAAGATAAATTATAATAAAAACCAAAATTATGATAATTGATGGAGAACATAACAACTACCCTGAAACTCGGACTATTGGACACTGTGAAGTTGTCAACAGTTTCGTCTATCTTGGTGCCCTAATAAAAAAAGCCGGGTGATGTGATGGCGAAATAAGACGGCGTATTCAGCTTGCTAGGTCAGCAATGACACAGTTAAATAAAGTATGGAGGGATCATAATATCACAAAACAAACTAAAATTAATCTTGTGAGTACTTTGGTCTTTTCGGTCTTTCTATATGCTTCAGAAGCTTGGACTGTCAAAGAAGTAGATCGACGTTGAATTGATGCATTTGAGATGTGGGCGTGGCGACGAATGTTGAGAGTGTCTTGGACCGCACATAGAACAAATGTTTCGGTTTTACAAGAAATATGTCCGTCAAAACGTTTGTCCAGTAAGGAAACAGAAGGCATGGCCGATCACCAAATCGATGGGTGGATGTTACCAAAAAATTATTAGATGCTACTCTTCCACAAGCGGTTCACATGTCATCTAATTGAGATAAATGACGAGATGCAATCAAGAGAGCCATCCAAAACATTGAACCTCGTTAATATGGGTCACAACACATCTGTAAAGATGTTATGATTAGGAAGGATGTATCAAATTGGTCTTCTTTTAAATCCTTTAAGTTGTTCTTATTTTTTAATCGTTAAATTTACTTTTTCTGCTGCATATGTTACTATTGGTCTTATTTTATTTATTTATTTATCGTATGGCATATTAGCAACAGCAATTTAAAGGGTACACAAAAGGGTGTATTCTTTCCCCCTAGTGTTCAATATATACTCCGAACAAACCTTCAAAGAAGCACTGGAGGAGATAGAAGCAGGAATACTCGTTAATGGGGAGAGAGTAAATAACATTAGTTATGCCGACGACACTGTAGTTCTCACAGATAATCTAGAAGACCTTCAATATCTCATGACGCGAATAATTGAAACTAGTCACCAATATGGACTTGATCTTAACATCAATAAAACTAAATATATGGTCATTAGCAAATCCCCTATTAATAATGTACAACTGACAGTTAATAATGAAAACATCAAAACAACGCAACAATATGAATACCTAGGGACCATGATAAATGAGATCACTCACAAGAAATTCGCTGCCGTATAGAGAAAGCGAGAACAATATTTCTAAAAATGGCATCACTCTTCAAAAACAAAAATTTACAAATGAACACCAAAATAAGGCTTCTTCGTGTTGCTGTATGAAGTAGAAACATGGACGTTGACGGAGGCTACCACAAAAAAACTATAATCCTTTGACATGTGGCTGTACCGCAGAATTCTGAAGATACCATGGACAGACCATGTGACCAACCAACCAGTGCTAACAAAAATGAACAAGAAGTTAGAAGTCGTGGATATTGGAAAGACCAGAAAACTAGAATATCTCGGTCACATTATGCGTAACGAACGTCGATACGGAATTCTACAACGGATTCTCCAAGGCAAGATATTGTGAAAGAGAGGACCGGGAAGAAGACGTATCTCGCGGCTGAAGAACCCGAGAACGTGGTTCTCTACTACCACGACCGGGCTATTCCGTGCCGCAGCAAACAAGATGATGATAGCCAGAATGATTGCCAACATTCGGACCGAATAGGCACTTTAAGTAGAAGAATCTTAAGGTATAAATGTCAGTGACCACAATATATAGGACAAAATACATCACAAAACTAGAAAAAAAAGACATATATATATATATATATATATATATATATATATATATATATATATATATATATATATATATATATATATATATATATATATATATGCATAAAAAAAATTGTGATGACAGATGTGATTAGGACTTGGGTCAGAGCTCTACGTCCAGGGAATTCAGCAAGTCCAGTGCAGGAGGTGTCGCAGAGATGATGTCTCTGAATGGTCCCGGGTACTTCCTTATAGGACATTTCCAGACAATATGCTCCACAGTTTGTTGCCACGTTCCATCCATGGCGCCAGTCTTCTTTGATCTGGTAGTTTTGTTCCGCCTCAGCCAATAGGGGGCTTCGGGGTTTGAGGGGCGGTTTGGCGGAGGGTTGTTTAGGGTCGCATAAATTAGGAGGTCCTGTGGGTGGTTTGGATGTTGTAGTTTTGCCCGTTCTCTTGCAGTGGCGTCCTTCCGTCTTAGTTCTGGTGGTGGAATATTACTGATAGTATGGTCTTATCGTGGTTATATTTACAGTTTTATTTAACTTTATTGGAGTGAAATGCTTCGTTAGCCGGTTTGTTTAACTTATCTTCCTACATTTTTTATTTATTAGTACTCAAATAAGTGTTAAAAAGTTCAATGTGTTTAATGAATTTCCAATGATTTTTGTTCCTAACAATACGTCGTTTAAATTAAATAAAAAATTATTTTTGTTTTTAAATTCAAATGATAAAATTTTTTCAGAAATAATAATTTTAAGAATGTTGCAATTATAATAATCGCGAAGGCCAACGACAACAAACATATTTTTTTTGTGACCTGATTACCTTCAAGTCCACCAAGAACTGTAAGTATCTTTGAAAAATATCGGAATGATTTTGTGACAGATATGATCATTTTGGATTGTGCGACGTACATGGGAATTCCATAATTCTTCTTTGAGAAATAACTTATCCTGTAAATATTTTATCGAGTACCAAAATTAATAATAATCGTCCTGATTTCAATTAATTTAAAAAAAAAATGGAAAAAATGTATGAAGTGTGTTTTAAAATAAAGTACTGTATACTGAAGAATCATACGTAGATGTAGAAAAGCTAAATGTTATTTTGTAAACGTTCCCGAGATGTAAAAAATGTAAAATTCTGTAGACATGTTGCGGCAAAAGACAGTTAACTGCAAAATGTAATTTATTGTTAAACAAAACTTTGATAAGTACTAAACTAAACTAAAGTTTATGCGTTACATCTTGTGCTCCAACTGCATACCAACTTAATATTGCATGTTTGGCATTAGGCCAAGCAACAGAGCATCTTAGCTTAACAAAAATCATAACAGGATTGGACCAATGTAATTATGTTTGGAAATACTTGCTGATAGTGGGTGCATACTTGGATACTCCACTTTTCAATTCGATAATTCGATTTTTTTGAAAAAAAAATCCATTTTTCGCGTTTTTTGCGTATAACATTGAACCTATTTATGCTATCGTAATACTGGTCACGACGACGATCTTTAGAGAATGAAAAGACAAATAAAATGCTACCTCGAAAGTCCCGATCGGATAAATAGATTCCGAGAAAATCCAAAAAATCTAAAAAAAATGACGATTTTTCAAAAATTCATAAACTTGTTAAATTTCAATATGTAGCTCTGGATTCGAATAGGTATTAACATGTTCTTTGATAGTGAAAAACCTGGACTATGTCCGATGAATACTTTCGGAGTTATAGCGATTTGAAATTTTTAACCCTTTTTTTCGCGGAGGGCTATATGCTCCTGTGTTTATCCGATTCTCCCGTTCATTGAAAATTTGGAAAATATAGATGAAAAACTTGAACGCCTCATATCGTTTTTTTGAAAAAGATGATTGCTAACGGTCAAAAAACCGACGCGAACTGTAGTCGAGTAGTGGGGGAACGATATCTACAGATCTTTTCACTCGTTAATCTCGGTATGTTTTTGTTTCATATTCCGAGGTAATTTTGTCTGAAGAATCCATTTTTGTCATCAGATTTTACAAAAATTAGGTACTGTAACAGCTAGAAATTATCAACTTTTCTCATTAGTTGTTAACTTTTCACAGTTACGATGGTTTGTTATACGAAAAAAAACTTAGCTAATGTCAACAAGAATTATTTTACCCTATTCAATTAAGCAGGTTTATTATTATTTTAACTGAAATGGTCACATATGTCTTAAACATTAAATAAAAAGAACACTTTTCTATTTCTGAATATTTCTGCATTATTTCGTCCAGGTGATAATTTTGACATGTGTACAGTCAATACCTCCAATACATTTGGGAAATCGTGCCACGCTATAAAACCTTTAGGAGGTACTTCTAAGTTCAGGCTGTGTTTCAGGCATTCGAATAAACTGATGATAAAGCCCTGCAATAGCTCTGGTTACCTTCCAAACAATACGACTTGCTGTTCCTTTTTCTATACCAATAAAATCCCCAACTGTCTGGAGAAAATTTCCAGTTGCAAAATACCTTAAGGTTACTAGCACCATTTGTTTAGAAGTTACAGCATGATTCCTAAAAATATATAAATTATTAAGTTACAAATGATTTACCAAGGAAAATAAAGGCACTTACCAATCCGTTGGAGACGATACTTGTGCTTCAACTTGGTTTATGACAAAGCGAACACCCTGCTTAGAAAGCCGAAATCTTTGTTTAAATTCTATCCCTGTATTTCTTTGGAGTTCTTCTAGCATTTATTAAAACTTTTGCTTCGACAAATTCTTCATCATCTGTTAGTTCCACAAGATTTTCACGTAGTTGCTTAGCCATAATTTTTATTTACCACAAAAATGCATTCATTCAATACTGATAGGACAAAATCACAAAAAAAGATGTTACGTGGTTTAAGCTACCAAATTCGATGGCTCAGTTAAACCTTAAAAAATGACAGCCAGTAAACCAAGTTCTGTCTTGAACTAGCTTTGTACAACTGAACTTTGAAATTTGAACCAGGTTTAACCTTGAACTCTGCTTGAACCAAGACTGAACAACTGGGCCTAGGTTAGGTTAGGTTAAAACGGCGGTTCGGATGGAACCCACTTAGGCCTTTTGGCCCGTTGTGATATCGTGATGGACGGCAGTGCCTTCCCCCTCTACCGTGAGAACCAGTTGAAACTTTTAATGAAAAGTGTAAGGTCCTTGATGCTAACTGAGCTGAGATTGGTTAAATCATTAAAGTCCGGTTGCCCTAGTATATTAAGCCGTTTTCTGCCTAAAGCAAAGCAGTGGCAGAGAAGATGTACCATTGTTTCCTCCTCTTCCTTATCGTGACAGCTTCTACAGAAGTCGTGTCGTAGCTCTGCGATTCCCATGCGCCGTGCATGGGATCCGCCTGCCCAGTGTCCTGTTATGGCCGCGATCGCATTTCCAATGGCCTCCCTGGTTGAAGTTAAGACATTCTTGGTTCGACGTAGATCTAGTTTAGGCCAGATCTGTTTCGATGATGTGCATGTGGGTTCATTTTGCCACCTTAAGTTGGCTTTTTGAACCACTTTGCTGTGCAAAAGGAGTCAGCAGTTTGCAATTGGTTCTCCTTGTTGGGATGAGATAGATACAGCTGGGAGGGTGGTGCCTTCTCTTGCTAGCTTGTCCGCCTTACAGTTGCCTGGTATGTCCCTGTGTCCATATACCCAGACAATATGAACTCTAAACTTAGTTCCTAGCTCATTCAGGGTGGTACGGCATTGCACCGCTGCCCTAGAGATCAAGTATACTGAGTTCAGTGATTTGATAGCAGCCTGTCGCAAAGAATGGATATCTTACTGAACTTTTGTTCGTTGCGGAGTATCCAGACAGATGCCTCGGTTATAGCTGTCATTTCAGCTTAATACACACTACAGTGATCAGGCAAACGAAACGACAGGGGTCTTCTGAGAAGTTACCGCAACCTACTCTCCCTTCTAGTTTAGAGCCATCCGTATGAAATACTGCGCCCTGAGGTTTCACTAAATTCTCGGCTCAATCTTCTCTGGATGGGATTTCCAGTCGCCTTCGAACATAGGGGTAGGTTTATTGTAATCAGTGTTTTTTGTGCACAGGTCGTATTCTTTTAGAATTCTAGAGTAACCATAATGCGTTTCAGTCCATGGGGTTACAGCATTGAGTCTGAGAGCCGCACTAGCTGCGCATTCTTGGGCCTAAGTATTTAATTTTTATAAATAGAAAACGGTAAGACATAAAATGAACAACAAAACCTGAACTTAACAACATACTCAGACTAAAATGAAACACTGTACACAGGAGGTGAAATAACGCTATTTGAATTTCAAGTAGCTTTAAAACAAATGCAAAACCGGAAAGCAGCTGGAACCGACACCATTAACATAGAACTACTAAAATATGGAGGACCGCTGTTGGAAACGAGAACACTACATTTATTAAATGAATGCTGGAAATAGAGAAAAGTACCGTACGAATGAAAAACGGCGGAAGTAATATCATTTTATAAAAAAGGAGAACAAAGCTCCTGTGGCAATTATAGAGGAATAACTTTATTAATTGCTACATACAAACTATATGCCCGGATTGTAAACAATTGGCTAAAAAGCATAGCTAATGTGCTACTACTAGAAGAACAAAGTGGCTTTCGCAAAGGAAGATCCTGCAATGACAATGTCACCATAATACGACAGTTAATAAAAAAACGTAGAGAATATAACTTAGAAACCCATATTGGGTTTATTGACTACGAAAAGGCCTTCTACCCGGTGAACAGAGGTATACTATGGAAAGGCAAGGTTATCCCAGACATTAAATAGAGGTGATTAGATACTATACTATAACACAGAAATAATAATAAACACCGGAGAAGACAGAACAGAACCAATAACAATCAACAGAGGTTTAAGACAGAGATGCAGCCTGTCACCAACCCTATTCAATATATATAAATTAACCCTGGAATAATACTTACACCCACCAATAAATGTATAAACACCCAGAGAACAAATATCACACTTTCTTATCACATTTCTTGGGATGTGACATAAGCTACGAAAATGACAAAGATGTTACAAACAAACTACATAAATTCCAAATGATGTGTGGCACTATACAAAGAACACTAAAAAACAAGATAAGTAAAGAAACAAAAATGAAATTCTATTAAGTGATGACAACACCTGTATTACTCGTAACATACGGAAGCGAAACCTGGGCACTCCGAAAACAAGATAGACAACGAATGCAGTCTGCCGAAATGAAATTTCCAAAAAGGACAAAAGGTTGCACACTGAGGGACCATATAAGAGATGAAGATATTTGAAGATATATGAACATATTTTCAATGAACGACAGAATACACCAAAACTCATTAAAATGGAGACAACACATTGAAAGAATGAAAGAAGGCAGATTGGTCAAACAAGTGGTAAACTACAGACCACGAGGAAGAAGAAACATTGGTAGGCCCAGAAGAAGATGGCTAGAATGAAGACGGAACAGGCTAAAAGCCTAATCCTTGAAGTGCAGTAGAAAAAAACGGTAACACCCAGAGAACAAATATCACACTTTCTTATCACATTTCTTGGGATGTGACATAAGCTACGAAAATGACAAAGATGTTACAAACAAACTACATAAATTCCAAATGATGTGTGGCACTATACAAAGAACACTTAAAAACAAGACAAGTAAAGAAACAAAAATGAAATTCTATTAAGTGATGACAACACCTGTATTACTCGTAACATACGGAAGCGAAACCTGGGCACTCCGAAAACAAGATAGACAACGAATGCAGTCTGCCGAAATGAAATTTCCAAGAAGGACAAAAGGTTGCACACTGAGGGACCATATAAGAGATGAAGATATTTGAAGATATATGAACATATTTTCAATGAACGACAGAATACACCAAAACTCATTAAAATGGAGACAACACATTGAAAGAATGAACGAAGGCAGATTGGTCAAACAAGTGGTAAACTACAGACCACGAGGAAGAAGAAACATTGGTAGGCCCAGAAGAAGATGGCTAGAATGAAGACGGAACAGGCTGAAAGCCTAATCCTTGAAGTGCAGTAGAAAAAAACAGTAAAAAGTGGGTTAATATTTAGTTTTATAACACTACACTAAAATTCATACCTTTAATAAACGAATATTTTGTACCTGCAGTTTGTATTTATTATTTTTCAACAGACTGCGACCACCTTTAAAAACAAACTCGACCCCCCCAAGGGTCGCGACCCCCTGCTCGAAAAACGATAATGTAGAATAAACTTTTTTTCAGTATTTTGCAGTTTTTTGTACCCAGACTACGAAGCGCAAAATTCTCGAGTTTCTTTAATGAAAGCAAATCTTACAAAAAGTCTTCGTATTATTTAAAATATCTACAGTCGACTCTCGATAATTTGGCATTCTCGTTAATTTGAATCTCTCGATAATTTGAAATTTTTTTCCGGTCTTTAAAAAATACTCGATAACTTGAATAAAATCAATGTTAATTGGTCCCTTCGGTAATTTGAAGTTGAAGAAATAGTATCTTGCTCACCAATATGCGATAATTTGAAGCCCAGGCATTCCTACTCTTTATAATTTGAAGCGTTTATCATTCACAGACCTGTCGTTTGTTTACATAAATGTACAGCCCTCGAAACCGACACGAATGACGATTACTTCGCAGCTCTCACCACTATCGAAAATTCTTTGGATAATGATAGACTGCGCGCCGGCGCCGACCACCAGGAATGAACGGCGTGGTAAGGTGTAGAAAATGCTCTGAGGTGTGGGCAGCTTCACCGCCAGAACCTCTATTGCGTGCTGACTTCCTTGATCTTAGACGGCGTCGTTTTACTGCGTAGCTGATGAATCCTTCGATAACTCGGTAAAACGCTGGCTCGATCTGTATTTTTACTACTATAGACTAACGGGTTTACTGCCTTTTATCGCCGTGAATTGGTGTTATCACAGTAAATGAAACAAAACACTTGACTGCGACCACCTTTAAAAACAAACTCGACCCCCCGCTCGAAAAACGATAATGTAGAATAAACTTTTTTCAGTATTTTGCAGTTTTTTGTATCCAGACTACGAAGCGCAAAATTCTCGCGGTATTTGGGTGTTCAATAGTAAATTTTATTGATCTTTTTATAGTTAAGGTCACATATTTTGACCGGACAAAATTAGTGAAATTTGCATATTCTCCGTCTTAAAACGGTCTTCTCTTTGAAAATATTAATCACATCATTAACAAATCCTTATTGCAATAAAACTTACACATTAATTTAAATTACGTAGATACTGGGTGTTTAATTTAAAAAGTCAACAAAAATAATGTCAGATAGACCATTGAAACGTAGTTAAAATTAATAGAAAAGATGTGGAGTAAAATAAGATGTAAACGTTGATTCATTTAGAGGTACTTTTTGTGGTGGGTATTTAATTGCATGATCGCGCATGCGTCATGTCAACTGAAGTGGCATTCTTGTTTAGTAGTGTTTGACATTTCATAATGGAAAGACTCAGCCCGGCACATCGTCTACAAATTGTTCAACTTTATTATGAAAATGGGTGTTCTCCGAGAAATATGTGTATCGCGCGCTTAGAGCAACTTATGGTCCACATAATCGGCCTACCAAACGCACAATTTGCTCTACCATCAGCAAGTTTCGGATCCAATTTTTATTATTGCATAATATTAGGCAAAATAGACCACATCCAGCACGTAGTGAAGAAAATATAGGGGCGGTTGCCGAGAATGTACGCGAAGACCGTGAAGTGTCGATTCGTCGCCGTTCTCAACAGCTTGGCCTGTCGTACTCAACAACCTGGCATATTTTACGTAAGGGTCTTTCTTTAAAAGCATACAAAATTTAATTAGTGCAAGAACTAAAGCCAACCCGTTAAACACTTTTACAGATGCAACTATTTCAATGGAATCTTTCAATCATTTAAATCACAAATTAGCAGCGTATAATTCAATGATTCACAGAGCCTTTACCACCCCTCTATCAGATAAAGACTTCAATATAGAAATTAGTACAATAAAACAAATATCTTCAAATAATAATATCCCTACACACCCCTTTTAAACCGAATTATTAATCGTAAAGAGCAGCAACGAACTTCCCGGTTGCTATACTTCATAACGGAAAAACCAAAAAGAAGATATGCGAGTATTAGGTATATTGGCCAATTATCAAACAATATTTGCAACTATTTTTCAAAATTTAATATAACAACATCATTTTCAAGTGGGTTGAACTTAAGCAAATTATTATTCAATGTTAAACAAAAAACAGACAAATATAAAAAATCGAGGGTCTATAGAATAGAATGTGGGAAATGCCCAACGGCGTACGTTGGACAAACCGGTCGAAATTTCGAATCACGTTTTAAAGAACATATTTCTTCCGATACTAAATCTGCAATATTTGAACATATTAAAAATACAAGTCATAAAATTACAATAGAAGATCTTAAAATTCTGCATACCTGCAATAAAGAAATCACAATGAATCTGTTAGAAAGTTTGGAAATCAATAAGCTCAAGAAAAACCCCAAATTCCTAAATGTAAATAATAAATTAGACCTTAACCCCTCTCCACTTCTTAACCTTTAAGGACTAGATATAAGTAGGTTTACCTGTTACGTTCATATTGACAATGACGTTATAGTCGAAACCGGTCGTATAATTTAAATACATGTTGTGGAAATTGACGAAAAGTGTTTTATTTTATCTCAGTATAGACCTTTTAAATCGTTTCCAATTTAGTCGTTGGGCTCTTAACAAGCTTGCAGAAAATCCACTGTTTGAAAAAAAAACTGTTCACCGATGAGGCCCATTTTTTTGCTTAATGAGTTCGTAAATAAACAAAATGCCCGTATTTGGGACGATGAACAACCCGAAGAGATTCAAGAGCTGCCATTAAATCCAGACAAAACAACTGTTTGGTGTGGTTATGGGCCGGTGGAATTATCGGTCCATATTTTTTCAAAACAGAGGCCAGCTAGAATGTTAAAAAATAATTGTAAGGAATGGTTCTTTTGTATGCTAATAGAGATTATAAAATAAAATTGTTTCTAATAATTTTTTGTATTAAAATCACCCTTTAGTAACAAAGATAGGTATAGAAATACTTAATTGGCTAGGAGACGTAGAGTGGATGGATGAAAGAAGGCGAGTGTGAATGGGTAAGTTGGTAGAGATCGACCTCGGCGAACATATCTCGATCAGATCAACATTGTTTTGAAGGAAGGCCAGGTCGAGAGTACCAGCAACCGACGAACTCGTATGAGAGCGGTGATGAAAGTGGAAGAAGCGAAAGACGTTTGGAAGAACCGTAGCAAGTGAAAGGAAGTGGTCTCTGCCTATTCCTACAAGAAGCTTAAGGTCTTCCATTTTATGAAGGGTAGTTTAAAGCCGACAGGTCCCTTTTCTCGTG
The DNA here is from genome assembly GCA_950111635.1 of Agelastica alni. NCBI lineage: Eukaryota > Metazoa > Arthropoda > Insecta > Coleoptera > Chrysomelidae > Agelastica > Agelastica alni. The sequence continues at coordinate 65,262,952 of OX467710.1, forward strand.
GTGTTTGGCATCGTATCCTTCCACAGTGCTAGCTGCCGATCTTCGGGCTTGACATTGCAACAGTACATGAAATTCTTGTGGGATTTCAGTCTGACGTGTTGTTTGTATGTTTCCCTGAGATGTACTGACCGAACCTACTAAATGATCTCAAAAATTCTATTACAAATCCAATAACACACTCATGTCTCCTACGATTTGGAACCAAATTTAAACAGAATTTCAGAAGACACAAATATTCTACATTAATATAAACAAACAAATAAAACCCATGTAATTTATTTGTGAGGGCGCTAAAAGTAAATAGTGAAATGTAGAAATATTGTCATGGATAAATAATGGTAACTTTGCGATAATTTAAATGCATTTTAAACATGCATACATATTAAACAAAAAATACTATTTCATTCAGGGTTATGCCTTTTAAAAGTCCTGTAGTCATTAAATTAGTAGTATTTGTTTTTTTGCGATGAAGGTCTGACTTATATAATTATGCATATTTATTTTGGAGTAAAAAATTGTATTATGTGCGTTTTAATGTAAATGTGTCAAATGACACATTTATTCTGTATTGGATATATCCTCTCCCCTTCTACAACTTCTTGGAACTACTTCCGCATTACTTCAGTTGTCGGTTTTCACATCTGGTTGAGTAGTTTTAACCCATCCCCTTCGGTAGTTTTAAATAACTGTATCAAACTGGTATTCCGAAAAAGAAAAAACCAAAAAATGACCATAGCATAGCAACGAAATAATGATTTTAACATTAACAAAGTTGATATTAAATGGGCAAGTCGGTAGAGGTCGACCTCGGCAAACGTATCTCGATCAGATCGACATTGTTTTAAAGAAAAGCCAGGTTAAGAGTACCAAAAACCGACAAGTATATATGAGAGCGCTAATGAGAGAAGAATAAGTGTAAGACGCGCGTAAAACTCGTAGCAAGGGGAAGGAAGTGGTCTCTCACTACCTACACGGAAAAAAAGCGTGACTATATGTATACAGGGTGGTCAACCAAAAACAAGAGAGCCATTTGCAGGAACCTCGTCAACATTTTAGAAAAACACTCAGACCCGTCGATTTTTTATTAAAGAGGGACACTTTTTATCGGTATTTTTTACTCCACTACTTTCAACCCCAAGCGAGGGTAAAAATTACCCCAACATTTTTAAATAGCATTGGGGGTCGAATAAGATGTCTTTTAAAAACTCTTACAATTCTCTATACAATAGTCTTTAAATTTAAAAATTCTGCCCATTACTTATTGAAACTTATTGAAACTTACCTGCAAACAATTACGAACGGTAAAAATGTCATTCATTCGAGTTAAGTACGCCAATGGTTTCAATTTAGTACCTTTTTTTTGCTTTGCATTGAATTGTGGCGATTTCTAAAAATCTTGATCCTACGTTGAGTACGAGGCAGCTGGCATCTGTGTCTGGGATGGATCGAACTAGCATCCAAACCATTTTTAAGAAAAATAAATTCCATCCATATAAAATACGTTTAATCCATGAACTTAATGAGGATGATTGTGACCGCCGTTTGCAGTTTTGCGAAATAATGAGTGCGCGAGCAGAGAACGATCCACAGTTCCCTTTTAATTTTTTTATCCGATGAATGCAGTTTTTTCTTGCACGGGACGGTAAATCGCCACAATTGCCGCTATTGGTCCGATTCAAACCCACGAGTTTTTCACGAGGTGCATACACAGCAACCGGAGAAATTAAATGTACGGGCTGGCATTTGCGGTGACCGACTGGTGGGCCTTTTTTCCTACTAGGCAATTTGACTGGCGAAATGTATTTGCAATTACTGGAAGACACTATTGACTCTTGCGTTGACTGATATATTATTTGAAAATAATCCACAGTATGACGAAGATCATTTTTATTTTCAACAAGACGATGCTCCTCCACATTATGCGGCGATTGTTCGTCAGTATTTATTAACCAACGTTTTTATATGGTAATTGGGATTTTAATATATGTGGGTCAATTATACATCAATATATACCTATATTAAAACAGGTATCATACAGCGAAAGTAAGTTACACATTTTCACACCTATTCACGCTGACGAAACTTAAAAACTTTTTATAGTTTACTGTAATAGCATTACAGTTTTTTATAATTTTTGCATTACTATTCTCCGATTTTGGAAGTTATCCGGTCCATAGGTTGGTGGCTGCGATTAAATAAATTTAATAGCCCTTTCTCTTACTTAACAAGCATCTGTATATCTTGCTTCCTGTGATGGGGTATTATACACGACTATACATCGGATGTAATTCAATGCCTGTCGCGACATATAGTCAGAGGAATAGTTGTTTTTTAATGTATAATCGACTTACATATATATATATATATATATATATATATATATATATATATATATATATATATATATATATATATATATATAAGTTGAGAATTTTGAAACTGCAATAAATTTACAGGCATTTAAATACAGGGTGTTTCCAACGTAATCTGGAATATTATTGCAGCTGATTCAACATTTTAAGACTAAAATTTCCTATAAGCTTGTTCGATAATTTTTATCGTTATTGGGATACATGCGATACACATTTTAAAAAACAAGTAAGAATTTTGCTTTTGTTGTTTAGGATTTTGTACAAGACATCCACTGAAATAACGGTGCACCCATTTTATTTTGACGTTCAATAGGTGTGCAAGGGGTTAAAATAATTGGTGGGTTAGTGCTAGTTTAGGTGCGAAAGTGCGAGGTTCCGTTTAGGCCCGCCCCATGATATTATTTTAAAAGTGCTAAGCTAGAATCGATGCTTCGGTAGATCTTGCTGCTTGAAAACGGATTTCAACCGCATCCAGTAAAATACTTGATCATTAAAGATCTACTAGATCAGGGATCTCCAAACTACGGCCCGAGGGCCACATCCGGCCCGCGGACAGATTTTGTCCGGCCCGCGGAGAGCTAGCATACTTGAAAACTCCTTTTAGAGAACATATTTTTTATAGCAAATTAAATTTAGTTTACTGAAGTATTCTAATTTTATGTTAAATAATTATTAATATGACATCTACATTGATATGGTCATGGCTAACTACTCATAACATTGTTTGTAGGCTTATTGTTATTTGGAAGACTCTTATAAAATTCCAACAAAGATGAGTTTTGATATTTGTTCTTAATTATATCACTGCACTGTAGATCAATCATTTCCATTTGAAGTTCCGGGGCTAGGGTTTCAATGTCAGTATCAAAAGGATTCTGAAAAATCTTGATTTGATTCGCAATGGCATCAAAGTCCGAGAAACGAGTATCAAAATTTATTTTCAAAGCACTCAAAGTTTCGATTGCAAAATCGATAGGAAACTCAGTCTCAGTGGTGTGGCTGAATATTTCACATGTTTTAAAATGTGAAAAACATTTACTTCGCAGTTGTGATTAAAACAGTATCAATTAGAAATTACAGATAATGACAGGAAAATTAATAATATGCAGTGTTGCTGTTTTGCGGACTTTAGTCCGATTTGCAGCCTTTTCTAAACGTTGCGTACTTTTTCGGACTTTTTTTTTCATCAGTGGACTATTTCATTTTTTACCACCGGCAACAATGATAATATGGTTTTGGCCCTCGGAACTTACTGGAGTAATCAGTATGGCCCTAAGGCTGGAAAGTTTGGAGACCCCTGTACTAGATCATAAAACCTCGTTAAAATATTGTTGAATAAAATGACTTGTATATAGTGTAATCAATATTCACTTTATTATTTAAACTAATTTATTTCCACATGATAAACAATACATTGTATTGATAATTTACAGACAAAAATATTAATATTTTCACGGCACTATTAATTTATCTTCACTGTCTGTCTGCCTGACTGAATCTCTCGCTCTCCACTGCCGCATGTATTTATACTGATACCAATTCTGGAATGTTCTGGGGATGTCGAGGTGCCGCTTCTAGAACGTACTCGATACTCTACCAGATTATTCTTGAATGGATTACGTTAGCGGATATTCGGATATTTTTGTTTTTGTTTATATGGTGATATATAAATATTTGTAAACAGACAAAAAGATCATCTCGTCAAAAGTATTTAAAAATATAGTTCTCTTTGCTACCAAAAAGCGTTTCCGTTCATTGTAAATGATAAATACTCATACAAGCATTAAGTCGCTGTCCTTTGAGGGTGCAATTTTTTCGTATTTTGTTCATTATTGTGTTTGTTTCAGCTTTAAATGCCACCAGTAGTCGTCGGAACAGTCGTCGTAGTAGTGCTAGACGCGAGTCTCATTACATGCCCGAAACGACTACCATTGAGGGATTAACAGAGAATACTGCGGCGCTGCATCAGCGAAAAGGGGGTAAGTTTTTTTTAACCGCTTTTAATTTATGTTATTAATTTACACTACTCGCTATAATGATTTTTTGACAATAACTTATTTAATTACTTATTTTCTCCGTGAAAATGTTTTGTATCGTTTGCAGTTTCGGTTGTGCATAAAATTTTGAACTTTTGCAAAACAATGCGTTAAAATCAAAGAAAAATAGTTTTTTTAAAAATGTTGTAGCGCTCATACATACAAGTTATGTGCAGACGACGTGACAAAACTTTTGAATTTTTAAATCCTCAAAATTCCGACGACTAATTTCACTTTTTTAATCCCAAGTCTGGTCCTTTTCAAGAAAGCACCTATACTATCCCAATCTTTACGACCTTAAGTTCTGTTCCTTTTCAATAAAGCACGTATACGATCCTAACCTTTATGACCAGACGCTTCTTTCTTTTTCAGCTACTCTCGTACACTTGCAATGTAAATCTGTATAACTCTAAAATTCCTTTTCGCCAAGTTAAGCATCATCATAAAACTTACGACCTGGGGGATGAACATAAAAAGGACGGACAGAGGTACAACCAGTCAGTCAGTTACCGTAAGCCAGTCAGTTTCCATTAATTAAGTCAGTCAGTCAGTTTCCGAGAGTCAGTCTCTTAACGGCCCGCCCCCGACATAGTCTCTCAACGGCCTTCGTCACAGTCTCTTAACGTCCTCCGTCATAGTCTCTAAACGAACTCCAACAGTCTCTCGATGAACTTCGACACTGACTCACATCGCCTCACTTGCCAAGTTTTTCTTTCGTTTCAATAAATACACGTAGTTAACAGTAATTCGAATTGTGCATCATTTCCCCAACACTCATCACACAATATTCCCAAAATCCTTGAATTTTATGAATTCTTTACAGTAAAACAAAATTGTCCGTATATTTTGCAAATACCTAAAAGGTATTTCGACCATATGTGTGATTTTTTGCACCCCAAATTGGGTTTTTAAAATTGAGATACATAAAATATGACTTCTTCGAAAGCAGTTTCTTTAATGAAAGCAAATCTTACAAAAAAGTCTTCGTATTATTTAAAATATCTACAGTCGACTCTCTCGATAATTTGGCATTCTCGTTAATTTGAATCTCTCGATAATTTGAAATTTTTTTCCGGTCTTTAAAAAATACTCGATAACTTGAATAAAATCAATGTTAATTGGTCCCTTCGGTAATTTGAAGTTGAAGAAATAGTATCTTGCTCACCAATATGCGATAATTTGAAGCCCAGGCATTCCTACTCTTTATAATTTGAAGCGTTTATCATTCACAGACCTGTCGTTTGTTTACATAAATGTACAGCCCTCGAAACCGACACGAATGACGATTACTTCGCAGCTCTCACCACTATCGAAAATTCTTTGGATAATGATAGACTGCGCGCCGGCGCCGACCACCAGGAATGAACGGCGTGGTAAGGTGTAGAAAATGCTCTGAGGTGTGGGCAGCTTCACCGCCAGAACCTCTATTGCGTGCTGACTTCCTTGATCTTAGACGGCGTCGTTTTACTGCGTAGCTGATGAATCCTTCGATAACTCGGTAAAACGCTGGCTCGATCTGTATTTTTACTACTATAGACTAACGGGTTTACTGCCTTTTATCGCCGTGAATTGGTGTTATCACAGTAAATGAAACAAAACACTTGTCATCGATAATATATTGTTAATTTTTATACATGGAGCTTACAGTTTAAAACCTCTTCGGAATAATATTACTAGTTGATAGCTTTTATTTGATGTGTTTTATTTAATTATAGTTATGTGCATTTTACCACGTGGTATTTTAAAGCCGTACTCTGAGCGGTGGACGTCTGTCTTCTTAGACGTTCGGAATGGAAGAGCACGATAAGCCGGAAACCGTTTGGAATGTGGCTTCTCGTGTTAAATTCAGCGTTTTTGATTGGTCACTGTGACCGTATAACCGCTTGCTAAGAATTGCGCGCGACGATTGGAATGTTCTCGGATAATAACTGCACGTGTTCTTAAGATGATTTATAAATTGCACGGGAACCTTTGTTTATATCCGAATGCTAATTTCCACGTAATAAATGCGTGACTTTTAGTTGATTTTTGTCGGCGTCAGGGCCGTACTGAGTAGTTTTAAAAATCAAGGAATTTCTTAAAGAGGAATTGTACAGTTGGAAGTACTGATTTCCAACAATAGACTGAAGTCGCTCACTCAAAAAAAGATTACGGACTTCTTTTCGAAATAAAAATTTGTGAATAATTGTATTATTATATTTAATTGTTAATTCTTCTTCTTCAAGTGCCTTGTCCTCTTTGAACGTTGGCAATCATCAGCGCTATCTGTACTTTGTCGACTGCTTATCTAAAGAGACTTGTCGTGGTTTCACCATACCATTGTCGTAAATTTCTTAGCCACGATATTCTTCGACGACCGGGACCCCTTTTGCCTACGATTTTTTCTTTTATTATTAGTTTAATAAGTCTGTATTTTTCGTTTCTGAGAATGTGTCCAAAGTATTGTTACAAATCCGGTCCTGTCAGCAACTGAGGTATCGACAGCGTCGAGGGTCCGTATTGGACCGCTTTCCTTTGTAGCCGTCGACGGGGCCTAGGAAAGTCGCGCAACCTCTCGAACCCGCGTCGAATAATGTAGAAATAGGTAGAAAGGTCTGAAACTGTGATATTGGAAATATAAAAGGGGAAACGATCATAACAAGAATCAGTATTAGCTTATGTGTTTACGAATAATTAAATGTAAATAGTCGATACGTCCACATTTCAAAAACTTTCTAGCTTTTTACACATGGCTTTTGTTAGAGTCCATGCCTCAATTTCATAATAGAGTATACTAAAGGCGTAGTAACGTAGTGCTCGAGTGCGAACGGAGAGCGACAGTCTTTGGCAACACAACACGGACTTCATCTTCACAAATGATGCTCTGGCTTGCTCAATCCGGGCACGGACCTCCTGCATATTATCCCAGCTTTCGTTAACCTGGCATCCAAGATATTTGTATGACTGGACGCGCGATCGGTTTGTTGGTTTTAAAACGGTGCCATCTAGCGGCCACTACGGGATTTAAATCGACTCGATTCATGATTTATCTAGAAGAACTGAAAAAAAACCCTTAATAATGAGACCAAGTTCGTTGAATTCCGTTACACTAAACTGTTGTAATAATAGTTTTTTCATAGTGCTATCATCCCCCCCTTTCTCTTTTATTTAAAGAGCTAGCGCAATTTTTTTGATTGAAATGATTGGATATCAACTCGAGATTACGAAAAAAGTGTTTTTGATATGTCTTGATACATCAAATTATTATAAAAACCCGTTTTTTAAACTGGCCAATGCAATTACGCCCCCTAGCGGCCGTTCTAGATACTTAAAAGTAATTTCCAGAAATTTCTCTTGGCCACTTTCATCATAAATATTTTTTTCCGAAACCTATGCGGCAAATAGTTTCCGAGATACAGCCGGCGTCCTTTCTTAGTACACCCGGTACAATATACGGGGTGTTTAAAAAAAGGTAGCCCCGTTGCTGGGATAGGTAGAACACTGCAAAATAATTTGGGTTTGGTCTGTAAAAAAATTTCGTAACGGCATCCGTATTCAAGATACAGGGTGCTGAAAGAAAAATTCTTACATTTCCTTATCTAAGAAACACTTTTTTAAATTCGAAGAACTATGAATAGGGTCCTAAGATCTTAAAAATTAAAAATGTGTTGATTTGGGCACTGCCCAACATTTAAATTGGCAAAACCGCGTTGAATAAATCGTTGTCTTAAATCTTAATAAGCTTTTCGACAAAATGTTTTTTTGCAAGCTAACACGTGTAGGCAATTTTTAAAATGGAATATTTCTAGAGGTAATTAAAAGTAACTAAACGTTGTCTAAATTGCAAAGCACAAAGTGTTTTCTTTCATTAAAGATACTCGTATTGTCGTTCGTAAATGTTTTAAACGATAATACATAATTGTTTTGTTAACCTTAAGTTAATCATATATTTTTTGATGAGGTTTTTAGTTTTGTTTACTGAATATGTGAGCGGAATATTAAGTTGGTCAAAATTTTGACAGATTAGATGAAGCATGTGAGGTTAAAAATGGTGGAGGCCATTTAAGAAAGGAAGTGATTGGTGTAGGTTAAAACGGCGGTTCGAAGAGAACCCACTTAGGCCTTTTGGCCCGTTGCGATACCGTGATGGACGCCGTGAAAACCAGTTGGAACTTTTAATAATAAGTGTAAGTTCTTTAATGCTAACTGAGCTGAGATCAGATAATTTATCAAAGTTCGGTTGCCCTAGTATAGAAAGCCGTTTTTTGTCTAGGGCAGGGCAGTGACAGAGAATATGTACCATTGTTTCCTCCTCTTCCTCATCGTGACAGCTTCTACAGAAGTCGTGCCGTAGCTCTGCGATTTCCATGCGCTGTGCATGGGATCCACCTGCCCAGTTTCCTGTTATGGCTGCGATCGCATTTCCCGTGGACTCCCTGTATAGAGTTAAACATCATTAGTTCGACGTAGATCTAGTTAAGGCCAAATCTGTTTCGATGATGTGCTTGTGGGTTTATTTTGCCAACTAAAGTTGGGTCTTTGAACTATTTTTCTGTGCAGGAGGAGCCAGCAGTTTGTAATCGGTACTCCTTGCTGAGATGAGACAGATACAGCTGGGAGGGTGGTCCCCTTTCTTGCTAGCTCGTCTGCCTTACAATTGCCTGGTATGTCCCTGCGTACGGGTACCGCGACAATGTGAACTCTAAACTTAGCTGCTAGCTCATTCAGGGCGGCACGACATTGCACCGCTGCCCTAGAGTTCAAGTAGTCTGAGTTCAGTGATTTGATAGCAGCCTGGCTGTCGCAAAGAATGGATGTATCACTGAACTTTTGTTCATTGCAGAGTGTCCAGACAGCTGCCTCGGTAATGGGTGTCATTTTGTCCTGTTACACACTACAGTAGTCAGGCAAACGAAACGACAGGCCAGGTGAGAGGTCTTCTGAGAAGACACCGCAACCTGTGTATGGTGTAAGTAAAAGAAGGAAAGGGTGCAAGTTACAGAAAATGTGTTTTTTTTTACTCAAAAGAAATCGAAATATTAGCAAGTTAAGTTACTTTACGTACACACTGTATAAGAGAACAAATTATATTTTATCAAATAATTTGGTGCTTTTACGTACATACATACATCTTTTTCTTGTAGGGGTAGACAGAGACTACTTCATATCTTTTGCTAAGGTTCATATACACGTCTTTTTTTCTACTTTCATCTGCGCTGTCATACATGTTTGTCGGTTGCTGGTACTTTTGATCTGGCCTTTTTTCACAACAATTTCGATCTGATCGACATACGTTGAATGGTGCAATAGAAAATTTGCTAAATCATCGCCAGCATCGCGAACATCGACTTGTGTCTTGGTAACCTCTTTGCCTATAAAGCAATCTGCAGATAGTTTGATGCTTCAGCCGTTTTTTGGAAAACAAGGAATAATGTATTTTGAAAGATTGATTTTTGCGTTCCAAGACCAGCGTAGGATGAGAATATATTTTTTGACACATAATATTACCTTATTTAGTGCTATTGTGTTAATAACAGAAATCACAGTAAATACGCTGGCCTTATATCGCAAAAAAACATATCGTAAGATACATTTTCACTTGTATTCTAAAGAGCTCTGAAACATCAAATTATCAGCAAGTGGCACAAAATTGCACTTAATCAGCATTATATCATATGACATGAATATACAGTAGAATTTGAAAATAAAATAAAAAATATTAGGTTCTATTTAAAATAACAAAGTTGACGTCTACTTCCGGTATAACCGGAAGTGCCACATTCAGGACATTATATTTGAACTAACCGTCATCCAAAACCTACAGATTCGTTATTTCAGATTTTTAACATAACTGTATCCACCATTACTTTTAATCAAAACTTTTCGCGCCACACCCTGTATATGTATGTATGTCATAGCAACTTGTGATAAGACGCATAAAAAAAATTTCCCCTTTTTATCTACCTCAAAATTGTAAATTTAAGAATGAATTATTATTATGGATAATAACAAAGTTTAAATTAAAATTAATACCGTATTTAGACTTTCTTAAAATAATTTAGTTGTTAGTTTTTTGTAACATTGTTAGGCTGTTTAATTAAAAATTTACGAAGGACTTGCTATTTATCTTGCGTTAATAAAAGTTAAGACTCGTTTTATTTAAAATAATGCAGCAAATATAAAACATTCCTGTTTAAAGTAGTAACCGTCATAAAATTGCACACCATGATACTAACAGAGGCTCTAAATTAATTACACAGTATACAAACTTCGGGATACGTGAGCTGATAAACACGTTACATTCATTAATTTTTATTGTATACAAAGGCTGTTACATTTAATTTGGTAAATAGAGTTATAAAAGAATTGTTATAGATCTGTTTGCGTTTGCGAAATATTGATAAAATAATAGTACAAATAATAATTATATATTTAATCTCTCTTTTTTATAATCTACCCTAATAAACTTTTCAAACACAAAAGGCTCTATACTTTTGTTTACTTATTTTTATACTATTTGTTTTAACACTCATCTCTATGAAAATAGATTCTAAATTGTTTAATTTTATTTAAACTCGCAATGACATTTATCGACGGGTGCGTGATCCAATCGAAACAAAAAATTCAAAATAATAAAATTATCTCTGAACAATGCAGTTAAATGAATATTATACATACATACATATAGTCACGCCATTTTCCCGTAGGGGTAGGCAGAGCCCACTTCATTCCATTTGCTACGGTTCTTACACACATCTTTTGCTTCCTCTACCTTCATCAGTGCTCTCATGTATGCTCATCGGTTGTTGGTACTCTTGACCTGGCCTTTCTTCAAAACAATGTTGATCTGATCGGGATATGTTTGCCGAGGTCGACCTCTACCGACTTGTCCATTCAAACTCCCCTTATAAATTTGTTTCGTCAATCTTCCTTCATCCATCCTTTCTACCTGTCCAAACCATCTAAGCATTACTTTATCTATTTTTGTAACCACATCTTCTTTTACACCACAGCGTCCTCGTATCTTATTATTCTTTACTTTATCCAACCGAGTCACTCCGGATATACTTCTTAGACTACTCATCTCCGCAGCAATAATCCTATTTTCATGCTTCTTCTGCCAAACCCTACATACACTACTATACATAAGTGTAGGAACCAACACATCTCTATGCACAGCCAGACGTACCTTTTTTTGAAACTTTCTGGCTGCTCATGAAGCTATACAGTGCCCCATTAATTTGTTTTCCTGCCAACATCCTTCGCTCAATGTCACTTTCAACTCTCGCAAACTTTGAACCCAAGTATACAAACTCATTTACCTGTTCCACTCTTTCTCCCTTAATCAGAACTTCACAATTTGTCATGCTTTCTTGTCTTTCAAAAGCCATTACTTTTGTTTTGGTTACATTTATTTTTATCCCTTTTATTTTTAGGGCATCATGCATAACATTAATCATTGCCTGCAACTCCTCTTCAGATGACGCTAATATAACTTGAATTAATATCACCGATCTTTTATTTATTTATAAGATTATTGAACTTAACCTGGCATAGTTAATTAATTTGACACTGTCAATTAAAGACACAATTGAGTTTCTCTGAAATAAAAAGAAACGACATTTAATGCTTTTAATTACAATGACAAATTTAAACAAGTAAATTGTTTGTTTAATAAAGTAACACGACTTGATTGACAGCACGTGTCTTAATTCTTCTTCTCTGCTAATCGTTTTAATCCTGGCCTATCACATAGACGCTTGACAAAGCGCTCTCATATCCAAATAAAAGAAAAGTATTTTCTGTGGTTTAACCCATCTTTCCTCCAAAATACTATCAGCAAATTGGATATTTCCACCTTCATCAACATAAGTTTTCATCATAGTCTTGTTTAAGATAATCCAAATATTCTTTTAAGGTGTCTTTTAGTGATCGAATTTTTTACTTTTTTAAATGCATCTGTTTTTATCAGTTTACTGTGTAAATTTACATCTTAATAATTCTCTGGCATTTCAAATGTATCACCTTCAGTTGTAGTAATTGAGGTTAGGTGAAGGGTTGTTCTTTTATCATCGTCTTTTATTGTCTTGGCAATGAGTTCAAATCGTAGTTTTTCCATTTTATAGTACAAAAAATGTCGTTTTATAAGAATATTAAACTTAACCTTGTTTAATTAATTAATTTGACACTGTCAATTAAAGACACAATTGAGTTTTTCTGAAATAAAAAGAAAATTTATTATTTACATGCCTTTTTACATTATTTATACAATATTATCTGAAATAAAAAGAAACGACATTTAATGCCATTAATTACAAGGACAAGACAAATTTTTACAAGTAAATTGTTTGTTTAATAAAGTAACACGACTTGATTGACGGCACGTGTCTTAATTCTTCTTCTCTGCTAATCGTTTTAATCCTGGCCTATTACATAGACGCTTGACCGAGTGCGGTCATATCCAAATAAAAGAAAAGTATTTTCTTTACATATTTATTAATGGAAATGGCCTGTTTGTTAATATTTAACAATGTCAAAAAATATAGGTACATACAAGATGTCTAAAAAGTTGATTCGACAATTTTGAAATTTAAAAGAAAAAAAAAAATGTTTCAAAATGTGCTATTATGTGTTACGTAAAAAATTTTACGGGTTGTAAGTATACTTACAACACAAAATCCGTTGTTATTGGAAGCTCGTGTCACGTGTTGAGTACTTTGAGGTTATAAAATCACTTGATTAACTAATCGTGCAAAATACACTCAGAATTGATAATTTAATTATTATTGATAAAATAGGAATGATTAAAAGTTAATATGAGAGTTACACTGAGATAGCAAAATAATAATTGTCAACGTTACTACTACACTTGATGCATAAACAATAATGATGGCCGACAACTGTGTAGGGAGTGAGAAAGAAAGGAGACCGGCTTTGTTCTCATCCCTACTCCGTGCTGTTTACTGGGTCAGAAGTGACACCTGTAGACATCTGGCGGGGATAACTAATTAAATGACGATTGATCAGTTTTCGACCGGAAAGGAAAAATGATTAAATTACTAAAATGGCTATTAAAAAATAAGGGTTGATCGTAGAAGGGTGAAAATTGAGGATTGTATGTATTTTTGTATGTTGTATCATAAAAAAATAGAAATTAAAAATTTTGTCTAAAAAATAAAAAAAAAAGTTTAGGGGTGGACTATCCCTAACATTTAGGGGGATGAAAAATAGATGTTGGCCGATTCTCATAGATACCGGATAAGCACAAAAAATTTCATCAAAATCGGTCAAGCCGTTTCGGAGGAGTATGGTAACTAACATTGTGACACGAGAATTTTATATATTAGATATTGATTCAAAATTGTTTGTAGCATGGTATTATTATGCTATTTTATCGCACCACACTTATCTATGCGTAGAAAAAATATTAATGAAGACTGAATGAACATTTTACGAAAAACCTAAATTTTTTTTCAATTTTTTTTCTTAACATTGGCACATAACAGTACATTGCGGGCATATTACAGCACCATATGTTTAGTTTTGATAAAGTAGTTTTGCGGAGCTAACTAAACATCACAAAAAGGATGGCTCAATAAAAATTTAATTTTTCAAGTAAATATTTTTTTTAATGACACATAATAGCTCATCTTGGGCACATTACAGCACAATTGGTTGGGTTTTATTGAAGTGATGTTGTGGAGCTAACTATACATCATAAAAAGAACCTAGTCACAAAAGTTAAGTTTTTTAAATTAATTTTTTTACGCAGAACATAATATCACATTTTGGCACATTTTTTTTTATTCCAAAATTGTTAAGAAACTTTTTGGACATACATAACTATCAGCTATGAGTAGAAAAAAAAATATAGGATTACAATTTTTTAAAACTTTATTTAAATGCATCTGAAAATGAATAAAAAATTAAATCTACTAAATATGTACATGCCAATCGTATTACAACTAAATGTACTTCTAGATCATAGTGTTACGATATTTCTTCTTTCTTGGGTTCGGTGATTTTAAACTCTTAATACAGTAACAAAACAATTTTTATTCCAATACTTTTGCACAACAAATTTTACTCTTACAAATCACTTAGATATTCAACTAATTACAACTTTTAAAATTATTTAAATTTCATAACTCATAAACACTTTTAAGACTGTCTTCTTCGCGGCCGCTGTCCTTTTTATACCTCTAAATCTTAATTAGACCTTTTTCACGAAAGCGACAGAACCATCTGGAAGTCTCTAGGCGCGGCGAGGATTTAATAGACGGAGGCTGACAAAGCGCTTCATTAATATGCACCCTAGTTGTGGTCGACACTCGGACGCCGACAAATAACAGGGCCGAGTTGTAACAATAGGTTTTCAATCTTCTACCACAGTGTTTTTCAACTTTTGGGTCGCGACCCCTAAGAGGGTCGTCAAACCTTGCTCGGGGGGTCGCGATCACTAGCTATTTAAAGTAAAAATCGAGAGTTGTGTAGATTTTACACCACAATAAAAATACAACAATTAGAGTGACAAGGCCGTGTCACAGTGAGTCTGTTTATTTTTTACTAAATTGCAAAATGGAGTTTGTATATTTGAGACGTTAATAATAAAATCATTTATTATTAAAGTTTGTTTCTTCTCTTAGTTTTCATATTCAGGTACCGTCGATCAGTTTACAAAGATAGGTAGAAGCGAGTGGCATTAATAATTTTACAGCTTTCCTTGCCAGCTCTGGATATTTGTCGCTTCTCTTAATCCAGAAGACCTCAGTCGTTTAAAAATTAAATTTCATTTTAAGCATGCCATCAACAGCTAAATTATTTGCCCATTGTCAGAAGTACAGTCCAATTCTGGAAAGTAACTTGGTAGTCTTTCTTCCAAATTATACACGCCCTGCATCGTGCAAGGAATGTGAAAACTTACTTCCAACAATTGGTACGTAGCTTCTGAAAGCAAGACTTGGACCATTTTTTGTCTCGTAGTACATTGTGATTCAGTGGAAATAGTGCTATGAAAATTAAATAGCTATTTTCTTAAATCACCGACATAATTTTACAATGGACTCGGGGGGTCGCTAGCATTTTTTTACTTATAAATGGGTCGCAGAATGAGAAGGTTGAAAAACACTGTTCTACCATACGCGCCTCCCCCATATTTTTTCTTTAATCACTACGCCCCTATTTGCCTGAGTAAAACTACAAGGAGCCGTCAATGTGAGCTGCTAGCGTTGATTAATTAATTAATTAAACAAAATATTTAAATATAAATGGGCGTGATTATTTTTAATCAAATAATAAGTAGGTTATCAATTAAAAAAAATAATTAGTAAGAGAGCACTGTGTCTGTAAATTATTAATCAATTGGTGAATCATTGGCTTCATATTAGTCAGTGCACAACAGAGATTATTTTTAACTTCCCAGTGGAAACGGATCCCAATTTTCATTTGCGTCCGGTATAGCCATTCTCTATGTTGATCGCCATGCCTTAACTCAAATGTGGCCACTTTGCTCTGTTGGTCGGCAGGGATTGTCTGCAGCATACCCAAAGATTGTCATCACAAGGCCACTATGAGTGCAGTAGCCTTCTCTTCATCGTTCCACCAATAAGACGAGGCTGCATCTTCAAACTGTTTGCGATACATAGACCAAGATAACTGTCCATCGAAAGTTGGTGGTTTCACTGAAATCCTTGATGTGGCAACCTTGTCACGACGATCATGAATTTTAAGCAAGGCGATCTGGCTTTGTACGTACTTTTTAATTATGTCCACTTTCCTCTTGAGAACAACGTCAATCTCATGCTTAATGTCTTTTACTTCATCTCGTACGGTGTCTACTATTTTTTTTAACACCCCGTCAATCTTAACATCTTTTAATTCAACAATTTGTTCCTTTGTTTTCTGTAATATTTGTTGCTAGAATTTTTTTTGTTCTTCTCTTTTTTTCTTCTGTTCTTCCCTTTCCTTCTTTTGTACTTATCCTCTTTGCTTCTTTTGTTCTTCTAAAATTTTCTCGAGGCCTTCTTGTCGTCATCGTTTTCCTTCTTCCAATTTTTCTTCTTGTCGTCGTTTTTCTTATTTCAATTTTTCTTCTTGTCGTCGTTTTTCTTCTTTCAATTTTTCTTCTTGTCGTCGTTTTTCTTTTTCCAATTTTTCCTCTTGTCATCGTTTTTCTTCATCCAATCGCTTTTTCAACTCCTCAAATTCATTTTTCATGAATTTTATAACGTCCTCCATGGCGTCGTATGACATATTTCTTGTAACCACCATAAATCTTTTGTCGCAAAAATCCTTACTTCTGACACCAATGTTACGATATTTACTCCTTGGGTTCGATAATTTTTTTTTCTAATATTTCTACACAATAAATTTTACTTTACAAATCACTTAGATATTCACAACTGTACAACACTTATAATTACTTCAAATACTTGACTTCTAACTATACTTAAACTTCCGCGACCGCTGCCTTTTTTTTATATTTATCAAAATTGTTGCTAGAAAAAGCGCGAGTTTTCGACATTGCTTCGGAATTATTAGCCGTAGTACTCTAGAATTTGTCAGACCTTTTTCAATCGCCATCGGCCATAATTATGCATTCCCCGCGCTGTTTCCTCAAGGCGACAGTCGACAGTGACGGGCTCAAAAATTGTAACAATATTAAGCCATGACAAACTGTGTTATTGAGAGATTTAGGAAGTCCTAATATCCACTTAAAATTGTTTTTTTTAACAGGTTTATTTTAATATTGAAATGCGATGCGATACAAAAACTTTTAATTTAAGGTTTGTTAATTTTTTTATATACCTTACATTTTGTTATTTTTCTATTGCAGTAGGTATTAAATCAGTAATTAAAGAAAGATATACTGAAGAGAAATGTCATATTCAGAGTTTCGAGGAGACCGATGATTGTAATATAGAAGAAATCCAAAAAGGACAATGGAAGAGAATCATTCTTCTTGTGGTCGCCATTACGGTCCACAACATTCCCGAAGGATTAGCCGTTGGAGTAGGATTCGGCGCCATTGGAAATTCACCGATTTCTACATTAGAAAGAGCCAGGTTAGTGAGTTATTTTATCGTAACTTTTTTTTTTAAAATCATAGTTGCGCACACGATGAACCGGATACACAAAATTAAAAAAGAGTCTATAAGGAATGTGCAATTTAATTTAAAATAAATATTACTGAGCCATTTTTAAGTTGTTAAATTTAGTTAAAATATACGAGGTATGTCAATAAATAACTTATTGCATTTAAGACGCACCTACAATTAAAATGTCATAATAGTAGAGGAAAATTACCGGTTGATGCAATCTCCCCACCACTCTATCACCCCAAGGTCGATGCCACTGACGGCATGTGACCTTGTTCTAACTTCACGGATTACGTGACCTTGTGTGTTTTTTTCTAATTGTACAATTTACATAGGATCTCAAAACTCGAAAATAAAAAAAGGTGTGTGTCTTGGAAAAAATATATTACTCTTTTTGTTAAAAATCTGCTAAAATCTCTATGAGGCAGTTTTTGGCCAAAATCACTAACCGCGACCAGCGCCCATATTTACCAGAATTAGTTTTAAATATTTTATTAAAAAAATGAGATACATAATAGTTGCCATTTTTTAATTTTTATGTTTAGATTTTTTTAGTAACCTGCTTAATAACGATATAGTACGTTAACAGTGATGTAATTGGGACAATTTATTAGATAACTGGAGCTTTATCAGTGCAGATATAAAAGGTTATTTAATATTTCTTGCTCAAAAAGTACGTTTCAAAAAGTCAAAAAGTACTGCCTCCCCACTAACTAGAATTTACATACATATATATACATATATATATATATATATATATATATATATATATATATATATATGCAACATTTATAGTTTACTATAATATTATTATTATATAAATTATTATTAAAAACAACTACTCCTCTGGCTATATGTATACTTGGTAGGAGTCAAAGCTGTTCAGTCCAGTCGAGTAAACCTGCCCTATGCTGATAAGGGCAACACACCCCGAAACCGGTCCATAAGTGGTCACTTCGGATGGATAAATCTAATAGTTCCTTCTCTTACTTAACAAGCATGTGCATATTGTTACCCGAAATTGGGTGTTATACACGATTATGTATTAAATGTCATTCAATGCCTGTCGCAGCATATAGCCAGAGGAGTAGTTGTTTTTTAATTCATAATCGACCCACATGAACCCATATATATATATATATTTATGTATATATATATATATATATTTATATATATATATATATTTATATATATATATATATATATATATATATATATATATATATATATATATATATATATATATATATAGATAAAATTGAATTGCCATATGTAGAGCATTGGGGAAAAGCATATTTTTCGGGATTTTATATCCATATCCCCTTTTTTAACTCTTTGCATTTTCGAGTTTTGTGGGTTATTAACACCAATTCTAGACAAAATATCGTTTAAATATAACACTTTCAATGCTCAAATGCAAAATAATATATAAAGTTTACTTTTTACCCATAAAAAAAAAATAGAGGTTGGTTTGTTGCCCACACCTCGGGAAGTTCATACGATTAATAATAGATGTCGCCTACTCCGTGATTTTTCCCTATTGTCTATAAAACTTTCCTTTTTATTTTTTTTATCCAATAATTTTACTAATGTCGAAATAAACTCATTTCCTATTATTATTTTAAATTTTATTCCTTACTCCTTAATAAAAAAAACTATTATTTTTAATGAATTATATATATATATATATATATATATATATATATATATATTCAGGATGGGCACCCCGTACGACACGGTCCCTGTAATTTCATTATATGTATATTGATTAAGGCTGCAAAAGGAAATTATTTTGGAGTCTACAGGGTGGCTCAAAAAAGTGAGACATCAAAGTTGTGTTTTTTTAAATGGAACACCATGTATTTCGTTACACTTTTAAATAGTTCAGAAAAAAATAATACGATTTCATAAAAGGTACTGTGTAGCTAACTATAACCTTTCTCGTATTATTTATTTTTTTGTAAAAATGCTAGGTACAATTGGAAACTAAATAACATCGAAATGTATAGAAATCATACCTTCGAATTCTGACCAAGCATAAAAAAGGTTTTGGGCTATTGATTTCGATAAAACCCGTTTATCAATATTATACAGAATGAATGACTGCTGCTGAAAGACTGCTTAACACTTAATAATATTTAAGGCGTCATTTTTTGAAAAGCAGTCCTTATTGAGGGTTTTCTATGATTGATCCCATAATAAGAAATTTATTTTCCTCATTTCCAATGATAGGTTTTTGTCTATTTGCCTTTCATCAGCTACACTTTAAGTCCTACAAAATTCATGTAGCAATCGTTTGAGAACCAACTTGTTTGGATGATTTCGGTCTGGATATTTTTGGGCATACACCCTCGACGCCAAAAGCCAATTCTCTAAACACTTACCAATCGCTAAAATCATATCTATCCGCTTTTGAATGGGATAAGTTTTTATTTTTGACGGTAATAATTCAGTGAACGTTTTGAATAACGTAAAATACAATAACTAATAATAAAAATTCTTTCAACAAGTTGAATAAATGTCATTTCAAAGCTATCTTAAGTCAAAGAATGCGTTGAAATAAGATCTACTATTTGATAAACCGAATATCTGAAAAACTATTTAGGTTAGGTATAGGGAACCCCAATATAAAATAAAAGATAATGGAATTTAATATTGTTCAGACCAAAAAAATACAGAGTGTTCTATTTGAAATAACAAAGTTATCTTTGTCCGAAATTATAAAAAAGTGACAATGATTTTTGAGAATTCTGTATAATATTGAGAAACGGATTCTATCGAAATCAATAGCCCAAAACCTCTTTAATACTTGGTCAGAATTCGAAGGGATGATTTCTATACATTTCGATGTTACTTAGTTACCAATTGTACCTAGCATTTTCACAAAAAAATCAATAACTAGAAAACGGTTATAGTTAGCTACATAGTACCTTTTATAAAATCGTATTATTTTTTCCTGAACTTTTTAAAAGTGTAACGGAATACAGGGTGTTCCATTTAAAAAAACACAACTTTGATATGCCACACTTTTTTGAGCCACCCTATAGACTTCAAAATAATTTCGCTTTGCAGTACTAATCAATATACATCTAAAAAAATAAGGGAATATCCGATTAAATTTATTGTATCGTTTAAAGGGACCGTGTCGTATAGGGTGCCCCACCCTGTATATATATATATATATATATATTAAAAGTGCTTGCTAACTAGAAAAGGTTAAGTAATGCAAATTATTGATGGTTTCAAATTAAAAAAAGTTTGTCCTCGAGATCTATGTCACGGATACGAACGAAATTAAATTAACATAATTGTAACCGCATTTCTTTTTTTTTTAATAATAAATAGCTATGTCATTGGGATCCCTAGAACGTTTGTGCGAATTATAAATTACGAGATGAAATAATAATTATTTTATTATCAGCTTATAATTTTGTAACTAAAATTTTAAAGAAAAAGATTACAACACATCAACAATTTAACACATCCATTTATCGATTTTTGACACACGAAATATCTTTGGGTTTCAATGTTGTTTAAAGGAAATGCTGAACTTACTTACAGGAGGTTTTTCACGGGATCAAGCTAAGTCCTAAGAAAATGTTAAATTTTATCGACCGAGGTTTTTTGGTTTTATTGTATTTGAAAAAAGATCATTATAATATTAGTGATGGGTAAAATCGGCTAAATTTGGGAATCGAATTATTGAAATAATTAGAATATTATTCGGATCTTTCAAATGGAAAATAAGAGGTGACATCTCATTAAGGATAATCGTCCATAGATTTTATTCTTTTCAGAATGGAATACAAAAGTAACTCTAGCCCAGTGATAACCAAAGTGTGACGTCATAAGGGCGCCGCGAAATATTTAATTAAAAATTAAACAATTCAGTAATGTTCTTGGAATTTCCATTTCTTGAATTTTTGCGCCAACAATCGTGTATGCACGTCTTCCTCACCCATGCTTTAGTCGGTAATCGCTTTTAAAAGAGGAAGTTTTCCAATTTTCCAAAAATATAAAAAATTTAAAAAAATTCTGATGTATTAAGGGCGCCGCGAAAATAATCCGATTATTTAGGGAGCCGCAAATCGAAAAAGATAGGGAACCTCTGCTCTAGCCTATTAATTAGCTTGTTATTTTATGTACCTAGTGGAATTAAAGTTTATACTTTTGAAATAGACTTGAAATAGAAGTGAAGTGAATCGTAAAATCAGACAGAATGTGTTCTTGATGATCTTTTTTCCTAAGTTAGTTATAAACTGCAATTTTTTTCTAAGTATTTAAATGTATGTACAAGTTGGTACATGGAAAACCCAATGCGTATAGACCTAATACAGCCCTTCATTCAATAGAATATAATATGTTGGGAACAAGTAACCAGCAGGTTAAAAATATAAAAAATTAAGATTTTAAAATTTTCACAAAATTTCTTAAGACCAGTTTCAAATGTATTCAGATGGTATAATATAAACTGGATAGTGTGAATTTGATTTTACCCAATTTTGCTTTGTAAATCGGAAAAAAATTTAATATTGGCCCAATTGGTGCTTTTTAAACTCATCTAAAGAGGAGTTGCAGGCGATGGTTAATGTTATGCATAATGCCCTGAAAATCAAAGGGATGAAAATAAATGTAAACAAAACAAAAGTAATGGTTTTTGAAAGAAAAGAAAGCATGACAAACTGTGAAGTTCTGATTAAGGGAGAAAGAGTGGAACAAGTTAATGAGTTTGTATACCATAAGTTTACGAGAGATGGAAAGTATGATAGTGACATTAAGCGAAGGGTGTTGGCAGGAAAACAAATTATTGGGCCACTGCATAGCTTTATGAACACCCAGAAAGTGTCAAAAAAGGCACATCTGGCTGTGCATAAAGGAGTGTTGGTTCTTACACTTATGTATGGTAGTGAATGTTGGGTTTGACAAAAGAAGCATAAAAATAGGATTAATGCTGTGGAGATGAGAAGTTTGAAAAGTATAGACAGAGTGACTCTGTTGGATAAAGTAAAGAATAATGAGATAAGAAAACGATGTGGTGTAAAAGAAGATGTGGTTACAAAGATAGATAAAGGAATGCTTAGATGGTTTGGACACGTAGTAAGGATGGATAAAGGAAGATTGGCGAAACAAATTTATAAGGCGAGTGTAAATGAAAAAGTCGGTAAAAGTCGACCTCAGCGAACATATCTCGATCAAATCAACATTATTTTGAAGAAAGGCCAGGTCAAGAGTACCAACACCCGACGAGCATATATGAGAGCACTGATAAAAGTAGAGGAAGCAAAAGATGTGTGTTAGAACCGTAGCAAGTGAAAGGAAGTGGTATCTGCCTACTACGGGAAAAAGGCGTGACTATATGTATGTATGTATGTATATCGACTACTGTATACTTTCAAACCATTGATGATTATAGATGGTTTAGTAGAGCACTTACCTTCCAAACCTGTGTATATTTTGCTTTATAATTGCCAAAAAGAAAACGGTTTACAAATATTGTTATTTTAAAAAGATCAGCTTTTTGGGCTGTATACAGTTGGGAGAATATAAAAAAATAATTTAAAAATTTAATAATAAATAACATCCAACTCTCTAAAGACGGTTGTGTGAAAAGTTTTCAACCTGACAACGATACGAGACATTTTTTCTTCAAATTTATTTTTATTTTTCTACATAGGGTCCTTGTAAGTTTACTTCTCCCTGAGATGCTCCTATCTCTTTAACCCGTCCAAATAGTACTCGGCGTCGGCGTCTTTTTCTGCAAAATAATTGTGATGGCGTCCTTATTTGACGAAAATATCTGCCCTCTGAGTGCAATTTTTAGATCAGGGAACAATAAGAAGTCGCTTGTGGCTAGATCTGGTGAGTAAGGAGGTTCGTCAAGAAGTTTAAACCGCAATTCGTGGATTTTTGCCATGGAAACATGTGAGGTGTGAGACGGTGCCTTGTCTTTGTGAATCAGAATTTTTTTATTAAAGAAAATTAACAAAAACATTTGGTTATTCTTTGTTCTGTCGTTATAGGTATGTCAATTTTTTGTATCGTCTTGTACTTATCTTTAATGATGATTTTTATCAAAAAGAATATCTAAGTTCGTAAAAAGATTTTATGCTACGCTAATTTCCGAGGGAAATGCTAATCAGAATAAGAGAACATTTTAATGTCGGTGGAGTGTTAAATCGAATTTTTTATTGATGAGTTATCTGAATCAAAAAGGATGTGTCAGGAACACCCCCAGAGCATGTATTCGCGAATGCCGGACGCCTTATTACCATGCAATTAGTCGATCAGAATAATAAGCATGCGTTTCCTGAATAACGTTGATTCGAAATGCATTTGTAAATAATTCAAGTTTCAGAAACAATCAACTTGCATATCGGTAGTAATGATCACTTATATTCAAATTTTGTACCGCGAGAAAACGAAGTACGACTACGAGGGTGATTTTAAAAGTGCTAAATTGCAAGGTGGTTTAAAATATACACCCCAATTGCTTGGTAATTATTTGGAAGTGAGGTCCACCACATTTTTAAATAAAAAATATCGTAAAATTAGGATTTTTGACATGTTTTTCGTGAAATATTAACGTTAACCCTTTTTAAATGTTATTTTTTTGAAACCACATGAAAAACAAGAATTCTTTTTTATGAATTTTTAAAGAAATGATAGAAAAATTATTGGAATTATAATTAAAGTATAATAGTAATAATGATTTATGGTTGTGGTTTAAAAAAATATAATTTATTTTTTTTTGTTAAATTAATCAGTATCTTGTTTCAGCGGTAGGTACGTATTATACTAAAATTGTAACGATACAAAGGAAGATTAGCATAGCCACTGCGCAAGAATGATTACACGCAAAATCAAGAAGCGTTTCAAATTGTTTCTTGCATACGTACATATAGTCACGCCTTTTTTCCGTAGGGGTAGACAGAGACCACTTCCTTCCACTTGCTACGGTTATTACACACATCTTTTGCTTCCTCTACTTTCATCAGTGCTCTCATACATGCTCGTCGGTTGTTGGTCCTCTTGACCTGCCTTTCTTCAAAACAAATTCGATCTGATCGAGATATGTTCGCCGTGGTCGACCTCTACCGAATTGTCCAGTCACACTGGCCTTATAAATTTGTTTCGTCATCCTTTCTACGTGTCCAAACCATCCAAGCATTCCTTTATCTATATTTGTAACTACATCTTCTTTTACACCATAGCGTTCTCTTATCTCACTATTCTTTACTTTATGCAACCGAGTCACTCTGGCTTTACTTCTCAGACTACTCATCTCCACAGCATTAATCCTATTTTTATGCTTCTTTTGCCAAACCCAACATTCACTACCATATATAAGTGTAGGAACCAACACACCTCTATGCACAGCCAGACGTGCCTTTTTTGACACTTTCTGGCTATTTATAAAGCTATACAAAGCCTTATTCATTTGTTTTCCTGTCAACACTCTTCGCTCAATGTCACTGTCATACTTTCCATCTCTCGTAAACTTTGAACCCAAGTACACAAATTCATTTACTTGTTCCACTCTTTCTCCCTCAATCAAAACTTTGCAGTTTGTCAAACCATTACTTTCGTTTTGCTTACATTTATTTTCATCCCTCTGATTTTTAGGGCATTATGCGTAGCATTAACCATCGCCTACAACTTCTCTTCACATGACGCTAATATGACTTAAGCATCAACGTAAAGAAGGCATTTGACGATCAAATCATTCATTTTTAATCCATACGCGCTCTCTTTCAATTATTTCAAACAATCATCTATGTATAAGTCAAACAGCCATGGCGAAGCCACATATCCCTGTCTCACACTTTTTTCGATTTTAAACCAGTTTGTGCAATCTTCGTTTATTCTGATACAAGTTATGATTTGTTTTTCTGCCAACACACTTTGCTTAATGTCACAGTCATACTTTCCGTCTTTCGTAAACTTTGGACCCAAGTTTACAAACTTATTTGCTTGTTTCACTCTTTCTTTTTCAATCATCACCTAGCAGTTTATTATGCTTTCCTCTCTTTTAAAAACCATTACTTTCGTCTGGCTTACATTTACTTGCATTCCTTTGATTTTTAGGACGATTAAATCGTTTATTCTAAACGCACTTTCTTTCAAATATTCGTATAAGGTAAACAAATATGGCAAAGCCACGCATCCTTGTGTAACAAATTTTTCGATGTTAAATCAGATCATCCGTGTAAGCTCTATTTATCCTGACACAAGCAGTGGAATCCCCGTAAAGTGATTTCAGTTCTCGTATTAAACTACCGCTCACCCCATTCGCAGACAATGTCGACCACAATTCACTCCTTACCACTCTGTCATAGGCCTTTTCCAAGTCTATAAAAGCGCAATAGACCTGACTAATTTTTTCATCACACAAAAGCACATTATAATAGAGTACAATAGATTTTAATGTAAATATGTGTCATCCTTCGCAGGTGCCATGCTAATCTTCTCTGTATCATTACGATTTTATTATAAATAAAACCACCCCAAAAAAACATAAATCATTATAATTATTGTTTAAATTATACCTTAATTTTAATTTGAAAAATGATTAAATAGTTTTTATAAAAAAATAAAAATTTAAAACTTGAGCCACATCGTTAATTTTATTTTTAATTGGTTTACTTACTTTTGTAGTTTTAAATTATAATAAATTATACTGTTTAAAAAGTTTCCAAAAAAATGTTTTATTTGTACTTTCAAACTAAAAAAAAAACAATATTGATCCAGTCATCTATTTGTTAATTTTTTTTTTAAATCCGCCGTGAAATAAACCAATTAAAAAAAAACAATGTAAAATGCTAAAATGTTTTATGACCGATAATATGATGGATTAAATAATTACCAACTATTTGTATCAAATACTAAAAGGATTTTTATAATACTCCAGTCAAAACAGATCCAAAAATGACCCAACCTCAGAATAAATCCGAAAGTTTTGAAACTTTGCACACTAATTTGTAGGGCCCTAGTGATGAATATACCAAAAGTCGTCATGAATCAGAGGCGAGCTCTAGCGGTAATTAACGAAAATAGGGCTTTAGGATTTTCGTCAATATCTCGAGAACCGTTGATCGGAGCTAAAAGTTTACAAGTTACAAAATTAAAGCTTTACAAATTTGTAACAAAAATGATTTTACACATTTTTCTTGTATTCCCAACGGTTACCGAGTTACAGGACGTTTTTCTAAAAAAAGTCGAGAAGCGCACGATTGCCTGTAACCACCATTATATTTCACCTAAATGTCATTGAATTTGTTTAAAAATTATCGCTGGTTTTTAGTATTAATTAATAGGAAGATAATTATAGCTCAATAAGATATTTTATATCGTAGTGTGCAGATTTTTTGCTTGTTTGTTTGTAAACGGAAAGGACCAGAAAGATTCTTTGTATTGTGACCACCCGGTCTCTATTTTCTGGTGCAACCCTCTTTTTTCTGACAACATTCTAGGCAACTCAGCTCAGCCAATCATTCCTTGCTCCTGCTATTGTGTAGTATGTATCACCAAATTCAATTTTGGCTTGGGAATGAACTTCCCCCTGTACATTGGGGTTGGAAGTTAAAAAGCTATCGGTTGATCCCTGTGACAACACAAGACCCAGCAGCACCTCATGATGTCCTCAATCTCATTTGTTGCAAATGTACTAGTGGATGTGGAAAGAGATGTGGCTGCCGAAAGTCAGGTATTGTGTGTACAAGCATTTGTCACAACTGCCACGGCGAATGCCTGAATG
Organism: Agelastica alni; assembly: GCA_950111635.1. NCBI lineage: Eukaryota > Metazoa > Arthropoda > Insecta > Coleoptera > Chrysomelidae > Agelastica > Agelastica alni. The sequence continues at coordinate 65,290,190 of OX467710.1, forward strand.
GTGTTACATCTACAATGGAAGAAGACTTTGATGACCCTGATGATCCTAAACTAATACAATTTAAAGAAATTACATATTCGTTAAAAAAAAACGAAAAGACATGACTGCAGAGTGTGTAGTAACCAGAAGTCAGGTGAGATTGGACTCCTGTAAATATAATTAAAAATTATATATTATTGAACCATAATTTTATTGAATTATTGTCTTCGCCACATTATACACATGTTTCCATGTGTATTTATCTCCTCAATGATCCTAGGTAATTAAAATTTTAATACAACATAGTCGAATATTGCCAAAAAAGTATATAATCATTTTTGTTGCAAATTTAATAAGCTTCAATTTTGTACATTATCCCAAAAAAAGGCCCTATTTTCGTTAATTGCCGCTAGAGCCCGCATCCAATTCATGAGGACTTTTCGTATATTCATTACTAGGGCCCTACAAGCTAGTGTGCAAAGTTTTAAAACTTTCGGATTTATTCTGAGGTTAAACTCTGTTTTGACTGGACTATATGTACAAATCGGAGACACCCGAATGGGATTATGTACCACCAATTTAATAACTATGGTAGGTTGTATTTAATTTCAATGGAATAATTAATTTTTTAAAAACTTATACTAAATGGCCTACGAAGTAAATAGGTACTCCTAAATGAATGAAGGTTTATTTTACTTTTTTTTGAAAGCTGCAGGGTTGTAGTTACGCTGATCACTAACATATATCAAATGTTTGTTTACAAAACTGTTTTATTATTTTCTAGTGGACACGGCAGACGCCTGTCTGGCTTGCCTGCTTTGGGAATATCACTATCAAACGCAGCGACCCCGAAAACTATGAATTTGACACTAAATATTAGCGTCTTTTAATAGTTTTTATATTTCATCCCTTTTCCATCCTTTTTGTATGGATGCTAACGTAATTGGAAATGTCACTATTAAACTCAGCGTCCCTAAGGCTATGAATTCAACACTAATATCAGCCGTTTTTGATAGTTTTGATAATCCATCGCCTTTCTACTCCTTTCGTACGGGTGCTTACAAAATTGAGAATGTCACTGTTAAACTCAGCGACCCCAAAACTATGAATTTAACATTAATATCGGCAATTTTTGATAGTTTTTATATTTAAACCCCATTTCACGTATCCTATCTCTCAAGTTGGAGCAATTAATATACATTTAGAAAATTTAGTTAAACCGGATTATAAATTCGACGCTAATACCTTTCAGTCGTTTTTAATAATTTTTATATTTCATCCCTTACCCACTCTTTTTGTAGGGATGCTAACGTAATTGAGAATGTCACTATCAAACTCAGCTTCCCGAAGACTATAAATTCGACGCTAATATTAGCCGTTTTTAATAGTTTTGACATTCCATCACCTTTCCACTCCTTTCGTACGGGTGCTTACAAAATTGGGAATGTCACTTTTAAACTCAGAGACCCAAAAACTAAGAATTTGACATTAATATCGGCAATTTTTGATATTTTTTATATTTAAACCTCTTCTCACCCCTATCGTAGGGACTTATTATTTATAAAAACTATATCTCTTAAGTTGGAACAATTAATATACATTTACAAAATTTATTTAAACCGGAGTATGAATCAGACACTAATACCTATCAGTCGTTTTTATACTCGTTATAGTCGTTTTGATAGTTTAAAAAACTAAAAAACACGCTTTTAGCGGTTTTTCGCTTTGTATCCAACGGATTGTTTTTTGAGAAATGCGATGAGTTTAGGATACTTATTGATTTCGATGTTATTTTTAACATTCAAGCATGTTCGTATCATCGAATATATGGACCAAAGAGTTGATGACTTCGAAGTCTTTGGGTTTTTTTCAAAATAAGCCAGTAACACATTTTTTGAATACTTATTAATCTTCTTCGATTGACACCAGGTTATGAATCTATTGTATTGAAATTCATATTTTGCTCTTGATTTCTCTGGTAGGAGATTTAAAGTTACATTTTTTGCACTTTCTGCTACTTCAGGAGTTGTGTTCGATAATTCACTATCACTATTTTCCATGATAAAAGAGTGAGTAAGAGGTGCAAGCGTTTTTGAAATATTTCCGCGTAAGAGCGGCAAAGCTGTCACGAAATGACGTTTGTCAGAAAACGTCAACTTTGCGTTGAAATTTGAAAGCGTCAAAGGCTACTTTGTAAAGCAGTTGCAGAAAAAGTATAATAAATATTCGCGACAAAAAAACAAGTGACTGCAGGACTCCATTTTAAACAGTACCCCCCCCCCCCCCCGTCAACATGTGTCTGCGACGCTAGAAATAGGTTAATCAGTATATGGTGTGCACGTCTGACCTATAAAGAAAGAAACTTTGACGCATACAAGAGATCAAATAATTTCTCCTCTAAAAATGGGTTCACCCTTACCGCAACGGCCCCAAAAATAGTAAATTAAATATTCTACGAATAACAAAAACATAACATTACCTTCTAGAAAATAAACTAAAAATTTGAAAAACAAAATCATTAGAAATCCAACGCAATAAAGGTTTAAACAAACCCACGTTGTTGTGCCAAACATCAGCCAAATCTGTAAAACATGGAATTTTGTGTAACCTTGATGGTAAAGCAACATGAAGTGTGATTTTTTTTGACAAAACATACAGACGAGTCATCGTTTATTAAAATTAATATCACATGTACTAAGAAATCTTTTATTAACAAAAAGAACCAGAAGGATAACGAATAAGTTTGCCCTATTACAAGGATACACTCACCTGAGTATTGGTTGTTCCTAACTTCACCTCTAAGTAAAGTGAAAGCGGCATAACAGGAACATAGAACTGAGAAGAGACTTTAATGTCGAAAAGACTTTCCTTTCTGCCGATTCCAGCAGGTGACTACTAATCGATAATGAAACCGCGTTTTACTTCTTTCCCGTATTTCGAAAGTTATCAACATTTCTACAAATCTCGATAAATAATTAGTTTTTTATTTTTAACAAAATTTATTGCTTAAATTTATTGAAATTAAAGATTGAATTTGAAAAGTATCTCACCAGAATAAAAACAAATAAAATTTTTGATGCGAAATATTAAAAAGGAACAAATCAATGTTAAAACTATCAATAACATTAGGTACGCTGACGACACCGTCTTAATAGCAAGCTGCCTGGAAGATCTACAGAGACTGGTAGATAAAGTGACACTGGTAAGTAAGGATTATGGACTCAGCATAAACATAAATAAAACAAAAAAATTAATAGTATCCAAAAGAAACAGCAATAGAGGTCAACTAACTATAGAGAACAAAATGGTTGAGCTGGTTGATCAGTTTAAATACCTAGGTACTACGATAAATGAAAATATAACACACAAGGATGAAATTTTATCAAGAATTGAGCAAGCCAGGACGACTTTCATGAAAATGAAAAAGTTGCTGACATCCCAGAATCTCTCATTAAGCTTGAGAATAAGAATGGTGCGGTGTTACGTCTTCCCAGTGCTACTGTATGGCCTTGAAGGATGGACACTAAATAAAGAAACATCGAAGAGATTGGAATCGTTTGAGTTGTGGGTGTACAGGCGCATGCTGAAAATATCCTGGATGGATCGCATTACGAATCAATGTGTCCTCGATAGAATGGGAAAAGAAGTGAAGATCTTATTTACTATTCAAAAAAGGAAACTAGAATTTCTTGAACACATCATGCGTAATTCAAAATACGAAATTCTCCAACTTATCATGCAAGAAAAGATCGGACGACGCAGAATTTCCTGGTTACGTAATCTACGTGACTGGTTTGGCCTCTTCTCGGTTGAACTATTTCGCGCAGCCATCTCTAAAGTTAGAATCGCCATGTTGATCAGCAACCTCCGAGGGAGACGCTGAGATCAAGAAGAAGAAGAATATTAAAAAACTGAACAGAAGTGTGTTAATATATTGAAGATAAGGGTTTTTTTCGGAACCATGTAATATAATTACTTATTTGCATAGGTGCAAGTAAATACTAAATAAAATGCCTACGGAAAGATGCGACACGTCTTCAACTCCAACCTAATCCTCAAACTAAAAACCAAGGTTTACATGAAATGCATTCTTCCGGTAACAACCTACGGATGCGAAACATGGGTTCTAACAAAGAAAATCCTAAATAAATTAAAGGGATACACCAAAGAGCAATTGAACGAAAAATGCTAGGAATAACGCTTGAAGATCATAAAACCAATGATAAGAAATAGAACCAGGGTCGAAGATATAGTAAGGCGAATAGGCGGTCTTAAATGGAATTGGGCCGGACATGTTGCCCGAAATACGACCAATTGGAGCGGAAAAACAACAAGATGAACACCTTGGGGGGAGAAAAGAAGCACCGGCAGACCACAGCAAAGATTATGATGATGATGACATCAAAAGAACAGCCGGACTTAACTGGTACCAAGTGGCACGGAACAGAGAAAACTGGAAAAATATGAGGGAGGCCTATATCCAAAGAATAGAAAACGGAGAGAAAATGCACGGTGGCTCTTCTATCGGAATAGTTTTACAAGCCACATTAGACGTCAAGCTTAATAATTAAAGGATAATTCACTAATGTTTAAGCATTGGACACACGTTACTGAGTGAAGTGCACCCGTTTCCTTTTTTTTTCACACACCACTGAAATTATTAAAATTTAAGATTATAATTAAACGTATTCCCTAAAAGTTTTTCCGCCTTTCTTGTTTAGTAGCATCGCCGTAAAAGCTCATTAGTCATACTTTTAAATGTATTTGAATGTTTTACTTCCGGTAAATGTTTTTTTTTTTAATTTGAACACAAAAAGAAAAGATTATTCTTATATTCCGCATTTTCTCGTTATTTATTACCTAGCATTTTTGTATATAATTATTTTAATAATTCGGAAACGATAGGGATCAGTTTGGATAGGCCGTATATTTATTTTATTGTTAAAATTTGGTGGGGCTCGTCTTAATTAACGTTGAAATTCGGTCGAAATTATTAACAGTACCGTATTTAATTGGTTGAGTACTCAAGTATAAAAACTGATTTTAATAAACACATGGAAATAATCCAAGGATATTAATTAATATTTAAATATTATTAAATTGGTTCATTATTATTATTATTATTTTTAATCAACATTTTGTGTTACTATATTTTCCGATATGTTTGCTTTAACACAATAAAAACTTTAAAAAATCATTGTTTTAAAGTTTGCATATTTACTAGAAAAGGTCGCTTAACTAACAGATGTAGCGCAAGCATTTGGCACATTTTAAAGTCTAATTTTCCGATTAAATACTCGTTATGTAGAAACTGGAGATGTATTTGAAAGGCGCACGAGATATACAACCCATAACCGATCTCCTGTAGGTTACTTAAACTCATGGCTTTCTTTATTCCCTCGCTCCATGTTATTTTGGGTCTTCCTCTTTTCTTTTGTAATGGGGGATCCATTCCATTGCTTGTTTTGGTAATCTATAGTCCGCCACACGCTGCAAACCAAGAGAGTTGTCTTTGTTCGATATTCTTATTGATCGTATCCTTCAGTCCCATTCTTTGTCGGATGTCTTCGTTTCTCACTCTATCTGCACGGGAAATTCTTGCTGCTCGTCTAAGTGCATCCATTTCTGTAGCTTCTAGCATTATTTTATTTCTTTCGGTCATTCTCCATGTTTCTGAACCATACAGTAGGTTACTTTTAATTATTGTGTTGTATATATTGTATTTACTCTGTCTGGTTATTTGTTTACTCAGGAGAATTCCATTTAGACATCCAATTGCTTTCCTTGCCTGTACTTGTTCTTATTGCCTTCTTATCTTTTCCTGTTTTATCGAATGTTATTTCTAAATATTTGTAATCTTCCATTGCATTAATTATAATACATTTAGTGACTCCGACATAATGAAACTGCTTCAGAATCTCATAAATTATAGGTTAGTAAAGATTTTCCAGAAGGTTTGAATTTATATACGATCCAAGTTATTTTGGTTTTTTCAGAATTTTCAATGAAATAGGGAAGGCGATTAACTACAAATTTATATAATTGGCGAACAGAAATAATTAATAAAATCTATTACATACATACATATAGTCACGCCTTTTTCCGTAGAGGTAGGTCCTTTCACTTGATATGGTTCTTACACACATCTTTCACTTCTTTTACTTTCATCAGTGCATTCATACATGCTCATCGGTTGTTGGTACTCTTAACCTGGCCTTTCTTTAAAACAATGTTGATCTGATCGAGATATGTTCGTCGAGGTCGACCTCTACCGACTTGTCCATTCACACTCGCCTTATAAATTTGTTTCGTCAATGTTCTTTCATCCATCCTCTCTACGTGTCCAAACCATTTAAGCATTCCTTTATCTATTTTTGCAACCGCATTTTCCTTCATACCATAGCGTTCTCTTATCTTAATATTCTTCACTTTATCCATCAGGGTCACTCCAGCTATACTTCTCAAACTACTTATCTCCGGAGCATTGGTCTTATTTTATGCTACCAAGCCAAACATCCACTACTATAGATAAGTGTAGAGACCAGAGCAGCCAGTCGTGCCTTTTTTAACACGTTGTTTCTGTCTAATAAAGTTATAATTTGTTTTTCTGCCGACACACTTTGCTTAATGCCACAGTCATACTTTCCGTCTTTGGTAAACTTTGAACCCAAGTATACAAACTCATTTGCTTGTTTCACTCTTTCTTTTTCGATCATCACCTCGCAGTTTATCATGCTTTTCTCTCTTTTAAAAACCATTACTTTCGTCTTGTTTACATTTACTTTCATTCCTTTGATTTTTAGGACATTTAGCATAATAAAAACCTTCGCCTGCAACTCCTCTTCAGATGATGCTAATATGACCTGATCAAGGGCGGAAAGGAGGCATTTGACGATTAAATCATTCATTCTCAACGCACTTTCATTTAAATATTTGTAAAAGTTAAACAGATATGTCAAAGTCATGCATCCCTGTGTAACACATTTTTAAATCAGATCCGTGTAAGCTCTATTTATCCTGACACAAGCAGTGGAATCCTCGTAAAGCGATTTCAGTGCCAGTGGAATCCTCGTAAAGCGATTTCAGTGCTCGTATCAAACTACCGCTCACCCCATACGTTGACATTGTAGACCTTAATTAATTTTTCCCCACTGTCTACGAAAGTGCAGTAGTTCTTTTGACATCTAGCCAAGAATTTTTCAATTGTGCTTCGTAATGAAAAGACCTGAATAACGGCGTTGCACCAGTCTTCTGGTACGCTACCGCTCTTTCAGCAAAGATTAAAAAGGCGGTACTGCAAACTAGCTACCATGCCCTGTCCAGACCTCAGCATTTCAATCGTAATTCTGTCATACCCTGCAGCCTTACCCAGGTTCATAACTTCCTCAATCTCTATCGTTACTGATTTCACATTTATTGCAACAAATTTATTACATATAGTGTAGGAATTGGATTTTTGTAATTTTATTTTTTCTACATAACTTATTAAAAGTTTTATTTAACACAAAATATAGGTATTTCCATCATCAAATAACAAACACATTAAACTTGTACCGACTAGTGAACTGCTGCAAGCAATGAAATTAATTCAAGCTGTGGAAAAAATAGAAGAATTTCGTATCGATCGCTGAGGAGGTGGAAATATCGACCATGAACTCCGATCGATAGCTGGAAGCGTACTGACTGCGCGTTGAAAAAAGGAGACAGCTGCCATGCCGGCCTGATACATCGTGGGTGTAGGGGAAATATTATAGTTGTTTTTTAATTTTTATAGTTGGTTGCGACAGTTAAGTGAAAAGGGCATTCTCGGAATCTGCCTGGGGCTATACCAACAGTTTTTAAGACGTTGGCGTGCAGGGACGGATATAAAAAAGGTTTTAAGTCGGAAACAAATAACATTTAATTGAACAAGAAAATCAAAAGTGTTGCAATATGTTATGGCAACAGATACCTTAATTTTGTTTTTCGATGTTGGAACAGAATTAATAAAAACAATATAAATGCTAATAAACATCACAAAGATTCGCAAAAACAAATTAAATGATAAGGATACATTCTTTTTTATTTTTGAGTTGGAAATAAAAAACAATTTCTAACTATATTAATAAATATTGCAAAAATTTGATATAGTAATTATTCCCGGCAATCCTTACAGTTTTTAGCATGTAAATTTTCGTTACTTTATGTTCATTTTCAGTAAAGCAATATAGACTCCACCCTGTGATAACCACTATCAATGATCCATGAAGGTGTATAGTTGGTTGTCTAGGTTCAATTAGAAACTTATCAACATTGCATACTTAATATAAATTTATAAACACTTTTATTTTATTAATTCACATTTTACAAGTTCACTACAAAGATATTAGGAAATAAGTTTTGTGATGCACTTTCAGAATAATTCATAACTTTTCCATTTTCGACTTGATCTTACTGAAATTGCAGAATAGTCCTGTGTGTTAAAGCTGGTATATCTGTTCACTGTGAAAAGTGTGAATTGTTTTACCTTTCACGAGTTTCGATCTGAAAAAACTGGAGGTAAATTTTAATTATTTTAATAAAATAATATTCAACTCACTTCGGTATCCGATGTTGTTTTTATCTGAGTTTTTGTGGGTACTTCATAAGTACGTCTGTGTTCTGATTGTTAAGTAGGTTTATAAAGAGTGTCTTCAAATTATTGTCTTTATTTTGATTGTTGGGTTTACTGTGGTTATTATAAACCAAATGTTTTGTTGTTCTTACATTTTCGTTCAAACTCATTGTCAGCTGTTGGATGATATTTCAACTGTCAGCTGTCAACTATTTAATTTGCTGATTTATCAGTGTAGCCAAATTAGCTTTTGGAGTACCTAACCAGCGACGAAAAACATATCACTAATTTAAGCTGTTCTGATTGGTCCGTTATGGATGGTACTACAGTACCGGAATGTTGGGAACATATCTAGCGGAAAGAAGGAGGCAAGAGGTTTTTCGTTTCCGAATGCAGGTGTCATACAGGTGTTCCGGTTTTGTTCTGCTGACGAATCCAATATTTGTTAAGCGGTCCTTTATGGAAATTTCGTTTTACTCGTCTCACCAGCAACTCCAACGTCCTGACTTTTAATAAAGGCCTTTATTGGACATATTGGCATTTGAAACTTTATACCACGCCAACAGCTTTTCTTTACAAGATAAAACCCTTCACAGAAGAAGAGTTTTTTAACTTTTATTTTCATCGTTCTCTTGTTAGACTGTGTAAAACAGCTATTTACTAATAAATATTTATAGGGTTGTCGTTGTACCCGGAGGAATTACCCCAGAGACTGTCACGTTCCTTTTCTGGTTGGTTATCTCCCAAGCTTTGGTAAAGTCCCCGTTTTTGGATATTCCTGGTATACGACTTCAATTCGGTTCATTTTTCAAAGTGTACACTTTAGCCTGGTTTAGCCTGATAAACTGCTGATTGCAGTCAGAGATCAGAGTCTTCGCAGGCTCCCCTTTAATCATCACTCCAATTTTATATTGGACAAGATCCTACCATTACATTTATTTATTCTTTTTAAATACTAATTTTAATAATAATACTCTCAGGTAAAACTATATATATCTTTTAACCACTTTATGTACTAGTACTATTCGCTTGGGAATTTGATTTTCTAAATTTCCACAAGTCTAACCTTGTATACAGGAGGTATTTATTATTGAAATTTTTTAGAATATTAATATTATTTTTAGGAGCTGTTACTCCGAACCATTAAAGATTATGTCCTATTAAATGTTTGTGTGTTATTTATGTTTTATTTATTTATTGATTAACACTCATCAACTTGACAACATCGTATGGTAAAGTCTCTTATAGTTTTGGGTATAACATCTAATTAGTCATATTTGGTTGCTCAACTTTCCAAGTAAGTATTCTTTAACATTTTAAAAGTTGCAGTGGCGCCCCCTCTTAATTTTTATGACCATTCAGTAACTGTTCAATGATATAATTCTGTTTTTAAACGAACCCATAGTTCCTACCGACGAAGAGCTGCCATCTGCATTGCTCCTTTTATTTCTCTTTCAAAAAAGAGGGTTGTAAGTTTAGAAATAGTTTTTACGTTTTTACTATGCCAGTTCATTCTTGTTAACTAAACTTCTATCTGCGAGTCACGAAAAAGTGTAGTTTCGCGGAAATGTGCTAGATTAGAATCAGGCAACTATAACCGACTGAGAGGTGGTCGAGTTTTCTCCGCGTTGTTAATTTTCCACGTTTTCCGAATATCGCGTCGCGCGCTGAAAGGTATGCAAGTGAGGGCGTGTCGGAACGTCCCTTCGACCGAGGATTTTTCCATTGGAAAATCGGCGTCGCGAAAAAGCTATTTCGTAGCCTCGTTAAAGATTCCTTGATTTGTTTGTCGTTACTTTAAATGCACATTTTTTGTTAGATAATTATTTAAAAATACTCAGATTTTAAACTAAAAAATTATTGAAAAGCCAAGAAGGTACCGAATTATGTAATTTTTTTGTTGGTGTTTTTGGTGTATATGTTCAATGCAGTTGCAAAAAACCCTGTTACTTAAAGGGCTTTAGGGTTGCATCTAGAACTGTCAAAGGTAAAATGTATGTCTTCAAAATCAAAATCAATCTGTTTCAGAGTATTTTCATGCAGGGTTAACTTTACAAGATATCCGGAGTGGTTACTTTTAAAAAAAAATCAGCGCATATATTACAGGGCGGCCAACCGAAATCGAAACAGAGCCATTTGCAGGAACCTCGTCAACATTTTAGAAAAACGCTCAGACCCGTCGATCTTTGATTAAAATGGGACACTGTTTTCCGATACTTTTGACTCCACTTCTTTCAACCCTCAGCGAGGGTAAGAATTACCCCAAAAATTTTAAATGGCATTGGGGGTCGAATAAGATGTCTTTCAAAAGCTCTTACAATTCTCCATACAATAGTCTTTAAATTTTAAAATTCCGCTCATTACTTATTGAGAACTTAGATTTTAAATGTGAAAATTATCTTTGAAAATAATCCACAGTATGACGAAGATCATTTTTATTTTCAACTTGACGGTGCTCCTCAGCATTACGCATTGTTTGTCAGTATTCACACCAAAGTTTTGTGGGGACATTTGAAAACTAAAATATATAAAACACAACCACGTCGTTGGAAGATTTGCGCCAAAGAATCGTTGACGAGTGCCTTCGAATTACTCCGGAAATTCTACGGAATGTGCGTGAACGTTTTGAACAAAATCTTTATTATTGTATGGAAGCGGGCGATCATCAGTTTAAACATTTAATCAATTAAGTAGTAAGTAAGCAACTAAAATAATTGGAATTTTAACATCAAAGTATTGAGAGGAAATGTAAAATTTAAAGACTATTGTAAAGAGAATTGTCAAAACTTTCAAAATACTTTTTATTCGACCCCCAATGCCATTTAAAAATTTTGGGGTAATTCTTTCCCTCGAAGCTTGGGGTTGAGAGTAATGGAGTCAAAAATACCGAAAAAGGGTGTCCCCCTTTAATAAAAAATCGACGGGTCTGAGCGTTTTTCCGAAATGTTGACGTAGTTCCTGCAAATGGCTGTTTCGTTTTCAGTTGGCCACCCTGTATGTTTTTCGGTATATTATAAATATGTAATATAGGAAAAGTTGTGTTAGTATTTGTTTTAATTAAATATAGTTTAAACAGAATACGGTTATTTTATTTCGTCAAAATATTGTTAACAATGTAATTAAAAATTCGTTTTAATTTATTATGGTACGGGAAATTATTGCACCTTTTATAATAATTACATAAATAGTTCGTTGTTATTGTGGATATAGAAGCACGGACATCCTCACTTTATTTACAGGAGTATTTCGATATTTTCGCAAACAGTTTTTCGCGCGTGTTTCTCGAACGCCTCGAAATGAAAATACTATTTACAAAATTATACAGTTTTAAATGACGCAGTATATAACAATTAATATTTATTTATTAATAAAATAATCAAATAAAAATTTTACTTGCCAAGGCAGCAGCTATTCATGTATCACAAGTGATAAAAAATCAAAGTTCTGATGATTGTTAGTAGTGTATAGAATAAAAATTTGTATTGAGAGGAAATGTAAAATTTAAAGACTATTGTAAAGAGAATTGTCAAAACTTTCAAAATACTTTTTATTCGACCCCCAATGCCATTTAAAAATTTTGGGGTAATTCTTTCCCTCGAAGCTTGGGGTTGAGAGTAATGGAGTCAAAAATACCGAAAAAGGGTGTCCCCCTTTAATAAAAAATCGACGGGTCTGAGCGTTTTTCCGAAATGTTGACGTAGTTCCTGCAAATGGCTGTTTCGTTTTCAGTTGGCCACCCTGTATGTTTTTATGTTTTTCGGTATAATATAAATATGTAATATAGGAAAAGTTGTGTTAGTATTTGTTTTAATTAAATATAGTTTAAACAGAATACGGTTATTTTATTTCGTCAAAATATTGTTAACAATGTAATTAAAAATTCGTTTTAATTTATTATGGTACGGGAAATTATTGCACCTTTTATAATAATTACATAAATAGTTCGTTGTTATTGTGGATATAGAAGCACGGACATCCTCACTTTATTTACAGGAGTATTTCGATATTTTCGCAAACAGTTTTTCGCGCGTGTTTCTCGAACGCCTCGAAATGAAAATACTATTTACAAAATTATACAGTTTTAAATGACGCAGTATATAACAATTAATATTTATTTATTAATAAAATAATCAAATAAAAATTTTACTTGCCAAGGCAGCAGCTATTCATGTATCACAAGTGATAAAAAAATCAAAGTTCTGATGATTGTTAGTAGTGTATAGAATAAAAAAGAATCTGTTTTAAGATAATAATAAATTCGATATAATTGAAAAATTATTAGACGGGTCCAGAGTGGATCTTTGTGGATACATAATAATTTATCGTAACAATAAACCTTGTATATTTTTGAATATTTGTATGTAAATTTGGATACGTTTGCCATAATTTGAAAGAATAAAAAAGCCAACTATAAACGGAAAATAGAAAATCTCCTTGATGATTGTACACAAAAAAAAATTAATTTTGTGATCCAATAACTTTCACTACGTCATTTAATGGTGATTTTTTTCATTTCGAAGCTAAATTTTAAAAAATTTCATATATTTTTAATGGACAGATTCTTCTTGACTGCCAAATTGTGGCTTTCCAGCGTTGGAAGTGTTTTCAAGGTAATCTGGGGGATCTTCGACGCTAGCCTCAGTTGGTACTAGAATGCCCAATTCTTTCAGACTTCTATGGTAGACTATGCTGGCTCCAAATGAGTCACCCATAACGTTGATTGCTGTTCGGAAACGGTCTCTGAAATTATGAATTAAATTATAATATTAATTTTCTTTGACTACTTGTATTTGGGTGTATCAAACGATATAAAACAATAATGGTCAAAAGGATCGGTCATAGCAAGTAAGAATAAAACCTATCTTTATCTACAAAAAATTATCTATAAATTATCGGGAATTTCATGTGAAGCGGACAAGGAAAAAAATGCGAGGTTCTGAAATTCGTTCATATTAGACCAAAATGTTTTCTAGATGCCACCCTGTATTAATTTTATCCAAAAAAGTTTCGAAATGGGATCTATATATTAGTTTAGGAAATACATACGAGTCGCATTGAGCATGGTACTTGGCGCTTGCTTTGGTCGGCTGGTTAACACAAAAGCGCATTGAAACGTTGATAATGTTACGATATGAATAATGTACTGACATATTTAAACTTATCAATGGTTTAGCCATGATATTTAATTATTAAAAATTTTAAAACAAAAATATTGGTGGTACTTATCTAGAATTTGGAACATAAAGACGAAAAGCGAAAAAAGCAAAGCATCTCTTCGGTATCTTTTCACCTCCGGATCCAGTCGAGACAGAAAACTTGGTGACTGACGTGTTTTTATTTTAGAGAGAAGACATAAGTCGAATAATGCATGGTAAAAAAGATTTTATTACCCTTAAAGTAAATGACGGGAAAAAAAGACATGTACAAAAACAGCTTCTAATGTGCAACATTGAATTACTCCTTACTCTTACTTCTTACTAATATTTTTGTTTAAAATTATAAGTTATATTTTAAATTTTTAATAATTTAATATCATGGCTTGACTATTGATACGTTTAAATAGGTTAGTATATGTATAATACATATCAATACCATATTAATGCGTTTTCGTGCCAAACAGCCGACCTAAGCAAGCGCCAGGTACATGCTTAATTTAACACGTATGAACTTTAATAATTCATGTATCTTCTAAATTAATATAGATCCTATTCTAAAACTTTTTTGGTAAAATTAACCCATATTTTGCTGTATTTTCTTATTCAAATGATTTAAAAAAAAAGGTCGAAGTAAATTTTCCATATAAATCACTACGTTTAATATTTTATAACAAATTTGTATGATTCAAAAAACAGTTTTCAAAAAATCCTTTCATTGAAATCGTCAATTTTTAAGCAGCTCATGACTTGGCAACGAAGCCTTTTACAAAAAAAAGTGTGTTTACGTACATACCATCTAATAAATTATAGTTAAAAAAATTAAAAAAACACACTTTTAGAGTTAATCAAACAAAGAGTAAAAAATAATTCTTAACATAGTAATAAAATTACAGAGTTAGTTTAAAAATGTCATACAAAGCACCCCACGCTTTTAGAACAGTGACATTAATTTTCTCCTCAGTAATTTTAATTTAATTATGTATTAAATGGTGAAAACACAAAAAGAATGCATCGGCCGGGAATCGAACCCGGGCAGCCCGCGTGGCAGGCGAACATTCTACCACTGAACCACCGATGCCATGAAATGTTTTAACATTTGTTTTGCGTGCATGCGTAGTTCACGCACTAGTTCTAACTCTCTTACTCTCATGCAAAGGATCGCTGAAGAAATTTATGAATCCTGGCGAAAGTAATTAGGATAATCCAATTTTTTTATCGAATTATTACATTGTCGTTGGTCTTTGATAAGTGTGCAAAGTTTAAATTAAATCTAATCGCTTAAAGTAGGGCAAAATCGAGGCCAAAGAGTCAGTTGCAAACATATATACATACATACATACATACAAGATAAAGGTGAAACTAATATAAGAGTGCTAAAAAACATTTTGGTCTAATATAAACGAATTTTAGAAACCCGCATTTTTTTAAACATTCCTTTAATTACTAGTAATGTAGAAAATTTTATCATTGTATTTTTGTATCAACGATGATAGCATACCAGTTATCTCAGTTATAATGTATCAACGCCATTAGTTGTATTAATAAATTTATATTCAATATTTCAAACGTTTGATAGACACCTAATGTCCTTTGAAAAGGCATATAACTGCGATACCCGGTATAGTATTGTTACGAACCGTGGTCAGCAAGTACGCCCCTGGAGCCATTATTTGACCGGAGGTGACGATAAATCCTTTACAAAGATATGTATAATTTTTTTTGTAGCATCAAACGCCCGACAAATCAGCGGATGATTTGAAGCCTATTTAAAGAAAGATAACCAAATAATTGTGAACATTTTATGTTTACACTTAACTCAAATCTCGATTAAAATCACTTTTTAGATTGATTTTCTAAGTGATTAAATAGGAAAAACTCTTTATATTATCCTTACAAAAAGCACCTGATCTTTTTGATGATTAAGATATATAATTTAATAGTATATTCTTCAACGAGCGTATAATAATGGCTAATAATAGCCAGTACACGCGAGTAGAGGACTATACTTTCTCTACGACCATCGCTTACCATCACTCCTTAAATTCTCTAACTTATTGTCGTAATCCAATAGTCGAGATGACAGTTCATCAGAATGAACATGACATTTGCGATAATGAGTTAGAGGAGCAGAGCCCACTAATGAAAAAGCTGTTCCTCATTGGTCTCAGCCTGTTGGATCCTGAATATTGAAATTGGTGATTGGTTGTAAGCTATTAAATAATGTATTGGGATCCAATATATCTAGGAAATCATACCCATTCATCAATAGATAACGCATATGTAATTGTTGTAGAATCCAATGTTCGTAGAGAAAACACATTATTGTATTATATATACAAGTAGTAAATAAAAAATTTGTAAAATTATTATCAGACCTATTGGCTCAAAAACATTTTGCAAGTTTTATACACCAAGCAAAATACTCGTACATATCTAATCAATAGTACTACGAACAACTACATTAGTCATAAATTAATAAGGCGTGATTTATACTTACAACAACCAATCAACGGCTAGGATCAAACTGACATCCTCGGCCGGTAATCCTACGGTATCCAAAACCATCACCATGGTTACCAAACCAGCTTGGGGAATTCCAGCGGCTCCGATACTAGCAGCGGTCGCAGTAACGCTTATGGCGACCAAGGTACCGAAATCTAACGTAAGGTTTCTTACTTGAGCGATGTAGATGGCTGCCACGGCTTCATACAAGGCAGTACCGTCCATGTTTATCGTCGCGCCAATAGGCAGTGCGAATCTGGCTACTCTGGAATCGACACCGTTCTTTTCTTCCAGGCAACGGATTGTTATCGGTAATGTTGCAGAACTAAAATATGCGATATTATTAAAATTCATTGGTTGGGTACATTAAATTAGACAAGGACAATATGATAAAACACTACTGAAAATATTTCTCCTAACACCTTCTTTGAAATATGACTTTTCCTCCCTAGTTTAGGGTTTCTCCAATAATTAAATAAAGTTTCTCATAATTACATGTATTTCAACAAGTACATTAACAAGTACAATAACAATTTTAGGCCCTATTAAAAAAAATTAAATGTACAATTTTTAACATTGCTCGAGTTAATTGGAGACGAGAATTCGGTGGGTGTTATTCGTATTATTGTGGTTACAAGAAATGGTAGAGGTTTAAATTGCCGATGAAGGAGTTGCGTTGTTGTTTTAATTTCTAAAATACAATTTAGTAACGGCTGAGTAGAAGTACATGTCATAATGTGATTTAAAATTTGACTTTTTTTGACACTTGATAAATATCCTTCCACTACGCTTGTCGAGCCCAACAACCATGTTTCTTTAATGTTAAAATGTTTCCTCTCGCATTTGCTAAATGAGACGCAGATGTTTTTCTCAAACTATGTCAGGTACATTTTTCTGGATTATGCAAATATTTGACTAAGTTAAATGGTACTTTTTCCTACAACCTGTACTGAGCATTTTGATTTTCTGACTATTTTAGCTTTGCTCGTGGGTGTTTTAAAAATGGGCTTATTTATTGTAATTATTAAAAGCAGACGTAAAATCCCATACAACAATGCAAGATTAATAGCAGACGGCCAAATTTTAGAACGTGTAGCACAATATAAATATCTAGGGAGCTGGTTGCATGAAGATTGGGATAATGACAAAGAAATTAAATGCAGAATTGAAACAGCTCGAAATAACTTTTTTAAATATAAAAGCGTGCTAAATAGTTGTTTAAACAATTAAAGCTAGGATTACTTTATGCCAAATGTTATGTATGGTTGGTGTTGCTGTACGTTGCAGAGACCTGGACATTGAAGTCAACTTCCGTCAACAAAATAGAAGCATTTGAAATGTGGATGTATCGTAGGATGCTAAGGGTGCCATGGACAGAGAGAGTAACCAACGATGAAATTCCAAGAAGAATCGGCAGAGACCGTGAGTTAATGCTTAATGCCAAAAAGAAGAAAACATCGTATTTTGGACATATGATGGGAAACTCAAAATATCAACTGCTACAACTCATTGTCGAAGGAAAAATAGAGCGAAAGCGAGGAATAGGCAGAAAGCAAATGTCATGGTTAAGAAATATAAGAGATTGGACGGGGTTAAGAACGATAGGAGAGTTGGTACACACAGCAACCGACAGAGAAATGTATGGAAATATGGTCGCCAACATCCAACAATAGTGGATAGGCAGTCGAAGAAGAAGAGATTAAAAAATATAAGATCGCTTAAAATATTTTAAACACTATATTCTTTGTTATTTATTGGTGGTTTTATGCTGAAGGTGTTAGAAAAAATCATGTATTTTACACTGGAGTAAAGTGTCTTTTTCTTCATTTGCGTTTGCTGCCCTCGGACCCTACGGAACATCTGGCAGCAAACCTCGCATGCGGAAGGAAAAGTGACATTTCCTCCCTAGTTAAACAAATAGCTATTTCTTAGAAATGCCGCACATAAAACTCATTATTTTAGTCTACAAATTAAACAAGCAATTTAAAAAATCGCTATAAAAATGGTTACAAAATTCAATAGTATTGCTGTATTCTTTAGACTTACCTAGAAGCTGTTCCAAACGCTGTAATTATTGCCTGGGACATGTGATTTATAAAAGTTATTGGATTCTTCCTAGCAAGAAGGAGATACAATAAAGGCAAAATAATGAATCCTTGTATCGCCAGTCCGACACAAACTGTTGCAAAATACCATCCCAAAGAACTCATGGCCGCACCGATATCATTCATCTCAAGTACTTTCGAAGACACCAAGAAAAGAATGCCAACTGGCGAGAGAAAGATTACCCACGAGGTGATTTTCATGCTGACTGCCATAAGATTGTGAAAAAAGTTTGCTATCACTTTTGCTTCTTCGCCCAATTGAGCAATGGCTATACCCACAGCTGCTGCTATGACCACCACACCCAAGATGTTAGTGCTTTGTACGACTGAGTTGGTATTTATGCTGTATTTATGGAGATCTGTAAGTAAGAGAAAATCAAATGGTACAATGTTAGCATTTTTATTTTCACAATTCTGTTTTTTTTCACGAATTGCAAATATGTTTTATATATTAGCCAGTTTTAAAATGCAAAGAATAATTACCTGCATATATAGGGTGTTTCAAAAAAAGATGTCCCCGTCTCTAGGATAGGTATAAAACTAAAAAATAATTGGGGTTAGCTTAGTACAAAATTTTCGTAACGCCATCCGTATTCAAGATAAAGGGCGTTGGTGAAAAAAAATTTACACACAATTATTAAGATTTTGCCGAATCTACTGACAACATTGTAATGAAATTTTATACGACTATGTTTTAGAAGCTGATACATCCCATAAATTTATTTTTATATCTGATTCTCATAGACGGCGCTAGTTACACGGTTCGTTAGTATTGAACATAACTTTTTTAAGGTTAGATTTTTTAATCAAAATTTCAAGTGAACTTAATCATCATTTAATTTTACACCAAAAAGGTACTCTTGGTAAAATTCGATACGGTCTACCGTATTTTAATTTAAAAATTATGAAGTTATAACCGATGCTGGTATGAACTAATGATAAAGTTATTAATTATTATTAATATTAATTAGTATGCATTATGTAAATTAAAAATTTTTTGACGCGTAAATGAGATCTTATTGATAAAACGGATACATGTTAAAAAATTGGGATTGAGGGCTTTCCTTTCTAGTAACGTTTCGCAAAAATCCATTCTAATCGGTATATCTTGATTTTCTCTAAGTTTGCCATAAAAACTGACATTTATTAATAGTTATGACGATAAGTCAACAATAATTAGATTTTTGAAACCTTGCTATTTGTAAAATTAGGTATGGTTAATCAAAATGTACTCAAATATTGAATACTCCGACGTGTTATTAACCTTAGGCGAGTGTTTAGGAAAATTATCGATGAGGTCTCATTTACGCGACAAAAAAAATTTAATTCACCTAATGCATACTAATTATTACTAATAATAATTAATAACTTAAACTTTCAAATCAAAATATTCCGAAAACGGTACACAGTATCGAGTCTTACCACGAGTACCTTTTTGGTAAAAAATTGAATGATCACTTAAATTTTTGATTAATAAATAAACCTTAAAAAAGTTATGTCCAATACTACTTAGTACGAACCGTGTAACTAGCGCCCTCTATGAGAGTCAGATATAAATACAAATTCATGGGATGTATCAGCTTCTAAAACATACTCGTATAAAATTTTATTACAATGTTTCCAGTAGTTTCGGCAAAATCGTAATAAATGTGTGTAAATTTTTTTTTCAACGCTTCTTATCTTGAATACGGATGGCGTTACGAAAATTTTTTACTAAGCAAACCCCAACTATTTTTCAGTTTTCTACCTACCCTAGAGACGGGGTCACCTTTTTTGAAACACCCTGCATTATTTAAATAATATCCAATAATGTTCAAAAAAGTAACCATGAAAATTATTTTTTTACAACTTTCATGAAATTTTTAAGTATTTTTTATTATTTTTTAGTACCTAAATAATAAGTGGAAGATGCGTTTCATGTTGTATTATTAGGTAAGTTAGAGGTAATAGATTTTGTCGTGGGCTGTGACCTTCACAAATTCGTGAAAAAAACTCGGAACAGATTTCACGATGTTTTAGGAAACGAGACTAATTTGAATAAATCGACTCTAAATGCGTGATATTTGTTTGTGGTGGTTGGCGGCATTGCACGGTTCATAAGAATTTCCATTGCTCCTACATTTATTTCTTGGAATATGCCCAATCATATCGTATCCTTGCGTTATTTTAGTTGCATTCATAAGCTGCTTGTTTATTTTCTACAGCTATCTATCATAGTATAGAAATTTAGTTGCTAGTCAATGAAAAAGTAGGGGAACCCGGGGCAGTATAAGCATTTACTCCGTTTCCCTCCCGTTGTACCAAATTTACAAGTCAACGTTTGTGTCACGATCCAGTTGACCCCGCGTATGCGGGAGGTGTAGTTAGTTTTCCAATTACAGCACAAGAGCGCATTGTACGGCATAATGAATATAGGGTGTTCCAACTACAGCAACGCCTCGCTCAACGGGGCACTTTAAAAAGTACTTGCTTTAGCGTGATGCGCGACGGATACCAACTCAGTAGTATAAAATATAAGATGTTTTTTTTTCTAAGTTGACGTTAATAAAATTTTTATTTACATTGCTGTTAATAATTTTTTTTATTGTTGAAACAATTTATATTCTTTTCAAGAATAAAAAGTGAATTAAAACTGCGTTAAAAAATATGTATGGATGAAAATACGACATCGGCTTCTTTATTTTTTTTGCCTATTCTGCATATAAAATGTAGATAAAGTTTCATTTTCGTACACTGCGCCAAGTGCACTCTGTTGGTAGACAACTAATGGATTTTTCAATCATACATCAGTACACTACGGCATAATGCGACACTAAGTCGCATTATGCTCGGTAGTTGAAAAACAGTGGTAGTTTTGTCAGCGGTAACGCTCGTCGTTTCGGAGCTAGGCGAAATAAAGTCATATTTCGATTTAATTTTTTAAAATTTTGCGTCAACTGTTTTTTATTAGGAGCATGTGTTATATAAAATTACATTTGGAATATTTTATTTATTTTAAGCCATATTAGTTCTAGTTCTCTTAGCAAGATTACTGCTAATTGACATAAAATGAGCTCTAGATTTTGCAGTTTTTTTTAAAGAGCGTTTCTGGACTATTGCGACTTATTCTAGTACAATAATATAAAAAAAAGTAGTGGAGCAATGTTAGTAGTTATACATTTTTAATGTAAAATAACTAAAGATCCAATTTTTCCACAAACTTCAAAAGTACAAAAACAGATATTTCCTTCTTGTTCGAAAGAAAAGGAGAGTACCTACCTAAAATATATCAAACTTACCATCTCCACTCACGTTTGTTGGGGTCAGTACCGTGCGGAACTGTAATTAAAAATAATTTTGATATAGATATCAACGATTATGAGATGAATGAAATTTTTTTGAAATGAATCACATTTAGTCCAGTAACAAGGTATACGAGAGTGGACTCTTTAAACACAAATGGTTTGCCGAACTAATCAAATTAAATTGGCCCTTTCTTATAAATACATTTAGTCCAGTAACAAGGTATACGAGAGTGGACTCTTCAAACACAAATAGTTTGCCGAACTAATCAAATTAAATTGGCCCTTTCTTATAAATACATTTTTGATGGGTCAATATAGCATATTTCACGAATAAGAAGTACGAAGGTAAATTCCCCTAATATTTTTAAACGAATTTCGTAGGTATTTTAGTGGGAATTTTAGTTAATAAGGGACTTTATTTGTTAGCACGGTTAATTTTGCAACCAAATCTGTTCTCAATTACTTTATTTATTATACATAATAAGAGAGGTAGATAAGTAATCCAAACAAATTTTACTAATTAACTAAGATATTAAGCTTTAATTTGGCTTGTTGATTCATTTTTGTTAGATTTCCAGAAAAGTTATTAGTAATCCTGGGTTATCATTGTAGTGGGTACCGACATTAAAATCGTATAATACCGATTGTAATTTCAAGTAGTGTATGTATACCTAATAGATCGCGAAAATGCCGTGACCTGTTTTAGATGTAGATGCATTAATATTGAATGTACACGCTTAATTAGCTTAATTAACTGCGGAAAAAAATAATGGAGGTCCGGTGCTACCAGTTTTATCTATACGTAAGCGAGTGTGTATTAGTGAAACAAAATTAACCTCAGTTTTAAAAAGTGTGAAAGATGAAAATAGTGAACAAAAATATAAATCCCGCCGACATCCAAAGACTGTTGACTTTCCCGAAGCTTACAAATTTAAAATTCGCGACGTTGTGTACAAAATCCATGAAAAAAAGAACATGTTGCTTTAGATTTAATATTAGAAAAAGTAAAATAAAAAGATGTGTTTGAAATTTCTAGAACGAGTCTTTGGAGAATTTTAAAACATATAGGGTTTAATTTTAAAAATTAAGACAACCGAAAGGCTTTGTGTGAAAAAGCTAGAGAGTCGTGCACAAAAGAATTAAATTTTTAAGAAATTATACTCACTGTAAACAAGAATGCTCTTCATTTGTTTATCTGGATGAAACTTGGATACAGGACAATATGGATACAGAGATGTTTGTTAAATGGTTAAAAGAGAAAACCATTATCACCGTTATATGAACCATCTGTCATTGTATTAGATAATGCTCCGTACCATTTGGAAATTTTAATAAGACCAACAAACTCCTGGACGGTACAGAAAATAAAAGAATGGTTGTTAACGAACGAAAATATTTCATTTCCACAGTATTGCTTCAAGCCGGAATTATTATCGATAGCTAAAAGACACGAAACAAAAAAATTTACAAAGTGGATCAAATTATACTTAGCTATGGACATCGTGTGCTAAGACTTCCGTCTTATCATTGCCAATTTAATCCCATTGAGTATATTTGGGGAATATGCAAAACTTATTTTGACAATCATATTGGATCTAATGGTTACAGTGATAAAGCTGTTTTGAAAACCTGGCAATGAGCACTTAATAATGCCACTCCTGAAATTTGGGAAAAATGTAAAAATTAAATAAAGGAATGATGATTTGTGAAAACCGCATCGAAGCAGTAAATCCTGTTATCATTTACAATGAGGGTAGCGACGACAGTGATGCCGATTATGATTACTGTAAGTACTACATGATTTAACATATTTATTTAATTTGTCACGAATACTAACATTCGGTTGTGAATCCTAGGTATTGACAAAGAAACAAAAAAGCAAAATACAAGTCACAGAAATGAAATACCTCAGAAGGGTGAAATGTGTAACAAAAAGAGACAACATAAGAAATATAAAAATAAGGGAAGACCTAGAGGTGCAGTCAACACTCAATTGCATCAAAAAACGGCAACTGAGTTGGTGAGGACACTTGCAAAGAATGAAAAATTTAAGACTGGTCAAACAAGTATGGGAGACAAAAATACAAAAAAGAAAGAAACGAAGAAGACCAAGGCAGACATGAGAGAAATAGAAGAAATAATAAAGAAAAAAGAAATAACATGGGAAGAAGCAAAACACCTGGCACTAAATAAGAAAGAATGGATGAAATTTGTTCATGAAATAGAAAATGTTTGAAACTAAATGTATTTTACCCCACACCATTATATGGTAATTGGGATTTTGATAATATATATGTATATATATATATATATATATATATATATATATATATATATATATATGCAAAAATTATAGAAAACTATAAACATTTTTTGACAGCGGGAATAGATCTGAAAAATGTATAACTGATTTTTAAAAACCAGCTAATTTCGCTGTGTGTCACCTATATTATAGGCTCATGTGGGTCGATTATGTATAAAAAAACAACTACTCCTCTGGCTATATGCTGCGACAGGCATTGAATTACATCTGATACATAATCGTGTATAATACTTTTTAAAAAGTATAGTATATGTCGTGACTGGCGCTTTTCGCGTAGTACTGTCGGAATTATTGATGTGTCCAGTCGAGGTAGACTTACCCTATGCTGATGAGGGGCAACACTCCCCGAAACCGGTCTATAGGAGGTTACTTCGGATGGATAAATCTAATAGTTTCTTCTCTTACTTAACAAGCATCTGCATATTGTTACCCAAAATGGAGTATTATACACGATTATGTATCAAATGTAATTCAATGCCTGTTCCGGCATATAGCCAGAGGAGTAGTTGTGTTTTTGATACATAATCGACCCCCACGAACCTATAATATAGGTGACATAGCGAAATTAGCTGGTTTTTAAAAAATCAGTCATACATTTATATATATATATATATATATATATATATATATATATATATATATATATATAATTTGTACCGATTATTTATTTTTGTTGCTTTCTCTTTTAACACAATTAAATATGTGCCCATTTCTAAACAAAACTCATCGAGAGCTACATCAACGATTTCTGTTTACAATAAAGCAAAAAATAAAAATAAAGCCTCTCAACAAAAACTTAATAATAAACAAAAAAAATTCGGGTTTAATTCTTAGGGGAATTTACTAATGTAGGTACCTCTCAACATAATGCGCCCGTTTAGTCGATACCGTCGTATATTGGTGAAATGAACTATTCAAATAAAATGCTTACATTTTTACAACGCTTAGTAAACGACATTCGAACCTTAAATTTTAACTCTGCTCCTGTATGAGAAAGAAAGAAAATCAACAAGCTCTAAAAGCAATAAAATAATAAAATTATAAATATTGATAATTATTATAATTATTACCGGGAATGTATTGACACGAAAAAATGTCTCTTTAAATTATAAAAAAATGTGAATTCCATTGAAGAACAAGTTTTTTTTCAGAGT
The DNA here is from genome assembly GCA_950111635.1 of Agelastica alni. Classification (NCBI taxonomy): domain Eukaryota; kingdom Metazoa; phylum Arthropoda; class Insecta; order Coleoptera; family Chrysomelidae; genus Agelastica; species Agelastica alni. The sequence goes on from OX467710.1 coordinate 65,315,286, forward strand.
TTATTTTATTGAAAACTAAAGAAGGTAACTTTTAATGTTAACTTTGCGTAATGTATTGTGTCATATCTCAAGGTTAAAATTAGCCGAGCTGAAATGAAAATTCCATGTCAATAATATGGTTGTTTGTAATAAAATTAATAAAATTTTATTGTTTAAAAAAAAAAAACGTGTGTAATTAAAGTAGGTATTTAATAAAAAATAATTATGCTAATTTAAATATTATCCAATCAGAATTTGGTGACCTGACATGTCATTTTAAATAAATCATAAAAAAAATTAATCTTCCTTATACAGATTGGGCCACGGATAACAGTTCACGTCGATATTTGGCAGTATTCATAAAAATTTAAGATGCTAAAACACGTCGATTTTTACGATACAGATATCTGTCATTTGTCAACTCCCTTCCACTTTCCCAACCCTTTAATTTAAAATAGGAATGTACCATGCGCATTATTAGAAAGGCATTTAGATGAATTATCAACTATGATTTTTTTTATATTTACAGCATAACGTGGACTTATTTTCTGCTTGACACATCCTACTTGATTTTTAGCAATAATACTCGAGCCATTACAGTTATTTTTATTTAAATGAAATTGGTTATCTTTAATAGACAAAAGCTTACCCGATTTTTCGATCAATATATTCATTAAGAAAGGACTAGTTAATTTGGTATGGTTGAACTCAACAAAATATGGGCTTATAATTATTGATATAAAACCATACCGTTTTCATTAAAAAAAATCTCGATGACGTCACATCTAAAAAGGTAGTGGGGGTAAAAACAATGTTTATTCCAATACAATAAATTCTACTTTTATTAACCACTTAGATATTCACTTAGATATACAACTTTTACAACTTTTTTTATAGCTATTTACATTTCTTAATTTATAAATAATAAACCGATACTGACTCTCTGCTCGCTGTCCCCCTTTTTTATACCTGAAAATCATACTTCGACCTTATTTTCGAAGGCGATAGCCCCCTTTTCGAACGGTCGAGTACTTGCGGGAACTTTCTTTTGGTCTTCGCGCCGACAGTCCCAGTTGTGGCCGACGCATTGTTGCGACAGAAAAGGGTCAACAGGGATGGGCTCGTAACATTATGCAGTATTAAATTTTAATGCATAATAGTTTAATTTAGATTCGTCTGCCTGTGCGCGAAGCCAAGGGTTGGTTAGGTTAGATAACATGTGAGTGGGGCATAGGTCGCTTCTCCACTGCGACCTTTAGTAGGTCTATTGTGGCTCACCCCTAGAGGTTACAGTTCACCGCACAATCCAGCCCTTCTCACGAAGTTTATGGTTGTATGAGGTAAGATTTTCTTGAAATCGGTAGGATCTAGGTTGGTATAACCAAATATGTTGAACCTTATTCTTCCCAGGGTGGGGCATGAACATAGTATGTGTTCAGCAGTGTCGTCTTCCACGCAGAAAAACCGACAGGCCGTTTGTTGATTCAGACCTATCCTTCCGAGGTGGTATCTTAGACGACAGTGTCCTGTAAGCAGTCCCGTTAGAATTCGCAGGTCATTCCTGCTTCATTCTAGGATCTGCTTAGTTGTGTTTCTCGAGGGTTTAGGTAAAAACGCCTTCGAGTGAGTCAACTCTGGTATATCGGACCAGTATGTGGGTATTTTCCACTCCGCCCAGTTCGAAATAATTGTTTTGGTAAAAACCGGTTCTGGTTCAGTGAACGCAGATTCGGCTCCCTGTTTTGCAAGGGTGTCGGCTTTTTCTTTTCCCTTCACCCCCTGGTGCCGGGGGACAACTAGTACTAAATAATAATGGAATAAAAATTGAATTTTGAGAAATTTAAGATAACCAATATTTTGCCTAAGTAAAACTTACAATTTTATATTCTATGCCTGGCCTAGTTTGTTTTTTTATCAATACATAATGTCCTAATCGAACCCGATATATTAATTTTTAATTACAAACGTTCTTTAAACAATTCACTTAATCCTAATCCAATTATATAGAATATAATGGTGTTGGAAATTATATATTGAAGTAGAAAAAAAAATTATTATTGAAAGCGGTAAATATGTGGGATTTACAAATGTATAATTAATTTTAATGAAAGAAAACTTGATTTTTTAAAATAACGGGAGTAATACAAAATGTTTACTTACTTGGAAAACTGTCGCTTCAGCTGCATTTGGTGGAAACATGTTTCTGAAAAAATACAAATTATTGGAAAATTTAAAAGTACTGCTTATAATAAGCATTTACTCTTCTTAATTCATAAAACTCTATAAAAGATTTACATTTTGTCACTTAGAGTCCTTGTTAATGCGAAAGTGGACTGTATAGTTATTTTCAAAAAAAAATATGTAGATCTTATTTTTCATCCTAATTATTAAAAAAAGTATATGCGATGAGATGAAATAGACCTAAACTATATAGAGCAAGAAAATATAACGTGAGATTATGCGACATGAACGCGACTGCGTACTGTCCATCAGTAAGCTGAGGACTATCAAGAACGCTTTCCTCTCGCTGCAGAAGTCGCCACTAAGGAATTGTATTTTGACGATTTGACCATTTCAGTACCTTCTGCCGAGGAAGGGACTCGTTTAGCAGATGGGTTACTGGCATTATTTAAATCCGAAGGATTTGATCTTTTTAAATGGGCAAGCAATTCTTCTGAACTTCTCGCTCATTTGTCAGAGTTTTATCGGGCTGTGATCGAGTTTACGGACTATAGTAGCATTCTAAAGGTTTTAGGTCTTAACTGGCTACTTACTACTGATGTATTCTCGTTCGTCACATCCACCATGTAACCACCGGTAACACGAAACGTACTATATTATCTACTATCGCTCGTGTGTTTGGCGCGTTGGGATTTGTCGCACCCGTCATCCCTTATGCCAAGCTTCTAATACAAAAGGTTTGGATTTGTAGGGTGGGACGAAGGACCCTTTGAACCAATTATTGACTGCTTTGTTAAATTTAAAACAAAATTACTATTATTGTCTAACTTAAAAATACCTCGTCATTTAGGTTTCGCGGCAGGCTGCGTTGTAAATATACTCGCTTTCGGAGATACAAGCATGAAAGCTTACGGCTGCTTCCTTTATGTGACTAACACCAACGTTGATGCATCTATTCATTTAGTAGAAGCTAAGTCTAAGGTGGCTTCGCTAAAAACTATCTCGCTATCAAGGCTTGAACTGTGTACCTCCTTCATTTTCTCAAAACTTGTTAAATAAGTATATAGAATAGGAGTTATCCTATGAAGGAGATATTCACAATTAGTGATTCTACGATCGACGAAAGTAATGGTTTTTAAAAGAAAAGTATGCATAACATACTGCAAGCTGCTTATTGAAGGAGAAAGAGTGGAACAAGTGAATGAGTGTATACTTGGGTTCAAAGTTTACAAAAGACAGAAAATATGACTATGATAATAAGCGAAGGGTGCACGAAAAGGGATATCCTGTAATGCTGGAGAGCATCGTGAGAACCAAGGAAAAAAGGTAGGAATTGGTGTTCTTAAATTTCTGAAGGTTTTATGTCTCAGAGAACACCTTCCTAGGCAATATGTTCCAAAGCCTCGCTGTTCGTTGGTAGTTGGTCTTTGGAAATAGATGTTCTGCAGGTCTCCAAAATGACCATGAGGTGGTGTGAAGTTTGAACTTGACGGGTTAATCACGAAGAAACGGCTAAAGGAGGAACGATTGTTGATATTTAAAAGAACATCACCCATGAAAACATCTATAAAATAGAGACAAATCGCTAACTTTTCTACGGTGTTCCTGATGTCGGTAGATGTCGATCTAGGCAAACGTTTCTTGATCAGATTGACATTGTTTGGAAGAAAGGCTAGGTCAAGAGTACCAGTAACTAAGGAGTATATATGAAAGCACTGTTAAAAGTAAAAAAAGCGAAAGGCGCGTGTAAAAACCGTAGCAATTGAAAAGAAGTAGTCTCTGCCTACCCTACGAAAAACAGGCGTGACTTTATTTAGGTATCCAAGCTCATATAATGTGCCAAAAAACATGTAGGTGGTCATACTATTTATTTTTATTCGTATTATAAAATATATTGTTTTAAAAGGTGTCCTATCTTTTTGCTTAGAACAGTAATTGTGAAACTATGTTTAATTTTTTGTTAAATAAATGGTAGTGGGAAATAAACAGTAGTTGGGGATAGAAATAGCTAACCTTATCAAGTCCAACAAAGTATCTATAGTCAGTACGTTTCTCTTGATAGCTTTTCCATCATCTTCGTTTTGGCCTACCCCAGGTCTCATGGTCACCACCACAATCATACCTAGAACGACCGCAGCAAATGTGGTGGTCAAATAATAAGCTATCGCTCTTACAGCAATTTTTCCTGAAAGCGACAAGTCCAAACTAGCAATAGCGGATATCAAAGATGAAACTATTAATGGTAGAATTAACGCTTTTAACATCCTCAGAAATATTTGACCAGCGAATCCTAGATACATCGTTTCTCGTGCAGTCCAATCTCTGGAATTTTTCAGAATTATACCCAAAACGGCGCCTAGGATGACACCCATCATTGTACCTATGGTGAGGACGTTTTGTTGAAGACAAGCTTGTATTTTGTTCTTCGGTCGACCACGAGTTGGTTCCGGTTCGATCATATCAAAGTTGTGATGACGGTGAGCCATGGTTAAGCTGCCGATTTCTGAAAAATATATTTTTTTTAATCTTTAAACCAAGTAACAATTTTTGTAGTATATGCTCATATCGCAACGTTTAAAAAAACAACTTGCAAGCGTTCACTGTTAACATATTAAATTATGTTAGCAGGTCATTGCGATAGTAATATATAAAATATTAGTACAAAATCTGATTTTTAAAAAACCAGCTACATTCACTGAAGGATACCTATACAATATACATATAGGTATACGGTGGGTCAACTATCTATCAGAAAACACCTATTTTTCTGACAACGTGCCTCGACGAATATTGAATTAAATCTGATAGATAATCGTGCATAATCTCTTTCGAGCACTGTGCAGATGCTTGTTAAGTAAAGGAAAGAAAAATTAACCTATTTTCTCAAAGTGACCACCTATGAACTACTTTCGGGGTGTTGCCCCTCATCAGCATAGAGTAGGTTCTGCAAACTCGAGTTTGCAGTTTGACGAGACAAGGTATAGATGTCGTGACTAGCGCTCTGCATTCGGCACTTCATATATACCCAGTAAAATTGAGAAAAATTGATTTGTTTCGTCGAACTGAACGCAAGTTTGCAGGACCTACCCTATGCTGATAAAAGGCAACACCCCGAAACCGGTTCATAGGTGGTCACTTCGAATAAATAGGCTAATTTTTCTCTTTATTTCTTAACAAACCCCTACATAGGGCTCGAAAGAGATTTTGCTCGATTATCTATCAGATATAATTCAAAGTTCTTAGAGGCACGTTGTCAGGAGAGTAGTTGTTTTATGATAGATAGTTGACCCACCGTATACCTATATGTATAGATATCCTTCAGTGAATGTAGCTGGTTTTTTACAAATCAGATTTTGTTCTTACATTTTTATTCGCTGACACATTTTTAATATTAGATTTCTATAATATATATATATATATATATATATATATATATATATATATATATATATATATATATATATATAATATAAAATATATCATCCAAGCCAACTTATTTATAAATTTGTAATTTAATAAAATTGATTAGTTACATAAATAAATAAATACATGGAAATAAACTAAAAATATTAATTTATATTAAAATATTATTAAGTTGGTTCATTAAATTTATTGCATTTTTAACTAACATTAATTAAACACAAACACTAAAACATTAAAAACTCATGTTTTTGCTATTGGTTTTTTATTTTATAGGATTTAAACCCTAAAGAAAATAAAATTGTATTGATTTGAGTATGAATGTGTTATTGGGCGAAGGGTGTTGGCAGGGAAATAAATAAATGGGATCTTGTATAATATTATGAGTAGCCAGAACGTGTCAAAAATGGCACGACCAGTTGTGCATAAAGGATTGCTGGTCCCAACACTTATGTTTAGCAGAAGCATAAAAGTAAGATCTTTACTGCGGAGTTGAGTAGTCTGAAAAGTAAAACTGGAGGGACTCTGATGGACAAAGCAAGGAACAGTGTGATAACGGAACGCTGCGGTCTGAAAGAAGATGTAGTAACAAAGATAGATTAAAGGAATATTGACGAAACAAATTTATAAGGCGAGTGTGAATGGACGGAAGTCGGTAGAGGTCGACCTCGGTGAACATATCTCGATCAGATTAACATTGTTTAGAAGAAAGGCCAGGTCGAGAGTACCAACAACCGACGAGCATGTATGAGAGCACTGATGAAAGTAGAGGAAGCAAAAGATGTGTGTAGGAACCGTAGCAAGTGGAAGAAAGTAGTCTCTGCCTACCGTTACGGGAAAAAGGCGAGACTATATTATGTATGTATGTTTCAAAAAAATTAATACATTTTTTTTCTTAATTATATCAACAATATTGTTGAAAATGGTGAAAAAGAAAATACTTTGAAAGTTAGAGCTTTTAATATTAATATATATATCGTAAATTTCAATTTCCCATTTAAATAACATGGAAACAATGTTATCTTGGATTTTGGAATTTTGTAATTCACGTTAGAAATAATATTTAAAAATAATCAAAACAGATTCTTTTAGAGAATTTAACGCTCTACAGTTTTTTGATATATTAATATATATAGTTAAAGTCGGCATGATTAAAAATTTTTACATTTTTTTATTTTCCGAAGCAACCATCAACTTTATGAGAAAATTTTATAAGACTTTTTTGTAGAGAATTTAATTTCCTATAACTTATTACCTAAAAAAATTTTGATATTTTTTACAAATCGTAAGTAACCAGCAAAAAACTAAAATTATTTTAATTTTCAAGAATAAAATAATATAAATAGGCATTATTGATTAAAAAAAACTTGTTCAGTTATTAATTAAATTGTCATAAACAATCAATTTTTAGGTTGAAAATCTATTTATCTGAGTACCTATAATGATTACTTTTAAGTGGTAAAATGAAATTTTTTTAAAAAAAAATTTAGTATATGCAGGTAACTTACGCTATGTAAAAAATATCAAAAACTTTTTAAAAAATAATTTATAGGAAATTAAATTCTCTATAAAAAATTTTCCATAAAATTTTCTCACAAAGTTGAAGGTTGCTTTGAAAATAATAAAAATGTAAAATTTTTTAATCAATCCAACTTTAACGGTAAATAACTTTTGAAAAAATAAATAAATTAAAAAACTGTATAAAACCTTTTTTGTAGAGCGTTATATTTTCTATTAGAATCTGTTTTGGTCATTTTAAAATATTATCTCTAACGTGAGTTACAAAATTCCAAAATCCAAGAGAACGTTGTTCCCATGTTATTTAAATGGGAAATTGAAATTTACGATGCGGCACCTCTTAATATTAATATTAAGAGTTTTAACTTTCACAGTATTTTTTTTTACCATTTCCAACAATATTTTCGATATAATTAAAAAATTTATTGATTTTTTTGAAATAGTCTAGATGTATGTATAACGTTTAAGTTTAATGCTTATTTTTCTACTTTTATTAGATGACCCAGGAACTCGAGTTTCCTTTTATTATAATTTTTAATTCTTTTCTTATTCTACAAAATACTTGGTAGCACCAAATATTATAACTTCATTTTGATCGTGTTTAAAATAAAAACTTGATTATGTTTTTTGTACACCTAATCGTATTTTAAATTCATAACCTTTTGCTTATTTATTTGTTGTAAAAAATGATCTTGTTTCTGGTAAACTCCACATAAGGTAATGTAGTTAAAAAAATGCATAACTTTCTTGGTTGGCAGCCTACTACATGTTAAAAGCAACAAACATTTTCTTTTAAAGTCAAACATATTTCTTTTGAATGTTATGTAAATGTAATTGTTGCGAAGTAATTAGTTAGCATAAATCTTGCACTTGTTTAAATCCTTTAAATCTCCATGCTTAACTGTGTACTTTCAAGATCATTTCCGGATAACATTGTAATAAAAAAAGGACAAGTACAATGACCATAGACGGGAAGTTACCGACTATGTAAGGTGTAATACGATCAAGAACGTTTGTTTTCATCAATAAATAATGAGGTTCTTCGTAAACGGTCTGCAATACATATTAAATAACTTCATTTTATAAAGAATACACGCAGAAAAATATATTCATGCTCACTTTCATTTGAACATTCCAAGATCCGAATTTTTATTAAAATCGATAAGTTAATAAATAATATGTACTAATTACTCCATCAAAAAACATTCAATTGTGCTCTATGGGTAAATAATTTCATTAATGCGATTTATATTTATAAAATGTAAAATAAATAAACCAAATTAAGCAGGGAAATACAGCCCATGGTTTAAAAATTCCTTAACAGCTTGTTTTTGATTTCATTTTTACTATTTTTTTTTTTTTATGAAAATAGTCGCAAAAAGGGTAGACCTATCGTGTGGGCCGCGGACGGCCCGCACTGCGACTATTAGAAGGGGAAGGGATTATAGAAAGGAGATGATTGTGGACACGCTTTTTAAAAAGTTGCAGGTCATGGTTCTCTGGAAAAACTGATTTTGGAAGCTTATTCCATTCCGTAGCAGCCCTGTAAAAGAAGGATTCTTGATGAAGATTGGTCCTTGTAGTGTCAATCTTGAGAGTAAATGGGTGAGACTGATCAGCGTGCCGTCCACACGTGTTCCTTAAACCTAAATCAATGTCAAATTGCTTACTCTAAACTTAAATAGACCCAAAAACGCTTAGAAAATCAAAATGGTTAACCAAACACACATAACTTATGATATGCTTGTTGTAACACGTGCATATTATCCATCTCAAACTATGACGCCACGTGCACGGCATCCATATCACAAATGTCAACAAGTGGCCACGTGCAGCACGTCACCCATACTGTATTGTGATAAAAGATAGAAATCCGAGACAACATTTTACTATGTTTGTTTTTTATGTGTATAAAAACAAAGTGTATACTCAAATAATTGTATGTATTATAATCCAGAATTATACACACGAGACCATAGGATATGTGAACGATAACGATGTCATGGCATTGCCTTGCCATGTTGATTCCCAGTAGAATTATAATTCTTTAAAGGTAAACAATTTTTTGAGATATGTTGTAAATAGATAGAACATATAAATATTAAAAAAATATTCAGGTTATAAATATGCTTATTAAAAATTAAAAAATGGTGTAACGATATTTAATTTTAATTTTTGGTACATAAAATTAAAGGTGTTCTTTTAAAAATGGGTAATATATAAATTTTCGAAAACTTCCTCATTTTATTTACAATGTTTGAAAAAAAAATTTAAACTTTGGCAAATTATTTGTGTTATCATCAACTGTTTTTTTTTTATAATTCTTAAAGCCATTCAAAATAAGAAAATTACCAGTATTTTAAAAAATGTATAATAAATGAAAAATTTAAAAACAAAGTATTTACAGGGTGTCCCAATAGTGCGATAAGTACGCATCTCTATATGCATAATCCAAAATTATTTATAAATGTACAGGTTACTCTATAACTTTAAATCTAACCAAACACATCCTTTTAAATGGCATTACTTATTTTGTTAATTTAGTTTTTACGAGTCTCCCGATATGATGTTAGCTCGTTGAATATCGAGGATTTTAGGAATTATGGTCACTTTAAGGTTAAAATCGTCATGATTTCAGAACCTTGTATCTTTATAAATAATCAATTATAAATGTTGGTCGACTTTTTTTTTGTTTCTTGCTATGTACCAGGGGCTCTATCTCGGTAGAATGGTAAAAAAGTAATCTGTACTTTGGTGAATAAAAAGTATATATGGTGAATAAATATATTTTTTTTCATTTCTCTTTGGATGCCGTCGTTAATGTTTATCGTTGACAAAATAATCTCGTCCAAAGATATATTTTAATTTTGAATTAGTATAACATATCGGACATTGTATTTTGACTGATAAATATTCCTTATATAAACTGAAAATTCATTTTTCAAAGGTTATTGTGCCTTCTAAAATACCTGCTCCAGCATTTTATTTATTTTAAAATTAAAATCTCAAAGAAAAAGATAATAATTTTGGCTAAACCGGGGTGGGTCCAAGATTTAATATATGTACCATTTAGGTTTGCCACTGTTAGTTAAATTTTTTGCAACTCTCATTAAAAATACAGTCCACTTCATTTTGCAACTCGCCCATATTTAAATCCACTACTAGAAGATCTGTTAAAACCAAGAATCAACAAAAGATTGAAGTAAATATAAAAAATAGACCCAGAATGAGGTGCTACAGGTTACCTCCCTGTAGGTAAATCTCATTAATACATTGTAGCTGCTAGTATATCTATCAATGTATTAAATATTCGGATTATTAATTACATTTTATTAAAAAAAATGAGGTGCAATTTTATAATTAAAAGGCTTCTTTAAAAAACAAACCTATTTTTAACAATGTTATAAAGAAAAAACTAAATGATAAGATAAATATGTCAACTGTTTGCTTGAAGCGTTAAAGGATTTCCAGTGATATCTGTGAAATTATAATTTCACAGATAAATTAATGATACGAGTATTTTAATAATTTGATTAGAAACGGAAACTATTATTATAATTTGTTAATCAACAAAATTCAAACATAATTCAAAAGTAAAAATAATAATGATCAGCCTAATAAATCTTGCACAAACGCCGTGTTCGTAATAACACAAATAATGGAAAAATCGATTGAATACAACAAGCCAGCATTTGTATGTTTTGTCGATCTAACTTGAGCATTTGACCGTGTCCGGCTAAAAGACCTCCTTTACAACAGGCAAATCCCATTCAAACTCACCAAAACCATAGAGAACATATACAAAACCAATAAAATACGAGCACAAATAAAAGTAGACCTCACAGAACCAATACCAGCGGGTAGCTGAGCTCCCTGAGTCCTACCCTTTTCAATTTAATAATGGAAGAACTAAAGGGATACAAAATGGGGGATGCAGAAATCAAAATAGTGTGTTATGCTGACAATGCCGCTCTCATTGCAGAAAATGAAGATAACTTATAAAGGGTTTTTTTTTATGAAAATAGTCGCAGAAAGGGTAGACCTATCGTGTGGGCCGCGGACGGCCCGCACTGCGACTATTAGAAGGGGAAGGGATTATAGAAGGGAAATGATTGTGGACACGCTTTTTGAAAAGTTGCAGGTCATAGTTTTCTGGAAAAACTGATTTTGGAAGCTTATTCCATTCCGTAGCAGCCCTGTAAAAGAAGGATTCTTGATGAAGATTGGTCCTTGTAGTGTCAATCTTGAGAGTAAATGGGTGAGACTGATCAGCGTGCCGAGTTCTTCGGCCGAATGTGGCCAATGGTGGTACAAGAGTTTGTATTTCTCTGGAGCATCTGCCATGGAAATATCTGTAGAGCAATGACTGGTCTGCAACTCCTCTTCTATGTTCTAGAGGGTGAAGGGTATCTGTGAGAGTTGAGCTGTTTATCAAGTGAATGGCTCTTTTGTGAATGGAATCTAGAAGACGAAGAGAATGCCTTGGAGCTGAACCCCAAATGTGCGAGCAATACTCCAGTAGAGGTCGGATTTGAGCCTTGTACGTCGTCAACAGTTGATCAGGAGTAAAAAACTTTCTGGTTATCTACAGAAAACCTAGCCTCTGGCTTGTCGACTTTGCGATGTTAGCAACATGGTCATGCCAAGACAAATTATTGGACACCGTGACTCCCAAAATCGAGATGGAGGGACTTGGTTCAAGGGTATTTCCGGACATTGTGATGGGATGATTTGAGGAATTCACTTTCTTGGAAAACTTGGCACTTTGTGTTTTTTGGGCGTTGAACTGAACAAGATTGTTGGTTCCCCACTCGACGATTGCTTTAAGATCTCTATTGATGGAATCAACCTGTTCCTGCCTGAGTCTATTTGTATCATTCACCGAAAGTGATCGATAGGATGTGAAAGTTGAGACAAGTGTGCTATCGTCTACGAAACTGTAAATGAGGTTCGTGGTAGTTTTCAAGAGGTCGTTGATGTGTAAAAGAAATAAGGTAGGGGACAGGATGGAACCCTGGGGGACCCCGGCATTAGTTTTAAACGCATCAGAAGAAATACCGTCAACTGCCACATGTAAGGAGCGATCTTGCATGAAGCTCAAGAGCCATTGGCGCAGTTTGGTTAGGAGACCGTAGGCAGATAATTTACTTAACAATGCCTGGTGCCAAACGTGGTCAAAGGCTTTAGATATATTCAAGGCTATTGCACGGGATTCACCAAACTTTTCAGTAGTGTTTGTCCAGAGCTGAGTGACATAAGCCAGCAAATCTCCAGTAGACCGAAGTTGTCGAAATCCATATTGTCTGTCATGGATTATCTCAAATTTCTCCAGATATTTGATAAGTTCTGTGTTAATCGCTTTTTTCATAACTTTGGATATGACTGAGAGCAATGCAATAGTGCGATAATTCGCAGGAATAGTCTTCTTTTCTTTTTTTCGGAATCGGTTGGACTTTAGCGTTTTTTTACATGGACAGAAATACTCCTTTGCTGTATGATAACTTGAAGAGTCTACAGAGAACTGGGGTGAGCTCTTGAGCACAGGTCTTCAGGACAATTGTCGGAATTCCATCTGGTCCTACTGCCTTATTAGAGTCAAGATTTTGTAGGATTTTCCTGATAGTGCGATGGCGGATAGTGACCTCAGCGTTTATTCTAGCTCTCGTTGGGGGTTGTTTTCCATTGGTATCGAGGGTTGAGTTAGAGCTGAACATTTTGGCCAGCAGATCCGCTTTTTCTTTGGAAGATATTACACTTATTCAACCTAACACTCAAGTCTCTAAACATGGAAATATCACCGACCAAAACAAAGTGCTTTACAACATCAAAAATATGATGACAATATAATGGCATCACTATATATCATAATTTTTAAGTTTTTTTTTATACGAGGAGGTGATAAACGCCATAAATAAGCTTAAAAACAATAAAGCCCCGGAAAATGATATGATTCCATCTGAATGTATTAAAAATGGGGGAGGGGGGCATTACACAAACACTTGCACATGCTCATCTTATTGATATGTGAAGATGAAACAATCCCAAATAAATAATTATCCCAATTATTATAATCCCAAATATATAATTGTCCCTATACACAAAAAAGGAGCTAAAAAACTGCAGCAATTACAGGAATTTACAAGGGGTATTTAGGAAAAGAAGGATGTGCATGGATGTACAGACTTGAAAATGGCCTATGACAGAGTGGTGAGCAATGAATTGTGGTCAACATTGCACAGACTAGTAAAACCTCGATGAAGGTGTAAGAAAGGGATGTGTGGCTTTGCCAAGTCTGTTTAAATTATTTATGGATGGTTGTTTAAAATATTTGTAAGAGAGTTCGGATGGATTAAGAATGAATGATTTGATCGTCAAATGCCTCCTTTAAGCCGATGATTAGATCATATTAGTATTAATGAGGGGAAGTTGCAGACGATGATTAATGTAATGCGTGATGCCCTAAAAATCAAAGGAATGAAAGTGAACAAAAAGACGTGACTGTATGTATGTACCTATGTAATTTTTCTGACTTCTATCAATTTCAACAATAATCTCCAGTAAACACGAAATTATCACGGAAAATTTTCTTCGATGCACTCATTAACATTCCTTGAATGCACCTTTTGATAAAGAAACTACTATGTACTCACATTAATAAAATATGAATTGGTCAAAACATCCTATTAAAAAAATTAATGTAATTAAAAATATTTATACACCTTACGGAGTGTATTTATCCGTAATAACTACATAAAAATGATAAATAAATAATGAATGTTTATATGCCGAGTGTCTCAGTTTTATTATTTTAAACCCATATCTTGTTTTAATAAATTGAAGATTGAAGAAATAATAATGGAAGAAATTATTCGAAGTGTTCGAGGACTAAAGGGATACAAAATGGGGGATGCAGGAATCAAAATAGTGTGTTATGCTGACGATGCCGCTCTCATTGCAGAAAATGAAGATGACTTACAAAGGGTATTACACTTATTCAATCTAACAGCCAAGTCTCTAAACATGGAAATATCACCGACCAAAACAAAGTGCTTTACAACATCAAAAATCCCTCTAAAATGCAAATTTGAGCTCGAGTAATCGAGCAGAAAATGAAATTTAACTTACCTAACTTATTAACTTATTGAAGAAGATGTGAGAGATCAAACAACAAAAGCAATTAGAATAGCTGGCTGCCTGAATACAATATGGTGCAATAAGAGATTGGGAACAGACACTAAATCAAAGATCTACAAAACCGTCGTGAGGCCTGTGATAACATATACCGCAGAAACCAGACCAGAAACAGCGAAAAGCAAAAGACTTCTAGAAACAGCTGAGATGAAGATATTCTGTAGAATCACTGAAAAGACACTGCTGGATAGAGAGAGAAGCGAGTATATCAGATAAGCCTGTAAGGTCAAGTACATCAATGACTGGGTAGCAAACAGGAAGAAGGAATGGAACGAACGCAAAGGTAGAATGGACAACCCCAGACTTGTGAGACTCGCCTAAAACCAAGAATGAAGAAGAAGAAGAAGAAGTTTAATAAAATTTAACCTTAATAAACGTTAAGATCTAGCAAAAAATCACATTTTAATATTATAAAATTATTTATTCTTCGTGATCTTATTATTTATTTTATGTATATGCATATTTTATTGGTGATGCAAGTTGAAAGTTTTTAATGCTTTGCATACATATTAACAATTGGGGTTATATTCAAATTTAATGTTTGTGAAATAGCTTCCAAACAGGTTTTTGCACTTTATTATTTAAACGTATTATATTGCTGATGACATATATCATCATTATTAGGCTATTTAAGCCTGTATTTTTAATATAACTGCGATTTTAGTCCACTGTGAATTATTTTTGTTCCCTTTTCCCTTCCCGTTTTTATTACAATTTGTTGTGTTTTTGCTCGAATAGTTTGTTTTTGGGTTTTGGTTTTTTGTTGGGTTTGGCAGAAGAATCATGAAAATAAGATTAATGCTGCGGAGATGAGTAGTGTCAAAGTTATTTTGGCTAGATTTAATACAACTATTATTCATAGCGTTTCCACAAGATAAACAAAATTTATACTAAAATAAATACATAATGGATGTAACCAAATTAAAATATATAAATAAATAACCAGCGCAGCGGCACTTCTTAGAAATGTTTTAAAATTTACTTATGGAAAACATTAGTACAATATCAGACAGCCAGGCTGCTTTGAAAGCACTGAGCTCCAACAAGGTAAACTCTAAACTTGTATGGAATTGCATCGAATCCCTGGAGTACCTTAGTGCGAACAACAGAGTGACCCTGCTGTGGGTACCTGGACACCAGGGGGTAGAGAAAAACGAGAAATCCAACACCCTTGCAAAACAAGGGGTCGAATCTGCGTTCACTGGACCAGAACCGGTCTTTGGAGTCACTACAAGTGCCGCCAAAACAATTATTTCGGACTGGGCGGAGAGGAAAATACTCACGTACTGGTCCGATATACCAGGGTTGACTCACTCGAAGGCGTTTTTACCGTTACAACCCTCGAGAAACACAACTAAGCAGATCCTAGAATGGAGCAGGAATGACCTGCGAATTCTAACGGGGCTGCTTACAGGATACTGTCGTTTAAGGATAGGTCTGAATCAACAAACGGACTGTCGGTTTTGCTGTGTGGGAGACGAAACTGCCGAATATATACTATGTTCATGCCCCTGCATGGGAAGAATAAGGTTCAACATATTTGGTGATGATATATATGGAGAAGTTTCTAAACTGCTGGAAGATGAACAAGTCGCGTAGATTATTCAACAGAATATACGAGAGTGGAAACATGTCTAGAGGCTGGTTAATGCCAACAATTATACCAATTCCAAAGAAACCCAACGCCCGAAAGTGTGACGATTATAGAACAATAAGTTTACTAAGCCATGTTCCTAAAGTGTTCCTGAATATTATTTACTCCCGCATATATAAAAAACTTGAGGAAAATCTAAGTGAGGAACAGTTTGGGTTCAAAGAGAGATTGGGGAAAAGGGAAGCACTGTTTAGCTTACAAGTACTTATACAAAGAGCTCGAGACGTAAATTGTGACTTATTCGCATGCTTGAAACATTAGGTATTAACAGTAAAGACATGGGAATAATATCAAATCTCTTTTTCGACGAACATGCAGCTATAAGATTAAATAATCAACTTTCAAAAAGCTTTGCCGTGCAGAGAGGTGAACGACAAGGATGCGTACTGTCTCCTACCATATTTAATACCTGACAGTATCTTTAAAAAGGCATTAAGCAAAATAAAGGATGGTGTAATCATGAACGGAGAGCTCATTAACAACTTCAGGTACGCATACTATACAGTTCTGCTGGCAGATAGTGCTGAGTGCCTTCAGAGGATAATAGACGCTGTAGTCAAGGCCTGCAGTAAATATGGTCTTAAATTAAACTGTAAAAAAACCAAATCTATGATTATAAGAGCTCCAACATAACAGCTAATTTGATGGTGAACAACACGCCATTGGAAAGAGTAAACAGATTTTGTTATCTGGGATGCAATTTATTTGATACATGGGACCACTCATACGAAATAAGAACTCCTATTAAGAAAGTAAGAAATGCCTTAAGCCGAAAAGTTCTTTTTAATATTTCATTAAGCATCGACGTAAGAATCAGAGTCCTTCGATGCTATGTGATCTCTGTGCTGCTTGGAGCAGAAAGTTGGAGCCTCACTGAAAACGCCTGCAGGCGACTGGAAGTACTTGAAATGTGGTGCTACCGGCAAATGCTGCGTCATATGTACATCACGTCACCAATGACGTTATTCTGGAAAGACTTAGGAAAAACAGGGAAATCCTCAATACGATTAAATAGGCGTATTTTGTGCATATAATGCGCAACGCGAAGTACCTGTTGATGCAGCTATTTGTTTTATATTTCTTTGCTTGTTTTATTTTAAAATATTGTTTCAGTAAGTAATTGACCGATGATCCTTCGTCAATTGTGGATGTATGCAAAAAATATAAATTAATTAATTTGTTTGCTATTTTAAGTACTTTAAATCATGAAGATTAACTTAAAGTGTGATAAATAAAATTAAATTTATAAAAGATCGGGAATTTAAAAATATATTGAAAATGTTATTTTGTAGTACACAAACAGTTTAAAGAGCAATCACAAATATCTACGTACGTTATCAATACATGCTAATATGAAATGAACCGTTTATATTTTTATTTTAAAGCACGCATTGAAATTCCTTGAATGCATTTTTTTGTTGCAAACTGTCCATAATAAATCAATTAATATTGATGTTGTCATTTCTGGTTGTATTATTTTACACGCCCGTATTAATTGTTACTGTCAGGTATGTTTGTTTTTATTAGTAATAATAAAAAATTAAAGCAATTCTAGCAATAATCGTATAAAAATAAGCGATTTGCTCTAGTATTATTGTAATTTATTTATTTTAATCGTGACTTAAGTTTTCACTTAAAAATACGTTGACTTTTGCAATAATTGATTAGAAATTGTGTAACCGTTAAAAATAAATACGTTGTATTTTAATAAACATGCTAATAATGATAATAATAGTCTTTGTTACTTATATTTTCGCACTTTAAAAAAACTTTGTACAAATAAATTTATAACATTTTTGCTATAGTTTAAACATTTAGAAATATTAAATGCAGAA
The DNA here is from genome assembly GCA_950111635.1 of Agelastica alni. Taxonomy (NCBI): domain Eukaryota; kingdom Metazoa; phylum Arthropoda; class Insecta; order Coleoptera; family Chrysomelidae; genus Agelastica; species Agelastica alni. The sequence goes on from OX467710.1 coordinate 65,333,064, forward strand.
CATTGCATGTATGGTAGTGAATGTTGGGTTTGGCAGAAGAAGCATGAAAATAGGAGAAGGTCTATTGCGCTTTTATAGACTTGGAAAAGGCCTATGACAGAGTGGTGAGGAGTGAATTGTGGTCGACATTGTCTATGTATGGGGTGTTGAAAATCAGTACTTCCAACTGTACAATTACGCTTTGAGAAATTCCTTGATTTTTAAAAGAACTCAGTACGGCCCTGACGCCGACAAAAATTAACTAAGTCACGCATTCATTACGTGGAAATTAGCATTCGGATATAAACAAAGGGTCCCGTGCAATTTAGAAAACGTGCATTTATTATGCCAGAACATTCCGAAATCGTCGCGCGCAATTTTTAGCAACCGGCTGTACGGTCAGTAACCAATCAAAAACGCTGAATTTAACACGAGAAGAAGCGACATTCGAAACAGTTTTCGGCTTATCGCCTCCGCATATCATCAGCCGAGGCATGAACACCTCTAGCGTTCAGAGCAATGCTTTAAATCACCACGTGGTAAAATACACATCAATATAATCAATTAAAATACATCAAATTAAAAGCTAACAACCAGTGAAATTATTCCGAAGATACAGGAGGCTTTAAACTGTAACCTCCATGTATTAAAGTTAACAATATATTTTCGATGAAAAGTGTATTTTTTCATTTACTGTGATACCAAAATTCACGGCGATAAAAGGCAGTAAAACCTTTAGCCATAGTAGTAAAAAAAACAGATCGAGCCAGCTTTTACTGAGTTATCGAAGGATCCAACATCAGAGAAGTGAACGACGTCGTCAAAGAGCAAATGAGTTTAGGTATTAGGTAACAGAGGTTCCGGCGGTGAAGCTACCCACATCTCAGAGCTTTCTACAGCGAACCACGCCCTAATACTCCTCGTCGTCGGCGCCGGCGCGCATGGGGTGAGCGGTAGTTTAATACGAACACTGAAATCCCTTTACGAGGATTCCACTACTTGTGTCAGAATAAACGGAGCTTGCACCGACTGGTTTAACATCGAAAAAGGTGTGAGACAGGAATATGTGGCTTCGCCATGGCTGATTAACTTATACATAGACGATTGTTTAAAAGAATTATAAGAGAGTGCGTATGGATTGAAAATGAATGATTTGATCGTAAAATGCCTTCTTTACGCCGATGATCAAGTCATATTAGCGTGATTTAAAGAGAAGTTGTAGGCGATGGTTAATGTTATGCATAATGCCCTAAAAATCGGAGGGATAAAAATAAATGTAAGCAAAACGAAAGTAATGGTTTTTGAAAGAGAACAAACCATGACAAACTGTGAAGTTTTAATTGAGGGAGAAAGAGTGGAACAAGTAAATGAATTTGTGTACTTGGGTTCAAAATTTATGGGAAATGAAAACTATGACAGTGATATTAAGAGAAGGGTGTTGACAGTAAAACAAATGAATGGGACACTGCATAGCTTTATAAACAGCCAGAAAGTGTCAAAAAAGGCACGTCTGGCTGTGCATAAAGGCACGTCTGGCTGTGCATACACTTATGTATGGTAGTAAATGTTGGGTTTGGCAGAAGAAGCATGAAAATAGGATTAATGCTGCGGAGAAGAGTAGACTAAGAAATATAGCCGGAGTGACTCGGTTGGATAAAGAAAAAAAATAGTGATAAGAGAACGCTGTGGTGTAAAAGAGGATGAGGTTACAAAGATAGATAAAGGAACGCTTAGATGGGTTGGACACGTAGAAAGGATAGATGAAGGAAGATTGACGAAACAAATTTATAAGGCGAGTGTGAATGAACAAGTCGGTAGAGGTCGACCTCGGCGAACATATCTCGATTAGACCAACATTGTTTTTAAGAAAGGCAAGGCCAAGAATAACAACAACCAACGAGCATGTATGAGAGCACTGATGAAAGTAGAGGAAGCAAAAGATGTGTGTAAGAACCGTAGCAAGAGTGTCTCCCTTCACATGAAAAATCGACGGGTCTGAGCGTTTTTCCAAAATGTTGACGAGGTTCCTGCAAATGGCTCTGTTTTCGGTTGGCCACCCTGTATAATATGTCATTATTAATGTACCCTTGTGACAAGTAGAGGTCAAAATTATATTAAAAGTAAAGTTATTTTTATTTTCTATTTTTTCTTTAAGTAGGTTGTAGCGATGGCGCTGATTTAAGACTTGCGTAGTTTTGTTTTGACGTGGTGTCGGTTTTTGGTTTTGGGTGAGATCAGATCAACATTTTGTTTTAATTTAACGTTTCTGTTTTTGTTTTTAGTTCAATTTTTATTAGTTCATTTTAACTAGGCGTTGATGTTGATTATTTAAGGGTATAATAGATTTGGCTGAGGTTGTTGATATCTGTTCTGTCATTCATGGCGTTATTATTTTTTTTAAGTTTATCATTCCTTTAAGTTGTCTTTTATAGATGTTGCTTTCATTGTCTAGTAATTTAGTATTTTCAATATTAGGGTTGAGATTTTTTTTAAAAATTATTTGTTAATTTGTGGCTGTACTATTTTTTTTTAATATATTTGTGTCCTTTGATTTTATTTTCTAGTAATTGGGATGTCATTCCAATGTACACTTCATTGCAATCATTGCAGGGGATGATATAAATTACATTTTATTTTTTATTGGTGTGTACTTTCCTTTTCAAGGGCATGTGACATTTTTTTAGTGGGTTATAATATTTGTAGCATACTTATGTGTCGTGTTTTTTGAGGATGTTGCTTATTTCCTCTGAGAGATTGGCGACGTATGGTAAGGTGATGATTTTTTCTGGATGTATATTTGATTTTTTTTCAAATTTTGATTTATTGTAAAATTTATAAGTTCGTGGTTTAATGATTTTGTTTATGAGGTGTGGGGGGTAATTTTGTTATAACTTGGGTTCTCACCCTTTTTCACGGAAAACGAAATTTATAAGGATATTAAAAACCTAAAATAACAACTGTCAATGACAGGATCTTTAAAACTACAGTTATCTTGGCACAACAATCAATTCTGCAAATGATTACTCTAAAAGAGTCTATGTGCAAATGGAGAAATCACGAACAAACTTCAACAGGATGAAAAAGATACTCTGCATAAGAGATCTGAATTTGAACCTAAAAGTTAGACTGGCAAGGTGTTATATTTTCTCGACGTTACTCTACGGCATGGAAGCTTGGACGCTGAAAGCGGCAACCATCAAGAAACTTGAATCATTAGAATTGTGGGTGTTTAGGAGAATCGTGAAGATATCATGGACAACCCAAACAACGAAGTCATGAGCTGAATGGAAATTATAGAAACCATTAAAACTAGAAAACTACAATACCTGGGACACATTATACGTGGGGAACGATACACCATGCTTAAAGTAATTATACAAGAAAAAATCCAGGGCAAGAGAAGTGTAGGAAGGAGAAGAATATCATGGCTGCGCAATTTGGGGAAATGGTATGGTATGGTATGGAAAATGGTATGTGGATGCACATCAAACGAACTGTTCAGAGCTACCGCCTCGAAGGTCAGAATAGCTATGATGATTGCCAACCTCTGCCCGAAGAAGGCACGTGAAGAAGAAGAAGAAGGATCAAGCAGCACCCAAATGATCTTGCAAAGAACTTAATGAAAACTGCACACGCTAGAAGAAGAGTGACGAAAACAACTCCACACGACCTGTTAAACAGATTCTAGCAGCAGGATCCTCCATCTCGGCAGCCAAAACTTGCCTGAGTTAGTAGTATTAGTAATAGAATTGTATAGGTAGACTAAGCAACTTTTCACCACGTCAACAATAAAATCATTAAATTTACCTACTGTAACTTATTTTACAGATTGTAAATAATATTGAGAAATACCAAAAAAAAATTATTTACAATATTTTTTGTGTCCACCCTTATTTGTGACCATTTACAAAAAAAAATGAGCAGGACAGTTTTATTTATCATCTTATTTAAAATATTGTTAAATGAAAGATGTACTTCTGTGACATCACTTTATATGTTTATCCACAATATTACATTTTGAAGGTCACATATTTATATTAAGAGTATCTTTTGAAATTTGCGTTGAATTACAAGTACGAAAAAATCATTAATATTGTATTTATCGGCACTTGGTAATGGCATTATACAGGACGATGTCGACGTTAAAGAAATATCGTGTTGCTTGGAATGGAACCTTGTCCTAATTCTCGACAATTAACTCTGATTTCTGTCGCCAAAAATTTCTTTTTAAATTTTATTGCTCACAAGTTTAATATTACTCTCGGAGTTTAAACGATTTCGTAGGAACGAGTCTAAACTTTAAAGATCGTCCTGTATATTATTCGTCACAATTTTAAATATAATTAAATAAACATAATTGAATCTATTATAAAGTACTGGTGGAGTATGACTTTTTATTAATTTTTTTTGCAAGCGCACACACATCACGTTATGAGTGTCTTTCGAAAGCCATTTTAAGTGACAAGCAATAAAAAAAAATTCCATGTGTGATTTGCAAACATTTATGATGCGTTGTTTGTTGTAATGAGATGAGAACAATATATTTTTTAAACAGATGTGTTGTCATTAATACCACACGTTTAATTGGTATCTTAATTTTATCGTTTTACAAAAATTATATGCAGGGTGGGGCATCCATCGGTCTTGGTACGAAAAACAGCTTGACATTTTAAATTATTTTTTTAATAAGATATACAGTGCCTTAAACGCTACAAATTAAAATTATAACATTATAACATTAAATTATAACAAATATAGTCAAATTAACAGCTATGGTAAATTTTTTTCGCTAAAACAAACCAAAAATTTAAAATTTACAATTTTATAAAATAACCAAAACAAAAGTAAGAGTAACAGACTAAAAACGTATATAAGTCAACTCTTTAATAATACTAAATCAAACGTTCACATAAGGCTGCTAATTTACTCACGTTTTTACCATTTACATAAAGATTTACATTGTTAAAACAATCGAGTTTATTTAAAATATATTTACAATGGTTGTCTTTTAAAATATCAATATTGTAGGATATTTACAAATAAGTATGAAGAAAATATTTTTACTTGGACATAAAGAATTATCGAGAAGATTATTTTAATCAAAGTTTAGTTTCGGCATATTATCTAATGCAATAAATAGTTTTTAATAATGTATTATATTAATAAATTAAAACAAAACCACACTGTGGTGTCAAAAACAAGTCACGTCGTTAAACATTCAAAAATAAATCACCTGCAATCCCTGGGCAAACGCACATTGCAGATCAAATATAAAAAAAAACAACTTTAATCTTGAACACCCCAATACGGAGCTCCTGCTAAAAACTCCAAGCAAGACTTCACAACACTGCAATTCATCGTCGATATAGATGACACGAATGCACCACTCCTGTGGCCGGTTTGGTTATGAAACGACACCTGCTAATTAACAATGGCTTCCCTCAAATAAATCCCGCATGCGGTCATTTTAACTCGACACCAAAATCCAAAATATCAACAACGAAGGTAAGATAGAATGGTCAAGTTAAAAAAAGCCAGATATGAAAGGAAAACCGTTAATATCACACCGTCCCAAAAATTCTCACCACCCGACTCCCCAGCCGGATATCAAGAAATAACACGGAATTGACGTCAACCAAGAATATTCGCAAGTCTATGTTCCACACTAAGAATCACGTTCGTCCGTGTTGATAGCTAGCCTCATCTACACAGAAATGTAAACCAAACAATAATATAATCGATAATACACAATAATCGAGGCTAAAAACTAAAGCAAAATCTAATAATGAAAATACCTTACTCAATCTCCAGTGATCAACAAAAATGCCATAGCCATTAACAATTGAATCTTATCACAATAAGGTATGCAACACTATTTACAACGAATGATATATTTAAGTTACAACAAAATACGGTACGCGACACTATTTACGAGTACTTGAGGAATATAAAATTATCAGAGATATAATTATAATGGAACTGTAGAAGGAAAAAAAAAGGCACGTTACACAGTATTCAGCTGTACATTTAAGAAGTACGAAAGTAAATTTTTAAACAATTTACGGGTAACGTAATTTAAGGTAACGAATTTTATTTTATAAGGGACGGTTTATTTTGCAACCAACTCTGTACTTAATGATTTTATTTATTGTACATAATAAAAAAGATAGGTAAGTCATACAAACAAATCTCACTAATTAACTAAGCTATTAAGCTTTAATTTGGCTTACTGATTTATTTTTGTTAGATTCTACCGTCGTATATTGGTGAAATGAGCTATTCATACATTTGACCATATGTAACCAAGACGTTAAGCTATCGCATTAAATACCAATATTCCCATTAGGTACAACATACAAGGTGTTACATTACTCTATGTTAACTGATGGTCATTTAAATTACCTTTCAACCCATATAGCGGTTCCCTATACCTAAATTCAACATTTTTTTTATTACTTTAGGCTTCCAAAAAAAAAAATTAAACGAGAGGTATAGAAAACGCTATACTTCACTTTACCCGTAGAATAAAAAAAATCATAAAATACAGGGTATTTCAATTACAAATACGTAACTTTTATAAAAAATTTAACTTTTGGAGCACCCTGTATAATCCAAACTATTTTTAATTTATATCGATAAGGAAAGTGTATCATCATATTAAGAAATGAACTGGAAATGTGAAGCTATTTTTCGTACAAAGATCGACGCGACGCGTATAGGATACCCCACCTTGTATACAGACTTGTTTGTATTTGGATAAGTTAGATGCCTATTATGATTTACGTATTTATATTTACTTAAGAATTATTTTGCTATACATTGCAACAAATGAATCAGAAAAGCACGCAATAAAGATTTGATTTTCTCTTGTTTCCATTATCTACACTTAAAATTTCGTGTTTATATTATTGCAATATCTACCCTAAAAATTTTCAGTCAAATTTTATGAGCAATCACAGTAAAGTTTGTCTGTTAAAAATTAATTTTTGTTGGAATTATTTAAAATTTCAGAATCAGTTAATCAAAACTAGAAATTTTTTTCTTACGTTATGGTAAAAAATAGTGAAAAAGTCCCTCACTTACTCCTAAAAAGATAGAATGCCATATTTTGACTTCAAATAAAAGTATTCACTATGCACCTTTAAGGACTGATTTTTACGCGAAACAAAAAACTCGTCAATTAATAGTTAAAGATAGTATAATATTAAGACTTGCTGAAAAAGTCACTCTTATACTCCTAAAAAGATAGTATGCCATAATTAGACTACCCACCTTCAATAACTGTTAAAGGACTGATTTTTACGAGGAACAAAAACACGTCAATTAATAGTTAAAGATAGTAATATTAAGATTTGCTGAAAAAGTCACTATCTCACTTCTAAAAAGATAGTATGCCATATTTAGACTTCAGATAAAAGTATCCACTACCCATCTCCAATAACTGCTAAAGAACTGATTTTTACGAGGAACAAAAAACACGTCAATTAATATTTTAAGATAGTATAATATGTAGACTAGCTGAAAAAGTCACTCTCTCACTAATAAAAAAAGATAGTATGCCATATTTAGACTTCAGATAAAAGTATCCACTATCCATCTTTAATAACTATTAAAGGATTGATTTTTATGAGAAACAAAAATCACATCAATTAATATTTAAATATTTAGACTTGCTAAAAAAGTCAATCATTCACTCCTAAAAAGATAGTATGCCATAATTAGACTTCAAATAAAAGTACTCACTAACTACCTTCAATAACTTTGAAAGAACTGATTTTTACGAGAAACTAAAAACACGTCACTTAATATTTAAAGAGTAAAATATTTAGACTAGCTGAAAAAGTCACTCTCTCACCCCCGCTGTCTTCTCTTCAATTTTTTTTAATGGCCTTTCTCATTTTATGGATTCTTCTCGATTTTAAAATTAGAGGGTAGATACTTTTATCTGAAAAGCCACTGTATTTAAATCCAGTTAGCAAATTTGTCAAAATTCTAAATCCACTACAATTAGTACAAAGTACAGGTACAAATCCGAATATTTTCGAATTATTTCCTAACCTCACAATTTATTTTAAATAATTGCGCAAACATATAGGTGTGATTTTTGATCACATAACATGCGCAAATCCTATTTTCATTTATACCCATTTAAGACCGATTCTTTGAGTTGGAAGTTGGTCATCTTCTTAAATCTTAAGTGTAAAATGTTTTTATAACAATTACAATGCCATTTTCATATTTCATGTGTCTTAAAAGATAAATCTTAAATCTAATGTGATAAATCTTAGGTGTTAAATTCTTTTATAAAGTCACCCTTATTGTTCATAGAGTAATTTTGGCGGGAATAATATCTTGTGTTACTAACCTCAATAATTTCGGAAAAAAAATGCAACAATGAACTTACCGATGACCTACTAACCGTTATAACACTGTTGCTGCCTTCGAACTGGATATTCGATATGTACGAAAGTGAAACGAACAAAAAAATAATAAAATAAAAAACCGTAGAAACGAAAAACAATTTTTCGACACGCACGTTTAAATGTAAGACTTGAATTATCACTAGCACTTTTATCGTATATCACGAGACGAGCGACATTTTATCTTTTCTTTATTTAATCAGCAACAACAAAAAATAGTTGTTAGAAAATGTATATGTACGTACTAACTAAATGTGCGTGAACTGTGGCCGTGGCTTTTAAAATTCACGTAAGTATGCTCGAATGCGATACCACTTAGTCTGACTGGTTACCAGTTTGTTGGGTAGGCGGATTGCAAAATCATTGAAAGCTACTATGAGTATCGAAACAGAGAGAGAAAAAAAATCGTCTATAAACGATATCGTCGCGCAACTGACAATCTGCGGGAAATGAATGAAAACGTGCGCGATTTATAGTAATAACATTGGAACTTTAATTCCACCGACGTCTTCATCGAGGTCCTGTTCCGTACCTTTACCTTTAAACGTAACAATGCAAATATTATACACCAAAAAAAATAAGTTTTACTCCCTTTATCAACTTAACTATTTATTTGTAAAAAATTGGTGTGGTCGGGGGACCCCTGTAAGGAATCAAAATCCTTACGTTTTTTCTGCAACTCCGAATGTAATTCGAAATGAAGTTTGTATATTTCAATTTTTATTTTATATTATTTTTTCAAGGCAAATAATCTCAACCAGAATAGAACTGGCACGCAAAAGATTCACAAGTTGGCGTTCTGTACTATGTTTTTTTTTTATGAAAATGGTCGCAAAAAGGGTAGACCTATCGTGTGTGCCGCGGACGGCCCGTACCGCGACTATTAGAAGGGGAAGGGATTATAGAAAGGAAATGATTGTGGACACGTTTTTTAAAAAGTTGCAGGTCATAGTTCCTGGAAAAACTGATTTTGGAAGCTTATTTCATTCCGTAGCAGCCCTGTAAAAAAAGGATTCTTGATGAAGATTGGTCCTTGTAGTGTCAAGCTTAAGAGTAAATGTGTGAGACTGATCAGCGTGCCGAGTTCTTCGGCCGAATGTGGCCAATGGTGGTACAAGAGTTTTTATTTCTCTGGAGCATCTGCCATGGAAATATCTGTAGAGCAATGACTGGTCTGCAACTCTTCTTCTATGTTCTAGAGGGTGAAGGGTATCTGTGAAAGTTGAGCTGTTTATCAAGCGAATGGCTCTTTTTTGAATGAAATTTAGAAGACGAAGAGAATGCCTTGATGCTGAACCCCAAATGTGCGAGCAATACTCCAGTAGAGGTCGGATTTGAGCCTTGTACGTCGTCAACAGTTGATCAGGAGTAAAAAACTTTCTGGCTTTCCACAGAAAACTTAGCCTCTGGCTTGCCGACTTTGCGATGTTAGCAAAGATTATTGGAAACCGTGACTCCTAAAATCGAGATGAAGAGACTTGGTTCAAGGGTATTTCCGGACATTGTGATGGGATGATTTGAGGAGTTCACTTTCTTGGAAAACGTGGCACTTTGTTTTTTTTGGGCGTTGAACTGAACAAGATTGTTTGTTCCCCACTCGGCGATTGCTTTAAGATCTCTATTGATGGAATCAACCTGTTCCTGCCAGAGTCTATTTGTATCATTCACCTAAAGTGATCGATAGGATGTGAAAGTTGAGACAAGTGTGCTATCGTCTGCGAAACTGTAAATGGGGTTCGTGGTGGTTTTTAAGAGGTCGTTGATGTGTAAAAGAAATAAAGTGGGGGACAGGATGGAACCCTGGGGGACCCCGGCATTGGTTTTAAACGCATCAGAAGAAATACCGTCAACTGCCACATGTAAGGAGCGATCTTGCATGAAGCTCAAGAGCCATCGGCGCAGTTTGGTTGAGAGCCGAAGGCAGCTAATTTACTTAACAATGCCTGGTGCCAAACGCGGTCAAAGGCTTTAGATATATCCAAGGCTATTGCACGGGATTCACCAAACTTTTCAATAGTGTTTGTCCAGAGCTGAGTGTCATAATCCAGCAAATCTCCAGTAGACCGAAGTTGTCGAAATAATGTAATAGAAGTCTTTCGATGAACATCCGTCTAAGAGTATTAAGGTGCTACGTTTTGTCTGTTTTGCTTTATGGATGTGAAACCTGGACACTGAAAGTAAAGCATCTAAATAAATTAGAAGCGTTTGAGTTATGGTGCTATCGCCGTATGCTAAAGATTCCGTGGACAGCACACGTAACTAACGAACACGTGTTGGAATCCCTACATTAAGAGCGACAATTGACAAACACCATCAAAATAAGAGAAGTAAAATATTTTGGACATAAATATCATATGATCCGATTTATTATCCAGGGTAAAATAGAAGGAAAGCGATGGATTGGCAGAAAACGGCTTTCTTGGCTTCGTAATATTAGACATTGGACGGGTCAAACAGTCGAAGAATTGTTTCATGTAGCTACCGATCGAGAAGCTTTCCAACAAATTGTCAACTCTATGATAGCCAACGCCTGAACGCTTGATGATAGCCAACGTTTGAAAACAAGCATGGCACACAAAGAAAAAGAATCTAAAGGAACGATTTACATTAGAAAGTTTCATTCAATATTTTAGGAAAAATATTTATTCATAAAATTTTTTATGTAAAATAATAAATTATACATAATGTCGTCGGTGAGACTGCAAAACCGTGTAACAGTAGTGTGCAAAACCGCGTATCTACATTTTCGCATATTAACAGGAGTAAGAAAAAACTGATATTATTAAACATTGTTTTAACCACAGACCTATTATCCAGAGGAGACGCAACATTTCATTCATAAAACTCTGTTTGTTTTGTCGCAATGATTGCACGAAAGTGACCATGAGTATGATAAAGAATACCAATTGATTCTCTTTGTCCCGTCCTCGTGCTGGCAACGCTGTAACATTATTGTGGAGTTACGGCCACGCTTGTAATCAGTGACGTGCTGTTTGTTTAAAATGAGAATATATCTATCGAGTAATATTTAGTTTTTTATGAGAATATATTTATGAATAGGTGATACTCAGTTTTTTATCAAATTAAAGTGTTGTAGCCTACTAAAAGTATTTTTCCAAACCCCAAAAGTTGGGTGTCAAATTGTGTTACCCTAACTAAACTATTTTTTTAAAGTTACAAAATTGGGGTGCCAATTTTAAAAAACTTACTAATTCCCCAAATGTTGGGCGACAATTTTGTGTTACGTTAAAGTTTTCTTTTTAAAGACAATTGTGTGTAATGTTACTTTTATAAAACTAAATTATTCCAACTCAAGGGCTACTAATTGTGTAGCGAACAGTTTTACTAATACCCGTTAAACTAAATTATTTCATCAAATTAAAGTACTGAAAAAGAATTTTAAATAATTTTACCTAACCGTCTAAAATGAAAAAAAAACTTAAATAATTATCATTAATATTAATTGGACAAATAAAATGTAATGTATTTTAAATTTTAATTTTATTGTTTAAACTATTTAATAACAGCTAAGTAACCTAAAGGAAAAGATTAAAATATTATACTCAGGGTTCCGTGACTCCTTGATTTCTCGATTAGATTAAATTTGAGGTGATGTATAGATTTCTTATGAAATACTACTATAAAATGGATCAGGAAGGTATAAAGTTTTTCAAATAACAACGAAAGAAGGATAAAACCACTGAATAAGTGTTGCTGAATAACAGTGAAATGGGTAATGACCTTTTTTAAAAATATCTTGAAAAGTATTGATTTCCACATCGTTTTATTTTTAGATTCGTGTTTTACGCCTCAAAATAATAAATGTTTATTATAATATTAAAATCATCATCGCTACACAACTAAATGAAAATATAGCAAACAATGAGATGTTTCAACTTACTTGTAAAAATAAACACTGGGGCTTAAATGGTCCGGTTTTTTACACAATTGGCAATGACGAATCATTTCTTTCACTAAATTTCACTGAATTTTGCCAATAATATAATGAAAATTACCGATAATACTCCAAAATCTCGTTGCAACACCTTCGGCAACAGCGCTACTAATAATAGCCGATTTCGTAGTACGCACGGATTTCTGCAGGTGGAACGATTCAGACAAGCCGTGCGGCGTTGTCGCTTATTGAGCAACACATTTCTATGATCTAATGAAATAATTCAATGGTTCAACGTTCCATAAAATGGGTTTGTATTATTCAGGTTATTATAATTTATGAAATATTAATAAGAGATAGCATTATGGTTGTAATATGATTGCAAAGATAATCAACAAATACTATGGACGATTAATAACAATCACGCGGTATAGAAAGGACAAAAAAGTCCTGGCTTAGAAACATTAGAGATTGGTAATCAAAAACAAATATTTGGAAAGTGTGATTGGCTTCTAAATCTATTTTTCGTACTTGAAATTCACCAGTATTTCAAATACGCTGATCTTATCTTGAAAATAATGTAAGTATGACAGGAAATGTGACGCTGAAGATGCTGCTCCGTATAAATTCGTCTTGCTTCGAAAGCATTACCGTAAGCAAGGAGTATGTCTGCTAATTCAATATTTGTAAAATAATGCATTTTAAATCAACTACTACTTTATTCAATAAAGATTAATTTGTGTCACGAAAACGGACAATAATACACTTCTTTTATACGGAATAATTTGTGACTTACTTCAATGACGACTACGACAATAGTTGTTTTTTAAAGATTTCTATGATTTAATTCTATATCGATACTGAACAATTTCTGGATACTTGTTTATGAATTAAAAATGTTTATTTAAGTGCCCTCATTTCTGAAAATTAGGTACAGTTATTCTGTGACACCCTGTATATGTATATTGTTAAAAAGAAATTTTAGTGAGACAGTTATGTCAAGTGATGACAGCGAATTTTCAGCCGAATATAAATGTGTAGTTCTTTTGAAATATAAGATTGAAAATTATCAAATAAAGTTATTTTAAAATAAATAACCGAACCCAAAAAAAAATAGCAACGAATGGCTACTGAAGAGCCTAGTTAATTTACAATGTTGGAAAGGAAGATGATTTCAATAAAAAATGTCAACTGTGGTTTTCCTATGGACACTTAACAATGTCGACCCCAAAAGTTTGGTTTTTGCGGTATTTGGAAGAAGGCTCTTCTATTTTTTTGCGAATAACATTAAGGATGTTGCTCGGAAGAAAGCAGTTCTGCTTAATACTTTCAACAGGGAAACTTCTACTATAGAAATCAAAACCTATAACGAGTTGGTTACCCTTCCCACTACTTATTTGAAACCCGTAAATACATATTTTTTAAAGATAATGAAACTGTAGGAAGCAAAAAAAATTGATAGTAAGAAAGTTTGTGACTGACATGCAAGAGTCTTGCTTTAACATGCTCTTTCATAGCCAATGTACTGGAAGTAGTTTTTAGAGACGTTTTCGTTAATGGTATAGGAGTACCTAAATTTATGGATAGTTTATTCGAAAAGAATACTGTCATTGCAAGCTATTAGGCAGTTTTTTCCTGGAACTATTATTTCTTTACGTAGTGATGTTCTATACCTTTCACGATCGCCGGATCTTTTACCACTTGATTTTTTTTCGTGGGGCTACTTAAAGACTGTAGGCTACACTGGCCCTCTTGCAACCACGTAACAATTAAAATAACCTATTGAATAAAAACAGTATTCCGTTGCGATGCCTCAACGCGTAAATCAAAACTTTGGATCCAGATTGAAAGAGCTATGCATGCGACGGACCACATTTGGATGTTGTCTTTAAAAAATGAAATCCGCATGTGTTATAATTGTTTTTTTAATATAGGTTTTTTAGTAGCATCTTTAATAAGTAATTATTGTTTTATTTGAAAACCTAATTGTTGTCTGAAATACCCTGTGAATTAAGCTTTTTTTATTATTATTCTTCAGGGACAAGCATATATTTGACTACTGTAACTTGCAGAGTAATTACAACACTCGTAATCTTGATTATAATTAGCCAGGACATAAAATTGTTTAACAAAGTCCATATAGTATGCGCGTCTAAAGTCCGTTCCCCCCTTTACTAATTTTTGAACCACCTGGTATATCGCAACAAAATTTGGAGGGCTTAAATAAGAGATAAAAACCTATTTTTTCATGAAAAAATGACAACTAAGAGTTTCAAAACACCCTGTATATTATTCCATTTTCAAAATCTGCTCGTAATTCTTAACATTTTTCTTAAATGACATTTTAATTAATTTCAAATACAACAATGACACGAATTCTGCTATCAATCAAATTTGCAATGAAAAAAAATCGTTGTTGGGGTATCTTACATCTTGTTTACTGTCAATTTTAACTGTTAGCTGTCAAATAGTCCGTTGAGCGCCTTAATTATTTTATCTAAGTGTGACCATGGCTAAAAAATTTGAAGCAATTTTGATATTTGGATAAGCTAGAAGAAATGTTCATCTAGCAGTTCGTATGTTTAATAATAGATTTTCCGAAAACCCTATTTTTATTTGCGAAAACTTGTAAGTAAGCTCCAAGCAACCGGTACGCTGAAAGATGCTCCAAGATCAAAAAGACCACCTCTTTCAGAAGAGAAAAAGATAGTAATTGTTGCTGAAACGGTAATTAATCCGACTCGACGGACGTCTACTGCTCCTGAATCCTACGGAGTAAGTTCTAAAAGTGTCCAAAGAGTCCTAAAAAAGAAAAGTTTGATCCTTATAAAATGAAAATTCAACATGCTCTCACGGATAATGATCCAGACCGGAGGATTGAATTTCGTGAGTGGTTAATAAGAACAATTGAGGGAGAATGAGGCTTTCTAAAACGTGTATGATTCTCAGACGAATGTACGTTTTTTGGAAAAGTCAATAAACAGAACGTACGATACTACAGTGATTCTAATCCGCATATTTTTAGAGAGGGACATACCCAGTTTCTTGAAAAAGTGAATGTTTGGGCGGGGATTTTGGGCAATCACGTTGTTGGACCGATTTTCATCAGAGGCAATCTTATAGAAGATCTTTACAGAAATCTTTTAGAAACTGATATTGAACCTCGAATAAGACAAATTGTATTAAGCAATCATGAAGAGTTTGAAAATCGTTAAATCATATTTCACCACGACAAGGCACCTCCCCATTTCTATCACTTGGCTAGAGAGTTTCTTGATGCAAACTTTCCTGGGCGATGGATAGGTCGCAGGGAAAGTACAGAATGGCCACCAAGATCTCCGGATCTTACCCGTTTAGTTTTTTTGGGGATATCCGAAGTCAAAAATCCACGCCACTGAATGCCAAACAATAGAAGGTGGAACACAGAATAAGAGAAGCATGTGAAGGAATAGATGAACAGACTTTCATTAACGTGAGGGAAGCTATTTGTAATAGGGTACTTTATTGTCAAGATTTAGTTGGTGGCCACTTTGAACACATCTATTAAATTAATTGTTAGGGTTAAATAAAAGTGTTATTAATACAAAAATAAATATTTTTTTCCCCAAATAATTTGTGTTGAGAGTAAATTTAA
This sequence comes from Agelastica alni, assembly GCA_950111635.1. Classification (NCBI taxonomy): domain Eukaryota; kingdom Metazoa; phylum Arthropoda; class Insecta; order Coleoptera; family Chrysomelidae; genus Agelastica; species Agelastica alni. The sequence continues at coordinate 65,348,992 of OX467710.1, forward strand.
AGACACATTCGTAAGCTTCGAGATTTTCCGGTAAGCGGTACTGTTTTTCCTTAATAAACTTTCTTTACCTCTCTTATTATTCAAATTCATTAAGATATTTAACTACAAATTAATAATAAAATTTAGTTAAAAAAATGTTTAACTGGAAGTGACCAAAATCCCTCGCAAAATCCATACTTCATTTTAAACCGGAATGTCACTTTTCAAACGTTAATATTTTAAAATCAATTAAATTTAGAAGTAAAGTGTATTGAAGAGTTATGAGCAGATTTCAAAATGGAATAGTGTACAGGGTGTTCTATTTAAAAAAGTAATTCAAGATGGTCCTTAGCCGCCATTTGAAACTTTAAGCTGTCATTTTTTCATAAAAAAATGGGTTTTCAACTATTGAACTATTGAAGCCCTCCAAATTTAGTTGTAATATACCAGGTGATGAATAATATCAAAGAATTCAAAAAAAGTGTTTGACCTATTTCTGAAAATAAAACCTTGTAAATAAAGAATTATTTGAATTACTAAATAATTAAATTAAATACTTAGGCATCTCAAACGTTTTGTTTAACGTTTACTTACAGGTTTAATGTTTGTGACTAAAAATAAGACCATTATTATAATTAAGAAAAGTGTTAATTTAAAACAATCACTAATTGCTACAAACATAATTAAACAGTTTTTTTAAATTGTTATAAAAAAGAATCAATGAAAGACAAAAGATAAATGAAGAAAAACGACGTACAAAAATTTAGTAATAGGAGGTTAGGAAATGTTGCCAGACTACAAGAAAGCAAAGTGATAAAGAACATAATAAACGATAAAATAAAAAATAAAGATAGCAGTAGCCAACATAAAGTGGCTAATAACCGTCAAGGAAGATTGAAACAAACAAAGAACGATGGCTTTCATAAAATAGTAATTTGCAAAAACATTTAGTACCACTTCCGTATTTGCTCACCAAAAATATGAGACGTCTCCTTTTGGCATCATCTGATAGAATAGATGTTTTGAACCCAAACAAATGTATTTTTCTCTACATCTTAGTGGTTAAGGCATCTGCTCTTTGACAGAGAAACTAGAGTTCAAATTCTGCCGGAGACAAAACTTATTCTGATTTTTCTCCTGAGCACCTTAATTCAGAGATCGGCTACTCTTTCTGCACTAATATGAATTTCTTGATTAAGATTATTTAGAATGACAGTCAAATGGTTACGTGAACAAGGTTTCTTAAGAAGCACACTGGAGACCTCCCAAGTGTTGGCTTTTAATGTCAACCGTGTTACGTTTGGTTTATTCAGATGTGGCAAATGCAAAATTGAACGAACTGCGGCTACAAACTCTTAAAGTAATGTATCTAACCAAATAGTATACATAAACAATTTATGTTAATAAGACCAAATGAAATTTGTAGTTTAAGTTTCAGGTAGATTAGGCTCGGTTGGGTTAGGTTAAAATGTATGAAACAAGTGTTCATCAATAAATAAAATACCTTTTTAAATGTTGGGTTAGGTTAGGTTGGATAAAAATATGAGGAACACATTGTTTCTATAGACTTAACATGGCGAATTAAAGTGCCTATAACTTTTTATTTATACCTCTCCGGGACAAACCATGTACATGGATGAACTCTCCAAGTCGCAATTCGATTTTATGGCGAGCATATTGGCTATACAAACTTTATTCACTGATGCATGGAACAAGCCTACAGTTGATGTATTAAACCACACTCGAAGGTTCTTCACTTATAATATTCTTCTTCTTTCTACACTCCTTCTAACTTGTATTTTGGCTTGAAGTATAAGCTGTAAAAGCCGGTATCTTTCAGGATTTCTCATGATGTGGTCGAGGTATCTAAGTTTACGTTTCTTTACCTGATATAATATTTCTTTTTCTTTCTTAATTATACGTAGCACCTCTTCGTTGGCAATATGATCTACCCATGAAATTCTCAGAACGCGACGGTAGAGCCAGAGTTCAAAGGCTTCTAATTTCTTGCAAGATGTTTCAGATAACGTCGCTGACTCAACGCCGTATAGAAGAGGTCGGAACACATAGCACCTGAGTATCCGCATTTTGGTGTTTAAAGACACTTTTGAACAATTTTGCCATTTTAAGGAATACGGCTTAAGCCTTTTCAATTCGACATTTTATCTCAACCGAGTGGTCCCATTCTTCGTTAATATTTGTTTCCCAAAAAGACATACTCGTTAAACTCTTTGGATGGGTCTGTTATGTATCAGTAGCTGGCCTTCCATGCGTCTATTTTTAGAGATAATCATAAATTTTGTCTTTTTCGCATTTATTCGCAGTCGATATCTTTCACTTACTTCCACCACTCTGTTCATTAATCTTTGAAGTCCCTCTAGATCGTTTGAGATAATTACTATCCGCATATCGTATGTTATTAATGCACTCGCCATTAACAATCATCCCGTCGGAGGTATTTTCCAGGGCTTCTCGAAATATGTATTCTGAATATATGTTGAACAGTAATGGCGAAAGTTACACACCCCTGTCAAACTCCTCTCTTTTTCAGAAATTTATAAGATTCCTCAGTTTCTATTCTGACCGAAGAGGTCTGATTTCAATAAAGATTTGCTATAATTTTTAGATCTTGTTTCTCCACTCCAGTTGATTCAAGAACTTCCATCATTATTATAATGATGGGCAAATACGGAAACTTAAGGTTTTGCTTAATGAGAAGCCCAGAACAATGGTAGTTTTGGGGGTGGTAAAAAGGCTCTCCGTGACCTCCTAGTCGGGTTCTCTATTTGTCTGACTGACTGAAGTGTTCCCAAATATTAAAATATATTTGCGATTTTCCTTGACCTAATTTAACCTAAAAACCTTTAAAACCCCTACCCACTTAATCATTTAAAGTCGTGAGTCGTGTTAACAATACGATATTCACATTCCTTTGATCTTCAACAGTAAGCTTGACTAAAATGTCCACATACAATTAAACAAATTTAGATGAAAAATTACCAAGTACCGTATATCCATATATCACCCCATAGAAAATAATAATAAAAGTAAATAATCTTAAAATATTTCGCAAATCATCTTAAATATGACCGGTTCAGAGATAAATATTTGAATAAAGAAATCGCTTCAAGGTCCTTTAAAAAAATATGTAGTTACCTGTATCGTATTTGGTAATCGTTTTGCATGGCTACATTATTATTTACTGATGAATATTGATTTGCAATTATCTTCATGTTTTATTTATTTGTATTTTTTTCGAAAAATAGGTACGTTTGTATTGTTAACATAAAAAATTATAGTGGACAATATCTTCTAAGCTTTGTCCAGACTGTAAACAAATGTTAAATGTTTCGGAACAGTGTTGATGAACCCGATGCTGCTCAACACCTCAACTTTGTTTTTGGCTTTTTAAGGCGTGGTACAGAACCAAAAACCCTGCTCTTAAAATGAAAAATACTGTGAACATTGAACAAGTTTGGGCGTGTTTCAAAATACGGCTCAGTCAACCAGAGTTGTGAGAGTTTTTTACTTATCTTAACGTATTGTTTTAATGACGTTAAATGAGTCTTATTATGGGTCCCCCAAACGGTCAATAATATTATCAGAATTCGCTTAAATACTGACGAAGTGCCACAATGATCATCTAGAAGCCTACTGAAGCGTCATATCAAAATAAAATATTTTGATTTTTGAATAAATGTGTGGATATATGAAATATATTAATAATATCACTATTTTTATTTAGGGAATGTAACTACCAGTGTACGTATTGGTCCGATATACCAGGGTTGATCACTCGGAGGCGTTCTTACCTAAACCCTCGAGAAACACAACTTAGCAGATCCTAGAATGGAGCAGAAATAACCTACGAATTCTAACGGGACTGCTTACAGGACACTGTCGTCTAAGATAGTTCTGAACCAACAAACGGACTGTCGGTTTTGCTGCGTGGAAGACGAAACTGCTGAACATATACTATGCTTATGCCCCGGCCTGGGAAGAATAAGGTTTAGCATATTTGGTTACACCAACCTAGAACCTACCGATTTCAAAAAAATCTTACCCTATACAACCATGAACTTCGTGAGAAGAGCTGGATTGTGCGGTAAACTGTAACCTCTAGGGGTGAGCCACAATAGACCTACTAAAGGTCGCAGAGGATGGGCGACCACGCCCCACTCACATGATACCTAACCTTACCTTACCTAGCTACCAGTGTAATTGACTTATTTTGGCTTTAGGGAGAAGTCACGGAATCGTATGAACTTCTCGAGGTGTGAACAACAAACGAACCTCCATTTGTTTATATGGGTGAAAAGTGAACTTTATATATTATTTTAAACAATTTAAGCATTCAAAGTGTGTTCCTTAATATCTGCCGAGTAAGGCCAACCTTCAGCATTACTCAGAGGAGTCTTAGGCTCACAAATTTAAAATCAGTCACACATTCATTCATTCATTTAAGAAGAATGTATCACAAGAATGCCCTGACAATCTCTGATGGTTTTCGGAACTCTTGACCAGTAGGCTGTATAAGGATCAGATCCTTTCCGCTTAGTCTCATTCCTACAAAGATCAATCCGTCTTTCGTTCATCATTGTGTATTTTTTATTATTCAAATCTCCCTTACATTCAAAGTGGCAAATGACAATATTTCCTGTAATATTAGTTGCTTCTGAAGCCGTGACGTGAGAACATATCTGATTCGCCAAACTTCCCTATTAGTAATCAGGGTTTTGTTTGGGATCGGAATATTACAAGCCTGCTTATAGCGGAGTCCTTGATTATGATATTAAAGTCAAATTTTTTGGTAAATTAAAGGTAAAAAATAATTTTTAAAAACAAGCTTTTATTTTAATGTGCTAAACAGATTAAAGACAGATTGTTATTATAAATTATTTTTTACTCTTAAGTTATTAAATATAAATCTACTTTTGTTTTAAAAGGAAAAGTTTTTTAAAAAATTTGTAAGATATATTTGGATCCACCCTGTATGCAAGGTCCATCGGTGAAGTCATGAACGAGGGTTACTTGAACAGAAAGATCTGTTTTGCTGGGTACCTAAAATAGGAAGACGAGGAGGGGTGCGGGATATGGCAGGTAGTTTGGCAGTCTTTGGTATGAGACTGAAGGGTAAAGACACATTTTATAATAGATTGATAGTTTTGGCTACGTTTTACGATAAATGTATTTTTGAAATAAAATAGGATATTGTTATTTCTTACAAATTAATACCTATAAAAATTAAAAATAAATGCATTGGATTTTGTTTTGTAATTATGTTAGATCGTATTTAATGATACTAAGAGGCAAGTTTTTAAAGTAAGTACATACATACATAAAGTCACGCCTTTTTCCCATAGGGGTAGACAGAGACCACTTCCTTCCACTTGCTACGGTTCGTACACACATCTTTTGCTTCCTCTACTTTCATCAGTGCTCTCATACATGCTCTTGGGTTGTTGGTACTATTGACATGGCCTTTCTTCAAAACAATGTTGATCTGATCGAGATATGTTCTCCGAGGTCGACCTCTACCAATTTGTCCATTCACACTCGCCTTATAAATTTGTTTCGTCAATCTTCCTTCATTCATCCATTCTACGTGTCCAAACCATCTAAGCATTCCTTTATCTATCTTTGTGACCACATCTTCTTTTACACCAGAGCGTTTTTTTATCTCACTATTCTTAACTTTATCCAACCGAGTCACTCCGGCTATACTTCTCAGACTACTCATCTCCGCAGCATTAATCCTATTTTTATGCTTCTTCTGCCAAACCCAACATTCACTACCATACATAAGTGTAGGAACCAACACACCTCTATGCACCGCCAGACGTGCCTTTTTTGACACTTTCTGGCTATTCATAAAGCTATACAGTGCCCCATTCATTTGTTTTCCTGCCAACACCCTTCGCTCAGTGTCACTGTCATACTTTCCATCTCTAGTAAATTTTGAACTCAAGTACACAAATTCATTAACTTGTTCCACTCTTTCTCCCTTAATCGAAACCCCACAGTTTGTCATGCTTTCTTCTCTTTCAAAGTAAGTACTGTTTTAAAATTTCGTCGCTATAGCGCCGCGGTCGGCATTTGGCACATGCACTCTGTGTGAAGCATGAAAATAGGATTAATGCTGCGGAGATCAGTAGTCTGAGAAGTATGGCCGGAGTGACTCGGTTGGATAAGCTAAAAAATAGTGAGATAAGAGAACGCTAAGGTGTAAAAGAAAATGTGGTTACAAAGATAGATAAAGGAATGCTTAGATGGTTTGATCACGTAGAAAGGATGGACTAAGGAAGATTGACAAAACAAATTTATAAGGCGAGTGTGAATGGACAAGTCGGTAAAGGTGGACCTCGAAGAACATATCTCGATCAGATTAATATTATTTTGAAGAAAGGCCAGGTCAAGAGTACCAACAACCGACGAGCATGTATGAGAGCACTGATGAAAGTAGAGGAAGCAAAAAATGTGTGTAAAAACCGTAACAAGTGGAAGAAAGTAATCTCTGCCTATCCCTATGGGAAAAAGGCGTGACTAAATGTATGTATGTATGTACACTGTGTACCGCACATTGACGAGCGGCAGACAAGCGATTGTCATCCGGCGTCTGTACTAATCTTTAGTGAGTATTTGAAATGCCTCCTTTGATTGAGAATCCCGCTGACTGTGAAATACGCGCTGTGATTCGTTTTCTTAGTGCTAAGAGCGTGAAATTCGCTGAAATTCATCGTCAGATCAGAGAAGTGTATGGAGAAAACATTATGAGCGATGGGATGGTACGGAAATGGGTGAGAGCTTTTAAAGATGGCCATACAAATGTGCATGATGAGGAACGAAGTGGGCGACCTTCAGTCATTACTGACGATTTGATGCAAAAAGTGAGATAGAACAGACGCTTTACGATTTAAACGTTGTGAGATGAGTTTTCTCAATTGTCAAAAATAGTGCTTTATGCAATTGTTACAGAACGTTTAAATGATCGAAAGTTACAAATATGTTCACGCTGGGTACCAAAAATGCTGAGTGAGGTGCAAAAAAGCAAAAGTTTAGCCAGTTCTTTAACTTTCTTAGAGCGGTACATTGAGGAAGGTGACGAGTTTTTAAGTCAAATTGTCACAAGAGACGAATGGAATGACTGCATTTAACATCACCCAAGAAGGTAAAGTTCAAGCAAACAATTTCAGCCCGGAAAATCATGTGTACTGTTTTTTGGGACAGGAAGGGGGTGTTGCTTGTGGATTTATTGCCTCGTGGTGACACTATAAACTCTACGACTTACTGTGAGACCTTAAAAAAAATGCGCCGTGCAATTCAAAACAAAAGGCGTGGCATGCTGAGTAAGAGGATCGTTTTGCTTCATGACAATGCCCGTCCACCCGTGGCTAATCAAACTCAAGGGCTGATCGGATCATTTGGCTGGGAACAATTCGATCACCCTCCATACAGCCCCGATTTAGTGCCCAGTGACTATCACATATTCCTACATTTAAAGAACCATCTGGGTGGTCAGCGCCACGACGACGATGAAGACGTCAAAGCGACCTTGTTGCAATGGTTGTCTTATCAGGCGGCAGATTTTTACGAGTGTGGTATTCAAAAGCTGGTTGTACGATACGATAAATGCCTTAATATTAGTGGTAATAATGCAGAAAAGTAGATTAAAGTACAGGGTTTCATTTAAAAATAAAATTGCCAAGAAAATTCTCATGGTTCTATTTTTATATTAAAACGGTACTTTCTCAAAAAACACGCCTCGTATTTTTAGCTCGTAAGCTTTGTAAATAGAATGTTTTTGTGTGACTTGGATCTTAAACAATACATGGTATAAGTTTATCAAATAAAACTTAAGATCAAAATGGAAATAATTTTTTTTTTGAAGTGAAACATTTTTAGGCGCGCTCGGCGCTGGGAGTAAATCAAAAATTGCTCAAACTTGCGCCACGGTGAAAAACCGAACGGAAGTGGACTGGTAGTACATTTTAGACTCTAACCTAAAGTGTTTTACAAACAAACATAGTGGCTTCTATCAGTTATGTATTAAGTTTGTTTTATTCGTGTTGTTTTATATCTTATATTTCTCATCATAAACCCATTGTATCGTCCTTGGAAATTGATGATGCAGAAAATTGAATAAAAAATATTATTTTTGTGTAATAGATGTGAAGTTAAGATTATTATTAACATAAACTTCTTCCTTAGCTTTTTTAATGAACTTTTACGCAGAAATAACGTTTTATCAGAATAAAATTGAGCAACAACTTTTTGATTTGACTTGTACCCCACGACAACCTCAATGAATTCCACAAAATAACATCCTGATTTCCAACCTAAAAAGTTTCACTTCTGACGCGTGGGTTTCCACGCACACCTTTTTTTTATCTTTGTTGGGTAGCACTGTTGCAGTTTTTTTTTTATTTTGATCAAGATGAAAAGTGACCTAAATAATAAATAGGTTAATAGTTACTTTGTGTGCAGATACTGAATAAAAATTTGAGTGTTTTGAATAATCTTTAAAAAAGAAAACATTTGCTTAAGTAAAGCGATGAAAAAGTTATTTTTTATGAAAATAATATCAAAAAAATAATTGTTCCAGATTTAAAAAAAAACAGCGTTCTATATTTAAACGGGATGTTTTTTATACTTGTATAAAACGGTCACAACACCCAACTGGGCCATGCATTTGCGAGATTTTTTTTTTTATAGAACTGCGACTATTAAAAGGGGAAGGGATTATAAAAAGGAAATGATTGTGGACACGCTTTTTAAAAAGTTGCAGGTCATAGTTCTCTGGAAAAACTGATTTTGGAAGCTTATTCGATTCCGTAGCAGCCCTGTAAAAGAAGGATTCTTGATAAAGATTGGTCCTTGTAGTGTCAATCTTGAGAGTAAATGGGTGAGACTGATCAGCGTGCCGAGTTCTTCGGCCGAATGTGGCCAATGGTGGTACAAGAGTTTTTATTTCTCTGGAGCATCTGCCATGGAAATATCTGTAGAGTAATGACTGGTCTGCAACTCTTCTTCTATGTTCTAGAGGGTGAAGGGTATCTGTGAGAGTGGAGCTGTTTATCAAGCGAATGGCGCTTTTCTGAATAGAATCTAGAAGACGAAGAGAATGCCCTGGTGCTGAACCCCAAATGTGCGAGCAATACTCCAGTAGAGGTCGGATTTGAGCCTTGTACGTCGTCAACAGTTGATCAGGAGTAAAAAACTTTCTGGATTTCCACAGAAAACCTAGCCTCTGGCTTGCCGACTTTGCGATGTTTGCAACATGGTCATGCCAAGACATATTATTGGACACCGTGACTCCCAAAATCGAGATGGAGGGACTTGGTTCAAGGGTATTTCCGGACATTGTGATGGGATGATTTGAGGAATTCACTTTCTTGGAAAACGTGGCGCTTTGTGTTTTTTGGGCGTTGAACTGAACAAGATTGTTGGTTTCCACTCGACGATTGCTTTAAGATCTCTATTGATGGAATCAACCTGTACCTGTCTATTTGTATCGTTCACCGAAAGTGATCGATAGGATGTGAAAGTTGAGACAAGTGTGCTATCGTCTGCGAAACTGTAAATGGGGTTCGTGGTGGTTTTCAAGAGGTCGTTGATGTGTAAAAGAAATAAGGTTTTAGGCATTGGTTTTAAACGCATCAGAAGAAATACCATCAACTGCCACATGTAAGGAGCGATCTTGCATGAAGCTCAAGAGCCAATGGCGCAGTTTCGTTGGGAGACCGTAGGCAGATAATTTACTTAACAATGCCTTGTGCCAAACGTGGTCAAAGGCTTTAGATATATCCAAGGCTATTGCACGTGATTCACCAAACTTCTCAATAGTGTTTGTCCAGAGCTGAGTGACATAAGCCAGCAAATCTCCAGTAGACCGAAGTTGTCGAAATCCATATTGTCTGTCATGGATTATCTCAAATTTCTACAGATATTTGATGAGTTCTGTGTTAATCGCTTTTTCCATAACTTTGGATTTGATTGAGAGCAATGCAATAGGGCAATAATTCGCAGGAATAGTCTTCTTTTCTTTTTTCGGAATCGGTTGGACTTTAGCGTTTTTCCACATGAACGGAAATACTTCTTTGCTGTATGATAACTTGAAGAGTCTACAGAGAACTGGGGCGAGCTCTTGAGCACAGGTCTTCAGGACAATTGTCGAAATTCCATCTGGTCCTACTGCCTTATTAGAGTCAAGATTTCGTAGGATTTTCCTGATAGTGCGATGGCGGATAGCGACCTCAGGCATTGATGCGTTTATTCTAGGTATCAACATCAAACAATAACAAACTATTTTTCATTTGACATATTGTTTTCCCTAAAGACAACTTTACTATTTGTATAATTTTTTTTATTAATTGTATATTTTACTAGCTAAACTCGGCAACGCTTTGCTGTGTCTACGTCTGATATTAATTATTAGGAAAATAAAATCAAAGTATTCTAGCAAACATAGTTTTACCAAGAAAACCCATCATTTAATCTAATACCCCACTTTGCGTTGATGTGGAAAGAAAAATGTTTTTCACTTAAATGTAAAGCTAGCGAATGGATTTCATTTTTTGTTTGTTCGTTTCCTGTTTACACATAAAGATCAGCTGGTTTAAGCAGGCCGCACACTATCGCTGAACGGAATGAAACAGATCGGAAAAGAATGGAATTCCACGGAAAAATATTTGTATAGGAGTCATTTTTATAGACTTGCTTTCCCGATCAAGTTTTATTGTTAGTGTGTATTGGTCTTTCGCAATGGACAGTTCAGACGAAAAATTTGTGGCGCTGTGTGTAGTTCTGGAAGAAGAAGAAATCGAGAGAGAAAACAATAAAAAGCGCAAATGGATCGATGACCCATTCTTAAATATGCGGGGCCCGCCTGGTATCCTTGATTCGTGATAGAAGTTTATTAAAAAATGTCCAAAGAAAAGCCGCTAGACTTCCCTTGGGACTGAGAAGACCTTCCTATAGAGACTTGCTATGGCCAACTTAACTTCTTTTGAACTTCGTGGAGATCTTATCACATCTTTTAAAGTATTAAAATTTAATTTTTTATTGACCTAATTGGATTTGAGAATTTTCTAGGATTCTGGTGCTTTTAAAAGTGACAAAAATACAAAAACAACTTCACAATGATTGGTTAATCATAGTAAATGAATTAGAATGAAATTGAGTGGCCTCCTAGATCACCAAACTTTCCGTCATTAGATCTTGTTATGGAGTTACTCTTAGTGGGTTGTTTAAAAACAAATTTCTGGGAACTGCAGCAAAGCAGCAAAAAGGTTTAATTAAGCATGTGGCGTTATTACCAAAACCGGTGACAAAAAATTTTGCATTTTCTATTAAAATGTAAGTGTTTCTCTTTTTTTTCCGAAAACAGCTATTGTATTTTTTTAAAAAAAATTAAACGAGGAAATCTAGGGTAAAAGTAATAGCAACCTAATAATACCACGTGCCATTATGAAAGGGTTGATGTTTAGTATATATAAACGTTGGGGACGGGAATAAATGAATTAGATTAGGTTTTGGTTATACTTGCTGAAAACAAGTCCGAAAGGCTTTTTAAATAAAAAAAAATGCTCTTGCTTATATCGGCCCAATATTCAAGGTCGGACTAAGCATTCGCGCTTTATTTTAATATACTGCGAGCACAATGTTATAAAACTCCAAAATAAAGCAACTAAATGTAATAGAATTTTAAAATATAAGAGATATTTTTGTGGAAAACCACATGTACGAGAAAAATATATTTATTTGGAATCATATCCAGTACTACTTCTAGTATTAGTACTATCACTGTCCCCAGCGTTATCACAATAGGTTTAATTTCTTCGTCTATAATATTGTCAAACTTCCACATGTCAAGTTCCACTTTTTGTTTGACGTGGTTTACACATTTTTTTCATTTTTGTCGGTAATGCTGATTTTAATTGTAATATTTTCACGAATGACCTACTTCCGGTACACCAGAATTAAAATTCTACTTTAAATAGAACATGTTTATTTATTTTATTTTTCATCAAATTTTATGCACCATGTCTACAACAAAAATAAATAGTTTGTGAATAGTTTTTCGTAGGTCTGAGTTTCTACTTGACGTTTCGCCATCTCTAGTGGATCTGAGGAAATACTTAAAATTAATAGAACATGGGTACCTGTATATAAAAATACAAAGCTGCTTTCTAACAAAAATAAGAAGAATAAAGCTCCGTAACATGACCAATTTCTGAACAGCCATCAAATATGCCCCGCCCACCAAAACGTATACAACCTGCGATCGCGACATACAAATGTCATAGACTGTCAGCCTTAAATACAGACAAGTATATCTTCAGAAACGTCGAGTACAAACTCAGATCTACGACGGCCTATATACCCGAAAAATCATTCACCAACAAACGATGGCCGCGAAAGCCTTTCACAAAAATTAATAGTTTTTTTTAAATTAGAGAAAAGCTCAGTCCCCAAAAAAAAAAAATATTTCTGCAAACAAATACACAGCTGACTTCAAATTTGCCAAAGCGAATTATAAGGGCTTTACTAAAGTGTCTGGTGTTGAGTAATATGGTTTTTATACAAAGCGTTTTACACGTACCACTCAATTCAAACGATTTAAAATAATTATAACTCGCTCATTTCAAGTACAAAACACTATTTATATTAGGTTTCTATTTTTTTTTTCATTTAGTTGATACTCTAGCTTTTCTTATGTCTAAATTTTACAATTTTTGAGATATTTCATTATTTTACTTAAAAAATAAAGTCACTAATATCTCAACATTAATAAAGCGTGGGTTATGATAAACAGTATTTGAGGGTACAGTTTGTTAATCTTCCTGAATTTATATATTCTGAAATTTTTTTGACAGTTCTAACAACCATTCAAATTTTGTCATTTCGTGTCATTTGAAACAATTTCACCCAAAAATATCAACATTACACTGACAGCAATTCAGTGCAATTATCAATAACTATGACAACACGATTGAGTTTGACAACTTTATTCCAAATAAATTTCAAAATGTTACGTTTTGGCAATGCGAATGTTCAAAGTATAAATGCGCTAATCAAAGCAAAAATTCCCAGAAATACAACCTACAATCACAAATATATTTGGGAAATATTTATGGAATTTTGCTGCGAGCGAGAATATGAATTAAATGAACATAGAAGCTTAGAAGAATTGGCGTTGATACTAAAAGATTGGGCGGTCAATATAAGAAAAAAAGACGGGACCGAATTTAAAGCAGCAACGGTGTGTAGACAATGTGAAACGTTTTGTGCAAACTTTTGCAAGAAAAGTACTATAATGACTATAATATTATGATTGACCCGTTTAATATACATATATACATATAGTCACGCCTTTTTCCCGTAGGGGTAGGCAGAGATCACTTTCTTCCACTTGCTACGGTTCTTACACACATCTTTTGCTTCCTCTACTTTCATCAGTGTCATACATGCTCGTCGGTTGTTGGTACTCTTGACCTGGCCTTTCTACAAAACAATGTTGATCAGATCGAGATATGTTTCCGAAGTCGACCTCTACCGACTTGTCCATTCACACTCGCCTTATAAATTTGTTTCGTCAATTTTCCTTCATCCATCCTTTCTACGTGTCGAAACCATCTAAGCATTCCTTTATCTATCTTTGTAACCACATCTTTTACACCACAGCGTTCTCTTGTCTCACTATTTTTTACTTTATCCAACCGACTAACTCCGGCTATACTTCTCAGACTACTCATCTCCGCAGCATTAATCCTATTTTCATGCTTCTTCTGACAAACCCAACATTCACTACCATACATAAGTGTAGGAACCAACACACCTCTATGCACAGCCAATCGTTCCTTTTTTGGCAATTTCTGGCTGTTCATAAAGCTAGCAGTGCCCCATTCATCTATTTTTTTTGCCAACACCCTTCGCTCAATGTAACTGTCATACTTTCCATCTCTCGTAAACTTTGAACCCGAGTACATAAATTGATTTACTTGTTTCACTCTTTCTCCCTTAATCGAAACTTCAGAGTTTGTCATGCTTTCTTCTTTTTGAAAAACCATTACTTGCTTACATTTATTTTCATCCCTTTGATTTTCAGGGCATCATGCATAATAATAATTACTCTCCAACAAATCGCTTTAAATACAATTCGGTGTTTAGTAAAACGTGATAAGGTGGTTCTAAAAGCTGTACAAGTAGTAAATAGTTGGTTTTCAATAGTGAAAGACAAAGCTGCCCTGTAAGTATTTTTCATAAACCGATATCAAAACAAGGCGACAATATTACCCCACCACGACTGTTCTTAAAACCAAATCGACACTGGAAAATGAAACTGACAAATAGTACGATAATGTACCTGTTGGAAGAAATACAATAAATGGATGGACTAAATCTGCTACTGAGGCAATTGGCTTGAATGTAAAGGACAAAAAAATAAATCACTCGAATAGATCAATTGCTGTTAGTGAATTGGCAAAAAGTGGTGTAGAAGAACAACAATTGCTGAAAATTACTAGTCATAGCAAACAAATAATCCTACCATAACACCGATTGACTGCTGGTTTAAGAAGTCCCCTACTTGCCGGTCAACAGCTTCAGGTGGATGAACTGGCATGTAATAGGGAAACTCATTGTCCTGGGGTTAAGAAACCGACCACAAAGGCGGAGGAACTAAATATTAGTCAACGGCATTGAGATGTGGAAGGCAATGGAAACCACCTCATTAAAGGCTCGCATGAGCATCCACAGGATAATCATGGATAGTGACTGACAAATCTAACGGCCCCGAGTACGGGAGCCCCTTAAATGGGCAGGGGTGCTAAGAATCTCCCGGTCAGCTGCCATCAACATTAAGAATCAAAATTTAAAGATTGGAACATGGAACATCAAAAGCATGTATGAACCAGGAAAAATTCAAAACACCATCCAAGAGATGAAACGACCAAATATTGGCATGCTGGGTATCAGTGAAATGAGGTGGCCAGGGTCTGGAAATTGCCATATTGACGATTACAGCGTATATTACAGCGGCGAAGACAGCAACCAACACCGAAATGGTGTTGCGATTATCGTCGCACCTGAGGCTGCTAAAGCTATTAAGAATGTAGTCTTTTTATCAGATAGAATAATTATGATTCAATTTAAAACTAAAACAATAAATATGAATATAATTCAAGTATATGCCACTACAAAAGACGCACAAGAAGAACTTATAGAACAGTTCTATGAACAACTAGAACAGATAACATCAAATATAAAGAGGAAGGATGTTACAATATTAATGCCAATCACAATCTTAATGCCAAAATAGGCCAAGGGAAATACGAGGACATCATCGGGCAATATGGACTTGGAACTCGTAACGATAGAGGCGATCTATTCGTACGCTTCTTCTTTGGCAAAGGAATGGTCATTACAAACACGTTCTTTAAACTTCCAAAAAGACGTTTGTATACGTGGAAATCCCCTGCTGAGACCCCTTAGAAAATGGTTCGTAATCAGATCAACTATATAACAATAAATAGAAGATTCAGAAATATTGTAAAATCGGTTAAAACCTATCCCGGAGCGGATGTACCCACAGACCACATTTTGTTACTAGCTTCGATTAGACAGAAGTTTAAAATAATGAGACAAGGACAAAAACATGCAAGAAAACTAAACTCAGAAAAATTTAAAGACTCGGATATATGCGCTCGAGCTACACAGTATATGGAGGAGAAACTCGGAGAACAGGACAGCCAAGGTACAGATGTTAAAGAACAATGGACCAGACTAAAAAACATCACGCTAGAAGCTTAAAAATCTACATTCACAGAGCAGAAAGACAAAAAGAAACAAACATGGATGACCGAAGAAATATTGACCCTTATGGACAAGCGGAGAAGTTTCAAGAACCGAAACGAAATAGAGAACCAAAAAATACAGTCAGAAATTAGGAGAAAAATAAGGCAGGCAAAGGCAGAGTGGCACAGCAAACAATGTGCAGAGATCAAGTCATACGATAAAAATCACAACTTATTTAACCTACATAAAAAACTCAAGGAAATTTCAAGGAAAAAGCAAATTGTAAATGTTGGAAACTTAAAACATAAAAACGGTAAACTAATACTGAAAAGTTGGAGACAGTATGTTTCGGAACTATTTGATGACAGCAGAAATCAAGGGCATAGAATAGATGAAGTGGTCACTGGTCCACCTATCAGCAAAAAAGAAGTAGAAAAAGCACTAGAAAATGGCAAAGAATGGCAAAGCACCGGGCCCTGACGGACTGCGAAGTGAGATAGTAAAATTGCTAGGCCATATGGAAATAACAACGATAACAAAACTCTTCAACACAATATACAATACGGGCATTATTTCAACCGACTGGCTGAGGTCAACTTTTGTTACAATCCCTAAGAAAAACAGAGCTACAAAATGTAATGACTACCGTACCATCAGCTTGATGAGCCACCTTTTTAAAATAATCTTTCGAGTTCAACTACTGATACAGCGCTGCCGAGACGTTGACTCTGACGTGTTCGTGTGCCTGGTGGATTTTGAAAAAGCCTTTGATAAAGTGCGACATGACAAACTTATGGAGATACTCAAAACAACTGGTATTGATGACAAAGATATCCGCTTAATAGGTAATTTATATTGGCACCAGTCAAGGAAGTTGGGTGAAAAAGATCACAAACGAGGAGGTGCTTAGAAGAATGCATAAAGATACAGAAGTGGTTAATATTGTAAAACAAAGAAAAGTTGAATATTTCGGACATATCATGAGACACCCAGAAAAGTATGACATTCTACATCTTATAATACAGGGTAAGATTAATAGTAAGAGACGCCCCAGCAGACGAAGAACTTCCTGGCTCAAAAATCTCAGACAGTGGTTTGGTCTCACCACTATACAACTTTTCCGAGCAGGTACCAACAAAATAATGATTGCAAACATGATAGCCAGAATGATCGCCAACGATCGTTAAACAGTCATGGCACCCAGAAGAAGAAGATACTTAAATTTTGATCAAGAGCACCACAACAATATTATAAATATTATGCGTGGTAATAGATCTTCTATTGTAGAGAACAGCAACGAATCTAATGTTAAGTTAAATTTTAATAATTGTACTTTTAATAAATAAATGAATCTTTCGTTGTGTTAAGTTTATTTAATTTAATTTATTTGTCAAAAAAATTTTATTTATTTAATTTAATTTATTTGTCAAAAAATTTTCCGCCGAATATTCCTTGGTCATTGACAAATGCCTCATAATTTTATGACAAATTTCTCAAGCTCGTTTCCTAATAAATAAAATAAATAAATATACTTGTAAACATGTATGAATTCCTTTCATTAAATTATGAGACTTTATTTAAAGTCTTATAGTTGGCTGTGTCAAACTTTAAGTCAGTAGCGTTTTTGTTTGCAGGAATATTGTAATTTATACTGGACTGAGTTTTTTTAAAACTTTAAAACAATTTTAAAAAATTAAAAAAAAATTGAAATATCTCGAAAGCCAGTAATTTTTGTTAATAGACACGGAACATAAAATTTATTTAAATTTTGATGGAGAAAATAAAAGTAAAATAAAATTATACCTAGTTCTATTTAAAATAAGGAAATTGGTATCGTAAAAATATACATTTAAAATCAGCATTATCGACAACCCAATGAAGTAAAATTTTATATCACCAAAAAAAAATAAATAAAAACGTTCAATGACAATAATTAAATAGTTTTAACATTGTTTGCTAATAATATTCTTAAACATTTTTACAATTTTAAATGCTACAAAATATTTTTTAATACAAATGAAAATCGGTGCAGTTAATATTAAGTTTATTAGTTCTTGTTCTCCTATTAATTCTACCAATAATTGTAAGTGGAGAAACTTGAGGATCTGATTTTTGTTTTGGAGCTATGGAAAGAAATACAAACGTATTTTTTATTTTACATTTGTTGATAAATTTCAATTTACGAAAATCGTAAAAAAATTCTTTCACGTTTCAAATTTATTTTGTCATTTTCAATCCTGTAATTTTGGCTTTTCGTATTCAACACAAACACTCACATTTACACAGGAATCTCACAATTTATGTTTAAAATGAAAAATCTAGATAAATCTTACCGAGTATTTTTTAATATTTTCCAACAGTAGAACAACAGGATAAAAATACCAAGCAAATTCAAGAGGTACTGTCCAGAGAGTTGATAACTTTGATGATCACACGGAGACTGAATAAAACTCTGGCGTGTTAATTTAACGTTATTAATATTTTTGTTAATTATTGTTAATAAAACCGTTTTGTTCATTTATAAGGATGCTTGTTACGTATACAAATTAATTTAAAACACTTTCTGACCTTTCGTCAGCGCTGGTATGCTGCAAAATATTAATGAATGAACGTGGAATTGTATCTCAAATTGTAGCTCACATGTTTTTTCATTTAATTTAATGTTTAAAAGATTATTATCAGACACACTAAATGTATATTAAAGCAATTCCTATTAAAATTAGCACACTCCTAAAAATTTGTTATCTTTAAATTTCACCAACATAACAGTAAAGAACGATACCATTAATTGCACATGATAATTCAAAGTAAGATAAGAAGTGCTAAAGAAGAATGGCTGAAAGCATCTTGTAAAGAGATCGAACAACTGCATGCAAATCATGACGACTTCAACTTGCATAAAGGGAGACATCAAATATTCTAAAAAAATATGTGAGCATCCGTAAAGACGGAGATGGAAAAAATATCATCGACATCGATCACCGCTGTGCAGAATGGGAAAACTACATTTTCCGAATGTTTGATAATCCGAATCAAAATGCGCCTGATATAGCTGTAAACCTCAACGAAGAAGAATTCAAGAACAGCGCGAGTATACTGAGATCAGAAGTTAAACTAGCTATTAAGCAAACTAAAGCTGATAAATCTCCTGGACCTGACGAAATACCGGCCGAATTATAAAAATTACTGGATGAACGCAGTATAACAATCCTATCAGAATTTTTCAACGAGATTTATCGAACGGGTCATATACCGGAGGAATGGAGACAATCAGAGTTTATAACTTTACCAAAGAACAGCAGAGTTACTCATTGCAAAGATTTCAGATTAATCAGTTTGATGAACCATACTCTTAAGCTTCTCCTCCGTATTATTCAAAATCGCATATATACTCGTTGCGAAACAGAAGTAGGTAGAGAACAGTTCGGCTTTAGAGACGGTATGGGAACAAGAGAAGCTCTTTTCTGTATGCGAACCCTTATACAAAAATGCTGTGAATTCAAAAAGAACGTATACATCTGTTTTATAGACTTTGTGTTAGAATTCTATGAATCCTAACCAGAAGTAAATTTTTAATGTACCCATTTTTAAAACGCGACGATCCTCTTACATTACTTAACGGTCAGAACGATCGGGAGTCGCCGGAGCTTTCCCGAAATATACGGTCCCCGCGTGGTTACTTAACAACTAAAAGAGTCATAAAAATACCACCCTTACGTTAACATCCTCTCATGTTTTTTCTCTTTCAACCCAAGTAAATTAAATAAATATTTAATGTAGTGCGATCTACTAGAATTTGTAAGTGTGTCTAATTTAAGTTTATCAATGCGGTCAATTCAAAGCTAACGGTTCTGATTACTGGCGCCTAATAGTACTTTACTTGGGATAAATGTAATATATCCAATGTCCATACATATCCATTTAATTTAGTATTTGTAGTTTTATCCTTTTACACCTTTATTAATTATTTGTTGTAAGTAACTGTCTTTTCTTTTTATGCTCCATTTCACAACTGGCTATGTTGCAACATTTATTGCAACCATTGTAAATATTTTGTGTAGTTAAATTTAACTCTTATTAACCTTCATCAATCATCATCATCATCATCAAACAGCCTGTCTCGTCCACTGCTGAACATAGGCCTCCGTTAACGATCTCCATTTATTTCGATCCTGGGCATCCTGGATCCAATTTGGTGCTACTCTTTTTATGTCATCCGTCCACCGGGTCGGCGGACGACCTCTGTTCCTGAACGCATCTTGCCTAGGTCTCCACTCTATGATCTTTTTGGTCCATCTTTCGTTGGTCATTCTTGCGACATGTCCAGCCCAGTTCCACTTTAAATATGTTATTCGCTGGATTGCATCGGTAACCCCTGTTCTCTGACGTATCCGATCATTCGGAATCTTGTCTCTCAGCGTGACTCCCAACATGGAGCGTTCCACGGCTCGCTGTTGTTGTTAGTCTATTCATGACGTTAAATTTGGGTAGTGGTCCTTCGTTCTTACCTACAATGTAGAACAAGCAGACATATTATAACTATAGTTTATTTTCCGTTCCCTAAACTGGCCCTTATGAAAGGAAAGTCTGCGAGTATCTACACTTTGAGAGAGCTTTTGAATGCGTGAACCATGATCTGCTTTTTGAACATCTTCAGTCCATCGATATAGAACCAACTGTTGCTACGTTTGGTCCATTTAAATGTATGGTTGTGAGACATGGACTTTAACAGTCGATATGATGAATCGAATTGAAGCATTTAAAATGTGGTGTTACAGGCGAATGTTAAAGATACCATGGACGTCGCATACAATCAACCTAAAAGTACTGCAGATAATGCATAAATATCGAGAACTCTTAAACGAAATTAAGAAGAGAAAACTAAAATACTTTGGGCACATCATGAGTATCAAATGCTTCGCCTCATAATTCAGGGTAAAATAGAGGGTACAAGATGGATAGGACGAAAGAAACTATCATGGCTTCATAATATACGCCACTGGATAGATCTAGACGTGAAGCAGCTTTTTAAAACTGCCGATGATCGTGAAGAATACCAAAATGTAATTGACATGGCGATCGCCAACGCTTGAATACAAGTATGGCACCCGAAGAAGAAGAACTATTATCATCTTTCACCTAGTACGCGTTCCAACGCCAAAGTAATATTTTATTGAATCTCTGTTTAATTGGATACTTTTATTTGCAAGCTACTTAATAAATAAACAATTTAACTACAAACAGATGATGGCTTAAACGGATGTGATAAAAAACGTTAAGATTAAATTACCATTGTAACGAACAGAAAATGTTTGCTTTCATTATTTAAAGTACTCCATATACACACATAAAAATAATCTAATGATACTTATTTATATTTAAAAATAATTAAATTGGTTCAAGTGTTTTTACTTTAGCACAAAAAAGTTTAAAATCATTTAAAATAACATATTTTTGTATCGGTTTCAAATACCGAAGATAATGTGGTAGTATTTGTTTAAGTTTAAAGTAAAATACAAGAATTTTTTATTCAAATATGTAAAGACACCATTGAGTTTTAATGCTAAGCAATACGCTATCTGGCGGAATAAACTCGCATCAATATCACGTGACCAGCAAGTATAATTGCTTTGTGTTTATTTACCTGAAAGCGTGTATTTGTGTGAATATTATAGTTGTTTAATAGTGACTAATAATTTGTTAAAAGTGAAAATGACCAGCAGAGCAAATTGTTTCTGATATTCCACTCATCCTTTTTTTCTTTGACACCACTTACAATAACGTGGTTTGCTTCACCCTCCACAATGCATCGACTACTTGGAGTAGCAGCCAGGTAAACAAAAATTGAGAACAATGGTAAAAACATATCCGTTCAAAAATCGAAATTTTCACTAAATTGTACACTTTCCTTAGTAAACATCACACTTGCTGTCAAAAAGGAGAAAATGACAGCGCGGGAAAATAAAGATTAAAATGTCAATTTAAACCGTGTAAATGCGCATTATGTAGTAACTGGAGATAAAAGACATACAAAACGCACAAGATCTTCTTCTTATGCTCGTTTGAGATCAGAATGATCTGTTAATTCTGGGCTTGCCGTCGTAATAATTTTTGTGATTGCCAGCTATCTTTCCATCTCTTTGGTGGTCTACCTGGTGGTCTGCTTCCCACTGATATTTCTTCTGGTGCTATACAGGGAAGTCTATTTTTAGTCGTCTTTCTGACGTGGTTGTACCATTCCCGTCTTCTTTGCCTTCCCCATCTTACTATGTCCTGTATGCCGCATTGTTCTCTTATATTCGTGTTTTTTACGTGATCCATTCTGGTTTTGCCAGCTATCGCTCTCAGCACTCTATTTGTGCTACTCGTAGCATGCTTTTCGTTTTGTTCGTGTCTTCTCTTGCTTCTATTGCGTACGCATGGATGTAGATTTTAATCTTACTGTCCATTCGCATGTATTGGTTGGCCCATACAATTTCTCTTAGGCAGCCTGATGTTACCTGTCACACTAAGGGTGCAGTTCTTCAAACTTAAGTTGGCGGATGAGAAAAACTGCCGACTATGCGACGAAGAAGAAGAGAGCATACACATTCTGTATCGCTGTCCGATGCTAGCGGTGTACAGGTACCAAACCTGGGACCGCATAATAGTGTATCCAAGTGATCTAAATGAGACAGGGCCAATAGAAATCCTGCGGTTTGCCAAAACCAGCGGACTGGAATTCTGATGCCCTGAAGACACAGCGGTAGTCTAAAAGGATCAAAGATCTAGCTGACGTAGGTGCCTATACCAATGGTCCAACCGCAAAAATGTAATGGAATGTAATGTAGGTCAAGGGACCAACAAGGGTTGGATCGTGGTCGCTGAAGATATTCATGCCGAGGTATTTAAACTGCATCACTTGCGTGGTGAGGAGTAAATTGTGGTCGACATTGTTAATGTATGTGGTGAGTGGTAGTTTATTACGAGCACTGAAATCACTTTACGAGGATTCCACTGCTTGTGTCAAAATAAACGGAGCTTGCACGGACTGGTTTAACATCAAAAAAGGTGTAAGATTGTTTACAAAGATTTAAAAGAGAGTGCGTATGGATTGAAAATGAATGATTTGATCGTCAAATGCCTTCTTTACGCCGATGATCAATTCATATTAGTCTAATCTGAAGAGAAGTTGCAGGCGATGTTTATTGTTATGCATGATGCCCTGAAAATCAAAGGAATGAAAATAAATGTAAGCAAAACGAAAGTAATGGTTTTTGAAAGAGAAGAAAGCATGACAAACTGTGGAGTTTCGATTGAGGGAGAAAGAGTGGAACAAGTAAATAAATTGGGTTCAAAGTTTACGAGAGATGGAAAGTATTACAGTGACATTGAGCGAAGAGTGTTGGCAGGAAGACAAATGAATGGGGCACTGCATAGCTTTATGAACAGCCAGAAAGTGTCAAAAAAGGTACGTCTTGCTGTGCATAGAGGTGTGTTGATTCCTACACTTATGTATCGTAGTGAATGTTGGGTTTGGCAGAAGAAGCATGAAAATAGGATTAATGCTGCGGAGATGAGTAGTCTGAGAAGTATAGCGGAAATGACTCGGTTGGATAAAGTAAAGAATAGTGAGATAAGAGAACGCTGTGGTGTAAAAGAAGATGTGGTTACAAATATAGATAAAGGAATGCTTAGATGGTTTGGACACGTAGAAAGGATAGATGAAGAAAGATTGACAAAACAAATTTATAAGGCGAGTGTAAATGGACAAGTCAGCATAGCAATAAAGATTGTACAGCACCTGAGTTACAAACAAATGCAGCCGTGGCAACTTATGGAACACAATTTTCTTTCAGGGCCATTATAAATTGTTTTCATGTAGCTCACTTGAGGATAATTAATGGTACTTTAAAATATAAAATCCGAAATAAAGATTTAGATAAGCTAAATATTGTAATACCGAGAAATTTAATTAAAACGTAAAGGTACTTCATGGTAATTTGTTTACTAGATTTATTAACTTGGTAGTCGTAAATCTATCGCATCGTGTTTTATTTTCTGTATTCAAGTCGAGATAAAGCAGCGGTATTCACATTCCTATGACAATAAATGCCAAATTACCTACCAACCATCTACACAGACACGTCAACTGATTAATTTAACATTTTTTAAAAAATAATTATTAACTTCGCAGTAGGAAGTTATAGTTATGTTCGTTCGGAATTATTTTTCGTCTCGATTATCTCGAAAAGAAAAAATGATATCGACGTGGGACCAATTGCATTCGACGCATAATTACGCAACTTAAAACTGATTGGATTTTCAGCAAAACCGACGAACTGTTTTTTATGGAAAATCGAAAAACTGAAAAAATGGTAAACTTTCGGAATTATTTTTCGTCTTGATTATCTCGAGAACAAAAAATGATATCGACGTGGGACCAATTGCATTCGACGCATAATTACGCAACTTAAAACTGATTGGATTTTCAGCAAAATCGGCCAAACTGTTTTTATGAAGAATAAAAAACCCGAACAAAATGGTAAACTACCTGAATTTTGCAATTTATAAATCATACTATTTTTAATAAAGAATTTCAAGATCTTTTGAATAATATAATTATTGCATGTTAGGAATATTTGTATGAAAAATGTGTTGACAATATTTTATAAAAAGAGATATTTTTAGAAAACAAAAATAGGAATTGGAGAATTTTAAACTTTTGTCAATATTGAGATAATAGCATTGAAGACGCTATAACAGTAAAAAATTATTGTTAGTAATAATCAAACATTGTTTATAACAATTGAATATTGTTCCTAACAAATGATTATTGATCATAGTAATTAAAAAAAAATTTAATCGTTATAAACAATCGAAAATAGCTCCCGCTCATGAACTGGTAAGAAAAAGTTTGAAAGAATATGGTTGACATAAACAGAATATTATTAATGACAATTATAATTTGTTATAAACAATTGGAAATCTTTTTAAAATAATTTAAATAATAAAAATTATAAAAACAAAACATATGTTATTTTTTCATTCTTTCCACTGGGAAGTTGTCGTGTGGACCTTTCGGGTCGCACCCAGACAACTGATATTTTATTTAATGGTTTTAAATATTGTTAGTGTAGCATAATAATTGATTATCTAGTCAATCTACAGGGTTATTCACATAAAAAAAACACGGAAGATTGTGGCTAAACCTCTCGATTTTTCATAAGCTTAAATTTTGGGATAGAGGTCTATATGAGATACAATTTAAAATTATTTTGGCAATATACAGGGTCTCCCAAAAACATTAAATGTATTAAGTGATATAACTTTTTTTGTTTTAAGAATAAAAATATTGGCAACTTTCATAAAACTTTATCATGTTTTATCGTAAATGTTTTTGAGATATTTTAAATTTCTGTACCGATGTTTAATAAGTTAATTAAATTTATTTTTAAATTAATAAATGTAAACTTTTCTCAAAATTCTTTTATGTACGAGTATAGTTTACGAATTTTTGTCCCTAACATAGTTGGCATTGAAATAATAAATGCAAATAAAGTGTCAGGCAAAAGCTTATTGTATGACATTAGTGTGTGCCAATAAGCATCAACGCATCAGTTCGTGTATGTTAAATATTAATTTTTTTTCCATTGAGCTGAGCGTGATTTCATAAAAATAAACAAAATTGAGATAAGAGATGCGATAAAGTACCTCTGTAAAAAGGAGTTATCACCGCAAGAAATTTATAGGGACATGGTAGAAGTATTGGGTGACTCTGCCCCTTCGTACGAGGTAATCAAAAACTGGTCACGAAATTTTAAACTGGAAAGAGAGTCCTGTCAACATGCATCAGGTGCAGGAGCCCTCAAAACTGTGGTGACCAAAGAAAATGTGAATTTAGTTAAATGACTGCAGAATAACAATC
The DNA here is from genome assembly GCA_950111635.1 of Agelastica alni. Lineage (NCBI taxonomy): Eukaryota > Metazoa > Arthropoda > Insecta > Coleoptera > Chrysomelidae > Agelastica > Agelastica alni. The sequence goes on from OX467710.1 coordinate 65,374,673, forward strand.
AAGGCTATGGTAGAGACATGTAGGTTTTCTGTTGGAAGCGATGAACAAATTTGACATCAGGAATCGTGTCTCAAAAAACTCTCCGCACGTTGGGTTCCACGAATGCTGACGGCAGATCAGAAGCGTGTTTGCTAGTTTTTTTTTTTTTTTTTTTTTACGGTCGTCGATACATGGGTGCATCACTCTGATCCAGAATCCAAAAAACAAAGCACGGAATGACGGTATAGGGCTTACCTTCTCCCTCGAAAATTTCTTGGATTACTTACCACGTGGGAACACTATAACAGGTAAATATTATGCGAATTTAATACCAAAAGTACGCGAATCGATCAGAAAAAAGAGAAGAGGAAAATTGAGTCGAGGTGTGCTCTTCCACCAGGACAACGCTCTGGTCCACAAAAGTTGTGTTGCAATGGCTGCCATTTACAATACGTGATTTGAAATTTTTGAACAAACCTCTTATTCTCCAGATTTGGCCCCCAGCGACTACCATCTGTTCCCAAAATTAAAAGATTATCTTCGTGGAATCGGCTTTGCTGATGATAACGAATTGATGTCGGCTGTAGATAAATGGGTAAAGACTCAAAGTTCTGAATATTTTTTTAAAAGAGTTTGAAACAATTCAACACCGATATACCAAGTGTATAAACGTTGCAGGTGACTATGTTAAAAAATTAATAATTTTGTTTCTCATGTGTTTGCTTCTATGTTAGGAACAACAATTCATGAACTATCCTCGTATTACAATAAAAATGTCTAAAAAAATTGTAAGGAATAGATGTGAATGAAACCCATAAATATCACATTCGATGATTTAAAATTTTAATCTTAAATTTAAATTTTGCGTCAAGTCTATTTATTTAGGGTGTGAAATTAATATCTAAAAGTGTAAAATAATAATAAGATAAGTAAAAAGAGATAATCATTGAAAATGAGTATTAACATTATTTAAAACGATTTTATCTTGATTTAGGTGCATTTAAATGTTTTCTTATTTGAATTTATTATAATTTTAGTTTTTTGTTACGATTATCTATAGAAAATGACCGGGGATCTAACATTTTTAATTGTGGGTAAGCAACCAGAGGTCCGATAAATGAACGTTAGTGGTCATGTTTCACTAATAAATTTCATTAAAATTATGTAAAACCGCCGAGCAATGTATAATTATTACATACTGACGTTGCCCATGGAGAGAGATCTGTAAAAGTACTTACAAGTTATAAAATTTAATTCACTTTACTTCGTCCAAACTATTAAAAGAGACGATAGAACGACGACTGAACACAACTTGGTTACATGTAAAATTGTATGATCTGTAAATAAATAATAAGAGATAATCGCTGAACACGAGCGATAACCTTTTATTGACAGATCATATTTTGCACTTGATTACACCAGATTATGCGTGAATGAGTTCCACGGCTAAAATATCATGTCATGTAACAAATCTCTCATGTAAATACCCATAAAGATTTATATTGTTCAATAAAAGAATTAAATTATATCATTTACCGATATTGAAGGATCAGTGTCACTTGGAGCGATAGTTAAATGACTGCAAAAATTAATAAAAAAATTATGAAAAACTTGACAATTAATTTTTTTTATCTTAGTGGCATTAAAAACATGAATTAGTCATCAGTTTTAATACTTTTTTAAATGTTTTACCCTTTTACATACATACATAAAGGTTAGGTTAGGTTCAAACGGTGGTTCGGAGGGAAACCACTTAGGCCTTTTGGCCCGTTGTGATACCGTGATGGACGGCGGTTCCTTCCACCTCCACCGTAAGAACCAGTTGGAACTTTTAAGAAAAAGTGTGAGGTCTTTAATGCTAATTGAGCTGAGATCAGATAAGTCATTAAAATTCGGTTGCTCTAGTATACAAAGCCGTTTTCTACTTAGGGCAGGGCAGTGGCAGAGAAGATGTGTCATTGTTTCCTCCTCTTCCTCATCGTGTCGTAGCTTTGCGATTCCCATGCGCTGTGCATGGGATCCACCTGCCCAGTGTCCTGTTATGGCCGCGATCGCATTTTCAATGGACTCCTTGGTTAGAGTTAAAACATCATTAGTTTTTTTTATGAAAATAGTCGCAAAAAGGGTAGACCTATCGTGTGGGCCGCGGACGGCCCGCACTGTGACTATTAGAAGGGGAAGGGATTATAGAAAGGAAATGATTGTGGACACGCTTTTTGAAAAGTTGCAGGTCATAGTTTTCTGGAAAAACTGATTTGAAAGCTTATTTCATTCCGTAGCAGCCCTGTAAAAGAAGGATTCTTGATGAAGATTGGTCCTTGTAGTGTCAATCTTGAGAGTAAATGGGTGAGACTGATCAGCGTGCCGAGTTCTTCGGCCGAGTGTGGCCAATGGTGGTACAAGAGTTTTTATTTCTCTGAAGCATCTGCCATGGAAATATCTGTAGAGTAATGACTGGTCTGCAACTCTTCTTCTATGTTTTAGAAGGTGAAGGGTATCTGTGAGAGTTGAGCTGTTTATCAAGCAAATGGCTCTTTTCTGAATGGAATCTAGAAGACGAAGAGAATGCCTTGGTGCTGAACCCCAAATGTGCAGTAGAGGTCGGATTTGAGCCTTGTGCGTCGTCAACAGTTGATCAGGAGTAAAAAACTTTCTGGCTTTCCACAGAAAACCTAGCCTCTGGTTTGCAACATGGTCATACCAAGACATATTATTGGACACCGTGACTCCCAAAATCGAGATGGAGGGTCTTGGTTCAAGGGTATTTCCGGACATTGTGATGGGATGATTTGAGGAATTCACTTTCTTGGAAAACGTGGCGCTTTGTGTTTTTTGGGCATTGAACTAAACAACAACAACAACAACATTAGTTCAACGTAGATCTAGTTTAGGCCAAATACCTTCTGATGATGTGCATGTGGGTCCATTTTGCCATCTCGAGTTGGCTTTTTAAACTACTTTGCTGTGCAGGAGGAGCCGGAAATTTGCAATCGGTACTCCTTGCTGAGATGAGACAGATACAGCTGGGATACTAGCTAGCTCGTTCGGGTACCCAGACAATGTGAACTCTAAACTTAGCTGCTAGTTCATTCAGGGCAGCTCGGCATTGCACGCCGGTCAAGTAGACTGATTTCAGTGATTTGATAGCAGCCTGGCTGTCGCAAAGAATGGATATTTCGTTGAACTTTTGTTCATTGCTTAGTGTCCAGACAGCTGCCTCGGTAATGGCTGTCATTTCGGCTTGATACACGCTGCATATACATACCTATAGTCACGTATTTTTCCCGTAGGGGTAGGCAGATACCACCTCTTTATACAATTTTGATCTGATTGAGATATAAATCTGTTTCGTCAATCTTCTTTTATTCATTCTTTTTACGTGCTCGAACCATCTAAGCATTTCTCTATCTATCTTTGTTACTTGTAACAAAAAAAATAGAACAGCTTCTTTTTATGTTAGCCTGTCGGCTGATTTAGATTCGGTGGGTCGGGAGTAAGGAAAAATTGTTGAATTATTTTTATTTTAGAATAAAATACTCAAAAATCAAGAATAATACAAATATCATCAAGTTTGAGTCCTAGGTATTTTATTTAGGTTAAAATACAAAAACCTGGGATCTATGCAAAGTTTTGAACAGTAAAACTACTTATCATAATTTACAAAGTATATCAACGGAAAATGTTGACAAAGGTGTAATTTTAGCAATAAATATTAAGGGTGAATTATTTACAAAAATAATTGTGATAATTTATAGTAAATTTTTAAAATAATTATCCAAAAACCAAATCAAATATAATTAATGAATAAATGGGTCAACTTTCTATTGTCTTTGTACTTTAAGTATCTATTGATCCCAATAGAGAAATGACACTTACTCCAATTGTCTTGTATCAAGGTATCTGGATTTGCTTTAACAGGTCTTTCTGGTTTCACTAGTAGACTTTGATGTTCAGTGTGAAAGTCCAACTACTCACTCCATTTTTGGAGTCTATAGCTAGAATTTTAGATATTGGAGGTGCTCATCGAATAGAAACTCAGTATATCTCATTGTGTAAAACACGATCTCCTTATATCATATCTTAGAAAATTGAGACTGGATGGAAAGGATATCATACTTATAGGTAATTTGTACTGGAACCAAAGAGCGGAAATCCGAATTCAGAATGCAGGAACAACTGAGGATTTTAAAATAAAAATGGGCGTCCGCCAAGGGTGCATCTTGTCTTCGATGTTGTTTAACTTGTATGTGGAAAGAGCATTCACTGAGTCAATCTCTGACAGTTCCATAGGTATTAAAGTAAACGGAATTCTTATAAACAATATTCGATATGCGGATGATACCGTGATATTGGCGGATAGTGCAAATGATCTACAAACTGTACTAGATAAGGTCAATGAAGAAAGTCAAAGATTGGGTCTGAAAATTTACATCCGTAAAACCAAATGTATGGCCATTAGTAAAAACGATACTCCAAATACCACAATATCCATAAATGGAGAGAGCATTGAACAAGTCACTCAATTAAAATACTTGGGATGCATGATCAACCAAAAATGGGACCCAGATCAGGAAATAAAATGCAGAATCGAGCAAGTAGAACAACGTTTTTAAGATTTAAAATTTTTTTGACAAATAAAAACTTAAATCTCAGTCTCAGATATAGGATGGTAAAGTGCTACGTCTGGTCCGTTCTCTTGTACGGAGTCGAGGCATGGACGCTGAAAACAGCAATTATTAACAAACTTGAGGCCTTCGAGATGTGGACCCTGCGGCGAATGCTGAGAGTA